>QLNU02015360.1:205585171-205609375 GCA_006491805.2 Dysdera silvatica
CGTTGATCACTGCAGAGTCAAAACACCACCCACATATACAGCAAAGCAAGCCGAGATGGAAGAAATGGAATTAAATTTTCAGTAATTTGAAGATTGCAACACATGACCTGAATATTTAGGCTCATGTTAAAAGGTATTATTTCAATTAAGAGGTATTTCTACGTATGAAATGATGAAAACAAACGATTCTAAATATTTCGTGCAAAATTTTTCAAAATATTTTGGTATTAAGGTCGACTGTAGATGATTAATACATACATACATACATACGTACGTACGTACATTCATTCATTCATTCATTCATTCACTCATACATACAAACAATAGCGTAGGAAAGGGGGCTCAAGCCCCTCCATTGGATATAAAAACACCTTATTTTCTCTAATGCCGCACCACATGATTTCCTTTAAAGCCACTTCAGCCTCCACTATTATTTTTGACGCCACTCTGCACGCATAAGGGTAATAGAGCGTTTATATCAGAATAAGTGTTCCAAATAGCCCTATGTAGTAAAATTATCCAAATATTGTCTTCTTATTCGTCATAAAATACGTTCACAAGTGCGCACACTACAAAATTCGTTAGCGAAGAGTAGCAGAACTAGTGCTCCGTACACATCAGTGTCTTAAACCTTTCTCATACAAAATTCAAGTGCAGTCATATCTCGTATAATGCGTGTTTGTAATACACGAATTTATTCGTACGTGATTCATGAATGTAGAATAAATGCACTACAGATGTGTCCTTTTGATCACCGCTTTTCTAAAGTTTCACGTTTTATTGTTATTTAAGTTGCATTTGTTCATTTGTTAAATATACAAACTACTTTAAGAAAAATGTTCCACGATTCATTGGCTACTACTTATTTGCGTCAAATAGTTTTTTCCATAGCTTTCTGAATATTGATTATTGCAAAATAATATTTTATTACTGGTAAGATTTTATCTCCTTTCTTCATTCAAACATATTTATCCATGGTCTACAAAATTTTTGTAACAAATATAAAGTTTAGTAGCAAAACAAATTGCAGGAACCAACAAGAATAATTGATCTTACACGTACTGATTAAACTGTTATTATTTGTTCATGGACGACTCTTGTGAAAAGAAAGGGATACAGAACTCTTTATTCAAAATATTTACCTTGTACGAACTTTAGAAATTGCTCAAAATGTCCTACCTTTACTCAATATGTTTAGATTAAATTTTAAATACAATTGTTCATTTTTAAGAAATGAATCAAAAATTAGATTATAAAATCGACTCAAATACACTGAGAATGCTTCATTCATCAGAAATGCTCATGCTGAGAACGTCCCTAGGGTAAGTAACCCCAAGAGACAGAAAGCACAACACATATATAAGAAAAGAGGTGAAAGTAGGAAGTATAATGGATAAGAACGGAGAAAGAAGAGTCGGATGGTGGAGATACTGGGGTTGGACAAAAATATGGAAACATCTTGCAAAATTCATGCCTTCATTTTACATTTGTGCTATAGCAGAGTTTGCAGGTGGTGCTGTTGGTTTCTCGTAACACATCTACCGATATGAACTCCTTTATACGTTGTAAGCATTATTTGCCACCAAGACAGCGTTCTGTGCAGTTGTGAGTGAAACGTGTCGGAGTTGACGGAACTCCAACGCGGCCAAATTGTTGGAACTCGTACGGTGGGTACTTCTCTAACCAAGGTAACGAAAGTTTTTAGTGTATCACGAGGCACACGCAGTACCCGAGATAATGACTGCATGCAGTAAGACTGGAAAAACCGCATCTAACGAACACCAGCGTCGTCAGAAATATGTGTTGAATGACAGAGACAGACGGACGTTGCGTAGGGTTGTGATAAAAAATCAGAAGTCTACAGCTGCAAAAGTGACTGCTGAGTTGAATACCATGCTCACAAACTCTATCAGCGTTAAAATAGTTCGAAGTAAACTGAACAAGTGAGGTTTTATGGACAAGTTGCCATTCTAAAACTACTCACCATTGATCAAAATGCTACTAAAAGGAGACAGTGGTACTACAACCATAAAACCTATATTATGGAGCAATAAAGAAAAATCATTTGGTTAGATGAGTCGAGCTTTATGCTATTTCCGATTTCTGGCCGAATTTACAACTGAAGAATTCCATCCAATGCTTACAATCCAAATTGTTTGCTGAAAGGAGTGAAACATGGCGGGGGTTCCATCATGATATGGACAGCCATATCATGTTATTACATTAAACCCATCATCACCCTGTAAGATAATGTCACTGCCAACGACTATCTGACCATTTTGAGTGACTAGGTCCATCCCATGGTGCAAAGTCTGTTCCCTGATGGTGATGTTGTTTATCAAGATAACAAGGTCCTGTTCACACAGCTCACATCGTCCAGGACTGGTTTTCTGAGCACCAAGACGAAGTTTCACATCTATCTTTGCCTCCACAATCGCTTAATCAATATTATTGAGCCCTTGTGGTCAATGTTGGAGACAAATGTTAGAGCGCACTGTATCCACCACCTCCATCGTCATTAAAAGGACTTGCCAATATTTTGCAGGAAGAATGGTACAAGATTCCCATGGAAACTATACAGGACTATTCATCTATTCCCAGAAGACTGCAGGCATTTCTGAATGCCAAAGGTTAACCTACGCCTTATTAGTCAATGCTATACGTGTTTTGCAAGATGTTTCCATATTTTTGTTCAACCCCTGTATATTCTGACAAGGGAAGCTACTACTGCTGAGAGTGAGAAAGACAGAGCAAACCAGCACAAGAAGAATAGAAAGACCAAGGCCAGCAATAGAAGCGAAGGCTCTCATATGACTTACCTTGGTTTCAACACGCAGGGAGAGGATAGACTGTAAACGGCGGAAGCGTTGATGTCATGTCACCGACTTCGACTAGAAAAATGATGAGGAAGAGAAAAAAAAATTAACTTGTACTAATACTATCAAAAACTTGCCTCCTGGAGCCCTTGTAGGTAAACTTAAGTTTGTGTTTTATGGCGCAAGAGCAGTTAAGGTCGTGTTACGCCTCTAACTTTTTGAGTGAATTGAACCTCTGTCGCTTAGGGAATTAAACTCCGGAATAAGGCTTGGCAAAACAAATGACAAAAGCTTAATTACAGAAGAATTCAAACCCAGATTTCTGACAAGATAGACAAACACTTTATATCTACGCCACCGTGTGGCGAATATGCTTATTAATGTTAAAACGGCTAACATGGCGGAAAATTATAACGATACCTACTGGAAGTTAAGAACTGAATATACAGAAGGAACATAGTTCTAGTCATAGGCGTACGCAGAAAATTCGTAAGGGTGGTTATAGGCTCAATGGGGGGTTACAGAGCTACAACTTACATATTTCTATGTTAAATATACAAAATTTCATTGCAATGGGGGTTACAACCCCCATCAACACCCCCTGCGTACGCCAATGGTTCTAGTGATGTTTCTTAGGTCAAAGTTAAAATTTTATAATAGAATGCAATCAAATTTTTTATGTTCTACGGTGGAGATTTTTAACTATAAAAAAGTTCCAAAGTTAATAAACAGCAAAGCGCAATATTTTGAAGATTTCTGCGTATGAAATATTTATAAAGGAAGAGGAGTACTTGAGCAGAAAGGGTCCTTTGAATTTAGATTGATAACTCATTAAAACTGCAAGTGACAGAAAAAGTTGAATGAGTGAAACTGGACTATTTCATGGGTTGTCATGACTCACTTGCTTGAATTGTGAATAAGTGATTGGAGCACGCGATTATCCCAGATAGCCATTCAAATAGTAATTATTGTTGTTTCCGAAACGACATTGACAAATCTGTTCCGGTGATTGCGATGGCAAGCATGGTATTATGACTACCAAAATAACGGAAAAGTGGTTAAACATTTACCGCGTATTTGACTAAAGCTCTTCTTTAAAAAAAATAAATAAATAAATAAACTGTTAGTTAATAAAAATAGATATTAAATAAAATGTATCGATAGAGATTATATTTTTTATATAAATTCATAGAAGATTTCTGTTGTAATATTCGAAAAAAATAAAGGTTCTCTTTCCATTTGTATATAAATGAGCCTCTTGTTACCTGTCCTATGGAAAGTTTTTAATTTCATCTTATTAGGAAGTGCACAATTATTATATTTACAATTATTCTGATATATTACTTAAGGATAAATTTGAGCAAAGGAAAATTAACTAATAATCATGATCATCTAGTCACTATAGCCTAAACCTATCGTAAATACACTATAGCTTAAATCCATCGTAAATGCACTGTAGCCTAAATCCATGGTAAATGCACTATAAGTAGGGGGAAAATGTCTGTTCTATGCCACTGGTCCGGGTGGTGCGCACGTGGTACGGTGGCATGCACGTAGCACGACTGACGCAGCCGGCACGGAAGAGTGGTTTTCAGAGTTGCATGAAGAGTTGGCACGTTTTTTATTTGGTGCCCTTTTTTTTCAATATTTGTTTAACTTTTTTGTTTAATCTAAATTAATTTTTCTTGAAGTTCACGAATGTTAAATTCATGATTACGCGTTGCCTAAAATAAATAAATTTAACACGGAATTAAATCCGCCAGATTAATTTTAAGATTTTGAGATTAATTATAAGGCAAAAGCGGCTAAACGTTATTGTCTTATTATGATTTTTAAATAATTACAAGTTTGTAATTAGATAATTTCAATCACATTCAAATTCTTATTTTAAAGTATACTCTATGATTGGCGATTTCATTTCAACCCCAGCTCTCATTTTCGTTCCTAACAATTATTAGCGTTTTCCACCAAAGTCTAGCGTGAATTTTTACGTTAGGTTTGGTTCCAGACATTTTGTCAGCAAATCAATAGGGGGTGCTCCACCTCCGTGCCACGTGCGTGCCACCGTACAGGGTGGGGCCGCAGGGTCGCAGTCTCCGTGCAACCCCGTTGGCGCGTTTTTTATTTGGCGCGGTCTTTTTTAAATGAATAAAGAAATTTCTAACTTTTTTTAACTTTTGTATTTTTTTTTTTAAAACCGTTATATTTTTCTTTTTCTAAACTTTATGCAATTTTTTTTATCTTTTAACGTTTTATCTTTAAATCTTTTTTTAATCTTTTGTATTTTTTCTTATCAAACAAATTGTTATTCACTTTTTACAAAACGTCTTATTTCTATTTTTGAGATGAAGAAGAATGATTTCCCGTTTTAAATTAAGTATTATACAAATGTTTAATATTTAAATTGTTCCTTAAGGTTAGTGAAAAGCTAAAATTTATGTCTAAATTGTTTTAAATAATTGTAATTAGATAATTTTAATCCCCTAGTTTGAATTGTATGCGGTCTTTTAAAATAAGTTTTACACATAAGTTTATTCTTTAATTTCCCTTAAAGTTTGCCAAAAAATTCACACATTTATTGCAATTTTGTAATAAGCTTGTAATTAGTAGCCTAATGAGATAATTTCAATCATATTCAAATCCGTATTTCAATTTATACTCCGTATATTATCATCGATTTCAATTCTGGACGGTTCCGAACGTGTCAGAGACATGTTTCTTCCCACCAGACAGTGGGACGCCGGCGCATCCCCTCCCCCACTCAGGTAGACCCCGTTCATGCTTCCAATTCTCGCGCTGTGTCACAATTACCTAATTAGCTCTTTTGTAGCTAGAATTTCCTACAACGGGATGTTTCTATGCACATCGCAATATCTTAAAAATCATTGTTTAGCTGTTTTTTCATGTGACTAACTTCCAGTCACAGCTCTCTTAGTGGTAATACTAATCATATTTCTATCAAGCATCGGCTTTGGACTTCACTTTCTCCCCAGCCCCTGCCTAGAGAAGATCTACGATCGGTTTCCATTTATTAAACGTATTTCAGTCAACGCGCGACTTCATTTATTCACCGCTTCACCATGTCTTCCAGCCAAGTAAGTATGCTTTTCTTATTTTTTTCTATACATATAATAATTACTTTCCGTATTTTAATTTTCTTAAATTTAACGTTTCTATAATCCTTTCGATTAAATTTTCTAATTTTATTTCATTACTTTACTGTTTTTAAAAGCTCTTTATAACGTTTCTATTAAATCAAACAACAATGTCAATCAATCAACGTTTATTGGCGTAGTGATACCAACGCCGATGGTATGGCGTGATTAGATGGTGAAACGTTCGAAAGAAAATAAATATTTCTGCCTTCGGTGGGACCTGAACCCACGACCTTCCACTTGCCGGGCGGAGGCTCTACCCACTGAGCTACGAAGGACAATATATAATCTCTTTACGAACGTATATATATTGTTGCCAGTTATTTCGCAGTTTAATGTTTTTGAATATGAAGAAGAAGTCTTCCCCTCTACATCACCAAGGAAAGGTATCTGGTACATGTGAACCTCCTCCTCGTATCTCACGAAGAAAAATAACATTATTGCTCAATCAGAAACTTGAACCGGTTGTTGGCGGACCGCACCAAACACACTCGTGAGTCCTTTTATTGCGAGTATTGCCTCCACCGGTTTAAGTGGGAGGGAAGTATGAAGGAACACCGAGGGGATGTGTGAAGCATGGCCCCCAGAAGATTAAACTTTCCATCGGTAAAGATACGTGGCTCTTCTTTGAAAAGTCTGAATTTCAACTCAGAGTCCCGTATGTCATATACGCGGACTTTGAGTCTCTCATTGAGAAGACTGGGGGAGTGACAATACCGTACTCCACCACGGAGGCCATCCACATCCTCTGCGAATACGCCTACGCTATCGTCAGCCCCGATGACGAGTTGATGAAACCACCATGCGTCTACCGAGGCGAGGACTGTGTGATGTTACTGGAGGCGCTCCTGGCAGAGAGCGACACCATCTCAACCAAGGTGGCTAACAAGAAGCCTTTGAAAATAACCAGTAGCCAGGAGCAGGCCTTTAAAGTCGCTACGAGATGTCATATCTGTGAGAAACCCTAGAATGGGGATGCTGTGCGGGATCATGACCATGTTTCCGGTAACCTTAAGATAAAATTGCTTGATTTTATTCAAAAAATACTTTATAATTTCTAGAATATTATTTATCATTCAGAATAATAAAATATATGTGAAATGTTCTATTTTTAGGAGATTATCGAGGACCTGCCAACAATGCCTGTAATTTGAGGTATTTTGAGGTAATTTTGTAGTATTTTTGTAGTATTTTTGTAGTATTTTATTTAGTAATTTTGAGGTAATTTGCTCCGGAATTACGACAGTCATCTGATCACCCGGGGCCTAGGACCGGGAACTTTCCTGCATCCCCAATAACAAGGAGAAGTACGTCTCGTTTTCAGTGGGGAAGCTGTGTTTTATCGATTCGCTACAATTCATGGCTTCCTCGCTGGAAAAACTTGTAGCGAACTTGCCTCCAGCCGAATTCCACCACCTCAACACTCAGTTCCCATCTAGTAAAGTCTCGCTGCTTCTCAGGAAAGGGCTATACTCCTATAAGTACATGGACTTCTTCGTCAAATTTAACCAGCAGGAACTACCCCGCAGAATCAATTTTTCAACAAATTGACGGAGAATACAGTCATGCCCAAAATCTGTGGAGAAAGTTTGGGTTGAAAAACATGTTTTAAGCGATATTCTTCAGCTCAATGACGTATTCAAGAGCTTCCAATAACTCTGCCTCATCTACTACAGAATAGACCCCTGCCATGTATATACAGCTCCTGGATTGGCCTGGCAAGCTTGCCTCTGCATGACAGGGGTTCGCTTGGAGCTGTTGACCGACCTCGACACCATCTGTTCGTCGAGGCTGGTATTAGAGGCGGGGTCTCCATGATCTCGAACAGGTTCAGATATGTACAGAAACATCAGTGATAAGAGTTTATTAGAAAAAATATTCGTTTACTCATGTTTTTTTTTCAGTGGGGCCAACAACAAGAATCTCTCCACCTATGACCCGTGCAAGGCATCCAAGTACATTATCTACTTGGATGCTAACAACCTATACGAGTGGGCCATGGTCCAGCACCAGCACCTACCCATCGACTCCATCAAATGGGTGAAATGCCGAAATGACAATGATCTAGAATGCATCTTTGAGGTAAATATCACTCAAAGAGAGTTAATCGAAACAAATGTTTCAATGTTAAGATACATGTAATTTATTTTTCCTTAATAGGTTGACTTGGAATATTCTCGGGAGCTACACGACTTTCAGTAACTACCCGTTGGCTCCTGAGAGATTAGCAATCACCAAGGAAATGTTATCCGAGTACTCCAAGGATATTGCTGAGGAGTTAGGCGTCCCTCTCCATAGCAAAAGTGAGAAGCTGGTTCTGAATCTCTTCAACAAGATATCGTCCATTACCGGAACCTGAAACTGTACCTCTCCTTGGGGATGAGGCTGCAGCAAGTACATAGGTAATTAACCTGTCAAACCCATGTATTCTATCCAATATGTAGAATATCACTAATTTTTAAAGAATATTATATATGTGTTTCTTTTTATAGATGCCTCCAATTTCGGCAGGGGCCATGGCTCAAACCTTATATTGAATTTAACACCGAAAAGCGGAAGAACGCCGGCAACGTATTCAAGAAGGACTTTTTTAATTTAATGAATAATACTGTTTTCGGTAAGCAATTTTTCGATTGAACTTTTAGTATTGCTTGATTTTAGCGTTGTGTTAGAAAATAATAATAAGGTGGGTAACTAGCTTAATTCTGGTAGAGTGTTATAATTCTAACGGGGAAGACCATGGAAAACCTTAGAAAACGGGTGGATGTGCGGTTAGTATCAAACGATAATATCGCCAAAAAGCTGATAGCGTCACCAGCCTTTCACAGTTTCAATATAATCACCAAAGACCTGGTTGCCATCCAGAGAAGGAAGATCAACTTGCTGTTAAACTGCCCTATCTATATCGGATTCTCCGTACTCGACATCAGCAAACCTTAATGTACACCTTTCATTTGAACAAGTTCTAGTCGAGTATGGGGAACGGGCAAAACTCTTATTCACCGATACCGACAGTCTTTGCTACGAGCTCACCACAGACGATGTTTATGCTGATATAGCTCGTAACACAGAAGAATATGATACTTCAGGTTATCTTCCTAACTACCCTTTATTCAGCACTACCAACAAAAAGACGCTGAGAAAATGAAAGATGAGCTCGCTTCTGTCCCGGCTTTCTCGTTCGTTGGGTTGAGGAGTACGATGTATAGCTTGCTCAGTAAATCGGGGAAGAAGAAAACCGCAAAAGGGGATGGCTAGAACGATCATCAAAAAGAAACTAACGTTTCAGAAGTATAGGGAGTGTCTTCTCATGAGGCAAAGAACTAGAGTGATCTCCTGCAAATTTTCGGCCAAAAAACACATGATTAACACCATCCAGCTAAACAAAATTGCGCTATGCCCTCTGGATGATAAGCGCTACATTTTATTCAATGGTTATGATACGAGGGCCCATCGTCACTTCCTTAACGGTACTTAGTTTGGCCTAATAGTTTGCACTTGCCGTTGTTCCTCTGGATGAACCTAGGAAAGGGGATGGCACCTAGTATTTTTGGTGCAAACCCCCTCAAAATTAAGGGGAACTAAACCCCTAAGCCGTCATTCCATGTCTGAAGGGGAGGCGCTAGGTGTCATGCATCATAAGGTGCAGGCGAAAGCTCAAAGTTCTGTAAAATTAAAGCGCGATTAAAATTAGGTTTAAAGATGAAAATGTTAAAAGATAAAAAAAAGTTTAAAAAAGAAAAAATTATAAAAGAAAGTTAACAAAAAAAGAAAAAATTATAAAAGAAAGTTAACAAAAAAAGAAAAAATTATAAAAGAAAGCTAAAAAATAGAAAAAGCTAAAAAAAGGAAAAAGTTTAAAAAAGAAAAAAAATTAGGAGAAAGAAAAACGCGCCAACTATTCGAGGATAAAGGAGGGCACCAAATAAAAAAGCGCGAACTCTTCGTTCAACCCTGAGGACCACTCTCCCGTGCCGGCTGCGCTAATCGTGCCACCGTACCACGTGCTTGCCACCCGGACCAGTGGTGTAGAACAGATACTTTCTCCCTACTACTATAGCCTAAATCCATCGTAAAAGCACTATAGCCTAAACCCATCGTAAATGCACTATAGCCTTGTTATAGTACATTTACATTGTTCATCGATGGCGACGTTGACGTTTATGGTTGACGACATCGATGGCCGTTGGAATTCAAAAACCAAAACAACAAGTAACATTAAATATTAATTTACTTATAATCAAATGTCCCATTTTTTTGGATTTTATTTCGTGACTACGATGGACTAATTAGTAATGATTTATTATTTAAATTTCAGCAGGTCAGGTTTTGACTACCCTATTTTAAAGGCAGCTAATGGAGATTTGAAAAAAGAAACATATACATAAAGTGGTACAAAACCGTTTACACATAGCAGATATATCTCCTGTATTTTGTATCTTTTTTAATTTTCCGCTACACGCTTTTTCAATCATGGCGAAGTTATACTTTCTTGAAGGAAATCCCTTATACTTTCCGAAAGAGTCGCTACGAAATACTTTGGCCACTTGGCGAAGTTTTGCGAAACAAATCCATCTTTATACCCTTTAAATGCAAGGTCGGAGACTGTTCATTCCATTCACTCAACAATTATGGTTCTCGCTTTGCCCGAATAAGCCTTGCTTGTAAAGCTCTCTTAAAATTTTGGAAATGCTTATATTTTTGGACGCCGCAACGGATTGCAAATAGGTTCCCTCACTGAATGTGAATCAACGCCGTACAGAGGTTGTGGCAAAGGGAGGAAATTATCTCGGGTTAAAGCTTGAAGGGCACCAAATGGAGTAATATGGATGTGTATTGTAGTTCTAAGCAGACGTTTATGTATAAGAATTCAAAAACATACAGCCATTTAAAATGGCAAATGTTATAAACCCATATTATTTCATAGGAGAGGGCGCCATTTTACGTCTTTGCCTCAGATACGAAAATGCCCCATACTGCCCTGTGAAAAACTGCTGTGTAATTAATAATTACCTATAGAAGTTGAGTTTCATCACAAAATATGGTCTGGAGTTCGATTCAGGGAATGCGGACATGCTTGCTTTTTTTTTAACATTGAAAATTTTAATTTTGGCAAAATAAACACTATGCCATTGAAAGAAAGCATAACGTGTAAAACAGTAATTTATTCGGCAAACTTTATTTTAAATAGCTAATAATTTTTATAGTAGAAAAGAATGATTTTGTGCATAAACAAAACTAACCGTCCCATGATAACTCAATGAAAGGAAACAACTAAACCACACAATATCAGTTGTGTTCACATGAAATTGAACTAGTGATTATGGAGTTGTTCAATTAATGATCTCGATATTAGACCATTTAATATTCACGATCTCTCTTCAAGCGATCATACCTCAGACTAAATTCAAACCAGTTAACTACATGTTGTGGGGTCGACAACAAGTACTGTTCGTTCACGAAAAGAAGTCCGATGGCATCGTTAGAAATAACGGGAGGTGACGTTACAAACGGACTATCCCATTACAGTAGAGGAGAGCTCCAATTTCAGAACTCGATTTTGGCGCCGACAAACGTTCACCAAACGCCAGTTCTGAAATTATAGTTCTCCTCTGCAGTAATAAACTAGCCTGTTTGTGACGTCACCTCCTGTTATTTCTAATTATTTCTAACTGTTCCATTGGACTTTTTTTCGTGAATTAACAGTAATCAGCCTCGGTGGTTCAAATTCAAACTTAAGTGTAGTCCTCTCTTCTGTGAATCCGATATGTCAATGAAATTATTCTAGTTTGATCCGAAATCATGAATATTCTGAAGTAAGTCATTCATATTCAGCCCTTCTACAACCTTCCCTTTAGTTTTTTTGTTTTTTGGTTTTACGGCTCAAAGACTACAGTGGTCATGCTGCGCCGGGACCTACTGTTTTCCGAGGAATCCGAACCTCTTAAGGCCTAGGGAACCAAACCCCGGACTACAGTGAGCAGTGCGATCTTTATGAGATCTCTGAGTAAGCGTTCTTTTTGCACTGCTGGGAGTCGAACCCGGATTAGCCGCGCAATAGGAGAACGCGTTACCACACTGCGCCACCGCAGGGCCTTCCTTTTAGTAAGAGGTGGGGAAGCCCTTCGACAAAAAAACATATGTAATATATTTATATTTATAATTATATTATATAATTACATTATATTATAATTTTTTACTTTGGCGTCGTTTAAAGTTCTTTGAAAACTTGTTTCAAAAAATTTAATAAACGTTATAAGTTATCAAATGAAAAAGTGAAATTAAATTAAATAAGAAACGAGATATATTTAAAATAAAAATTATCAGTTTGGTTTATTGATTGATTTATGACTATTGACAAAAACGGATTGTTAATGACGTTAATCTAGTTTAGGGGATAAAAATTCTAGATATATAGAAATATAAATTGTTTTATTTAAGATTTAAAAGTAACATAAGGAGGAGGAATATCTGAAGAAATTTTGTTTTTCGTTTTTGCTTGAAAAAACGAAAGATTATTTTTAAGCATAAGTAAACATGCTGCGCGTTATTAATAGCAATTTCTTGTGAATAGATAGCTTATATTCGGTTTGATTTTGTTGTCAAAGAAAGCGACAATTTTTAAATCTATTCTTGGTCTTTACATATTCAAACAGGGTTTGCTGGTCTCGTTCGCACCAGGAACTCGCAGATTGCGAATCGTTAAATGAGGTACTAAGTAAGTGTGAAAACATTTGATTCCCTACCAAGATTATAATCTTCCATTCTTTTCCAAAATTTTGTGTAAAAAGTGTGGGGAAAAAGGTAGGAAAACGTCTTCACTAAGATTGGCCCAGTTCATGTACACTGGTCTTAAGTTTGCTGAATATCATTTTGCATTGAGCATAGAGTTGTATGTAAAAATTTCCATTTATGAAATCAACAAACGTTTGAGTGTTTAATTTTCAGACTATAAATATAAATTTTTTCACTGTTGAATATAATAATCAATTCCAAAATTGTTCTCACACTCAAAGGAAATATAAGAAAAAATAACTCTGCAGTCCCGAATGGTTTATTTATAAATGCTGCTATTTGCACTTATAAGACAATTTAAAGTAAACAAGAAATAAATAGAATATACTATGTATATTGTACACATAGTTAAAACTTCAACAAGATAAAGCTAAGCTTAACTCAAGCTCACAGTTATACACAAGGGGTAAAATAGGCTGCCTTGACTAAAATAGGTATATTTTTGGGTTGTTTTTCTTTATCTTTCAATAAATTATATTATAAACAACATATCTTAAAACTACCATCCATCCAGTGGGTGAAATGTATATGGAGTATATGGGTCGTAGCCCACAGAACCTGGCATTAATAAATTACACAAACTGCCGCAAGGAGAAAAAAATGTTTTGTAAAAGTTCTAATTTTTTCTTTTCTTCATATTTTACTGTTTCGGTTACGAAAATGTGCGAACATAGCCTTTTCGTTTTTGCAAAAGCGCCAAGTAGGAATTCCCGAAAAACTTTAGCGAACTAACAAAACAAGTTTTCGTTATCTTCTTTCCAGTAAATCCACCTCAACGCTTCAATTGGGTTCCTAGAGCAGCTCACGTATCACGATTGGCCAACACATTATCTGAAATAACTTATTAATTATTGATTTTCGACTGTGGTAACCATTTGCAAATTTTCTCGGTATGGCGAAAAGATTACAAAAATACACAGTTAGTGAGCTGTTTTTTGAGCACTGTGTATAATGTATTATACATGATATATAGAGTAAAATATCCAGCATCATAGATCAAACAGTAATATACTTGCTTTATACTCAATAAAAACAAAAATAGATATGGACTCTCTCACGATGGTAACCTTGGCGGGTGGCTGGTTCAGAATTTTTTACGTTTTACCCCAAAAAGTTCGATCGATTCTCTTCGCATTAAAGAAAGCGATGAACTACATGGAGTGGCCATTGAATAAAATAGCCTATATTAACGAGAAAATTTAATTCCATCTATATTCCCTCGTCGTTAAATTTAAGTTTTCGAACTAGAACTTGGGAGAAACCAAGACTGGAAATTAATGTACATTCTCAGTAACACGACTCAATCTTCCGGGCCAGCGCTGCTCGAACTCTCTCTCTCTTTCTCTGAAAGGGTCGTCGACCGGTTAGAGTGGAACAAAATCAACTTTCCACGTTTTGTCCACTCACAAAACTAAACAGAACTGTTAGACGTTTTAGACTCGTTTAGAGCTCGCTCGTACAAGATCCAACTGCAGAGACGGTTAAAAAACAAGACAGGACAGGAAAGGAAAACGAAAATAAATTAAATTCCCACTAAGAACGGATTATTTCACACGAACTGCGTTCAATAAGGTTCCGAATAGCGGCCTTTCGAATACGGATATTGGACGCAGAGTGAGTCGGACAAGTCGCGTGGTGGGGCAAGGACCCTACTTTGCACTTTAAAAGGGCAAGCCGAGTAGTAGTAGCAGTGGCGTTCCTTCATTAAGCGGGGGAAGAGGGGAGTAATGGCGTGCTGGACCATCTAGGGAGGGGAGTGCCTATGTTCCCCTCTTGGCATCCACCCTCTCCCTGTTTTCACCATTAATTTTCCCTCCCTCTCTCTTCGTACAAGCGGGACCGAGGCCATGCCATCGGCATGTGCAGGGCAGGGGGCTAGTTTCCCTGTACAACCGAGATGCGATGTGGGAAAGCCAACCGACGTCGACGCATTTTATCCCAGCACAATTTTTTCTTCTCCCATCTTTTCCCTGCCTTCAACTTCACTCCGGCACTTCCCTGACTGTCGTCTCCCTCCCCCATTTTCATAATCAAAGCGATGAAATCTGCTTTTGCTCTAAAGGGACCATTAGCTGATACTTAACCTACCGATTGTATAGAATCTTCAAAGCATATAGTCTACTTATAAGTTTTACCATGGAAGAAGTCGTGACGCTCTACCATAAATAGGCCGAAAACTACTGAACAGTTTATATTAATTCAAATACAATTACTATCCAGTAATTCTAATCCTGTTTTGTGATTTTACTATACGCAGAGTATGAAAATTTTGAAAAACTTGTCATCCTCCTCAGTTGGAAGCGTTAGAGTTAAGTGCATAAAATTGTTACAGTTTCCTTCTGTATCTCGGCACTTCTAAATTCTGAATTTTAAAATGAAGATCTAAAAAAACACTGGAAGTAAATATGCATATTTATGCACATGTGTGTGAAGCTTATTTTTAGAAATTACTTCTTATTTACGGTATAAGCTACGTCTAGCCATAAATGCTTTCGCAATCTATAAAATTGTTTAGTTTCCGATTATTGTAGAAAAGATTTTGATTACCATATTTTTTACCTCTTTTCGAAATATTTTAATTCTCGATCTCATTTTGTGTGTATATTTTATGTATAAATAACATTATACATTGAGAAATCCCGTCATGCTTATGCTCAATAGATGTGCGTTCTATATGACAATAAAATAAATGTAAAGTTAGTTTAAAATATTTTTTGATTAGATTATCATTAGCATTAATTAAGTATACATATATATGCTCTACTTGTAATGTACTAAATGAGTTCACTGCTTTTAGTAACGTACATAAACTCCAAGCACTGTAAAGCGGGCAGCACAAAACGCTAAAATATCGGGTAATCGAATAAAGGGCGTTCCGAGTGATTACTCCACATCCACATTACTTAATTCTTAATACATATTTTTTCACACCTTTTTCTTGCTTATTTCGTTTTTCTTTGTGGAGATACGATATCTCTAAGCAACGTAGTAGTATAAACTACACGATTTATTGTCAAATTAAAATTACTATATTAGAACCAAGACCCGAATTTATTGCAGTATGATACATATGTATTAAAATAAATTAGCTGATTATTTTATATGTTACGTATTTGTTAAAAACAAATTAACTATTCATTTTATACCTATTGAATATAAATTACTTTTTGAAAATAAATTAACTAGTTATTAATTATTAAATCATATAGTTGCAAAGTTTTGACCATAAAAAAATACACTCAAACGTGTGTCTGATCATGATCACCCCTAGTATACACAGAGTAGAACTCCTACTGCCCGAATTAATTTTGGGATGCAGTCTATGTCGGGAAATCAAAATTTCAGATAATCGAAATTACATCAATTCAGAGGTCTGGCTCCAGTTATAGTACTAATTAGAAGCATATATTTTTATATAATAGATACAATTTATCGATTGTTTTACTTTAAAATCCTTTATTTAAAATATCTAATAAGGGTTTGAAATAAAGTTTTTTTAATTGATTTTTTTTTTCTTTTTTTGCTTCTCAGCCCTATTTTAGAGCTTTTTTAATAGCATTAGTTCCACTGAAACATTTTTTTTTTCTTTTCCAGTCATTCTTAGCCCAAGAAAAAAAAATTGCTATGAAAACGATCGCTGGTTAACAGAAATATCTGGATAAAAGGTAGTCGGATAATAGAGATTCATTGTATATGCATATATATAGTATTTTTAAAAATGTAAGAAAGTTATGTAAAATTGAAATGACAGGAAATTGACAGAAATAGAGATAGCAGAAACACAGTAAAAACATTAAAAATAAAAAATAAAAACAGAATAACAATAAATTAGCAAAAATATTTTCACTGCCAATAAGTTTAACAACTTTATAGGAAACACAAAAATAAAATAAGTGGTTAAAAACCAACAATTTGAGATAAGAAACGGAGAGAATTCGACAAACATAGCATAATAAATGGAAAATGAAAAAAGTGACACCACGTGTAGGAACTTTTTCAAGGGAGGCTCCAAACCTCCTCCTATATTTTTTTAATAGGTTCAAAAAAACAATAAGGTTGCTCTGAAATCTGTCCATTTTGGAGGCTTTCCTAACGCTTTTGGCTTCCTTAGCTTTAGGCTGGCAACTCTGCTGCCCTGTTGCCCTTCCTCCACTCTTTCCTGTTTAAGCCTAACTTTGTTCACACCTTGTTCGCTGTATCGTTATTCCGTCTGCATCCCAATGTATATCCCCCAATTTTTTATCATTTTCATAAATTTTATTCGTTTTAATTCGGCTCGTTTTTTGCTCCTGAAATGTCGTGAGGCGTGGAATTTTTTTTTTATCTTAAACTGCTTTCCATACAGAAACATTCCATTGCTTAGGGACCACCTTAGGGAGCCTTCCCTGAAAAATTTCCTACACGTGGTGTTCTTTTTCTTAATTTTCCATTTGTTATGATATTTTCGTCAAATTATCTCCGTTTCTTATCTCAAATTGTTGGTTTTTAATCACTGACTCTATTTTTGTGTTTCCTATGAAGTTGTTAAACTTATTGGTAGTGAAAAGTTTTACTAATTTACTGTTATTCAATTGATTTTCATTATCTATCTATCTATCTATCTATCTATCTATCTATCTATCTATCTATCTATCTATCTATCTATCTATCTATCTATCTATCTATCTATCTATCTATCTATCTATCTATCTATCTATCTATCTATCTATCTATCTATCTATCTGTCTGTCTGTCTGTCCGTCCGTCCGTCCGTCATTCATTCATTCATTCATTCATTCATTCATTCATTCATTCATTCATTCATACATACATACATACATACATACATACATACATACATACATACATACATACATACATACATACATACATACATACATATATATACATATATATATCAACCCTCAATGATAACTAATTTTATAAAATATGTATTTTATACTTTAATTAACTCAATTTCAATTGCATTTTGCAGGCGATTTTTTAAAATGTACAATAATGACCCATTAATATTATGTTTATGATTCATCGGAAAGTGCACTTAAGAGCAAAAAATTCAGTAAAAGTAATATGTTCTTTTTTTTAAAGGAATATTTATTTTTTTAAGTCTCACGTAATCCTAATCATTAAACCTCTGGAGCTAGAAAATTTAAAATGAAAGATGCACATATATCCATATGTATTCCCAAGAATTTAGCCTGCGAAATATGACAGTGCTGTCTCGAAATGATTATGATTTTGTCGGAAATATTAACTTTCCTCAATCAGTACTCTTTCCTTTATGAGATAATGCGCTAATGACTGTAGAAATCGGGAGAAACTATTCTCCATAAACGTAACTTGGACTGCTAAATTACAGTGACTTCCCCACATACCACTCTTGTTCACGCCCCCTGGAAGAAATTTACACAAAAACTATGTTTTGCACTCTCTTCCTTTATTAAATCTATTTAATATGAAAGTCATTACCTGCATAAATTTAATATGCGGAGTCAACAACTGCTCCTAAGTGTAGTATAGTAGATATGGCCGGTTCGAATAAATTATTATTACTTACGTTATAAAGTTGTGTGTACAAATAGTTGCAAAAAAATCTGTAGAAATTTAGTTTTGTACAGTTGGGGAAAATTCAAATCACGTCTTACGCGAAGAAAGAGAAAAGTTGAAGGTCTACTCGATATTCCTTGGGTGGTGTTAAATTCTTACGTATTTTAATCAAAATTGTAAATGTCGACGACCCAGATATTTTTACCTTGACATAAAACAAAATCTCCCATCGATTCTCTTGGAAGGAGCCATCTCTTTTTGTAATTATAAAAACGTATCACATATTTTATTAGAATTATAACAAGATACAATTTATAATATTCAAAAAAAGGTACGAGTCCTAAAGCTTCCATTATACCTTGAGATATAAAGTTGAAAATGTGACCACGTTACAAGATCAAACACATGGGCTTTACCAGTGGAAAATTGAGTATGAAAATGACAAAACAATACGGTAATTGACTAGGACTTACTAGCAAGACTTACTATGACTAGTAAAAATTGCTATGACTAATAGGACTTACTCTGACTAGTAAAAATTGTTATGACTAATAAGACTTACTCTGACTAATAAAGAATTTTAACATTAGTGTGCAATGATTGGACAGGTGGAGTTGCAAAAGAAAAAAAAAAGAAAATAGAGGCACTAAAAAGAAATGAGTAAAGTGAAAAAAACAAAAATAAAAAAAAGGAGTAAAACCCCGATTATTGGAAACAAAATGATGGAGCTTAATTTAGGATAAGTGAAACTTCGGTAAATCGGAAAATTCAATTTTCAACGTGGAGACGAAAAAAATGCAATATTTATTCCAAATCGCATTTATTTACACATTACCAAACTACAATATTAATAATGAGAAAGTCACATTGTATCATATATGTTATTAATATATGAACTGTTTTGGAAATAGTCTTATATCTTGTGCATCTATCCGAAACATATTTAAAAATTATGTGGATATGTTTATATGTGTCCGATATCTAGCTCTGTTGAGGCCAGAGTATACTGGAAAACAAATGAGCATTTTTGCCGAAAACATTGAATGAGTGCCTAATAAACATAATAATAATAATAAATGCAGCCGGTCATTTCCGTCAACCTAAATTTCGTTTAAGCGAAATTCGGATAGTGAGAGTTCTAATGTAGCAAAGAAGAAAAGGAAGAAAAAATTCAAAAAATGAAAGAAATACAGAGAAATATAGAAGGGATAAGAAATAAAAAAGAAGGTACGTAGAGCAAATAATATAAAAAGGGAAACAACTTGTCAACGACGTAAGAAAAATCGCACAACATTTTGAAAACTACTTTTCTTTTTATTTAGCAAAATGATAAGACAACGAGAATATTCTGTATATATAGATTCCTCCATATCTGAGTTTTCCAAAAGCCTAAATTTATTGATAAATAAAGAAATCAATTAGTAGGAAGTCGGCCAATTTCAATCGGAACTCATTCTAAATTTCATTGTTTTTTAAAGCGCGGGTTTGTGAGGAATTAATGAAGTGAGATTTTCAGTTTCCACGTTCTGTGGATTAATCTCGCTGGCGCGTTTATTACAAATTTTTCGGATATTAAAGGTATATTTATATTTAGAAATTTCTTGCATGTATGTGAGTAAGAATGCGAGTAATGAGGACATGTTTGGGACAAAACAATTAAAATATTGAAGGGTTTTCTGTCGAAACTAATTAAATTCTTGGTGCTATGTAAAAAAATATTGTAAAAGGAGAATATATATTACAATTTCTCAAATTCTATAGGATGTAATATTACTTCGTCGCAGACTATAAAATAATAAGGGCATTTCCAAGTAATGGCAGATATTTTAATTATTTCTAATTTTGGTGGATTCGCTATTAAACCCGTAGCGGCTCGTGTGTTCAGAAATAAGGTGTTGACAAATATTTTTGCCCTTAGAAATACATTTCGAGAGTGCTGTTTTCCTTTTCATCTTTTCTCTTGCGTTTGAGAGGAGGTGGGTGGGGAGCTATCCAGGCATGAGGTTTTTTTTAAGTATTACGTAAGCACATTTCTGGCCATTGTGTACCCCTCCACCTTGTAAGAAAAAATAAGCAAATGCGTCCCCCCATCTACATGCTATCACAGAGGTGGATCCAAAGAAGGATTTTGGGGAATGCAAAATGCGGAAAGGCTCTCTTTTAACGAGCCCACATTTAGCAAGTGTCCAGGTATAGCGAAAAAAAATATGGATTTTGTTTGATATAATGATTAAATATGATACAATTTAACTGTTTTCAGCGAGCAAGTCTTTTTTAGACCTCAGATTTAACGAGCAATTTAAAAAATAAATAAAATGGGAAATCAAACTTTTTGTAAAAATTCCGTAGTTGCACGGTTAGTTGTCATAATTGGCGCTCGTTATAAGCGACTTCCATCGCATTTTTATGAATTTTGGGGTGAATTTCCCTATTTTCACCTTCCGTATATCCGCCACTGTGCTAACGTAAGATTTAGGTTTTCTAATTTTTTGGTACTTATAAGTTGTACTATATGAGTATATTAGCTTTATATTATAAGATAGCAATGTGTGATGCAAATTATAATACTTATTTACATTTTTACTCTAATATTGAGCATTTATTTATAAGTTCGCTATAATATTAAATGCTTATTTATAAATAGAGAGTAATCACAACAAATTATCGCATTTAAAAAGTTTTAATACGCTGTTAATAGCTATTTTGGTGGCTATATATCACCACCATCAGAACTGTACATCAGCTTATAAAAGCATATTAAAACTTACGTTGTAAGCGGATAGTGCGTAATACATAAGAAAAGTAAATTTGGTAAAATATATTTATTAAAAATAATACATTTATGATAATTTTAAAATGGCAGGGATGCCCCAGGGAGCCTTGAAGGTAGTATCAAGCGAAAAAAGGTTGAGAGCCAGTAATTTGTTTGTTTGTTTGTTTGAATTTTTTATGGCGCAAGAGCATCTAGGCTATACTGCGCCACCACTAATTTAAATAATCAGTTATTTAACTGTGATTACCTGTATTTTATATTTTCTACACGCAGTGTGTCCTACATTCAAGTATTGCAATTCTGTTAGGGTGGTTGTGACTTTGCGACTATGCGTTAGTTTTATTATTGTTTGCATCAGCGAAAAAACTAACTTAACTAACAGTTTAGTTAATTTTAAACAGTAATTATGAACATTTATACATTGCAATATATGTAAAATTGCAATTTATTTCAAATTATTGGGGGAGCTCGGGCCTCACGGATCCATATAACTCTACTATGATTGTTCGTATCTTACTTAAGCATGTTTCAGATTCCCTCCTCCCCGTTATTAGAAAAAAATAAGCAAATCTCAAACCCCCCTCCCCCAAAGGTGCTTACGTAATACTTGAGCGGCCCCTAACTTAACATTATTAGAAACAACGTAAAGTAGCAACAAGACATTGTCTGCGTAATTACAATTACGACAATCCAAAATTTCAAATTATTTAAAAATTAATACAATTAAACGAAAAGAAAATGAACTGATAGGGAACGACTGGGATGGGGGCAAGATTGGGATATGGGTGGCTTTGTGTGCTGAAATTTTGAACAGATAAAACAAGAAACAGTATGGAATACGGGAGCCGATAGGTATTTTACACTATTCAATTTGAATTATAAAAATACGCATTAATTTATAATTAAAGACAACGTTAATTATGTATTTTTAGTGATATAATAAAAGAATAACGGATTAGTAAAACGTAATCTCAAACGCAATCGTATCGCAGATTATGTTCGTGATGAACATAGTGTGAGAGTTACAAATAATTATAGCATAGGACTTTTGCGCTCGGCTAGCGAGAAGGAGAAACGCGGATTGCAAAGTTTGTGCAACAACCAAGTCTTCCTGTCTTGTGAATACAGCGATTGTGGCTAGCGTTTCTACTCATACCTAGCTCCTTAGCAAGTATGCGTCCATGCAAGTATGTAGCTGTTTCTGCGCTGCTGCAACACAGGCGGCTAGCAGATATGCTATTTCGAATATCAAACCGTTTATTGAAACGTTTGGGCCGACTGCGATCATTTTTGTGACATATTTCAAGCTAAATGAACATATTCTAATAAAATAATAACAATAAAAATATTAACACAATTCTCCTCCTAATGAAAAACTGGTTGTTGCACAACACTGCAACTAGACTAACTGCACCAGCCGTCACTGCATTAAACATCAAATGCATCATTAAGCAAAATGATCATGATATCTGTTAAGCATTATAACAAATTTCATATAGATTTATATATGCTTTATCATCTATATCACGGTTTCTAGATATAACTCGCCTACATTCATTTATGCAATTTGCCTATGCATACGATAATTGAAACATAAACTAATATAAAATAAGAATTAATTGACTGACTTCAATTAATTAAAATGCATTTTTATGATATATTTTTCCAAACTTAACTTTAAAATAACTTTGGCATTAAGGTAATTGGTTTAAAGGAGGTGGGGACATGAAATTTTTAAGAAAACCTAAGAAAACCAATTACGAGTTATTTTATCATAAAAAGGATAATTGCAATTCTATAAAAAAATATTTGTAAAATGGAACTCATACATATTTCTAACATCATAATGGCCACTAAAAGAAAATAAATGCGAATGATTTAGACCGGAACGACGTGGTTCTAAGTTTGTTTTGTTTTGTTTTGCTCCTTTTCTTTTAAATTACGCATGCACATGTCGACTAACGGCATCAAAAAAATGCCCATTTTTTCAAAATTCATGCATATATTATAATCATCTCTGCTTTTAAAGGGGCTTTAAGCATAACACCATTCAGGCAAAGTCCCCAATCAAATACCACTTTCATAAACAAGCTGAAAAATCTCACTAAAGCGAAATTCCCGTTAAAGTAATCGACAGAATCGGGGGGAAAATCTCCATTCCTCTGGGGTAAATCTCCCTCTAAATAAAAGAATTTAAACAGTTCTGTGAAGAAAAGTATCTAACCTATTATAGAAGGGAGATATCTGGATTTTATAATATAGATATTAGTAACCAACGACGAAGTTAGAGGAAATTAAGAGACATATTTAAAAACAGTATTTGAACTTAATCAGAAATAATATAATTGTAAGTTAGGATTTTTTTATAGTGCCATATAATATGATTTACATCAATTGATGTATTAATCGCTATAAATACAGAAATTTAATTCAACTCATTTTAATAATGGTTTTCGGATATTTTTAATAACTCTTTCCATTAGAAAGTTGTCTTCATTTATTAATTCTGATAATTCCCAATATACATTTAAGATTCAAATCTACGATTCCCTATATATGTATATCAGCATCATATTTAACGATTATTTATCCACTGATTGATGAAGGTCTCTCCAAATGCTACAAAAGTCCATCCTGAGCAATTCGCTTCCATGTCACCAGTGGCGGATTTATAAGATTGCTGCCACCTAAGAAACAGCCTGTACTGACTCCCCACTCCCTGCTTTATAAAGAACGAAATATTTGTTAAAAAATACTCTTGACATCATATCATACTCTTAACATTTGATATGTAAAGGAGATTTTTCATATCTCCTAATATATATATATTAGGAGATTATTCAAACTAATAAGATACAACTCGAAATTATTGCTACCATAATCGCCGACTTCGTGAATTCGAGACATTTTTTGAATCCACAATAATTTTAGTATGGAATCCTGGAGCCTCTGATAATTTTGTGTATATTTTGCGTATTTGGGGAAAAAAACACGTACGCATCCTTGCATGAATTTTTTCATTATCAGTCAAGTTTTTCTTTATTCATTCGTTTACTATTAGTATATACAAAAAGCGTGTTAAGCCTAAATTTATAAATGGGCACTCTGGGCAAATGTC
>QLNU02015360.1:205634326-205657318 GCA_006491805.2 Dysdera silvatica
GTCTACTCTCTCCTATAATCGGTAATAACGACTACACTGTTTCTACTAGCCAATCCTTCTGCACCTCTTTAAATAACCTACAACTTGACGACGACGACCTCATGGTCTCATTCGATGTAATTTCTCTCTTCACTTGCATTCCCACATCACTTGCAATCGACACCGCACTTACACGCCTCCAAAATGACACAACACTACATGAACGCACTTCACTAACACCTCACGACATCTGCACATTGTTGAAATTTTGTCTGGACTCTGCTGTGTTCTCCTCAAATGGTTCTATCCATAGACAAGTTTTTGGCACTGCCATGGGATCTCCGGTCTCAAGTGTTGTAGCTAACTTGGTCATGGAGTCATTTGAGGAAACTACTTTGTCCTCACCGAATTTTAACATTAAATTCTGGAAAAGATACGTCGACGACACGTTTGTTGTACTTAAAACTAATACACTCCAAAGCTTCTTCCATTACCTTAATAACTTAAACTCACATATAAAATTCACATACGAAACAGAACAGAACAATAAACTTCCTTTCCTAGACGTTCTTGTACACAGATCTCACGATAACTCTATCTTCACCTCAGTTTACCGTAAACCCACACACATACAGACAGATATCTCGATTTTAAATCGCATCATCCAACATGCCACAAAGCTTCCATTGTTAAAACATTAAGTCTTAGAGCGAATTCTCACTTCAGTAATGAAACACTTTCAAACACAGAAACAAAACACATACACACGGCACTTAAAAATAATGGATACCCTAAACGATTCATTCTCAGAAACTGTAGGCCTAATAGTACATCTTTAAACGATACCTCTCACACCTGTATATCCATTCCATATATTCACGGCATTTCCGAAATAATCTTTCGCATCCTCAAGGAAGCAAATATCAAAACATTCTATTCCCCTGTCACAACACTTCGCAAACAACTTACAAAAGTTAAAGACCCAGTTCCACCAGAAGATCTCACAGGCGCCATATACCAAATACCATGCAAAGACTGCAACAAACATTACATAGGACAAACAAACAGAATGATCAAAACAAGAAGAAAAGAACACAAACAAGCACTCGAGAAAGGAGACATAGCTTCATGTCTGGCAGAACACGTTTTACAACACGGACGCGAACCCGACTGGGACTCAACAAAATACTACACCGTCACATCACAAACAAGAATAGTAGTATCATCTTAGAATCTTGGGAAACTTACAAACTACACGGGAAAGCCATTAATACATCACAACCACTTCCAGAAACTTATAAACAACTCTTACTCTGAAATGTATGAGACATCCCCAAATTAGGTAACCCGCAGTGTGGGTTTCTCATTGGTCCCTATTGGGGTTCTTCCATGATTCTATTGGAGGCCTCCCATTGGTTCCCACTGGGTTTTTCCATTCTGCGGGACTACTCTGATGAAGGGTTTTCCAGAAATTTCAAGTATAAAAAGAGACAGAAACATAACATCGTCATTACTCCTGATGAAGGACTGCTGCTGACGCGTCCGAAAGCTTGGGTGATCTTTTTCATTGCTATTTTACCAGTGTTTAACCTTTTGTATGTAAATTTCCTCCCTGGTACCCTGTATTTTATTTCAATAATATCTTTTATTATAAAAGTATTTGTTAAATTTTTATTATTGATATTTCTTAACGTTTTAAGTAAATAGTGCCTAACAAGTAATAAGGAGATTTAATAAAATACATTTATTAAAAATAATTCGTTCATTATATATAATTTAAGAATGATGGGGGTGGGGGGCATAGAAGGGAGCCCCCAAGCAAAAAGATTTTGAGAGTCACTGGTTTAAATAATTAAATATTTAACTGCATATTACATGTATTTAATATTTTATATCCTCTACTAGTAATGTCGTACATCGAAGTATTGCAGTTCTGTTAGGGCAGTTGTCAATTTGTGATTATGTGCTAGTTTTATTATTTTCTGTATCTTACATAAGCATGGTTCAGACCCACCTCCCTGTGTAGTAAAGAAAAATAAGCAAATCTCAAACTCCCTCCCCAAAAGATTCTTACATAATACTTGAACGGCCCCTTACCGGAACCTGCAAATCGCAAGACATAAATAAAAAACCTTACCTCTGAGGGAATCTAATATCTGTCCAGTGCATTAGTGGCTGAGTTAGCAAGATACATGCTGTGAGTTGAAATAATTGGTAGATAAAAATTCGCTATGTTAATAATCATTATCTGTTTGATTTCTGGTTTTCATAATTTAAGAACTATGTGTTCACAAAACTAAACTAATGCAACTTGTAATACATTTTTTTGATTGTGATATTTGGTGGATTATTTTAGACCAATATCAAATATATATTATTATGATATTTGACGATAGTACCAAAAGAGTACTTTTTTAAAGTATAATTAAAGATTTGTCTTACAAACTTTCAGGTTTAAAATATTTATTTTTTTCTTAATGTTATTAAATTATTGCTTATTTTGCTTTTTAGGTAAAATGGATGATGTATTGGATAGTATTTGCTCTGTTTACATGTGTTGAAACGTTTGCAGATATTCTGGTTTCATTCTGGTGTGTATTTTCTTGAGTTTTGTTGGATGTTTTAATTCATATGTATTTCTAGTTTTCAGTGTGAGAAAAATAAAACACATGAATTTTGCTACTGGATTTTATAAATTTAAAATTTTGTTGTTGTAGTATAGTTTTAAAGATATTCTGAGTACAAAAGCAAACAAAGAATATGTATATATAATAACAAAGAATATATATGTGCACTATTGTCATAGGTGCCACTCTTCAGTCTTAAAAAATTTCTTCTTTGAAAAATTTTCGAAATTTAACTGGATGGTAGTTTTTTTTTTTTTTTTAAACAATAATATTTACATAAAAGTTTTACTTGAGGGATGTGAACCCTGACCCAGCCAACTTCCCTTCAGGTCAAAGCACCCTCTCTCGTCCCACAGAATTTGTCTCCCTGTGGGGGGAGGCCTACTATAGAGATGAGATGTATTCAGCCTGAGACCCTGGGTCTGAAACAGGCTCAGGCTCTATATTTCATATTAATTTTGGGCTCAGGCTCATCAGACAGATGCAACTGAAGCTAAAAACTGACTTTTCAATATCGAAATTCTCCAAGGAATACAACTATATGATTCGTTTTCGAGGACTGTAGAAATACGTGTACATGAAAATTCAAAGGAAATGGTGTAGTTCAACAATTTTTTAAACATTTAAATCGTACATCAATGGATTAAAGTTAAATTTGAAATTTTGGGCTTGGGCATGCTCAAATTGCAAATCTTCGGACTCAGAAAAATGAGCCTGAACTCATCTTTAGCCCACTAGGACTTGAAAAGTGATCAAATTTCTTCTGCCTTGAGCAGCCTTTATAGAAGGGTAAATGTGTGGGTAGAAGTCAGAATTGGTGAGGGACTGTGTTCCTCAGAAAGAAGAGTCATAAAAACTCTGTCCAAGATAAGCCAGCCCTGCCTCCTTAGGGGGTTCTCTCAAAAGGAACCCCCTGAGCTCACACATAAAATCTAACGAATTTAATTCAACTTAATGTACCCGCGCATACAAACCTTAATGTGTGAAAATTAGCAGCTATGCCCTCCCACTAGAAATCGAGAAATTAAATGTTAAAATGTAGTTAAAATAGCGCCAATTGCAACCCTTTTGGCAACACGTGGCAAGATAGCTAGTTGGTCGAAAAATGTGAAAAACAAATGCAAGGACGTATTCTAACAGTTTAGATTATGTTCAGTAATACAATGATTGCACTGACTCTGTTAAATTTAAACATATTAGATTTTGAAGTAGCTGTAAAGTTATTTTTTTCTCTATTTGTTAAATTGAAGTTCTATATTCTTTTTATTTTATTTCTGAAAGTCATAGCAGAAAACAAATTACTTTAATTTTTATAATCACATTGCAAGTTGCAATTCGGTTTGTGCATAAAAGAATCATTTATTTTTATTTTAAAAATTCTGTCACAAAGTATCGCTTTCATTCTTTTTATCGGTGTGAGGATAACATGGAACAGAGTATAAATATATTTACTGTTATTTAGATACTTTTTGAGGAATTTATGGAAGAAATTAAAAGGTGCCAAATGGCGATAAAGTCTCTCTTCTGTCAAACCAAAATCATTTTTTATTAATTATTTTTAGTGTTAATCTGAGGAGATGGATGATAATTTTCACGTATTAGGTTTCTTATGGTGTTTACTTACGACTGAATTAAATTCGTCAGATTTGACACGTGAGCTCTGGAAGGTTTCCTTATCAGTTAAAACTGAGTATGTATGAGAGAGGAGAGCACCTTTTTCTTTTCTCCATTCCCAGAGGAGTATATCTTACCCCCCCCTCCTTTTTTTCTCTCCCACTGTTAGTGAGGCAAGGAATCGGGCAGTCTCTCCTTTGACCTTGAACTTGGTCTCATTAGGACAGTGGCACTCAGTGGGAGTTCATTCCTTTGATTTAATGTGAGTGGAAGTGGGTGGAGCTAAGTCGTCCTGTCGTCTGTGATGTAGTTTAGATTATTCTCGGTTGGCTCGATGCAATATTCATTTGCTTGATTGCTTCTGCACAGTTTTTATGGAGAATTTTTAAAAGTAGTTGTGTCATGTCCAGAGGGGGGAACCTTAGGGAACAATCTGTCCCCCCCTCCCCGAAACTAAATTTGTAATAGAATCACAAAAATACATATATGTATTTATGTGTCAAACTTATAAAAAGGGGAGGAAAATCTCTCAAACCTTAAGTAATTCTCAAAATTCTGACAAGGTTTCGTTTTGTAGACCATGAATTTGAGAATACGGGACCTTATAGAAAATAAAAAATGATGGCAAAACTATAAACAAAAATGTACAATGATGTCTGAAGGCAAAATAAGTATTTTCTTATTTATTTTTGTATGATGTATTTATATTTCTTCTTTAAAATAAAGGTAACACATCTTTATTATTCAACGTTATTTTGTAAAAAAAATTTTACCCAAATTAAATCCTCACTACGGCCTTGAGTTGTGTATATAGATAATATTATATATGGGTTGTGTATGTAGAGAACGTGTATATGAAAATTGTGATACACATTTCAAGAAACAATTCGATAATTTTGTAAGTACACGTCCTTGTGCCATAAAAACACAACCAACCAAAATTTTTTAAGTACAGTGATTTAAAAAAAATGGAAACTTGCACTATAGCTACATGTTCGAATACAGGTAAAAGCGTGAAAGGAAAAAAGTATTTTATTTCATCCTGTCCTTTTGAATAATCTGACCGAATTTAAATGCTGGATTCAACGATATCGCAGAACAGATACTTTGAATACAAAAAACGCTAGAATTTGTATTGAACATTTTAAGAGTTTAGATTATCAAGACGATATTATGAATCGTTTGCTCAGTTTGCCAAAGAAAAAACTTTTAAAATCATCTGTCGTCCTGAGTTTAAACTTACCTTCAGGTAATCTACAAGAATTAACATAAACAGGTTAGTGCCTACCAAAAAGGAAAATACTAAGTAATGCTTTGGATAGAATCAAGTGTGTGAGCCCCAAAAATCTTGCCTTTCCAAAACATAAAATGGTTCAGAAAACACTAAAGAAAAAATGAGGCTAATGAATGTGATAATTGCCTAAAATTAACTATTGTAAATCTCAAAACCCCAACAGAAAAGAGATAAATGGCTGAAGTCTAAAGTCTCCAGTCATACATAAACAAAACAAAATTTTAAACATAACACTTTTTTTTCTTTTGAAATTGTTTTTAAGAAATGTTAAAGAGCTAAATTCCGAAACGTTTATTGTAATAAATAATCATTCATAGAAAATGATAAATAAATAATAAATAAAATTTAGAAAAAACATATGTATGTGATGATTGAATTTTACTATTTTGTCCCATAATTTTATATATTTATAAGTATAGCAATGGAGTCTATAGAAAAACTTCACGTCATGGGTGGGAGAGGGAACAACTTCACTTTTCTATTAAAATTTTCAACAAATTTAGTTAAAAATTTAAATAATGGGCATTTAAATACCCATTTCTTTTACTTCATGTAAACAGGGGTCCCACTCATCCTATATTTTTGGAACATGTCCTATATTTCCAGGTACTGTCCTATATTTTATTCTTTTTTTTTTTTTTTTTAGTTATCGGTATAAAAGTTAACTGTATCATAGGTTATCTTTATTCCAAGTTTTGATCCTCAATATGGAGTATATGGTTTCCGTTTTCAGCTCGCTTCGCTCGCAAACGTTTGTTTAAGTGGCCATTTTATTGGCTACTTGAAGATGTAATTGTAAAACATTTTTCAACTTCCTAGGGTACTAAATAAATTAATACATACACTCCTCCTGTCATTGTTGCGAGGAACGTAACATTGCTCGTTAGTGCAATGGCTGATTTCTCTTCTATCAATGACCAATTTTCTTTCAGATTGGACTGTTGACTTTTAAGATTATCAACTGTGGTACTTTTTTAACGTTTTCAGATTAAGGTGTGAATTTGATGTATGAAGTAAAATTGATGTATAAGTATAAACATGCCTCGTTATACACGGTTTCCAGAGAACTGGCTGAGTGAAAAGAATGGAAATAAACATTTAATTGAATTGTAGTCAAAGCATGCTGATTCATATGCAAAAAAGACCTTTAGTGTTAGAAATTCAGGAATACAACAAGTACTACAACATGCAAATACGTCAAAACACAAGATTTTGGTGACAACTGCTTTGTCCAAAGATCAAACAAAATTCACAGTGTTGGTTTCATCATCTGGACAGAAGTCTTCAAATTTTGTATCTAGTGCTGAAACTTTGAAACACTGGAATGTGAATGATGCTGATAGAGTATCTAATGCAGAATGTTTATGGACAATGAAAATTGTTGAAGCTGGTTACCCATTCAGTTCTTGTAAAAATTAGAAAAATGTGTTTTGTAAAATGTTTCTAGACAGCAAAATTTCTAAGCCATTTACGCTAGGACAAACTGAGGTTTCATATGAAATTGCACACGGACTTGGACCATATTTTCGTAATCAGTTGATTAGGTGTGTTAAGAAAAGTGACTCTTATTTTACCATATCATTTGATGAGGCAACAACTGAAGCTGAAAAGAAACAGACATTCACATTTGATACTGGGGCAGTGATCAGGAGAAGGTTGTATGTCACTTTTTGTGTTGCTTTGAGCTTGGTCATGCAACTGCTGATATACTTAAGGAAAAGATACTGTTATCCCTATCAAAAGACCACTTGCTTCTTAATATATTACTTGCCATTGGTTCAGATGGGCCTCCAGTGAATGTGAAACGTCTGAAGGATATTCATTCTATTTTCAAAAGCGAGGGTTTGCCAGGTTTAATTAATATTGGTACATGCAATTTGCATGTCTTGCATGATTCTTTTAGGCATGGCATAACTTAGTCCTTAAGTCATTGGGAGATCGAAGACTTTTTGGATGCCGTACATAAGTATCCAGCCAGAAGTGAGGATTTTCACAATATTCAGAATAACCTTGAAATGGAGCAGAAACACATGTTGAGGTTTGTTAACAATAGCTGGTTTTCTATGGTCCCTGTTATTTCAGTAATAACAAAGCAATGGTCTGCCTTAGAGGAGTATTTCCTTGAGTACATCCTCAAAAACAGCAAGAATTAGGGCAAGTCTAAACTTTATCTAAGTATTAGATCTCACCTGAAGGATCCAACAACTTTAGCCCACGTGCTTTTCCGGAAGTCAGTGGATGAGACTTTTGATAAATTTCTTCTTTTAATGCAACGAGAAGAACCCTTGATACATATTCTATATGATGAAATCTGCTATGTTATTCAAAGCCTTGGTTCAAGAATTGTTAAACTAGAACTGTTGAGAAATATGTTTGGAAGGAACTTAAAGAACTTTGATTTCAATAACCTGGAAAATATTCTTCCAACAACTGAAATTGATGTTGGAATTCTTGCCAGGAATGAAGCTTTAAGACTGAAGGAAAAAGAATTAAAACTATTTTTCCATGAGGTGAAACATTTTATTATGACAATCATTGAATATTTACTTGATAAAGTTCTTCTGAGCAACAAGTTACTGGAAAATATCCAGTGCCTTCATCCATTATTTAAAATGGAACCGATGTCTTTGAAGTACATAGCTAAAGTGGTTAAAGAAATGCCACTTGTTTTCCAGGAGAATAATATAAATAAGCTTTCTGACGAGTGGAAATTATACATGATCGAACAAGTGAATGAATATGCCATGACAACTGAAACAAGGGAAAGTAGAATTGATAATGTAGATGATCTGTTTGAAGAATCAGAGATTCAAGATAATGAGGAACCTGCAAACAAAAGTTCCACCCCTGTAACAAGAATAGATGTTGATTGGTCTGATGTCCTGAAGAAAAAGAAGAAGAATCTTGGGGAGAAATACCTTCTACTTTCTCGTTTAGTCAAAGCGGCACTGGCACTTTCCCATGGGAAGGAGAGAAGGGTTTCGCTTAACAGACTCTTTCTTAACTCAAATCGTCCACTGTTAAATGAATTATAAGTCAATGGTCTTCGAACTATGCAGGCTGCAGAAAAAGTAAAGAATGACATTTGTGACATACCTATTATCCCGCTGTGCCTGAAATATTTCCGAGAGGCACATAGTAAATAGAAAAACTATTTGGAAGAACAAAAAATGGCGCAGTATAGCCCAGATGCTCTTGCGCCATAAAAAAGCCAAACAAACAAACAAGAGCGTAAGAAGAAACTTTCAGCTAAAAAAATGAAAAGAAATCATCCTTCGGATGTTGAAATACTTGAGAAAAAAATTAAAAGGCTACAGGAATTAATCAAAACAAGTCATTCACTGATTCGGGAAGCTAATGAAAGACTTTCAAAAGGTACTAAAAGAACGGATATGAAAAAAATGTCAGCTGCACAGGCCTTGCTAGAGTCGGGGCATAAACAACTCATAGCATATACAGAGGAACTAAAGCATGTAAAAACTACATTGTTTTCACAGATAAAGAGGACTAAGGAGTAGCCAGTATAGAACAATAAATCCTTTTAGGGAACTTTATCTAACATTATGGTTTTGAAATGATCACATGAATGACTGTTTCTAAAACATCTAAAGTTTGGTTAACGTTATGGTACCGACTTCTAGTTGGATGGACGAATTATGATTGCAAAAATTGTACCACATGTGATATAAATTGTTAACATAACTATCTAAAGGTTTCATTCAGTCCTTCTGCTACATAGGTGACCGTTAGGTGGAGTGAAAAAATGAAAGTTTGAAATTTCAAATCCAGGTGAGCAAAAGTCGCCTCTGGTGTTAGTTAGGATTCTTTTTTTCAATTTTGGAAAAAAAATTTGCCTCTTGAATGACATTGAAACTTGTAAAAAATATGGAATTTTCAATAAACCATACAATTTATTTTCAGAAATAAAAATTGTGATGATTAGATCTAATAACGTGCGAAAGCAACTTAATGCATTATTTATTAATGCTCTGAAATATCTTTGGATTCTGATAATTTCATCTGCCTCCACAACGTCGTCGAATTTATTGAAAAACTCAAGTGTTTAGACGGTTAATTAGTTACTCACTGTAGATGAATTTTGTTGAATTTTTTTTTGCCAAAGGTGGTAACAAAAATGAGCAAAACCACACTCCACCATCACACATACGCTGATGAGAAAAGACTTCAAAAATAAAATTTTCTGTATTTTTTATAGTGACCTTATTAAATTAAACCCTCTTTAGTAGGCACAAGGGATGGGACAAATATTCGGTTAGTATTCCGCCTGTATTACTAGTAATTATAGATGAAGTTGTGCTATTGGTAACTTATTCAGATTTATATGTTGTCTGATTACCATATGTTGTCTGATTATCAGCGTTATGACTATTTTCGGATACCATAATTGTATAATCAAAAATGTACTTTTAATTAATGACTAAGTTATACACTGATAATTTTTTCATTAACAGTAAATTACGAAAATTACATCTTGTTAAATTTAAAAAGGTCATGCAAAAAGGTAAGGCATATAAATAATAAAGGTTTAATTTTGAAGAATTAAAAATTAGGTTATAATTTGATCTCAATTTAAACACGACAAATGTATTAAATATGACAAAATTTAAACATGAAATAAATTGAAAGTAAAGGCTTCCAATTTGCAAATTAAAACATACATTACTGCAAGAAATTGTTTACTTACTGTAAAGTTCCATAGATTTCTTTCTGCATTTTGTTAAAGCAAAATTTGCAATCATTCCTTCAAAATCAAGTGTTGAAATCATATCCATTACAATAGACAAAAATGACAAGCCAAGTTTTTCTTAAGATAATATCAACCTTAGTGATTTTTGATTCTTTTTAGAACGGAAAAAGGGCGCCCACTAGATGCATTTGATATCGGCATGCTTAGCAAAATTCTAAGAGCTGTATCCAAATTTGGAAACGTGTGGCAGATGTTCATCTTCTTTAATGTTTGAAGTTGTTGCCTGGGATCTGAGGTATCTGATAAAGGAACTTTGAACTGCCAATTCATCCGGAAATTCTTCATCGATGTCATCATGATAGGCACTCTGAAATACCTTAGCTTCACCATGAATATTCTCGTCGTTTTTTGACTTATACAAAAAAGCAAATGTTTTATTCACATTCTCATAAACTTCCTTTCTGCTATGTAACTGATGCATAAGGGCATCACATAGTGTGACTTAAAAAAAAACTTCTCTATCAGTTAAAAATACCTCATCTAGCATTCTACACTTCATACTACACCTTTTACGGGAACTTGTATAAACAATATTACCAACAAGATGATGTGCTTTAGTTTCATATGTATCAAAATTCTCTCTAACATTCTGAATAAATTCCAGCATCAAGTTATATAGGTAAATAATGAAAGACAAATCATTAACACTGGTTTGTAAAATTTTACTTACCATATATATTTTTTGCAAAATATCATTCCATACCACTGTAAAAATGTTAGCTTTTAATTTGTCTAGTTTGTGAAGCAAAACTTTAGCGTCACGTTTTGTGGGTCGCATTTTTTAATTATCTGCACAATGTGCAGAAAGAGCACTCACAATTTCGTTATACCCCTGATGCAAAGCTTTTACAGCATCTGCGGATCATCTAGTTTGGAAGCGATTTTTAGATGATTGGCATTTACTTAAAAAATGTGACGTTAGTAAATTCCACCTATAGGTCAATACACACAAAAAGTTATATAATCCCTGAAAAACAACAAAATATGACATCACCTCATGACAGCATTCAACAATGTTCGTTCTAACCAGATTTAATTTGTGTGCAGCTAATTATAAATAAATGTGCGGAAAATAATGCAACTAATAATGTGTGGAAGATACAAAGCCAATGGGAGCTCAAGTTTGATTCAAGCTTGCAATCCTGAATATTGTCCTGTTACGTTACTGGCATTATCATAACATTGCCTGCGACAATTTTTCAAATCAATATTCAATCATTCAAACTCAAATATAATAACATCACACAAATTGCTAGCACCCTGTCCATGAATTGGTACAAATTCGATAAATCGTTCAATGGGAATACCATTTGGAGAAACGTATCTCAACACAATGGATAGTTGGTCGATATGTGATATAGCTGGAGTTAAATCAACTTCCAGAGTGGAATATTTTGCAGCCCTCTCTTCTTTCAAAATTTACACTTACACACTCAGATTTATTGCAGTCAAGAAAAAAAGAAAGAAAGCAAGCTGGAGTAATGAATTTTACACAGTTCTCAAAAAAGCATACCAAAATACTGGAGCTTACCTATTAAAGCATTTACCACTGACAAATCAAGTGCTAACATATTTATCTGCTCGTAATCCAAAACAGAGAAACCGAAGTTCAACAGTTGTTGCATTTGATAAGCTTGCTAAATAGCTACCAAATCTTATTCCTTGTTCAGGTAGAAGTAACCTTCTACAAGATGCACATAGATATGTGGCTGACCCTCAGATTGATGAAATAAAAAAATTAAAAATGTATAATGAATCAGATAAAATGATAGGATTGATTTCAACTGGTGGGCACATGTACTGCAATTAAACACAGTGATAATAAACAACGGTATAGATGCTTAGGAACTCTAGTTAAAGCCGTATTGACCATATTTACTGACCCCCACTTGTGGAGCGCACCTTTAATATTATGAATGACATAATATCTGATGATAGGACAGCACTTACTGTAGAAAATTCTGAGGCTGCATCTGTAGTAAAATATGGCTTGAGGCAAAGAAAAATAAAGAGTACTGATATGAAACTTGACCCTAAAATGAGAAAAGCAGTACATGAAGCTTGAAAAAAATTATATGGATTTCCTTGCAAAAAATAATAAAGATAAGCCTTCACACCTTTTCAAAGATACCCGATCGTCAAAGGCAGTATTAAATGAGCCAACTAAAGAGTCAAGTTTTGAGAAATCGCGAGCTGAGAATATTGATAAAGTATATGTTTGTGAAAGTTCTTCATTTAAAAAAATACTTGCTCCACTGGAACTTCAGTTCAAGGCTTAGTGCAGAAAAAACGGAATATTCCTATTGAATTTGCAAGAGGAGCATAAAGAGCTACAAAATCACAAAAAATAGCAAGCTTTTTCTCAAAGGAGGATTAGGCTCCTCCCTGTACCATTCCTGTAAATAAGTCTGATTTTTTTCATTTGGTGTTTTTTTCCCACCAGAGATTAGTGTATATAAGTTTTAAAGCGCACCTATATTCAACAAACCACACAAGAAATAATTGTCATAACATGATTAATCGTACGCGCCTGATGTTGGTATCTTTTGAACCTAGTCTGGAAACTGCTCTCGACTCTGAAACCTTCTCCCGTGTTTTGGTTGAAGCTGAAAGAGAAGAAGCAACTACTCGTTCTAGAGTTCGTGGTGTTCAAAAGGAAAAGCTTGAGAGATTGAGAACGGAGTACAAACGAAACTACTGCAGGAACAGTGGTCGAATGGACTCCCGTTGGGTTCTTAATCTTTCTAAGCGACATCTAAGTGATTGTGAAACTTCTGTGCTGTCACATGGTTTGAAGTTTGCACCTACGCCCTCGTCAATTCCGGTTTCAAAAATCCTTCCAGCTATTGAACCGGCCTTATGGAACATGACAGAGGATGTGTCTTCTGAAGTGCACATGAAAGTTTCGAGAGTGTTATTTGAACGTAAGGCACTTGTGGACAATCTTTCTGTTCCTAAGCGGAAAGCCCTCAGAGACAGTAAAAAGGTTGCGGTTTTACCGGCAGATAAGTATCGTACTACGGTTGTGATGGATAGGTCGGTTTACGATGATAAAGTAATGTCACTTTTAAATGATAGTGACAGATTGTAGATAAAGATCCTACTGATTGCATTGAGAGGCAGATGAATGGTTGCCTGCTAAAACTTCACAAAGAGTCGAAACTGGATGAGAAACTTTACTCGCGACTCCGTTGTTCGTCTGGAAGAATACCATTGTTCTATGGACTCCCAAAAGTCCATAAACACGATATTCTTCTTAGACCTATTGTGAGTTTTTGTAGTTCGCCAACATATGCACTTTTCAAATATGCTCCTTTGATAAATATGTTGAATAAATATGAAGAGACGATTGAATTATTAAGAGAGATACCTGGCCCCATTGGAGAAATTATAAAACGTAAGATAAACAGTGTTGTAAACAATAATCCAAGCTTAGAAACGATTACAGGTGTAAAAAACATTCTACAGGGGTCTACAACTGGCAGTTGTGCTACTTTAAAAGAAAGAAAATTCTTGCCGTCAGTTATAGCAGGCTTCAAATTTTCGCCCATCACCTCATGTGATGTGGAGACGTCTTTCAGCCAATTTAAAAACATTTTCAGAGAAAACAGGCCAACTTTGTTTTGGATAACTTGAAGCACTTTGTTGTCGTTAGTTTCGATAGCAGTAAATTTGTTGAAACTGACAGTTTTGATTGAAGTAATTTGGCATTTGAAATTTATGAATTCTTTTTCAGTATAGTTTGAAAAATTCCGGAAAGTTAATAAAAAAGTATAATTCGAAAAATTCCGGAAAGTTAATAAAAAATGTGAAATTAATTTATATTACATATTTTCTCATTTTTCCTACATATTTTCTCATTTTTACTAAATATTTTACGTAAACATTTTGAAATTTTTATTACATATATATCCTAGCCCTACTCATATCTAATGTGGTGTTAGTGGTGGAAACAGGAATGTAGAGGATGAGACTAGGAAGACATAGGTGGTTTTGCCATATGTGGCGGGTGTCTCAGAAAAGCTGTCTCGAATTCTCAGTTGTGTGAATGTTAAGACCTACTACAAACCTGTCTACACCCTGCGTGATCTATTACTTAAAGTTAAGGATCGCGTCCCTGAGGAGGAAAAATCTGGTGCTATTTACCAAATACCGTGTGGAGACTGTGACAAGGTGTATGTTGGACAGACGGGAAGATCGATACGTCTACGAGGGAAGGAGCATATGCGTGCGGTAGCTAGGGGAGACGATTCAAACCAGTTGGCTGAACATGTCTTCAGGGAGGGTCACGAACCAGATTGGCATTCGATGAAAATATTACATCAGAATGTGACGAATCTGGGGAGTAGACTTTTTCTGGAATCATGGGAAACCTACGGTTTGAGGAGTCGTGCAATAAACATCGCAAAACCTCTACCAGAACCTTACAGGATTTTTGCAAAACCTCGAGTTGGGGGTGTTCATCTGACATCGTCGGGTGCGGGGGGCTTTCCCCAGCTGGAAATGCTCCGCACCAAATGACGTCAGATGGGGATTCCCAACATGCGGGTATATAAGCTTAGGACTTTCACGAACTCTTCATTCTGCCTTCACTTGACAAAGGGAGCAGTTGGCTCCCGAAACGTCGTGTTTTTAAACCTTACGCCAGTGTCAAAATAACTGTTTGTTATGGAATTACTGTTGCAGAATCTCACTGGTCTAGTATGTTACCGCTATTGAGGTATTTGGTAAAGAATTTTGTAGATATGTCTTCCACGTTTTCTTCAGATTCTTTTAGGATATCTAAGGTATGCCATCATCACCAGGGATTCTTTCTTTTTCATATTTTTCATTGCAAATACAACTTCCTCTTTTAAGATTTTATTAGCTGTTCCTTCGGTTATTTCAGTGTCTTCATTTAATCCACTGTTTCCTTCATATAGTTTTCTGTAGAATTCTTCAACTCTTCTAAGTATTTCTTCCCTATTTCTTGTCTCGGTGCCATCCTCTCCCTTTAATGAAATGATGTGTTTCTTCCCAACAGATGAACATCCTTTAACAACCCTAAAGCTCTGGTTCATCATTGAAAAAAAAATTGTTTTATTGGAGGACTGTTTTATTAGGGGTATTGTTTTCAATGGCTTTCCTTACTAACTCACAGTTGAATTTTCTTATGTCTTCTTTCATGCTTTTGCACAGAGTTTTACAAAGTTCTACATACTCAATCTTAGAAGTTGTATTCGGATTGTCCACCTCTTGATCTTTTCATGAGCTGTTTCGTCTTCTCAGGAAGTTTACTATACCTTTTACATGTTAAGCCACCAATTTCCTCAGCAGTTTCAATAATTATTTTAACGATGTTTTCATAAGCTTCTGAGATATCAATTTCTTCAATACGTCTTTCAAGTGCAGAAAAGCGGTCGCTTATTTCCAGCTTGAATGCCTCTGTATTTTCTTTTGTGTCATTAAATCCACCCTCTCGCATACTTGTTTTCTGATGAGCTTCTGTCTTCCTAGTTTAGTATTTAAATGCACTCTACATCTCACCATTCGAAGATCACTGCCAGTATTAAATCTGTTCAGTATACTGTAATCTTCAATAATCGACTTCTTTTTGCCAAGATGTAGTCAACTTTGCTAGTTCCTCCATTGAGGTGTATCTATGTCCATTTTCTTTGTGGCTGCTTCTTAAAAAATGAATTCATGGTGCTAAGATTTTCAGCTTCTGCAAATTCGTTAAGTTGATCACCACGTTCATTCCTTTCCCCATATCCGTATTTACCAACCGATGTCTCTCCTTGTTTCTGTTGCCCAATTCTTGCATTAAAATCTTCCATGATGAGTTTGAAATGTTGTTTCACCTTGGTGTATGTAACTGTTTGATTTCTTCATAAAATTCTTCAACCTCTTCATCAGTATGGCTTGATGATGGTGCATATGCCCGTATTATTCAAAGTTGGATAACAAGTTGTGCTGCTCAACCTGACATAATTTCAACTTCAAGAAAGTGGTCTTTAATTGTTTTATTAATTAAGAAGCCAACACCACTTGGTCTTCCAATTTCCATTCCCTTATAATAAAACAAACATTTTATTTTAAGTCCTACCAACTTTTTACCTTTTTTTCTGACTTCACTGAGTCCTATAATGTCCAATTTGATCTTGCCAAGTTCTTTCAATTCCTGAAATCTTGCTTCAGGAGCAAAGGATCATCCATTATATGTAGCCAAGGTCAATAACAAATGGCAGCCTGGGCCATTCCAGTGATTCTTAGCACCCCCCTGCTTTCATGCCACGATGACCGCTGCAGCTCCATATATTCAAATGTATACAAAATTTCATCACAGTGTGGGGTTATGGTTACCGTCAAACCTCCTCCCATGTATGCTAGTGAATATCAGTAAATTAATGAACCTTTATAGCACAGAAAACAAACAAACTCAAATGTAATAGTTATAAATGTTTATACGCATGTTTTTCTTTATTCATTTGTAAACATCTTCCTTATTAAAGGTAAATACCTGAAGTATACTAAAATGAAGAGAAGATATTATGGTTAAATCTTATGTTTACATGATAGTGATTTTTTTCTTTATTTTTTCAATTTGAGTATTGTACTTAATTTTTTATTTATAGTATGTTTAGAGGCTGTCGTTCTTTTTTTTTTTTTTTAGGCTTCCATTTTATTATGAAATGAAAATATTATTTGTTCTTTGGCTATTATCACCAGCAACTAAAGGTTCTAGTATATTATATCGAAGATTTGTACACCCTCAGTTAACAAAACGTGAAAAAGTAAGTATATGTAATACTGCTGAAGAGACACGATTGTTGCTTTGTTATATAATGGCAGTTGTGTTTAAGCTTTTTTTTTATGAAGGAAACTCTTTTAGGAAATTGATGAGTATATAACAAGGGCTCGTGAACAGGGTTACAGTGCTATGCTTCAGTTGGGCTCTAAAGGTCTTAGTTATGCTACTACTGTAGTAATGCAAACTGCCTTAAAGGTAGGTGGAATAAATTTAATAGCACATAGAATGCATTAAATTGTAAGATTTTTCTCTATAGAAAACTCTAAATACATATTGATGCTTGTTTTTATGTGAGATTATTTCAAATAAATATAAACATTAATAATAAACATTGCTATAAAAGCAGTATATATTAAATAAATAAAAAAAAGTGTATTGAATATGTAGCACATTTACTGTTTATTTTAATAAAAAGTTTTAAAACATATAATTTCCTACGTGTGTATAATGAAAATCAACAAAAGTACATACAACAGGTTAACGTAGGCAAAGTAAAAAGAAATAGACCACCCAAGCTTTCGAGTATGTCAGCAGCAACCTTACTTATTAGGAGTAATGTTACTCCTGACGAATGTGAAATGAGATGAGCAAATTTTTAACAAATTTCACCTTATCGAGACACAAATTAAAATATGTCAGTCTAGCTACAGGAACAACCGTAGAAAAGTACTAATTCTCTCCACTCTTTGCATGCCATACACGCTTTCCGCCCCATCAGTATCTGTTGAAGGAAGAAGACACCCCAATGTGTGCCATGTGTAACCAACTTAAGTGTTTTGTCTAGTTGTACAAATTTTATCTAACAACAGTTATTTGACTTTTAACTGAAATGATTTAAACCTCAATGACAGTTGGTGATTCTTTTAATCATGAAATCATTTTTAATTTTTTATCTTGTCTGATTTTATTGTAGCATTCATTTTCAGTGTATTTAATGCACTTTTTGCCTTTGCATAAAGTCTAATTCATCTTTTATTTAAAACCATGCATACAACCTCACCTTGTTTGTCATATAGAATGGCCTTCACTGTTCTTGCACCATAAAAAAATTAACCAACCAACTTGATGAAGAACTGCTGCTGAGATGTCTGAAAACTTGGTGATCTTTTTCGTTTGCTATTTTACCAGTGTTTAACCTTTTGCATATAAATTTCTTCCCTAATGTTTTGTTCCAGTCATTAAAGCTGTTTATAATCAGATGGACTCTAAATCTAGTATCATATCCTGCCACCATATTGAAACAAGCTGGAAAATTTCTAATTAAAATCAATTTTTGTATTTGTATAATTGGTAAAAAGGGTGATTAACAACTCACAAAGCCATCTGCCTAATGTAGTGAGTATATGATTATTTCCTTCAAAATATTTTATACATGAAAATGTGGCTTCTAGTATTGGAGTGATGAATTGCTCCTAATTAAAACAGCAGTTAGCATAGGATGAAAATGGAGTAATAAGAATTTCTGAAATAATCCTGCCATTTGTCCTTGATTTTGGCACTATATACAATTAATGATCTTTTTTTGAAGCAACTTTCAGGAGTTAGAAACAGTGGAAAGATATCGGATGAGGCATTATTGGTCTGAGCAATGTCAGAAGAAAAATTGAAATTAAACTGCTGTTGTATTACTGAGGTGTAGACCATACATGGGAATAGTATGGATTCTTAATAAAAACTAAACTATCTTAGAAGGTGAAAGTGTATCAGGTTGAATAGCTGGACTTGTGTGATTAAACTAAATGTAGCAATACCAATGACAGATAATGAAAAAATTGATGCGCTAAGTGAGTCATTCTGATAAGAGATTGAAGAAATTTATATGAAGATATAATAAAACAGTTATGATTTGTCAAAAGAAACAGTATATCACAAGAATTAAACATCAACAGCAAGAATTTAATATCAGCAAGTAGAGGAAATGAACATGATAATCGTTGAATTAAAAACAGAAATTCTTAACATCACAAATTCATTGTTAAAGACATTGCTATAAAACAAATAGAAATAAAAACACCATACTAAAGAAATCTTATATCAATTGCATTAAAAAGAAAGATGACTACTAACCAATTAAATACACAAAATAAAATTATTGTGGTAATATATAGAGTATATTAGTGATGGGTGTTTCTGTTGTTTATGAAAAATGCTAATGAACTATTTGTTATCAAAAACAACTGTTTTTAAAAATGGTTGGAAAAAGCAGGTTGAATAACCAGAAAAATTGGAATTCTCCATCAAATGCTGGTAACAGTTATATTACTTAACCTCTCTCTGTGTCTGGCTATATATAGATAGAAAGAGATGGGGGGGTGGAAGAGAGACTTTTTATTCACTTGATAAACAAGCTTAGCATATAAATCGCACCCTTGCTACAAAAGTTAGTCTGGGAGCATTGTGTTTCACATGGCAAAGGTAATGGAGGGAAAGTACAAGTAGTGCCATTTAATCGGTAAAAACATATAGTTTGCTAATTTTCATGGTGACACCCTCACAGGTGTTGCGTATGTCTGTGGTGACGTCATACAAGATGGCCCCCATTGCAATATAAATAAACTGCTTTATCTCTGTCGCTATCTAACCGATTTTGATTTTTTTAGCTTGTTGGAAAGATACCGTTCAGAGCTAAAAAATGTCTGCAGCAAATATTGCGAAAAACCAATATTTTGGTTGCTATCTGGATTTAAGGTAAAAAAATTCAAAATGGATGCAAAAAATCTCAGATATGTTGTTTTTAGTCTGTTTTAATAGAATTTTTAATAAATATTTATAGATTCATGATATATATTTATAGATTCATGGTGCATATTTATAGAAAATCTATAAATGTTGTCTGTGGTATATAGATTTGTCATCAAATAAAAAAAAAAGTGTCAAAAGGACTTTAATTACATTATAAGAAAATAGACTCTACATTACTCTATTATGGAAATGATGTTTTAACAAATTCAAATATTATATGCACATAAATATACGAGGAAAGATTACAAACTGCCTCATCAGCTTTATCACTATCTCCATCTGTGTAATCAGGTGGATACAAATTGTCACAAGTGGATTTGTCACCATTGCAACTGCACATTTCTGTGCAAGGCTTATTGTTTGCTAAACATTTGCAAGGTGGCGAACATCGGTTTTTCACACATAAACCTTTAATAAGTTTTTGCATTAGATTTAACAAACTATTCTGGAATGTCCGCTTAGTACCTTGCTGATATGAGCAGTTCGAAAGAATCAGATCCAGATATTTGGCATGAGTTTGAAAAGGGCAACTGGGTAGTAAATAAGTCTAATATACTGTTTTGTGCTCTAGCTTATCATGAGGCACTAGAACATAAAAACAGCAATGAAAGTTGTGGGAGGACTGGTTGGAATAATACAGCAACCCAGTGCTCTCTCTCGTTTTTTCTTAACAGCACCTGAGCTCCAAAGGGTATCACAAGAAACACTGAGTATGTTTGGTAGTTTGTTCATATCGGAAGCTAGAAAACACCATATAAATAATGAAACCGCTGCTAAAGCTCAAGATAAAGCCATTTCAATCCTATATGGTGAACTCTAACGTATTGGAAATCCTTTTCAATTCGGGGGTCCCGAGTTCATGAACATGACAACAAAAGCTGTATTCACTGAGCAAATCACATCAGATGTTAGCCGATTTGAATCATTAGGAACAGATTTGTATGAAGCCTTCAAGTCAGACAGACTTGATGAATCAGTCAGTCTCTGGGCACCTATAAAAAAGAACAAACTAAAACTATGTTCTACCACCAACAAATAAATAAAAGTAAAGATTGCTGGATCCATTACAGAATTAAATGCAGATTGTTGTCTTTTTGCACAACTTCTGATTGTGGCATGATCTCAACGAGAAATAGACCTACACGCAACCTTACTTATGAAATATCGGTTGTGCCTAGATCCATGTTTGCACAAGATGGAACAGTGCATCAATGCCCTGCTAAAAGTAAACTAATTCATATCTTCAAGTCTGTTGTGGAACCCTCCGCAAAAAATTCCTTATTATCTGTTCAAGCTCACCAGCCAAATAGGTGGGTTTCAATCGTGGGCAGAACGGGCGAATTGCAGGCTCTTGATAGAACCATCCCAATGAAAACCTGTGAAGATCTTGCTGATGTGTTCACCCAAAAGAGCCAAAGGAAATACTGGCAGTATGATGAACCTCATATTGTTTTCAACACGTACTTAGACAAATCAATCAAGAATCTTACTAAAGATAAGAAGCTCCATGGAGGTGTACCAACACAGTACAAAATATGTGACATCACTGACATTTCGAAGATAAATATGAAAAAGCTATTATCACATACTCATACTAAAGATGAATTAACCACCTACCGTGTACACAAAATGCTAAGTCATGCCAAGAAGGCAGCAAACAAATGTGTTGTTTCGTGGTATACTGAAGTTTCTGCGGTGTATTGCTCTTTGGAGTGTTTAAAGAGTAGTCAAGAAGAAGCCTGTCATAAAAGTCTTATTACATGCCGTTAACACCCAAGACAGAGGTGCAGCTACACTACTAGTGTTTGCTCAAGACACAGATATTTCAGTTTTGCTAGTGAGACCCTATCCGAGACTTCCGGAAGACACATTGTGTCATCATCAGGTGAGGAAATATCAGTACAAAACATATTTGTGTCACTCAGAGTATTAAAAGCTTCAGCATTGCCCAAATTTCACGCATTATCAGATTGTGACTCCACCGGAAGTTCGTTTGGGAAAGAGAAGTTATCATATTGGAAATCATTTATTTCAGCGAGTGAAGAAGAGCTTATTGCCTTGCAAATGCTTGGCACCATTGACTCAATACCTGATGATATTGTATATCAGCTGGAAGCATTTGTTTGTCGAGTTTATCAGGCACACACCTCAACAACATCACTTGTAGAATTATGGTGGTCAGTATTCACGGCAAAGCAAGCAAGCTCTTGGAGATAAGTAAACTCCCACTGGGGCTCCCTTATTACCTTCACTTAAGTGAACTAACTTTCAAGCACTTGTGTGGTCAAAAGATGATGAACCAAATCCAGTCATCTTTAATCTAGTTGGACACAGCTGGTGTATGGATAAGGGAGCGCTTACCCCTGTCATGTGTGAGGAACCATATGCCCCAGAGTCTTTTCTGAAACTTATTAAATGTTCATGTGTGAAAAACCGATGTTCACCACTTTGCAAATGTTTAACAAACAATCTGCTTTGCACAGAAATGTGTAGTTGCAATGGCGACAAATCCACTTGTGACAATTTGTATCCACCTGATTACACAGACGAAGATAGTGATGAAGCCATTTTGTAATCTTTCGTCATATATTTATGTGCATATAATACTCAAATTTGTTAAAACATCATTTCCATAATAGAGTAATGTAATGTGGAGTCTGTTTTCTTATAATGTAATTAAAGTTCTTTTGACACAATTTTTTTTATTCGATGACAAATCTATATATCACAGACAGCATTTATAGATTTTCTATAAATATGCATCATGAATCTATAAATATTCAACAAAAACAGACTAAAAACATGAGATTTTTTTCCATCCATTTTGAATTTTTTTACCTTAAATCCAAATAGCAACCAAAATATTGTTTTTTTGCAATATTTGCTGCAGACATATTTATTTAGCTCTGAACAGTACCTTTCAAACAAGCAAAAAAAAAAAATTAAAATCGGTTAGATAGTGACCGATAAAGCAGTTTAATTATATTTCAATGGTAGCCATCTTGGATGACGTGACCATGAAAATTACTGAACTACATAATTTTTCAGATAAAATACCCCACTGGTACCTTCCCTTCATTAACTTTGTCACTAGGAGCCATTTTTTTACATTGTGCTCCCGGACTAAGTGTTACAACTCAAAATTCGGTGAAAATGGGTTAATGTTACAACCAGACAT
>QLNU02015360.1:205657418-205669754 GCA_006491805.2 Dysdera silvatica
CATATATATATATATCATCATCATCATATTCAACCATTATCTATCCACTGCTGGATGAAGGTCTCTCCAAATGCTTTCCACACAAGTCTATCCTGGGCCATTCGTTTCCACGTCACCCCAACCTCTTTTCTTATTTCATCCACCCATCTAGTTTGAGGACGTTTTCTAGGTCTTCGGTGGTCTCTTGGAATCCAGTTCAGAATTTCTGTTGTCCATCGTTGATCAGTTCTTCTTGCAATATGCCCAGCCCATCGCCATTTCAGTCCTTTTACTTTAACAATGATGTCCTCTACTCTAGTTTGCTCTCTCACCCAAGTGTTTCTTTTTCGATCTCTCCTAGTTATTCCAAGCATGCACCTCTCCATGCTCCTTTGCGTTGTCTGTAACTTTCGTATTGCTCCAACTGTTAGACTCCATGTCTCTGATCCATAAGAGAGGACTGGCAATACACACTGGTTGAAGACTTTTCTTTTTAGACATAAAGGCAATTTCCCCTTCAGGATAAAACTGTTTCTTCCAAATGCACTCCAGCCAAGTTTAATACGTCTGTTGAGTTCTTTCATAATGTTGCCATCCATTGAAATCAGCTGGCCAAGGTAAATATATGAATCAGCAATTTCTAGCTCAGTGTTGTCAACTTGTATTTTTGTTTCCTCTACAAAATTATTGAACATGATCTTAGTTTTTTGTAGGTTCATCTTGAGTCCAACTTCTTCACTTCTAGTTGAGAGCTCTTGTACCATGTCTTGGAGTTCTAATGGGTCCGTTGAAAAAATAACAATGTCATCAGCAAACCGCAAATGATTTAAATATTCACCATTTATTTTTATTCCCTTGTTATTCCAATTTATCTGCTGAAAAATCATCTGTAAAGCTGAAGTAAAAAGTTTTGGAGAAATGGTATCTCCCTGCCTCACACCTTTACCAATTTTGATAGCTTCGGTATCTTTATGTAACCGAAATTTTGCACTTGCATTTTTATACACACGTTTCACCATGTCAATGTACACATCCTCAACATCTGTTGATCTTAAAAAGTTGATAATTGCTGATGTTTTAATAGAGTCAAAGGCCTTCTCATAGTCAATAAATGCCACACACAATGGAAGTTCATATTCATGTGTTCTTTCAATTAATTCTCTTAATACTTGAATATGGTCCACTGTACTGAATCCACTTCGAAATCCAGCTTGTTCTCTTGGTTGAGCTGCATCTAATTTTTTCTGCAGGCGATGTGTTAGCACTTTTGTGAAGATTTTATAAATAGCAGGTAATTGGTCGGTAATTTTTCAAATCCTCTTTATCACCTTTTTTATGTAAAAGAATTACTGTTGCAGAATCCCATTTGTTTGGTATGTTACCGCTGTTAAGACATTTGGTAAAGCATTTTGCGAATATGTCTTCTACGTGTTCTCCAGCTTCTTTTAAGATATCTAATGTAATGCCATCATCGCCAGGGGCTCTTCCTTTCTTCATACTTTTTATTGCAAATGCTACTTCTTCTTTTAAGATTTTAGGAGCTGTTCCTTCGACTATCTCAGTGTCTTCGTTTAATGCACTGTTTCCTTCATATAGTCTTCCTTACTAGCTCACAGTTGAATTTTCTTATGTCTTCTTTCATGCTTTTGCGCAGAGTTTTACAAAGTTCTATGTACTCAATCCTGGAACTGGTATTTCGATTGTCCACCTTCATATCTCTTCGCCTTTTCATGAGCTGTTTCGTCTTCTCAGATAATTTGCTATTGTGCTTTTTACAGGTTACACCACCAATTTCCCCAGCAGTTTCAACTATTGTCTTAACAATGTTTTCATTTGCTTCTGAGATATCAATTTCTTCAATAAGTCCTTCCAGTGCAGAAAAGCGATTTTTTAATTCCAACTTGAATGCCTCGGTATTTACTTTCAGTTTCATTAGATCCACCCTCTTACTTACTTGTTTCCTAATGAGCTTCTGTCGTTCTAATTTAGTATTTAAGTGCACTTTACATCTCACCATTCGATGATCACTTCCAGTATTAAATCTGTTCAGTACACTGCAATCTTCAATAATTGATTTCTTGTTTGCCAGGATATAGTCAATTTCACTAGTTCCCCCATTTGGGTGTTTCCATGTCCATTTTCTTTGCGGTTTCTTCTTAAAAAATGAATTCATGATGCTAAGGTTTTCAGCTTCTGCAAATTCGATGAGTTGATCGCCACGTTCATTCCTTTCCCCATATCCGTATTTACCAACCGATGTCTCTCCTTGTTCCTGTTGTCCAATTCTTGCATTGAAATCCCCCATGATGAGCTTGATATGTTGTTTCCCTTTGGTGTGTAACTGTTTGATTTCTTCATAAAATTCTTCAACCTCTTCGTCGGTATGGCTTGATGTTGGTGCATATACCTGTACTATTTGAAGTTGGTATCGCTGGGTTAGTTGAACAACAAGCCTCGCTGCTCGATCTGATGTACTTTCAACTTCCAGAAGACAGTCTTTAATTCTTTTGTTGATTAAGAAGCCAACACCACTTGTTCTTCCAGTTTCCGTTCCTCTATAATAAAACAAATGTCCACTTTTAAGTTCCACCAACTCTTCACCTTTTCTTCTAACTTCACTGAGTCCTACAATGTCCCATTTGATCTTGTCAAGTTCTTCTTCCAATTCTTGAAGTTTTGCTTCAGAAGCAAGGGATCGTCCATTATACGTTGCCAAGGTCAATAACAAACGGCAGCCTGGGCCATTCCAGTGATTCTTAGCACCCCCTGCTTTCATGCCACGCTGACCGCTGCCTTGATCAGGAGCACTCCAGCACCTGGAGACTAGGGGCCATGGTTTTTGGTGTATTAGCATATTGGAGAAATTAGCCATCATTTCACCACGCTGGCTAGACGGGTTGGTGAATTAGCCCTCCCCTTCCGCCTTTCCATCCGTGCAGCAAATATTAATTTGCCTCTTGGATAGAAAGCCCGGCCCGCACCACTTGAAGGCGGGGTAGGACACTAGGTTACTGGCCCGGCCGGGTCCACACATCGTCACATACTTTCAGCGTGTGGGTCTCCTTCTAGTTAGATACCAGCAACCCTTTTGCAGGCCATATATATATATATATATATATATGTCCCACAGGCGTCCTCTGCCAAGAATACCGGCACTCGACCGATTACTGCTGAAGATCATCATTGGTAGCTGTTACCCCGTAAGTAGTGGCAAAACGAGTCCCGTCGTAGCCACTGCCTCCTAAGTCAGAACTTCAGCTGTGATGACCAAAGTTTGGATTCTTTGTTAACTGTAGGTCCAGCTTGCCAATCTGTACGGCCCACGTGTTGAACTTAAGACTGCTTCCTCTGTATTTCTTTCATCGCACTACATGTATGTGTGATAACAGAGAGACCTCCATCTTGCAGTAGATTGAAAATGGTTGTTGATGCTGATGATTAGAGAGACGAAAACTGATTATATATATATATATAATCAGTTTTCCACTATTAATTTACACGGATATTATTGCTATTACAGTATGTCCGAATTTATGGACCGCCATTTTTGGAATATAAGATGAAGTACACAGAGAAATAAATGAAATGCAAAATACACTATATGCCCAAAAGTATCCGGACACTTTGGATTTTTTAATTTTTTTCGAATTTCTAAAAAACTACTCTGCCAATTATTCTCTAACTTTGAAGATATATAGAACATGCTTGTATGCACACTTTCCAATAAAGTTTCGGTGACTTGTGCATTTAGGGGACCACCCACATATTGACAAAGTGAAAAATATATTTGATCACCCTGTATCATAAAAAGCTGGAAATTATTTGTAACTTTCAGAAAATATTTAACCAGCTATTCTTAATGCCAGTGTGCGTTCTTGTAAAACAAAGATGATATTCATGAAGATAGAAGCGTTTCTTTAAGAAAACCCAAATTTTGTCACATGTTTTTTCTTATAATAGCCACAATTTTCAGTCAAATTTCACGAGACTTACAGAACATTTGTCAACGTACAAGAAAAATATTATACTTACATTAGAAATTAATATATTGAATACACGATGAGATATGAGCATTTGAAAAAAATAATTTTTGACTGCACATGCGCGGAAGACATAAATAATTTTCTTCGATAATTTTCTAGTCAATAGTTTAGGACAACTTTAAAAAAAATACCAGTCGGATATCTTGAAAATTCAGAAAGTTATCGACGATATAGTGAGCCATATTTCTCTAATTCTCTGAAAGTAGCTAGATGATAAGGGGGTTTTCCACAAATTGTCATGTTCCAAATTACCAAACACCCCTGTTCTGAAAATGAAATATTCCAGATTTATGCAAATAAGGATCAAAAGTATCCGCACACCTGATTGTTTTGCTTCTCCTTTACAGAAGTCAAAAACCTTGCTTGGTGCAGAATGACCATTGTTGTCCTTGCGCCATAAAAATACAACAAACCAACAAGAAGTCAAAAATTAGTATGAAGTGGGACCACCTTTTGTTGCAGTGATGACTGCCACTCTATCTGGGAGGCTATCTACTAGTTTCTGGAATTTTTCAGTGGGAATTGCATGCCATTCTTGCAAAAGAATATTAGTCAGCTCTTTCACTGATGTGGGCCATTTTGGCCTAGCTCGTAGTCGACGTTCTAATTCATCCCATAGGTGTTCTATGGGATTTAGGTCTGGGCTCTTATCAGGCACGTCCAATTCCTCAACATCCATGTCAGCAAACCAGCTCTATACAGCCCTTTCTGTGTGGATAGGAGCACGATCTTGTTGAAACAAGAATGGACCCACTCCAAACTGTTGTCACAATGTAGGCAGCATGAAGTTGTCCAAAATGCCGAGATAGCCTTCTGTCTTCAGTGTTCCCTTCACAGAAATAAGAGGGCCAAGCCCGAACCATTATGTTTCCACCACCAAACTTAACTTGCGGCACAATACAGTCAAGTAAAAAGCGTTTACCCAGCATTCTCCACACCCAGACTCTACCATCTGATTGCCAAATAGTGTACCGTGATTCATCGCTCCATAACACTTCACGCCACTGCTGCAGGCTCCATGTTTTGCACACTTTGAATCATTGTAAGCGACGCTTGACATTGATTGCAGTAATGCTTGGTTTATATGCAGCTGCTCGGCCATGAAAACCAAGACTTTGCAGTTCCTGACGAACTGTTTTTGTGCTGACGTTGCATCCAGAGGCTTTTTGAAAATCCGCACAATCGGATTTTCCGTCGATTTCATGCGGTTCGCTTTCACAACTCTCTTCAGCACTCTGCGTTCCCTGTCTACTAGACGGAGTGGTCGACCAGGTCGTGGATGCACCGTTGTAGTCCCCGTATGTTCCCACTTTACGATAACATCATTAACGGTGGAACGGGGCACTCGTAACATCACAGAAATCTCACGAACAGATTTTCCACAGCGGTGACAACCAATGACTTCACCACGTTCAAAATCATTTAGCTCGCCCTTTCCTCCCATTTTACTTTTCTAGCTTTGAAATTATAATTGTTAACTCGTCAGACTTCTTTTATACTTGTCTGAGAGCTAGAAATTTGACGTCACTAACAGAATCCACCACGTAGAGGGGTGTCCGAATACTTTTGATCCTTATTTGCATAAATCTGGAATATTTCATTTTCAGAACAGGGGTGTTTGGTAATTTGGAATATGACAATTTGTGGAAAAAACCCTTATCATCTAGCTACTTTCAGAGAATTAGAGAAATACGGCTCACTATATCATCGATAACTTTCTGAATTTTCAAGATATCCCACTGGTATTTTTTTTAAGTTGCCCTATACTATTGACTACAAAATTATGAAAGAAAGTTATTCATATCTTTCGCGCATGCGCAGTAAAAAATTATTTTCTTCAAATGCTCATATCTCATCGTGTATTCAATATATTAATTTCTAATTTAAGTATAATATTTTTCTTGTACGTTGACAAATGTTCTGTAAGTTTTGTGAAATTTGACTGAAAATTGTGGATATTATAAGCAAAAAATATGTGACAAAATTTGGGTTTTCTTAAAGAAACGTTTCTATCTTCATGAATATACATGTTTGTTTTACAAAAATGCACACAGGCATTAAGCATAGCTGGTTAAATATTTTCTGAAAGTTACAAATAATTTCCAGCTTTTTATGATACAGGGTGATCAAATATATTTTTTCACTTTGCCAATATGTGGGTGGTCCCCTAAATGCATAAGTCACCGAAATTTTGTTGGAAAGTATGCAATTAAGCATGTTCTACATATCTCCAAAGTTGGAGAACAATTATTCAAGTAGTTTTTTAGAAATTCGAAAAAAAAATCTAAAGTGTCCGGATACTTTTGGGCATATAGTGTATTTTATGCATACAGCATATCAAAAGACATATGTTGCAATATTTAAATATCATTTAACACTCCCACATATTTTGTTGAAAAACAAAATAAAAAAAAAATGCTGTCCCAGAAATATATGGACAGCAAATTAAAACATCATTTTAATGAGCTAAATTTCAAAATTTGCATATTACTGTGATTGCTTTATAACACAATTATGTTTGTATGTAATTTTGCAGCAAATGTCTTTACTTTTGTTAGTTGAAAAAAATGCCATGAAATTTACGTTTTTCTCAAGTCAAAGTGACCAAAATATTGCGTTTAAAAGCTCAAGAATTGAAAAATGGTGATATTGCTAAACAAATGTAACAAAGTGCACTGGTGTCTGAAATTAAAGTTACAAACACAAAACATGTGATATCTCCAAAACGAATTCAGGTATTGTAATGAAAATTTGTACACAGATGCCCTATACTATGATACATTGAATAGTAATCTAGTTTAAGCTTTCAGTGTTCATTAGTGAAAAAGCTGTGTTTTGTAAGGAAACGCAAAAAAGACGCTTTGCAAAACTATGAATTTCATCTATAGAATTATGCTGCTTGTAAGGAAAACCACAAGACAGTCTGAATTCAGTGAAAATGGGTTCCTGCAATCGTTTAGACCAGTGGTTCTTAAACTGTGCTCCCCCAGAGCTCTAGGGCTCTGCGAAGAACATTGGCATCAAAATAATCAGGAATTGGAAAAATAGTATCTTCTTAACTAAATTTATTAATCTAGTTTTTTAGTTCCAAAATGGGGTGTTTTAAAAAAGATCTGGAAATTTGTCGGTATTCTGAATTGAAAGGTATTTTTTATGTGTACTTTTATAAAATCTTCCTTAGACACGATGCATTTTAGGATAAACTGCAGCACAATCCATGCCATAAACAGCGCCATCTATGTACACACGGGAACAGAAAATTGTGATACACAGTCATAACACAGCGACTTTCGTTCAGTTGTACCTCTCTTGTCTGGGAAATCGCGCAATCAAAAGTATATGTGTAAAGGGGGCTGTTGTTTTCGCCTTTCTACTCTTGGATATCATAGAAGAAGTCTATGTTGTCTTTGTGGCAACCGTCAATTATAGTGTACCTACTTTATTTGTGAAAGTTTGAAAAACTTCTTTGTTGCTACTGAAGAATTTAAGTATTTTTATTGGATTTATGTAAGCTGATGGAGCTGTTGAATGGATATTACACAATTTAGTTTCTGTGGTTACGGTTTATTCCTGTCTTCACAAATTTACTTCAGTTTCACATATATTACAAAGGGGTACATTTTATAATTCTTTGTTATACTGATTTATTAGCTATGTGGTATAGTGGTTAATAATATATATAATAAGTGGTTAATATTATATATGAGTGGTTAAAGTTGCGGTCAATTAAGAAAGCTTCTGAAGACACGGAACCAACACCTGGGCCTTCCAATGCCAATCAAAGGTAAGTGCATTTTTAAGATTAAAAAATTAGCACCTACTGTTAAACAGAACGTCAGGGTCCCCACACTGGGAGGTAAGGAGGGTTGGCAAACCCATGGTACAGGGATTGTAACCCATTTGTATACATCCCAGATGCATACAAGTCAAAAACTGTGCCATTTGCATACAAAAGGAGAGGGAAGAAAAGCGCAATCGGGTTGAAGTAAATCTGTTTCAAGAGAATCAGAGTTTGGCGATTTAGCGCCTGTTTTACTTATAGAAATGTATCTCTATTTCAAGTGTATATTTGAAGGCCTATTAAAAAGACAAAGCATCTGCTGCATAATTATGATTCAGAATAATTTTTGATATTTTTTTTTAAAAAATCACAAAATTTCAAAAAACATTAAAATTTCAAAAATACGAAAAACGTTTTAACTTAATGTGCCTATAACTTACAGTAAGTTCTGGCATATTCAATGTTCCTTTTGTTAATTTTTAACAAAATTGATTATTTAATTTATTTCGTAATTTTTCCTTATAAATGTATAATATACTATATACAGTCGAACCTCGTTAAGACGAACACCAAGGGGAACAGAAAATCTGTTCCTATTAACAGCAATTCGTCTTATCCGGAAAGGGTAGTATGCTATACAATCTGACGGAACTTCAGAAAACTGTTTGTATTAAAAGTAATTCGTCTTAACGAGGTTCGACTATATATGTAACCTATCTATGTAAATTTTAAATAGTAATAAGCTGCACCAGTCCGAAGCCTGGATAAAAGTGTAACGGAAAATAATTGTAAAAATTTTCATTTATACAAAAATACAGTATAGAAATAAAGAACTCTGTTTGTGTGCCACCAAATTGGTAGCCAGATGGTAGAAACTATAACTATGAGCTCATTTTCTCATCTTGTACGCATTTGGGACAAATTTTGACATGTACACAAATGGGATGACACCAGTACAGGGGCCCATGTGTCCAGGAAGCCCTATCAGGCCTGGAGTGTGAATGAATACAAATAAATTTTTATGGGAGACCCTGTGTGGACTGGGGTATGAATGAATATCATCGTGTTATGAATTCTTTCTCAGAGTTCTGTGAAATGGGGTATGAATGAATATCATCGTGTTATGAATTCTTTCTCAGAGTTCTGTGAAATGCTTCTGTATGAGTATTTTTTAATAAGTTTTTGATGCCCCAGCTACTTGTCATTGTGGGGGGAGGCACCATTTACTTTTTGTGACGATAATTCACAGGGCCAACCTTAATTTGATTTAATCAGCTACAGGGGTATCATTTCAGAAGATTTCAAAAATTTCTGAGGGGTGCAAAAACTAAAAACAATAAAAAACGTCAAAATTCAGAATATTACATGAAAAACACGATTTCAAAATCCGGGGTGGGGGGCAAATGCCCCTTCCCCTTCCCAATTGACACCCCTGACCAGCTACTTTGACTAGCATAGAGCTACTTTTTATCAGCCATTTTTAATATTTTACTTAAAATAGCTAAATTTAAGGAAAATATACAAATTTACAGCAAAATTTACATGTTATTTGTGACAACTCTCAAAATTTGCTGGCCATTTTGAAGTTTTTACCTGCCATCTGTCGAGTGGTGCCCAACATTTGCGAGGGTTGGTCACAAGTGAATGACTAATCAAAATCTAAAAAATTATACAGGCTCATTTGTAAAACACTAGTACCCTTTTTCTTTTTTTGATTTTCCAGGAATTCAGTCTGATAGCACCAAGATCGATTTCGAGACCGAAGGTTGGGGTGAGGGAGGGACCCTGGTATAAAGAATTTTATAGATTTTTATTATAGACTTGCTTAAATATATTTACAGTGGAACCCGGCTTAACTGGCACCAAGTATAGGCTGATTGAAAAAAAAAATCAAATTATTCAACCAGAAAAGTAGGGAGATTTAAAAAAAGGTGCCAAATTCTAATTGTAATGTTTTTCCAAAGAAATCGTAATTATTTTACTGGACAGTTTGTTTTTTTTTGCTATGTTTCGCATATGCAAAACTGAAACAGAAAAAAGATTACCAGCACGATAGTAAACGTGAAGAAGCATAACTATGACGAAAGCTACCTGTCATTTGGATTCATGGACAATAATATTTGCCCTCAATATGTTGTCTGTTGCATGGTGCTTCCAAACTACTCCATGTTCCCTGCTAAACTGTGCATCCTGACTACAAAGATAAAAAGACATATTTCTTCAAAAGAAGACGCAATGAATTATTGGGACAACAGAAATGCATGCATTTGCATTCCAGAACTGTTAACAAAAAAGCGATTGATGCATCGTACTTTGTAAGCTATCATGTAGCACTGGCAGGAGAAGCTCACACAATTGCCGAAACTCTTATCAAACCTTGCATAATTGATATCGTAAAATTCATGTTAGATGAAAAATCATCGAAACTGGTTTCCTCAGTGCCTCTGTCAAACGATACCATAAGTTAGTGGATTAAAGTTATGGTGATGAACGTAAAGACTGAGGTGACATCCCGTCTTAAAATGACAAAATTTGCCCTTCAAATGGATGAATCCACTGATGTTGCTGGACTGGCAGTGCTACTTGTGTTCATCCAGTACAAACATGAGATATCAGTTAAGAAAGACCTTCTTTTGTGCGAGTCCCTACTAAGTAATACCACAGGGGCTGAAATATTTAATATATTTTTACGATTTCTTTACAGAAAATAAAATATCGAGGGAAAACTGCATAAATATTTGCATGGATGATGCTAAAGCTATAGTGAGAACAACTGCTGTTGCACAAATCAAAGAATTTGCCATCAATTGTACAAGTAGTCATTGCATTTTACACCGGCAGGCATTCTCCATGAAAAAAATACCAATGACTTTGAAATTTTTCTTTGATGAAGCAGTGAAAATAATAGATTTCATTAAATCATGTCCTCTCAACATGCGATTGTTTCAAGCAATGTGCAGCGATATGGGTAGCTCCCACAAATATCTGCTTCATACTAAAGTTAGGTGGCTTTCTGGAAGCAAATCATGAATGCGGTTTGAATTGAAAGAGGAAGTGAATGTTTTTTTCTCACTAATCATAATTTGAATGGGTTGAAAAATAGGCTAAGTGAAAAAGAATGGCTATATAGGCTGGCGTACTTAGCCGACATATTTTCAAAAATCAATGATGTTAATCTTGGTCTCCAAGGAAAGCACATAATAGTGTTTGTTGCCAATGACAAAATCACAATATTTAAGACGAAGCTGAAGTTTTGGGCACAACCTATCAAAGACCGCAACGTCGATTGTTCCCCGACATTAAAACACCTCTGTGACGATGACATGGACGAAAATGAGCTTCCTGATCATATTTTTGATGAAATCGACGAACATCTGAAAGACTTGCTTCGTTCAGTTATGGATTATTTCCCAGAGGAGCAAGGAGAACAATTAAAAAGTGGTGAGAGTGGGTTAAAGATCCTTTTACCGTCAACAAAAAACCAAAATATCTGACATCTCAACAATACGAATCGTTAATTGACTTGACTTTGGATTCTGTCCTCAAAACTGCATCCGCAGTGAAAAATCACTTCAAGAATTCTGGCTCAGTGTAGAATGTTCCTAGAATTGTCCCAAAATGCGATTTCATTATTACTGCCATTTGTGACAACCTATTATGCAAATTAGGGTTTTCAGCTTATGTTGCAACAAAAACTAAATATCGTAATAGACTGAATGTTAAGCCTAAAATAAAACTGCAGCTTTCATCAATCAAGCCAAATATAAAAGATCTTAGTGAAAACAGGAAGCAATACCCTCTGTCCTATTAAGGATAGACGCTACATCCCTTAAATCTGCATAAAAGTTTACTTCCAATATTTTTACATTTATATGTTATATGTATAGTCATAATTTCATAAAAATTTCTTAAAATAAGATTAAAAATTTTAAAAATGTGTGATCTTTGTCTCACCAACTACTCCTTCGCAAAGAGGGTAGGAATTTTGTTAGCGTATTTCCTCCTACCACCGTTTAAAGGTCGCTCCAGTATTATTTAAATTTAAGCATACGTTTAAGCTGTTTTATACCCTTCTCCATGTAAGCAAAAATACAAATACATGTCCGACCCCCATGCTTACGTAAGGTTTTCGTTCTCTAATTTTTTACTGTAAATACAACTTTTTAAGCAATTTATAAATTGGTATAGGTTTTAATTAAGAATTAATTATTGCTATTCTGTTAGGGCAGTTATCACTGGGTAACAAGGCCCAGTATTATTTTCGTATTAGTATTATTTTCGATGTCGAAAATAATACAACCCCCCTCCCATGTCCCAAAAATAAGCAAATTTCAAAAGTTCATCCTCCTAAAATGCTTACATAATAGTTTAACGTCCCCTTATATACATAATGAATTACTAAATTTTTTAGGTTTATGTGATAGGATTTAGGGCTCCATCACATAGTTTTTTATATAAAAGGGCTCTGTGGTCAAAAAGATTTAAGAAACACTGGTTTAGAGGATGGACTGAGATGGAGAGCCGTTGTTAGGC
>QLNU02015360.1:205669854-205687104 GCA_006491805.2 Dysdera silvatica
CTAGGCCCTAAGAGGTTTGGATTCCTCGGAAAACAGTAGGTCCTGCGCAGCATGACCACTGTAGTCTTTGAGCCGTAAAACCAAAAAGAAAGCGAAAAAAAAGTGTCAGTAGGCCTATCTCTAATCTGCTGTCATGTGACAAAATATGTGTTAACATCTGTATAATTTGAATATACAGTTTGAAGAAAAAACATTTTGTAGTAGCTGAATTTTGTCTTGTGCTAAGTGCAACTTCATGCTAATTTAGTAGCCATGTATGAAAGCAATTTTGTATTATTTAAACTTATTCTAATTGCAACCTGCCTGTACTTTCTAAAAATAAATACACATAATAGGCAGTTTAGAAATGTTCAAAATGTTTTTAATAGCTACATTATTTTAGGGTCAAGAAACATTAGTTCAACATTTACGAAAGAGTTACAGTATGAGTGATTTGGTTGAAGATGGTAGCAGCTCATCTCAGCAGTATTCTACAGCTGTTTCCCATGCCAGTGGCTCAATTGGTAGTGCATTAATTTTGCAATATTTATTAAATGATTATGATTTAGATTAATAAAGAGTTAGTCTTTTAATAAGTTTAAAAAGGAATAAATTGTTCAAAAGAACATTTTTTCAAGAAAATAAGACTTTTGCTAAAACTTTTGCCCACAAATTCATTTTTAATTTTAGGAAAAATTAAAAATATTTGTTTTAATTGATATTGAAAATATAAATGCATTTGATTTCTCCTTAATTGCAAAAGAGGAATTGTAAATTTTTTGCCATTTTTTTTTCTTACTTATTTTAGTTAATAATAATGAAACACATCGACTGGTAATCATAAAAATTTAAACTCTGTTGATATACAGTCGAATTTTTCCGTAACTCGAATAAATGTTGCGATTTCTGTAAAAATTTCAATGGATTTTTTATTCTATGTGTCGAATTTCTATAACTTGAAGTTTTCTTTATCTTAAGTTTTTGTGTTGTTGAAGTGCAGATTTACATTCTGTAGCTGAAAGTCTTTTGGAGAAAGTTGTTTTTTCAAAACATGTACTTCCAGTCACTGCGGAATATTGTGCAAAATATAAAACTTGATTGATATTGGAAAAATCCCTAATATGTCCCTAATAAAAATCTCTAAATTGTCGTTCCTTTCATCAGTAAATACATATGATTGGTCAGAAATACTGCCTATGGTAATCCGATTGATTGAATAGATTTCTAAAACATTGTGTAGTTCATCACCTTCCTGAAGTTCTGTTTATGCGAGTTGCCATCATGATATGAGCCAACATATCAGGAACTGAAAAATTGCCCCTATTAATGATAGGTGTAATTAAAAAGCCAAGGTGTTTTGCAAGTATAAAATGTTTACCTATAAAGTAAGAGAATAATGAAAAGACACAAATGACATCTGAGTTACATGAGTCTTGGATTATGAAATTGAACAGAAAATTTTTTTAAAAAAAAAGGGAGAAAAATTGCAATGGTTGTTGACAATTGTCCTACTCACCCAAAAGTTTTTAGTAAAGAATCAAAGGCAATTAAAATGATTTTTCACCTCCAAATGCAACATCAAATCTTCAGCTCATGGATCAAGTTACCAAAAAAATTTGTGAAATACTTCTACAGGAAACGCATTATTTTAAAACTTATTTCTTCTCTAGATGATGAACACAGTAACCCAAGGTAATACTTTTGGACTGTATGTGAAATATTCAGTATGCATGGGAAAGTGCAAAACCATCAACTACTGTGCATCACCTCAGAAAAGTTCGTTTCAACCACGGAAAAATTTTCGAAGAGCGCAAAATTTCATCAAACACTGATTGCGCTATTTCAGCTCCACGTGAGTGGAGTTTTTTGGTGCCTGAAATGAAAATGCTAAATGAAATAACTTAGAAGGCTACGCTAATATCAATGCTAATTTGGCAATTTCAACGCATCCTACAGATGACGATATTATTCAGTTCAAGAGACACCTATTGATAATGATGATGACGAGGTACAGAATTCACGTCTTGTTCCTACTTTTAAGGACACATTTTCTGAAATTGAAACATTGTCAGAGAAATGTTGTATATGTTAATATTATTAAATGTTGTATATGTAAATTGTATGTCAGAGAAATAAATGAATCAGAATTACTGAAAATTTTACGAACTTTAAACATAAATAAGGGAGCAGGTGTAGATAAAATGAAACCAAAACTAGTCAAATAAAATGCAAACATTTTTCTAAAACCATTATTGATAATTTATAATGACATTATTGAACAGGAAAAGATACCAGATGGAATGAAAATTACAAAAATTGTTCCGATTTATAAAAACGGTGACAAGAGTATTAAAACAAATTACAGACCCATCTCAATTTTATCAGTATTTGCTAAAATATTTGAGCGTTCATTAAATAACAGATTAATTGATTTCACAAATAGATTTAGAATTTTGGATAGAAGCCAACACGGTTTCTTGAAAGGCAGATCCACATAAACTGCCTTGATAAATGTAATAACAAAAATACAAAAATCTCTGGAAAATGGCTTTATTAGTATGGGGATTTTTTTCGATTTAAGCAAGGGGTTTGACGTAATTAATATGAACATATTATTAGACACATTATCACATTATGGTATGAGAGGCAAAATTAACAATATTCTAAATGCCTATCTTCAAAGAAGGCAGCAAATAGTACGTATTAATTATATAATATATGTTTCACTTAAAAATAAATATGTTGTTCCCCAGGGGTTCATTCTTGGTCCCCTCCTGTTTTTATTGTATATAAATGTATAGCGCAAATATCTAACAATGGTTATTTAACATAATATGCAGATGATACATGTGTGTTTATTCAGGGTAAAGACAAATATGAGTTAACTAGAACTGGTCATGAAGTAATTAAAAAATTTGAACTTTGGTCTAAAATAAATAAAATGAAAATAATGAATCCCAAACAAAAATATTAATTTTTTGTACAAAAAATAAGAAAATTGATGGAATAGAAGATTCAGAAATTTATTTAAATGAGAGAGAAGTTGAAATTGTTAAGGAAATTGATTTTTTGTGGGTGATATTGGCAAAGGACTTGAATTGGAATAGGCAGATAGAAAGAGTAGAAAAGGAGGTGAGTTTGGGAATAGGGATTTTGAGAAAATTGTCGCGAACAGTCCCCGGAGATATATTACTGGGTTTATATTATCCATTTATATACAGTCACTTGACCTATTGTAATAGCATTTGGGAAAATCTAAATAAGAAAAATACCAGACTAATTAAATCGCTACAGATTAAATTTATAAAAATAATTGAAAAAACTAAAAGTTTAAATCAAATTATATTGTTTAGCAAATATGGTATTCTACCAATAGATAAGATATATGATTATAGTATATTAAAAATAATGTTCAAAAGAATAAAAGGAAATAAATATATAGAGAATATTGAATTAATAGATTATGGAAACAATCGAGCTTCCAGAGAAAAGGTCAATATAGACTACCAAAAATCAGAACGGAATTTTATAACAAGGACATTGAATATTCGGGCTTAAGGAGTTGGAATAAAATACAAACACTCTTAACGACATAAATAATATTAATCTATTTAGAAAAAAAAATATTAGATTATTTGCTAAGAGGTGATTTTGCGCCATTAAATTGTTAGGGTCCTCAGCCTGTTAAATCGTATGATTTTTACTGGTGACTCGTCACGATGGATTGTGGTTATTTGTGGTTTATTGAATTGCAGTGTGTGTGTTATTGTTTATATATGTATTTTCTAAGTGAAATGGAAAGTTGCTACAACCATTGTGACAAATAAATAAAAATTGTTTGATTTGATTAAGATCCTTTGCTGAATCCTGCAAATCAATACCTGAAAACCCTTTTAAGACTATTGCTTATTTAGAGACTCACGTTCAAAATGAAAAAATTACAGATTTTTTAATAAAACATAATTTTTGAAGGTATACATGTGTTAAACTTCCTTTTAATCACACTTTATAGCAATTACAGTAATTTGTATGATTTCAAAACGTATTGTTGAATTCATGTGTAGTAATAAATTAATTATTCTATAACTTGAAGTTTTGGCCACTCCCATGTGGGTTCGACTTATGGAAGTTCTACTGTATGTTAACAGTTATTTTTTTATTATGCATATATTCTATAGAACAACATTCAGCATTTCACACAATCTATAATAATAGCTTAGTTTTGGGAAACATGTACATATGGCATGTATTCTATTCCTTCACTAACTTCTTTAATTTAATCTATGGTACAAGAATGAGATTAAAAAGTTCTTCAGCATGTAATCTTCCATTTCCTCTTCAACAATTGAGTTGCTGTCTGTTTTATAAAGAAATAATGACGGAAGCTTGTTTTTAATGTATATTACTGATTAGGGAAATACACAAGATGTAAGTCGTCGATTTTGGCAAAAGTGGTATCGTTGGTAAGATCTCATTACGAATAGTAAATCAGTCAATGGAACTACTTGTCTCAATCCAATAGTTGAGAAGATATCGCTAAAAAAAAATGAAGGAGTCATCACTGCCGGAAAAGCAAAGTGCAGAAGCATATCATGAGTATGATTTTTAAATGCTTAATATTCATATCAAGGATGCCCCATGACATCACCTGTTTTCAAGATTACGTTTACAAGAACATGCATGATAGTGTTGTGCAGTATAGAAATATGAAAAACAAAAAGTTACATATTTCAAGCACACTTCAAAAACGACAAACTTTCGCATTCACTACATGTTTTTTCTGTTAGCCAAAAGCATACCTGCTTTACAGACTGAAAACTTGGCATGTATGATTGCAATAGTGCTTTTTCAAAGGCATATTGTCACATGTCGTCAAATGTCTGGCCTGACATTTGATGCATGTTGATGTAAGTAAGTGATGCATGTTGATAATACCTTCTCTTGTTATTAAATCAATTTCTCCACAAATTGCGTGATGAGTAGGAGAATATTCCATCATTCTCTTTACCATATATTTATAATTGTAAAAGGTTTGACCATCTAGTGGCTGTAAGTATTTTGTTGTATTAGGAGGCAGGAATATGACTTCTGCATAATCTCTCCCAATTTTTTTAATATTTCACTATCTTTTTAGCCACTCTACTGATCCAGAATCGAAAGGGCATGCTGTTTGGTGATGTTTTCCTTTAATATTAAAAATATTTTGCATTTAATTGCTTGCTGCTCTTACCAGACTTGGGAAATATGAGAACATTGGAGTATTTCATACTTCCCAACCTTTTAGCCACAATGGGTCCAAATTTGCCTTGAGGTTCCTGGGTGATTATTAATACCAAGCCAACAAACTTACCAGCGGCACTGATGGTCAACTGAATTGTATATGAGTGTGTTGTGTTTTGTCAGCTTTTGGCGACAGCTACCACATCCTTCGACTCTCTGATGTTGAAAGTTCTTTTTGATATGAACTCAGGTACATAACAGCTCTGGTCAGTATTAAGGATGGCGTGTAGACTGGGTTTTTTTTTATTATTTGTTTTTGTTTTTTCAGCTGGCTCAGAAATTGGTCAATGATTGGTTGTATAGATATATCATGAAGCATCTGTCTTGTGATAATGATGTGGTTGACTTTGCAGATGTTATGACCAACCTTGAAATATGTTATAAACCGATTAGAGGCTACAAAATTTTCCAATCCAATTACCATGGCCTGCATTACTCAGAATTTAATATCTTTATCATGGACTGTGACCTTGAGGTTTTTATGGTGACGAAAGAATTGTGACCACAAGTAAGAGCAAATTACTTTATACCTGGCAGATGTACTGCTACATACTCTCGCCATCGTCTGATAACGTTATGTTGGGTAACCTTTCTGGAGTACTTCCTTGCAGCTTTCAATTTATTTGTTTTGGCAAAATCATATGCTTCAATAACTGCCATTATTACTTGTAGAAGCACCTCATAGACACTCATATTTTGCTTTCTCTGGGAACTCATGGTCGGAATCGCCCTCTAATTCATTTTCATCCACTGTTACAATAATTTCAACATTAGCATAACCAAAGCATTTCTTTTTGCATTTTGCCTGAATAAAGTTTGATTGATTGAGATGTGCACAACACTATCATAGGGAAAACAGATGATGTCACAGTGAATCCTTAACATGAATGCAGGGATGGTACAACTGCACCCAACTGTGTCGAAATGACATTGCTGCGCCTATTTGCACCAAACTTAACGATTTCTGTATAATTGCGTCGGCCTGCACTGAACCGTTAAATTTTTCATAGCGTGAAACTGCACCGAAATATTAAATTTCTCATAGTGCCAAAATTCAGTTTCGCCTTTGTCAAAATTATGTTTACTGTCAAACTTACATTCTGCCTTTGTATCTTGTAGCACCAAATTTTCCTTTCTGTGAAATCTGGCCATAAAATTTTGCCCAAAATTGCTACAATTCCAGTTTTTTGGCAGTCAAAGTAAGGTGCTATTTGTCTGACTAAGCAATGGAATCACCAGACAGTGTGGGTACCTGGAGCAGTGGGCCGGTCCCCTCTGAGTTTTTAGTTTTATTAGAATCCACATGTTCCATTTACTAAAAAGAAAACATTTGTACCCCCTCCAAGAAAATTCCTGCAGGCACTGTTTCTGGACAGGGAAGGTAAAGACAAAGAACATAGATAGGAAAAAGAAAGGTAAGCTTCAGTAGGGATAATGTAAAGCTGACGATCGCACTGTCCTCACAGCCTATGGCAATTTTGTACTGCAGAGAAGCCACCTCATTCAAGTAGGGACTGCATAGGATTTTACTGTTCCATTCTTTTAACGCTATGTAATCACAGAGCCATAGCCAGCCTGGGGCTGACACCCTCCTGGAAAAAAATTTTTCCCAAAATAAATTCTAGAAATTTATTTTAAATTTTTGATTTTGTATGAAATTGTACATGACAATGGAAATTATTCTTCAATGTTAAAAATGTGTTTTAATAGCTTTCTATGACATATCTTGGGTACATAATGTTTTTTACAGAGGTTTAAGTCTTCGTCTATTTTACAATAAAGATAAGGGAAATTATAGAGAGGTATAATTTATTAAGTTTTCAATCCCAAATTTACATTAAGAATTTTATTCATTAATGGTAAAATATATTAGTCTGCTTATACCATGTGTTCAGTTGAAAAGGTAACAAACACCCTGTATATTTCTCAATAGGAATTGAGTAGAAATTTAAAAAAAAACAAAAAACAACACATCAATTTTTATTTCTGGGGAAGCCCAAAATTCATTCAACCCTCAACAATTAAGCTCTCCAACTTTGAATTTTCAAATAGCACCCCTTATCTTGTGATATATCATTTTAAACAGTGCAAAAAATCAAATATTTCTGCAGAAAATAAATTTAATTGGTTCATGTATTCGTGAGAAAGCTAAAAATAAAATCTTTCTTTTGGGTTGTTTGCACTGATATCGGGATAGAAATAATGAACGGTCATAACTGCGCATGACCAATACGCAAAAGAAACCTGATTTTCTGCGCAGATGGCGTGAAAATTCATACTCATCAGTTCATTCCAACCAAAAATAGATTAAAGCACTCTCTCTTTCTTGTATTGTTTGTAAGGGTCAAAAGAATTTTTTTAGCTATTTCTCCCGAATACATGAACCAATTTAATTTTTTTTCTCAGAAATATTTTATTTTTTACGTTGTTTAAAATGGTATATCACAAGATAGGGGGTGCCATTTGAAAATTCAATATTGAGGGGCCTAGTAGTCAGGGGGTTGAATGAAAAAACTCTTTGATATTAATTTTGGGCTTCCGTCTGGGAAAAAACAAAATTACGTGAGGGTGGGTTGTTTTTTTTTTTTTTACTCAACTGCTATCAAGAGATATACAGGGTGTTGCCTTTTCAACTGAACACGTGGTATATATAATACTATTAAATATATTAATAAAATATCAAAATATTTATTAATTTTAAGTCCCCCATAGCTTTCTGAGCCCCTTGTAACTGTCAGAGCCCCTCCCCCTGTAACAAATGTCTAACTACGAGCCCATGTAATCGTCGCTTACTATAGATGTACACATATTCATATATTATTTTTTGTCATCTTTTAAATGGATTATTAAATTTAAATATTTGTATTTGCAATTTAATTTCCAGATGCTTTTGTCAAACACTTGTATTTTAAATGTCTACTACTTATTTTTCAAGAAAGTGACAAAATGGAATCTTTAAAAAAAGAACACATTTTTATAAATATTCATTGAACTTTATCTTGGCAGTGATCTTCTTTAAAGCTAATACTTGAACCTCCCCCCCATTAGTTTTGAATTGCTACACTAATAATTCACAGAATATTTATATACATCTGCATCCTTTCATTTTTTAAACATATTGAATCTCAAATTGTGGTTTATAAGGGTGAAGTCCATTAGCAATTTACATTATTATTATATATCTATATTCTTTAGTAAAGAGTCGCATCATCATGCTAGGAGTTTAGTAGGCATGTGTTTCAAAGAGGGGTGGGGGCAAAAAAAATCTTTCTTTAGCAAAGAAGAAAAATTTTAGCAATTCCTTATAACTTACCCCATGGAGGAGCGAGTTGCCCCCCACCCCTTTGGCTCCATCCTTGGCAACAAAGCAGTTCTTCAACAACAACTGGGGGTGTGGGGGGAGTCTGCAACTTAATTCGGGATTGAAAAAGAATCCGTGGCCAAAAGATTTTGTGAAATGATATAGGACTAATTTGAGTTTTATTTTTTCTGTAACGTTGTAATTGCACTTTTTCCACCTTCCACTGCTAGCGTAAAATTTTTGCATTTTCATAGTAACTGTCGTGTTGTGTACATAACTAACATTTATTTGTTACCTCTTCCGTTTTTTGACAATTGACATCAAACCAATGGCACACCCAAGATTCCTCCTTGGGTAGGGCTGACTGTGTAAAAATTTGTCTTTCGGCAAAATATTTGTTATTTTTGCACAATATACATACTTTCGCCCCATTCCCCATGCATGCTGCCTATGCTAACCAGGGGCATAACTACTGGATAGCAAAACAGTGTATTTAAAAGAATTTGGTCTACTAGGAATTTAAATTTTATTTTGTTACCAAACTGCCCCAAATTGGAAATTTTGATATTTTGAACTGCTCCAAATTAATAATATTCCTTCTCCGAATCGGCAATTTTGCCACTCCAAATTAGCAATTTTGCTGCTCCAAATTGCTTCTTCAGCCATTCCATCCCTGTTATATTTGATCATTTAAATATCGTGCTAATGTGTGTGTGTGTGCTTTGTATTTATGATATGCCCCTGTACTTTGCTTTCCCAGCAGTGCTGACTTCCATGTTTTCCTTTAGTGGTATCTTCTGAACTGTTGGATTGAGATGGGTAGTTTCATTGACTTATTTACTATCCATAACAAAACCTATCCAATGATACAACTTTTGTCAAACTCAATAACTTACACCTTGTGCACTTCCCTAATAAGTGCTTATGTTAAGGAAAATCTTTTAAGCACAATACATGTTTATTACAACAATTTTACTAGTATATTTAAAAAAATTTCCCATGCCAGATTATCTATAAAAGGGTTTTGGGATGTATGTTAGAGCTTACTAGACCGTAATCTTGAGACTTAAAAAATGCAAATAAACAATGTGTGCATTGTTTATTGTGATTTTATATAATTTGCAGATGAAACTGACAGTGGATCTGATGACCATCAGACGTCACTAAGTCACCGATGGATGTCTGAAGATGTTCTAGCTGAAGATGAAAAGGCTACTACACAAAATAAAGGACAAAATATTAGGTTTGAAATTGCAATTTATCAACTTGAAATATTAATATCTGGCAATCCTAAACATTGATAGTTTCTACAACACTGCCCAAAAAAATTATGGATACATGGTTGGTGAATTTTCTCCAAGAAAATGTTAAGTATAAAACTGTTATATGAAATACAATAAAAAATGACTTATTATATTTATTTAAATTTATATGCACGTAGCAACTTGTCAGGGCCAAATTAAACATTTCTGTCATTAAAAAACAAAGAAAGGAATAAGATACCTTTAGTAGGATGCATGATCTCTGTAAATTATTATAACCATAACACACCTCTGTGACATCAATAAAATAAGATTATCCAGGAGTTCTTGTGGTAATGTTACCCATTCCTGTTGAAACACATGCTAACTTAATAGGACTAGAGGTGAGCAACGCTTCGTTTTTTTAGCATACTTGACTGAATTGTAATGCAGTAAACATGTGCTGTTCCATGCATTCCACACTCTCATTTTCCAGTATATCAGTAATCGATCAAATGTACTCTGCTTGGAAGTGTGACATTGTGTATATGAAGAAAAGGATTTCCTACTGCAGTAGCATAAGGTATGATGAAAAATCTTAGAATTTTTGCATTGCACCTAACTGCTGTCAGTGAACTATTCTGATTATGTAAAGGTCAGTACAATTACAAATATTTATGCCTCCCAAGCCAAAATTCCTTCTACACTAAATAGAGCCTACTTTTGTACAAAGAAAGGGCCAGTATAGGTTCATCTCTAATACCAGATAAAAATTCATCGAATCTTGACTCATCTGGGAACAGATTGCGATTGCTCAGTATGCCAGTCTCTAAGTTCTGCAGCATTATGTCAATGATTTTGACAAGTAGTGACAAATAATGGTCCTCCCTAGGTGTAGTTATTCATCTTGTCTTGGTTTTCTGTGTGCTGTTCCTGTATCTTGGAATTGATTCCAGTCTGCTGATGATACTTTTAACAATTTAAGTGGTCTCTTGAATTTTACCAGCTTCCAACTGTCGCATTACCCTTCAAGCTACAGATTATGATAAATTATGCTAATTTGACATGCCTGAACATTCCACAAAACATTTATCTCTGCATTATAATAACTGATAAACTGCTGAGTGTTGAACTTAAGGATAATTTCCAGAAATTAAGATTGCACATGCAAAACTCATTATAAACACATATTAACTGCAACTTCTTATGGCAGTGGACATCCATTTAGTGTTTGTTTTATACTTATGTCCAAAATTTCTAGGTTTGCTCTTTGCATTTCTGCTAATAATGCATTATCCCCTTGTTAAGCAGTATAGTTTAAATTAATATGCTTCCTTTATTATCACAATTAACAAATTTTATGTCGGTGTGCTTTAAATATAATTTTTCTGAAATAAATTTATATGTTTTTAACCTTCAGTTTAAACATGTCAATTCATTTTCTTAGTTCCTTGCATTCTTCTGGTGCATCGAGGAGAACACAAAGTGTAAGAGCAACGAGAGGTAGTGTCAAGAAAACAAAAGGTCTTACTAAGCAGAGTTCTTATGAGGAGGTATATATATATGTCTGACCATTAGAGTCTGATGAATATTTCGTAATTGAAATTACATCCATAGTAACTTACATAGTTCTTCAATAATTCCTTATAGTACTAAAATAATTATATAAATATGTGGATACTTCATTAAAATATGAAATTTAATTTTTGTTTAATTCTGTTTTCCCTAGAAAAGTAATTTGTATTCTTTTATTGTTATTATTGACTTTAAATTACTTTATTCTGTAAGTTCATATATTGATACAATTGAATGATTTTGAGCTTTGATTTCTTAATTTGGGTTTGGTTTTCTATGGAATAGTTCAAGTATGTTTCACTACCCAGGGTTTTCACAGCTGTGCCAGATTGCACCGACCGATAGTCCTGCACTATTTAGTGTGAAATATATATGTTTTTTGCACGAATTGTGCCATCTCTACTCAAAAGTTGAAAATAAGCTCTGCACCAAAATTTTTTATTCATATTAAAATTGCTAAACTTAACGTAAATTCGCCTCATTGGAATTTTTACTTAACTATTAAAATGGCATTGCTTACAGTATCCACAAGAAAAGGATGTGATACTATCTAAAATAATTACTAAGAACCCACTGCCAGTGTTACCAACTCAGAGAGAAAAAAGCTTTCCATCTAGTGGGGAATCAGCTCCCTATGCGCAGCCTAATGAGATTTTTGCTCACATAAACTGTCAGTGGTGTTGCCACTCATAACGGTTTTAAAGCTATATTTAGGGTTTTTAAGTTGGCAGCACTAACGAAGATCAGCGACGGCAGATTGAGGGGAAATTTTTCCAAGCAGAGTAGTTAATCTGTTTAAATGTTTTTTAAACTGAATTAGAACATCTATTATGCACGTCGTTGGCAAAGGGTGGGAGGCTTGTCACCCCCCACCAAACAAATTATAATTCCTAATAGTTTTTATTATTTTTAAGCAATATATTACATCACATATTGTTAATGCAGGGTGTCTAGCCATCAGGAAAATCCAGAAATGAATTTTTAGCGCCTCGGGGAAAGTTGGGAAATATGCTTGAAATTTGTATTTAATTTTACAGTGGGCATTCAGAAGTGTTTCTCCCCTTTGTTTTGGTTGACCATACTGTGAAATATCTATTATTTGGATAAAAAACGTAATGAAAACAAACAATATTTTTCAAATCGAATAAATGAAAATTTATTAAATACATCGCAACTCAAATCTTAGTTTTGATAAACATAAGAGAGATGCCACTCATTATGGATTTTCAACTCCTATTATGCCATTATTGACAATTGTCTTTTAAAATTACAGAAAGTGTTCAAATTGACACAATTTGTGAATAATTTCATATTTTAGTTTGTGGACGACCTCCTGCTGTGATTCATGAGCATCTGGTGGCAATTTGTGTTTATAAACATAATTGTTACACACTTACTTATTTCCTATAACAGTCTGGGAAATTCAAGTAGCCCAAAACATCGTGGTTTTGGACATGTGCATTCCATTCACATCATCTGGTTACCAGTACACATGGAGTTATCCATATATTAGACAGTGTTGACAATTTTCCCCGCCAGATTTAACAGATCTTGTAAGGAAAAATTACCAAAACTAACTGAAATCCAGTAAATTTAACGATTTTCCACTAGATTTGCCAGTTTCCCCCTTTTGAAAAACATTACCACGGCTCACTTTTTTATTGATCAATTTAATAAATAATACTAACAAGAGTTAGTATTATTTATTCAAATTATAGATTTAAAATTTCGAGTCTTCAAGTTTTGTTGTGAGGTTGAAACTCTCATTAGATCTATATAATTTTTTCCAACAGTGAAGATTTAAAGCAACTTCAAATAAAATGTAGTTTTATAGAACACATTCTTCTGCAACATGTAGAATATAAATGATTAATTTTGCACAACAGGGTTTTTATTTATTGAACAATTTGAAGTTTTGAAAGATTTTTTCAAAACAAAATATATAAATGTTAGATCTGTGTAACTAAATAGAATGTTGGAAGTATTGATTGATACTTATTCAAAAGTGTTGACTTATAAAGCCTTGTTAGCTAAAGTGCTATTTATAAGAAATGCAGCAAGTTTATTTACTAATACAGTGAAACCCCTTATTAACGGACACTCCCTGGACAGAAAAATTTGTCCGTAAAAGATTGGTGGGGGGTCTTTCTGAAGTAGGTGAAATATATTTCAATCATTTAAATACTTCATTTCGAATTTTATGTATTTTTGAGCATGTAAGACAAGTTTAAGACAACGAACGTAAGCATTTATTAAATGTAACAAGTAGATTTACAACAAAGCGTTAAATATTAAAATTTATTTGCTTTGGAAAAAAATTCAATAGCTGTTTGATGGGTTTTACTTACCAGTCCTTTTCCTTCGAAATGTATCTTTAATTGCAAGATAAAATTCACAATTTTTCCATCGTTATTCTTACAAGACCTGTGTGGTAGTCGAGTAAACAATAATAATAAATTTTAACTGTGGTAGTTTCATGTTGATAATTGTTTATTAGTATCACCATGGGTACCCATATGGGGGCATGGAAGGGCTTGAGTGCCCCTCCCCTCGGCGATTTAAAAATTTTATTTTCCCGAAACTGCTATGCATTTACTTTCAAAAGTTTTACAGTCACATTTTAAAATAAGGTACTTTTTAGCTCATTACTAATTGTCAAGCAGTATCAATTATTTTTGTAGCATTTTAGTATCTTATACATTCACTAAAACGTTTGACAGGCTTGAGAAGGAGGTGGTCATTTTTCTTAGTCCCCCTCACCTAGAAGTATTCATATGGATGCCCATGAATATCACTATATGATTTACTTGATATCAAAGTCTTTTTTAAGCATTACTCATTTGAATTAACGAATCAGAGTCAATTGCAACTCATTGTTAATGGAAGAAAAAATTCTTCTTTGCTCTTGCCCTGTTTATCCTTAGTTTTCTGTTGTAAGAACTGCCATGAAGGCCGAAGTTCAAATGTATTTTGTGCATACAGGGATTCTAGTCCAGTAGAAAGAATCATGAAAACAGTGTTCATGTCCAAGGGTGACTGCTAAATAGGGGTGTAAAATATATTATTATAAATAAGTTTCTGCCAAGGAATTTTTATGTGACTGTAAAAGCTGGGTAACTGTATCTGAGGGTTGTCCGTTAAGTGGGAATTCACTGTACCTTGAACTTGTTATGATGGGATGAACCTTTTCATGCTGTTTATGATGAAGTAACCCAACTGCTAAAAAAGGGTCATGGGGGCGCTTTCTGCTGAACAGATGCTTCGTACAGGTTAGTGGTCAAGATTTAGTAAACGTTGAAATTCGTAAAGGTGAAAATTGACTTAAAATGCAGAAGTAGGTTTAGATATGGAAAATTAATTGTCTACGCTGTCTCTCAGTGAATGGAATCACTTTAGATTAGATGCATGTTCATTTTACATTTCGTGTGCTAAATACTTGATGAAAATGCTTCCCCTAAACAATAAGATTTTAAAAAATCTCAAATGTCTTCACCCATTGTATATGACAGAGCAGTCATTCCTAAGTTGCATAAAACATATAGCTTCTAATGTAATAATTTAATATTTTAATTATAATGATTTAGCTTCTAATATATAGTGCCTTCTTATGAAGTCTCATCTTTATCTGATGACTGGATTTCATCACGGACAGAAAATGTGAACTTGACAGATGGTGTTCCAGAAAATGATTTCAGTTCTGAAAATAAACTTCAGCAAGTAGATTCAAGCTGCCTACCTCAGTGTTTTGATCATTTTTTGCAAAAGATTTTTACAATAAAAAACAATTCTGGTGCACCAAAGTATAAGCTAGTAACAGCTCTTATGAAAGGTTTACTAAGTTTATTCCATGGTAATGCTGAATGTCAGAGGGGTTCAGTATCAACAAACATCTGCTTGATAACAAGACAAATTTAAATATCCGTAGCATTAATGGCTTGAGGCAGGTAAAATCTCATTTGAAAAGATTAAATAGGGATATGAATAAAATTCACATGACTTCTGCTCTTTTGAAAGCTATTAAGAGCTCAAGAGAGGCATACCAGAACAGAATTAAAGCAAAAATACCAGAAAAATAGGAAACGTTCCAGCCCTACTATTGTTGATCATATTAAAAAAGTACTGGAAGAGAAAAAGTTGAAAAGTCAGTTTGCTGCAGCATAAGCAATGCTAAGCTTAGCTGAAAAAAAATAGGTGAAGGCCTCCAAAAAAAAAGATTTAGTAGAAATTGAAAGCAGCTAAATTTTTCTGAAAGATGCTAAGGACAAAATTTCCAAGATTTTAAAAGACATTGAAAGAAATAAAGAACAGCAGTTACAGTTATTAACTGAACAAACCAACAAAAGAGAAACTTACAACTTACATTCAATTCAGAAATTTGACTGCAACATGGACCCAAGAAAAGTTATGTCCTTATTGCATTAATTTTTTTCTTTTTTTAATTTTAATTTTCCATATCTTTGTTCCCATGCCTATAAATTATTTTGATATTTCACATAATTCAGTGCATGCTGAATGTTAAGCATAAACTATAAGTTCTTAATGTTTTTGAAAACTTTAAAACTCAATATCCCAAATTTACATATTGTCTATTGGGTCCCTATTTCATTCAACTCTTCATTAATGCAAACTGTAGATATTCATAATTTTATTTTTTATTAGCATGGATACTATAAAACCCCTCTTTAGAGTTAATCACTAAAAAGAAAATGGAATGCTTTCTACTTAAATTGCTAAGCAAAATTTAAAAAAAAAAAAAATGTGCTCCAGACTGATACGAAATAAGAATATTTTCTGCTACAAAATGGGATTTTTACTGCTCCAAAAGCACTGTTTGGCTGTGGAAACCCTGACCACCCCTCTTGTGATTTAAAGTCTAAACTCATGATATCCTCACCTAGCTCATGTTTGAATCCTAAGTAAGGAATTGATGTTTATAAAAATAAATTATTAAGTGGTCACATTAGACCATTAGTTCTGTCTTTAATTTTAGTGCCTTGTGAGTAGATTTTGGTGAAATTTTTGAACCAGTTTATTTCAGTATTGATCTTTTTTATCACAACTTAGTATTCATTCATTGTACCATTAATTAATTGCGTAGTAGAACTTTATCACAGTGCAATATAAAAATCTATTCTAAAGATAAAATACTTAAAACAATTTTTTAAATGATGTAATGTGCAAATTGTATATTGTGTGTATTGCATTGTACATCATAATAGATAATTTGCATGTGCATCTGTATATCCAATAAATTCATATTCTAACTTATAATTGCTTTCAATGTTGTTGTTTTTTTGTTTTTTGTTTTTAATTTGTTCTGTTTTAGAAAATTTCCATATAAAGATCCCACATACAAAAGTATATTGATTGTTAAAAATAACATTAATTTGCAGTTTTTGCATGAAATGTATTGTGGATATTTTCATGTCATACTAATAATTTTATTATATGCTAGATATTCTAATGAACTGAAGTATCCGAATCGGTGTTTAAATTCATCAGAACTCACATACAAACTATGCTTCATTTTAAAGTATGAAAACAAAATTATTTCATAAAATATAAATACAAAAATAACACAAAGGCTAATCCCAAAAATTATCCACAAGTAATTAAAAACAGAAAAAGAAATACAATATAAAGATATATGCTAAATTACAAAAAACAAACAAATAAAATAAAATCAGGAAATGAAAAAAAATTCATGAACTTTAATTCCAGAATTTACTTATAACCCCAAAATTCTATTGAGGAAAAAAATACATCATTGTTTTAGCATTTGCAAATCTTGAATACTTTTTTCCCCCTCTCTTTCCATAACACAGGTGGTCGATTTTTCTTACCAGTTTTATAACACAAGAGTTAAATCACAAT
>QLNU02015360.1:205687204-205700127 GCA_006491805.2 Dysdera silvatica
TGAATGATTGCTTCACTGAATCATCTGCAACAGTATGCCAAAGAGGGTGAAAGTTTCCTGGACCACATCGTTACTGGCGATAAAACGCAGATACTGCATTTCATGCCGGAATCGAAGCAGCAGAGCATGGTGTGGAAACATCCGGGTTCGCCTCTGACAAAAAATTCCGTTCAGTGCCATCTGTTGGGAAAGTGATGTTAACGGTCTTCTGGGATCGCCCTGAACCGATCCTGCTGGATTTCATGCCACAAGGTGCAACCATTAATGCCGACAGTTATGGTTCCACACTGTCACGTCTACGGGCTGCCATCAGGCGAAAGCGCTGAGGGATCCTCAATGTGGACAACATGGTTATCCTCCACAACAATGCGAGGCCACATGTGACAATCAGAACTGCCGACAAGCTCCGGTCATTTCACTGGGAGAGTCTGGACCACCCACCATACAGTCCGGACCTCGCCCCTAGTGATTTCCACGTTTTCGGTCCGCTGAAGAAGTTCCTGGCAGGACAGCGATTCACGTGCAACGATGAAGCCAAGACAGCAGTCCGACGGTGGTTCCACAGTCAGCCGGACGAATTCTACCACAGGGGCATCTCAAATTTAGTGCTGCGATGGGACAAATGTCTGAACCGGTGTGGGGACTATGTGGAAAAATAGTGTAAGGTACGTAGAATAGTACGTATATTTGTAATTACCTGTATGTACCTTATTTTGGCTAATAAAAAATAGGAGCAAAGACTTTCTGATTCGCCCTCGTATATATCACATAAGACATCAGCATGTAAAGAATTTTGGTATATGGAAGTTCTGCTGTAAATACACCACAGTTAGCAGTTTTCATCAGTTTGGCGATTTCTTGCAACATTAATTTGAGTTTTTGTGTAGAAATTCTATGTAAGATATTATTACCCTCCGCAGGGATAACACAATTGCCAAATATGGTCAACACAGAAAAGCCTCCGGGGCGAGATTTTTGTGAGTTTTCGTGGGGGAATTTATTATACAATAATTTCTGCCACCCACGTATAGATTATAGCTCAAACTAGAGCTTATGTTTTGGAGAAAAAGAGCTCTAGTTTGAGCTATAATCATTACATGGGTGGCAGAAATTGTGTAAGAAATTCTATGCTTAATATTAAAATTATAAAAATTTTAACTGTTTATAAACTAGAAATAGCCTTATTAAGGAAACACAAAATAAATATTATACATACATTTTCAAAACCTGCAATATTTCATAAATTTTATAAATAGTTCTAAAAATAAAGTAGAAAATATATTATTTCTCAATAACAAAATCATGAGAAGGGGAAAAAACAGAATTATATGAAAATCATAGGATTGGTAGAAGTACCTGAAATATGTAAATGATTAAAAGTCTATACAAAAGATGTAAAAACCACAATCACACTTTTTTAGCAATCAGTGTTTGTACACTATAGATATGAGGGGCCCTGTACTCTAAAAGCTGCCGAGGATATCAATATTTATGACTCACCCTCTGTAGTGGTTGATGAGATCCCGTAAGTGAGATTCGCACAAATGTTCACAAGGGATATCTGTTGCTCATACATGATGTTACCTCACTCACACCATTATGCTGGGTTGCTTCATATCATTGTATATAGGGCATAGTGTACCCCTTTCCTCCAAGTTTTTTGTGTCTTATGAAACAATAGCGTCTAGTGTGATTACATTTATGCACTATCAAGTGACATCCCCCCTCAATAACCACTGACTATAGAAATTTAATTATCTATGTATTTCTGTTACCGTTACTGTTCCTACGATTTTTATAATACTGCCTTTTCTTATAATGAGTAGTACACTGGTTGTAATTACTGCCTTTGAACTCATAGGTGAGGCATTCAATTACTAATTAAGTATGGTTATCTACAAATGTACTATAATTTAGAGGTTGCATTAAAGCATTGGCCTTGTATTGTCAGGTGACTCATTGAGCAAGTTTGGAATGTAAAACATGAACAAAAAATATATTTTCTTTCATCTGTTAGATTTATGATGAATATATTATTCATTATAAATGTAATGAAAATAATTTTTAATCTAAAAATACGTGGGTTATAGTTGCTTCACAAGTTGTTTAAAATCAATACTCTTGTCATTGTAAGTATAACACTCATCTTTTTTTAGGTTTCTGGTTATGCAACCCTTCCTCGTACTACCAGGCCCAAAACTAAGAAAAAGGCATTATGATGCATTTGAATATCATTTGTTAGGGCATATTATTCCGTCACCATCATGCCTTAATGTTTCATGTTTATTTCATGGTGATTGCTTTTTCTGTCATTGAAGTCAATTAGTGTTGAAATGCTGTAACATTTTACCAAGCTTGACTTCCCACCTTACTAACAATTTTAGTATGGTAAAAAATGTCAGAACAAAAGGAGTGAGAGACTTTTACCCACTTAAGACTATTTACTTGAGCATGTCAGCATTTTGGGTGTGCTGTTTTTTTATAATGATGCATGCAATGACTTAAACTGCACTGTAAAATATATAGTATGTTTTTTTGAAAATTTGAATTTGATATTTGTTTAATTGAATGAGAAATATACCCAATAATGATAGTATTAAGTATTAATACTTTCAGGTTTGGCTAGGTAAGCAATAAAAGTGAATTCTTACAAGGTTGTATAGAAGGCGAAACTTTTTCTGTATCAGATGTTTTGTATTTGAATAAAAATGCATTATAACATCGGATAATGTTAATTATTCCTTATTGTGCTTGCAGTAAAATCTGTAAGCCTTAAGCTGGTCTATGAGATTAAAATCTATTTAAAGCAGAAAGTTGTTGTTGTCCATTCAACAGTAAATGTAAACATGAATGATACATGGAATCTGTTTAATGTAGAGACTGAAAATTGCTTTTAAATATGATTAAGAAACATATCTACATAAAATGGAAACTTAAACTTTGAATTTAAGGTGATAACTTTTTTCCCTAAAATTTTAATATTCAGCCAAGTTGATTAAACCAGCGTTGTTTAAAAAAATTTAAATTAATAATTTAAAGGGAAAAAAATGGGAATTTTGTTTTATTATACAAGTTTGTTGCAGTTCTTTTTTTCACATGAAAAATAAAAGTTGGGGGGGAGAGGGTTTGCTAATTCAATTCTTGTTCTACAATTATTTATGAATATTTATTTCTATCGATGACAAATATATTTAAATAGTTCTTTTAATCTAGTAAGTATAAGTGATGAATATATGCATAATACAGTAAAAGAAATTAGAATTTCTGCATAATTTTATTCCCTGTTCCACTGTAAAATGAAATGCGTTATAATTGTAAAAAGTAGATGCTTTAAATGTATGGTATCACTGGATTTTATGCATTTTAAATGTTACCTATATAATGTAGGAATATCTGCATAAATTTTTGCAGAATTTTTTTGTGCTTATAGGTTTTGGGCCTAAACAGATTTCTTTATATTACAGATATGCAAGAACACAATATAAGTCTTATAAGGGTGATCAAAATAAAATTACTATAAAATTTCTATAGTTCATTTTTTTAATATATTGCTGGGCATGGCCATAGCTGTCTTAGATAATAAAACACAGAAAACCAAATTTCAGTTTTTCACATTAATACAAGCATCTTTAAATTGTTTAGTTTAAAAGGTGGGTGGATTTTTGCAAAAGCAGCAACTAATTGAAATTTAAAAGTTCTTAAATTTAACAATATTTAACCAAACAATTTTAAGGCAATTATACTATATATAATTATTATGCATATATGAATCGATATACCATTTAACACGTTTTCACTTTTAGAATTTCTAACTCACTCCCTCTGCGGTATTGAAATACAAAATAAACTTTGAGTTGTAGAATTAGCAAAGTTTTACATTATTGCAGAAGTCATGACCTTCAATTAATTTATTAAAAAAAATTAAAAGAAACAGCTGCCTTTTTCCTCCCTATTATCCATAGGGATTGTAAAAAAGGCGTTTGCGAAAGATCTCCTTGTTTCTTAGTTTTTTTTGTTTTTTTACTTAATTTCTGCCTATATTTTATCTTCTCCTTTATTTGGATGGGCCTAATTTGATACATGTATACAAGGTGGTTATAATTAAAATTTCAGTATCCCGTGTTCAGAGCTCTCTGTTGCCTACCAAAATTTGTACACACATTATTCAAGGGACAGGTAGAATTCTATGAAAACGATTGTAGTTCCAAAATTTAAAGATAGTGAGAAAATGTGACATGTCAAAACGGGAAATACGTGGAAGTGGTTTCACGACTCATTCAACGTTTATTCATGTTGTTATAGATATTGCTAATGTTGAAGTTTAACTTTAACATGATTGCTATTATTTTGAGTCAGAAATTGCATTCACTACACATGCTCGACTACATGATGCAATGTTTCTAAAGAAATATTCTATGCATGCTGCATTGTGTTGCATTTTAAATCAGCCAAGTTAGGGACACTTCCTTGATAAGCATTGGCTTTGAAATGACCTCAGAGCCAAAAATCACACTGTATAAAATCAATTGATCATGATGACCATACTGCAAGTAATGATTCTTTCCTCAATAAAATGTTAGTATAACAGCTGCTGCATTGGTTATGCAATATGAATCGGAGCCCCCATTTTGATGAAAGCTGTCTTTCGGGTGTTCTCTTTGCTGCAATTGTAGATTGCAAAGCTACATAGCATGTAAAGATGCCTTTGTGTTATAATAGAATATGTTACTGCACCTTCTGTCTGTAATTCCTCAAAACATTGGGTCCAGGAATGAAATTCGGTGTGAAACCACATTGTACAGTAATTTTTGGTGAATGCAGAGGAATTTACTGAATTGCGTTCAAGGCTTTTAAAGCTCATATTCGGTAGTTTTAGGTATTCACTGTCCCATCGAGATCAAATGGTCTCCATCTGCCCAAAAAATATTCCATAGAAAGGCATTGTCCACTTTGATTCTGGCCAAAAATGTTTGAGCAAATGTTATTTTGTAATTCTGAGGTTGGTTCTCTAGATGTTAAAAGGTTTGGATTCTTTGGGAAAGTATAGGTCCTGGCACAGCATGATCCTTACTGTGCTTGCACCGTAAAAGTCTGAACCATAATTTTTTAGGACAATTCATTTAAATTTCATTCAGTTTATATAATAAGTAAACTTCAAAATAAAAATTTTATTTTCGCTTTGTGTCAGTTATTAATTTTTATTCTTTTCTCAAGTATATTCTATTTTAGAGTGCCATATATTCCATATCACAAATTTTCAGAACTATGTACAGTTTTTTTTTTCTGTGAAATCCTTCTCCCCATTCCTTGAGTAGCATGTGTGCAATTTTGGTGTCATTTCGCATATTAGTTCAGGCTCTGAACATGGAAACTGTAATTACAATCATCCTGTATGCATATACTTGATTTTTGTTGTTGTTGAACATTCACTAGTTCTCCGGTTTGTTTAATTATTTTTGTAAAACAAACTATAATTTTTAACTAGTTGTGAATGTATTTTGTGGATCTGAGTTATGTACTTATGTATAGCTGAATTTATTTTGGGGTTATATTGTTTGTGTTTTACAGTGCAAGGACAGTTAAGAATCATGCTGTGGTGTTGAGACCTTGTGTTCTATGGAATCAGGGCCTCTATTTACATAAAGAACTCTTAAAGAACAAAACCTTGAACTCTAGTGAACATGAAACAACATACATTCTACGATAACATGAAAAACGAACCGAGTTAATGTAGAATAATACTTTATGCTAATCAATACATAAGTAGAATTTGGCAATATGATAGAATTTTTCAATATTATGAGCAGTTCCTGTATATCTATGAGAAGACACTCCCCCACATACCAATTCCATCGGCTAATTTTTTTGTCATAAATACAAAAATCTTTCTAACATTTTGACTATGTGTGTTTAATTCAGTTTGTCGGCAATAAATTTAATGGATTTGAATAATTTGTGTACCTTAATTTAAGGAACATTTCTGTAATTATCTTGTTAATTATCCAATTTGTGTCAAATTCTGCTTCACAACTTTTTTCCCCTACTTTGATTTATGCAATTAACGTTTCAAAATTATTGCCTTTAAAATTTATTAGTATCTTAGCTTTGAGAAAACAAATTTTCAAAATTCAAATTCAAAAATATATTTTCTTTTCTTGCCAAGTAAAAAAGTTAGTTTACTTTCACATAATAGTCTTTTTACATTAAAATCTGCTTTGCTTCTAATATTAAATTGTATGTTTTCATATTAAACCAAATGAACAATAGAGCTACAATAAACATTCATAATTATAAAGTTTCCTCTGTGACAACCATGAATAAGGAATATCAGTATATGTTTTTTAATAATAATATATAATACCAAGTAATAATAAAATGTAGATTTTTTATCATGTTTATAGTAATTTACATACAAAAAGTTAAACACTGGTAAAATAGCAATGAAAAGCATCACTCAAGCTTTCAGACGCATCAGCAACAGTCCATCATGAGTAATGGACTGCTGCTGATGTGTCTGAAAGCTTGGGTGATCCTTTTCATTGCTATTTTACCAGTATTTAAGCTTTTGTATGTAAATTTTCTCCCTGGTAAACTGTATTTTAAAACTTTCGTAAATTGAACATTAATAATATATATATATATATATATATAATTGAACTGTATGTATAGCCCTGAAGTTGTAACATGTTAGCCTAATGTATGGTTTTCCAGTGTTCGGCTCACAGTCATGCAAAAAAAATAATAAAATAAACACTTACCAACTAATACTCACCAGAGTCCAGGGGTTTGTTTCCTAGGCTTTCAAAGGTTCAGATTCCTCAGAGAACTGCAGGTCCCAATGCAGCATAATTCTTACTTCCCTGGTACTATAAAACTTAAACAAGAATGCTGTATTTACATGGTGCGGATAAAATTACTTGAAACAACTTAGATTGAAAGGAGACGCTAATATTCATTAGCTCAAATCTTTTCATAGTACCTACCTACAACTGTAATAACAGTTTTAAGCATGCCTTTTATGATATTTTGTGTTCTCCTTATATTAGGCAACAATATTTTGAATTTATTAGAGTGATTAAAATTAAATATCTTTTAATCTTTAACTTTAATAACAGTAATTCATTCAGAATCATATATTTATTGATATAAAACATGTGCCACTGGAAAATTCCTTTTATTCCTGCTATTTTCAAATTATTTTGTATGCAAGTATAATACCTGATTTAGATATCTGAAGTAAAAATGTGTTAAAATTCAAATATATAAATATTATATATTTTTTATTTAATGGGAAAGACCTAATATCAGCAAATAATTTTACGACAATACTGTGCATTATTAAATTATTCTGTATAGAATGAAATATGCCATTAGACTCACGGTGTATTCCATTCCAAGCAGAATGATTTTATACTACCAGGCTGTTTCTTTTTAAACTCATGTTTTACTACTAGAAACGTTTCTTTAAACTTACGTTCCATTACCAGAGACATTTCCCCTAACCCATGTGCTTGATTGATTTTTACTGTTCATTTCATTATACCTGTAACCGCTGTTTGTAACACAGGTTTGTCATTACACATTGTTTTATCATTGGCCATTCTGATGAAAATAGCCCAGGGCTATTAAAACATCTATAAAGGATTTAACTTCATTAAGCTGTGTTAATTTGTTGCCTTTTAAACCAATCTGATATCAGCATTCAATAAAATAACCTTAATTATAACTCATTAGGACGGTTCATATGTAATAGCAAAAGAATGCGATGACTGACTAGTGCTTACCATAACTTGCAAAATTTGTCACTAGTCCAATGTTGAAGAAAAAATTCTGCAACGTTTCGAAACTCTTATCCTGGTTTTTCCCCATTTCACTGCACAAATCTTGTATGATTCAGGTATAGGTTCTGTAGTGTTAATGGCCCGATTCCATAATCAAAAAGTCTCCCAAGACTCAAAAAAAAGTCTACAAGGGTGTGGAGTAACATTTTTATGAAGAACTTTTGTACTTTTCCAATCAGGAACATGACCTTTCTCCCAGGCATGTTCTGCCAGAAGATTAGTCATCTCACCTTTCTCCACAGCACGATGATGTTTCTTTTTTCGCTTACAAACAGTTCTTCCTAACTCACCAGTGCATACTTTTTCAAAGTCCTTACATGGTATCCGGTCAACAGTACCAGTCAATTCTTCTATAATGCTGTCTTTCACTTTAACTAACAAATTATGTAAAGTAGTAGCTGGCTTGTAGAAGGTATTAATGTCAGCTTTCCTCAACACACACTCAATCTCCTCAGAAACTTGTTTCACGTAGGGTAAAATAACAGTTCCTCTAGGCTGTCTCTGCTCCATAGACCTTGGTCTCTGTCATCAGATCCTCTTCAAGTGAGGAAGTTACTCGTGTAGCCATTATCCACAGGTACCTTCTTGATCCTTCTTAACTAAACACCACTACTGTGCATAAGAGTCCAATGGGCCAAAGCTGGCATGACAGAAACTTTATGGCAAGGTAAATGATGTGAATGTAAGTCCAAGTATTGGTCTGTGTGGGTTGGCTTTCGATATACTGAAGTTGACAAGCTTCCCCCTTCACCTCTGAAAAATTTCATATCCCAAAAACGCTAAATATCCCTCATTTTCTACCTCAGTAAAGGAAACAGTAGTTCTCAAAATGTTACTGAATCTTTTCTTATATGTTGGACCAATGACAAATTTTACTAATTTTAATATATAGTGTAGCCTTAACCAATGAGGAAATCACATTTCATATAGAAAATATAAGTTATGCCTTAACAACCATAATTATGTTTTTGCATAAGACATATTAACAGTATTTTTATACCTAATTCTTTTTTTTTTTTTCATATAGGAAACTTGATACCAGAAATTTTAAGATCTGCCTTTAGTAGTACATTCACTTCATCTTTTTACCTATTTCCAAACATTTACTTTACTTATTGTTGTTTTATGATCAATAAAAATACTGAAGAATAGTTTGTGAATGTAAGTTTCATGAAATGTTGTATTTGTTATGATTTTGCTCAATTTTAACTCATCCTTATAGGGAAAAAGTAATAAGTTTCTGAAATTGTTTAAGTGGATTTGCAATATTTAACTGAAAATCTAAAACCGGCCCTGCGGTGGCGCAGTGTGGTAACGCGTTCTCCTATTGCGCGGCTAATCCGGGTTCGACTCCCAGCAGTGCAAAAAGAACGCTTACTCAGAGATCTCATAAAGATCGCACTGCTCACTGTAGTCCGGGGTTTGGTTCCCTAGGCCTTAAGAGGTTCGGATTCCTCGGAAAACAGTAGGTCCCGGCGCAGCATGACCACTGTAGTCTTTGAGCCGTAAAACCAAAAAACAAACAAACAAAATCTAAAACTATATTAGCTAAAAATAATTATAATGTTATAAAATTGTTCAAGAAAAAGATTGTGAGATATTTTTTCATAATAATAAAATATGAACTAATTTTCAATTTTGAATTGTAATGGTGTAGTAAACAAGTATCCATCCCCACTTTGTAAATACATTTTAAGACTTAACTTATTTAGTAATTAATATGAACAGTAGTTTTTATTATTTTATAAAGTCCTCACATACCTTACACCAAAGCTAAATTTTATTTGCAGTAGACTTGTGCTTTTTTATTAATATTTTGTTTTGTTTTATAAAAAAATGTGTTTAAAGAATTCTAAAAATAAATTGTCATTTTCTTGGCAATTTTGACTAGGTTTTAAAATACTGATTAAAGATTCATAACCTAAGGATAAATTTTCTGAACATAATCAACTTAAAGCTAAAAGTAAATGGCATGTATATTGTCTTTGTAGTGGTAAGTTTACCACAGCTTTTTAAAGCTAGTTTAATTCAGTGTTTCTAATAAAGAATACCATCGTCGTTTTTAAATATTGTACTTTGGGTATAATAAATCATTATTTAAGGTTTTATAACTTCAAAAATGTATAAAAAATGCAAATATATAAAATGTGGAAAGATTTTTTTGTCATTTATGTAAAGAGAGCGGAAATAGGTGTTGTCAACATTGTGAAGAAATAATGTTTGATAAACACCTGTCTGCATTATAGCTGTATAATGCCCAATTCATTGTCTGATGTGTGTTATTTTATATTTATACTCATGTAATTATTGTAGATAATGTACAGTTAACAAAAAAATTGTGAATTGTTACACGTTTGAAACATTGCATTTTATGTATGTTAGTGTTATAATGCTGTTAATATATGCAGTGCTGGCTCTAGATATAAAATGGAACCTCTACTATAACACTTTTTACCCTGTTCCTTCATCCCCATGACTTAAAAATAAAAGCTTGATTTTAGGAGCAATCTTTTTCTTTCTTTTTTTTTAATCTAAGCAACTGTTCATGCTACATATGCATAAAGCCAGCACTAAATTTATCCTTGCAGCATATGTATGGAACATGGCATTAAGAAAATGTCTTTCAGAGTATTATTATAGCTTCTTCAACTCCTATAAAGAATTTGTTTAACACATAGTTGTTCAAAAGCATAGACTAATATAAAAACATACTTTCCACAATTGTCCACCACGAAAATACTACCAACCAAATCCCACTTGTTAAAACAAAATCAAGATATTTGAATAATAAATATATAATTATTTTCTTTTTTATTTCTAATGTTTATTTGGTGCAAGTGAATACTGTTGATGAATGGATACTTTTTGTAAAAAAAAAAATACACACATACTAGCACAATTATTCACTAAATGTATTATTTCCCAGGTCCTTATAATGTAATTTAAAAAATAAAAGATCTTATGGTAAGGTTTATATTACTAAAAATTATAATACGGTGCAACCATCAGAGAATGACTTACTCAAGCTATAATGTCAGTTGTATCAGCATTACAATTTTCATATGATGTGATATTTTTTTTTTAATTCTTTGCTTGTAAGAGTACAAATATAATATAGAGGGAGAAAAGTCCCAGTTATCAGTTATTTATTTTATTGTAGACTTTAACAAAATTTTCTTAATTAAAAATTCTGACTTGGTAACTGAACAAATATATTTTTATTTCTAGGAATTTTAAATGTTTGAATCACTCTGATCTCTGCATCTTTTTAGTAAAAGCAACTTAGTCATTATTGTAACTTTAAAAATTAGCACTACCACCTCAGTATACACAAATGTAATTATTTTAGAAACATAAATGAAGTAGGAAGTATACACGTTTATTAGTTAGTTTCCTATGTTGTAATAAGCATGATCTCACACATGTCAGTAAAATTCAGATTTAATGACCAGTGGCTATATCTGCTGTATTGCTCAGCAACTAAAGTGAAAAGTGATAAAACATTCCACCCCAATGTAGCTGCTATAACAGTGATTCTCAGTAGGTGGCCCACGAACAGTAAAAACTGATCTAGCTACAAAAGATAAGAAATTGAAAATAAAAACTGCATCAGAAATAAAATAAATAATAAAATGGTGATGTTAGGAGCAGAGATTTGACATGTGTGTATTATGTATGCGTAACTAGCCTCACAGTCTAGGGGGGGGAGGAATAAGCCTCTCTAAGTTACCCCAATGGCTATGTAGCATATAGGGTAATTTTGTGTCAATATTTTCTGGCCTGCTGGCTGAAAAAAAGATCCAAAGTGGCCTGCGATGAAAACTAATTGAGAACCACTGTTCTGTAAGCTCAGTGATCACCATACACTTAACTATATTGTAAAATGTAAGAGATTCTTCACACTGCAAGCTATGTATATGGAATCAAAATAGTGTTGGCTTGTTTTTTCAATCTAGATAGTTCATTATTAATCTTTAGTATGTTATTTGGCTTATGCATTCTTACAGAAATGCTTGAAAGGTTCTTTTTTTTTATAATGGTTAGTTAGTTTAGTAATATTTTTTATTTGTTTTCCATGGAAATATTTTGTTTGAAAATGCATTCATGAATTGCTCTAAGAATACTGTTTTTAAGGACAGGATGTGGAAATTATATTTTAAATACTATTTTTATGAATAAAGGGAGCAACGTAGGAAGAATTGTATCGTTTTGTAGTCTAAAATTGTTGATTTTCTCTTTTACTGCGTAAGCTGTATGTGTTTTCTGGCCTTTACTTTGACCTTGTTTAGTATAAAACACTCTAAATGCAAGTTTTCCTGAAATGTGCAATAATAAAATTTGTTCATTGTTGTTAATAAATCACTATTCTTCATAAAGAGAGCTATAATCATTAATGCTATTTCGTAATTAGTTACTTGAAATTTTTATAAACTTCGTATAGATTTTTTGCTTTAAATATATACTCATTCTTTGAAAATATTACAGTATTAAGTTGTGATCTAAGGCACTCAAATGTTAATAAAAATAAATTTTGCAATTGTTATATTGTATACTTTCACCAAGTAATATCAAACATCAGTAGCATATATTCCAGGGACTCTAGGTAATCTCAGGTGAACCAACTAATTTTATGGTTTTTGAAAAATTTCATGTTTGTTTCTCTTATATATTATGCTATGAAATACTTATTATCAGTGCATAGAGTTTATTCATGGGTTTAAAAAAACTATTAACAAATATATATAAAATAAATATTAACAAATAGTTTCAAATTAAAGCAAAGAAGCAGCCTCCTATGTCTTTAACCCTCTGCTTTCTGATGGCTTTTTGTAAACATGATCCCTACACCCGGGACCAGCCAACGTTTGAAATGGAATCATCTGAACTTTCATTGCCCATTCTCCCTATTCTTATCTGAGTTTTAAATCTCCTCTCCCCTCCTGAATCTGGCGGGAAACCTTCAAAACGCGGGAAGACGCTACCCGTTTGTCAGTCACCCATATCGTGAACCGTGGCTCTCTTGGCGACATCAGGGAACTACTAAATATACAACTATACATTAGTATATATTAAGTATTATTT
>QLNU02015360.1:205727193-205753152 GCA_006491805.2 Dysdera silvatica
ATATAATTCTATTTTATTAACCATTAAAATAAAGTCTGCTTTTATGTGCATTTTGCAATTTAGCTTTCAGTGTAAACTATCAATTCATTATCAGTTGTTAATCATGCCTGAGAAATCATTTCATCCAATAAACCGTCTTCAGTGTAAATAAAAGAGTAGAAAAAGGTATGTAAGATTTAAATTTTAGTTTAAAAACTTGTTATGAAAGGTTATCATATCACGGTAACATCAACGTCGTTGGAAAATAAAATACGATAACTTTTTGAGCAAAAAGCAATATATTTCTGTATGTAATCAGAAACTGGGCTATTAATTGGCATTTATAGTCTGTTAAATTGAGAATATTAACCCAGGTAGCAGGCGCCCTCTGTCGGAGAAAAACTGCTTGAGAGAATCGCCACTGCGAAAATTTGGGGACAGGTTTTCTATGGCGTTGGGCTCACGTGAGCGGGCCTGTAGTAATCTAGTTGGCCGTGCGAAACACTATCCCTTATAGCCACTATAACGTCGGAATAACACATACTCCGTTTCAGTTAGGTTAGAGTAGTTACGTTTTCAACAGTTTTTTTTATTAATGAAATATTTTTTTTGGTTTGTTTGTTTATTTAGAACTAATAAAAATTATCCACTTTCAATTTCTTTTATATATATATTTAAACCCTTTCAGGACCAACGTGACATACAGTGGCTATGATTATTTATACTTTTATTATTTTTGTGCTTTTTAGCACGTTTTTCTCTAGGAAGTGCGAAATATGGAATTTTTTTTGGGGGGTGGGGGCTTTTGATAATTCGGTCTTCAAAGGGTTAAGAACAAATTCAAGGAAAATTTTCCTAAAATATATTACTTGCTCAATAAATGTATCTGTCATTATCACAATACAATATAAATAATTAAGGAATTATTTTTTAAAACATTTGACTTTAAACCGACGAGATATTTGTATAAAACAGCTAATTTTTCGTTCATATTCCTCAAAATGATTCGCTGTTATAAATATTTTTTTTAATACATAATATCATTTATTCTGTGATTTTACAATTTCTAATTTTTGTTTTTATGATGACCAAATTTAACATTGATTTTCTATTTTTGCCATGTTAGCATACTTTTGACTTTAACTACACATCAATGAAAAAGATAAAATTGTTTCAGTAATCCTGCTGAACATTAAGTTTTAGAGGACAGATGCAAGTTAAATTATACAAATTATGAACTTATACACACCGAAATAAATACAAATAGGTAATTTCAGAGATTTATAATTCATTACTTGATTTATAATTTATAATGGTCATGAATTATAATTTATAAGTCATAAAAAAATTTCATTTTTATGGTGCATAACGTAATGCACATTATGAAAGTTATAAAATGAGTAGCAGCTAAACTAAATTACATAAATCCCAAAAATTTTCAAAAAAAAACTAAAAGATACCTGTAATTCATAGATTTAAGAACATTACGTATCTAAGTTTGGTTAGATTCGTATTTATTTACAAAATCTTAATTTTATGCATTTCTCGGTAAATAATTGTGTAACGTATCAAATTGAACATTTATAAATTAACAACAAAATAGATAGAACCTATTTAATAATTACAAATCATTATAAAATCCTAGTACACAATGTAGTTGATAATTTTATATGTTCATTATTTTCTGTTGGCGAAAATCTGATTTTCAATTTTTTCCAACGCACAAGATTGCCACTAGAGTTATAAAAAAGTCAAGAAAAAGTACTACTGTTCGTGTCTGACATAGTTAGAAATCTATAAAAACCAGTAACTAAATTTGCAATAAAAGAGTAGAAAATGATAAGATTCATGGAACAATCACAGCCGTAGCCAGGCTGGGGCTATAGGGGCTGAGTCTGGAAATGTGATAGTAGTTTTTTTTTTTATACTGACTTTTATACCAGACTCTTTTTTCGAGCAGCAAATTTATTATTTTTTTAAGGCCCTGTACTTTAGTAAAATAGGACCTCAGGCTTTAGGTGCTCCCTCCCCCACACTCAGTATTTAAGCTGTATTAGTTAATCCTATCTACGCCACTGATACTAACCATATGCAGTCGAACTTCCATAAATCGAATCTTCACGTGAGTGGGGAAAATTTCGAGTTATAGAAAATTTGAGTTACAGAATAATTAACTTATTACTACGCATGAATACAATAATACGTTTTAAAAACACAAAACACTGCAATTACTATAAACTGTGATTAAAAGGAAATTTAACACACACATACCTTTAAAAATAATATTTTATTAAAAACATGTCACTTTTCCTTGTTTCGATGTAAAATTTTCATTTAGAATATGTCTCTAAATCAACAATAGATTTAAAAATGTTTTCGGACATTGATTTGTGGGATTCAGCAAAGGCCCGTAATATTCTGATTGCATAAAAAGTATCCTGAAAAGTGGGAACATCATGTGAATTCCATACCTCGTCATCATTATCATCAATCAGTAGGGATCTCCTAGAACACAATCAGTAATATCGTCATCCATAGAATGCATTGAAATTGCCATATTGGCATTGATATTAACGTAGCTTTGGTAAGTTATTTCGTCTGTCATTTTCAGTTCACATTAATCAATCATATGTGCCAACCAATTCCACTCATGTTGAGTTAAAATAGCATAATCGGTATCTAATAAAATTTTACACTCTTCAAAATTTTTTCTATGGTTGAAACTAGCTTTTTTGAAGTAATGCACGATATTTGAGGGTTTTACACTTTACCCATGCATAATGAATATTTTTGTCACACAGTCTAAAGGTGTTACCTTGGGTGTATTCTGTTCATCATCTAGAGAAGAGATAAGTTTCAAAACAATGCAGTTTTTGTAGAAGTGTTTCCAATTTTTGTCATACCTTGATTCATGGGCTGAAATTTTGATGTCGCGTTTGGAGGAGAGAAAAAAATCACTTTAATTGCTTCTAATTCTTTACTAAGAACCTTTTGGTCAGCAGGGCAAAGTCAACCATTGAATTTTTTACTTGTTTGTAAAAGTTTCTGTCCAATTCCATAATTACACATTTGATATATACCAATATTTGAAAGTAACTAATCCAAGATTCATACAACTTGGATGTCGTTCGTGCTATTTTATTATTCTTGTACTGCATAGGTAAACATTTTATATTTGCAAAATACTTTGGCTGTTTAGTTGTGCCCATTATCAACCGATTGCCGATGAAAGGAATTGAAGTGAAAATGAATAGAACGTGCTCATACAGAAATCGCTTATGAAAGACTGTACATTCATCATTGATGATGTTATACTTGTAATTAATTTGTTCGTCTCATTTTCAAATATTTTTGTCTTGCCCTGCTTTGAGGTTCGATTTTTGTTTAATGCTTTTAAGTAAAAATGAAGCCTTGTTATAATGTAAAATTTTATAATTTTTTTAGTTAGTACTACTTCATATTCAACGCACCCTACTTTAATTAAATTGGATTTATTTAAAGTAACGGCCATGTCCACAATAATATCTCTATGCAACTTATTAAAGCTAAAGCATTGCGTAAATTTATTTTCTAGTTCAAAAATTAAACCATGTAACTTACGTGATGGATATAACATTCCGTATTTATCAAAATATTTTGTAAAGTCAGCAGCTGAATCCAATACACAAAACTTATCATCTTGAAGATTTTTTTCACATAAATCACATTTTAAAAGGTTCTTAAATTTTCTTGCAACATAGCCTGAAATATAATAGATCAAACGTTCATCACTTTTCTGAATAACTAATTGCTTGTGGTCTAAATCTTCGCTCACAATATTTCTTGTCATAATCAAAGCTTCAGCATCTATTAAGTTTCCACAGTCAATAAGTTTATCTATTTGTTTGACTTGTTGTTCACATAAATCAGAAGTTAATAAAGAACTAAGAACTTCTGCTTGGACATTACAACCTCTAGGAGAACGGGCTAGATTATAATAACTCAAACACTCAACAATACTGAGAAATTCAGCCGAATTAGGATGATCATTACACCCTTTACACTGGCGAATAATACAAAACAGGTTTTCTATTCTGTCCTGGCTTAATAGAGACGTAAGAAGGTACTTGTACTTTAATTCCTTTGTCAAATATTCAATAAGAGATAAAACAGGAGAGAGAAGCTTTTAGTACAATGGCTGTACTGTCACTTAAAAATCTTCCTCCACCTCTAGTATGTAACTCCCACGTATTCAAATATGTAAGAAATTCTCTAATAAACATGCAATCATCACTTCCATATCTTAAAGCATTTTTTTAAACCCTTGAGGTCATTATCTCAATAAGCTTCTGCATCTTTTCAATAAACGAAACAATAGGCTAAGTATTTCCATATTGATTGGTTACTTGATTATTGTAAATATATAAGCCTTTTAACACTTCAGTGCTAAATAGCTGAAATGCAAGGTTGACCCTCATCTTTTCAAAGTTATTTGGGAACAGATTTTGTCAGTTTTGGCATAACTTTTAAACATATGAACTTCTGGTCTAGGTTCCATGCCATTTTGATAAATTCTTTATGTACGGCACCATCTGGTGTATTGAAATCATGTCGCAAAAAGGAATTCCTGATACACTTCAAGAGATGCGGGAAGTCAGATATGAAGTGTAGAAACCTTTTATCATCTACAGGATGTGGCACTTTGAACTTAATTTCACCTTTGGCCAAAATACGTTCTTTTGTTAATTTCTTTTTACTTCAAGTGTCTTTTCCTTCATTCTTTCCACCTGTTTATTTTTGATTCGTTTGCTCCTTGTTATTTTGCATTCCAATACTAAATAATGTCCATATAGATCGATTCCAAGTAGCTCCATCACCTGTCAAGCAATCTACAAATAAACCTGCATTTTCGCAAAGAATTACTGCTTCAAAAAGAAGTTTACGAAGAGTTTCACTTTTAGCATTTGTTTTAGTAGCAAATACTCCCAAGATTTGGGTCCAATCTCCAGTAAATGGCTGAAACATAATTATTAACCTATGGTCACATAATTGTTCTTTAGATCCTTCTTCGGAATCACCATAATCTACGAAACCCAATACAGTTCCACTTCCTTCGAGTTGTAAATGTTCAGAAAGTTTCATTTCGTCAAATGTTATACAACCATGAGTTTCAAATGGGTCCATTGAAGCAGTTTTTGCTTTTAAAGCTTCAAAAGTTTTGGAATTGAAACCATATCCAGACGTATATGTTTTCAAAGATTTCTTAATGCAAGTTCTACTTGGTAATGTCATCATTTTATTAATTCGTAAGTATTCATAAAGTCTTGGACTTTTCATCCTCATAATTATGCTTTAAATCCTTCCAACATAGATAGCCTTTGTTTATGTGGTAATGAAGACAATTGCTTATTTAGATTTTGTTTTAAATTGTGCTTCTGTAAAGTTTTTATAGCTTTAATTTTCATTTTACGTTTTAATGTTTTCCTTTCAAGACTTTTGGAAATTCTTTTCAAAGACTTAAGTCTGTTTTGAAAATTTGGTTTCAAAGTTGCAGATTTTTTATAACTGCGACAGTTCAATAATAGTTTAGGTTGGTATTTGCATCTATCACATTTCATTGAACTATTTGAAACCTTACCTTTACAGTGTTTGTAACAAATAGTTTCTTCATCAAAAACAAGGTTATCGTGAATTTTGATTTCACGAAATTCCTTAATAGTTCCAACACCATCACAAATATCGACACTAATAAGTTCGTTTCAAATACCTTGTAAATTCACCACTTTCGTAAACACACATTTTTTAATTACACCATGCACAAAACATTCCACTTCTTCTTTAACAATTACTTTTTTGGCTAGATAAGTCGTTGCATTTGAGTGATTGAGCCATGAACAATACACAGATCATCAAGAGAAATTTTATCCACATACAAATTCAGTTCTTCACTAATATCATATGACAGTTTCTGTCTTTTATTTGCAGAGGAAAAATCTCTCATTCACCGCTTAACTGGCAATTTTTTAGTAAAACAATGTGGCAGATTTGGAAATATTGTTGGAATTTCATCTTTTTTTAACATGGGTTTTCCTCTAAGAGTCAATACTTCTTTTCCTTCAATAACAGTTTTATAGGATCTGTCAATGAACAAAGGTTCAAAATGAAGTTCGCAGACACAACAAGTATTGTCCAATAGTTTATCTGCTTTAGATATGGCCTTTCCCCACTTTGTGAGCATTTCTTGATCCTTAGGAACCAAAAACAAAGATAATTTGTTTTTATTTGATTTATACAATAATTTCTGCCACCCACGTGTATATTATACCTCAAACTAGAGCTTTTTCATTTTGGAGAAAAAGATACGCTTTCCCTGTCCCTGATTCGAACCAGGGTCCCTCCGTTTAGCCCCGAGGTTCTTAGACCGCTAGACGAACGAGGACAGGAAACAACGTTCTCTTTCTCCGTATGTAAGGATGTAAAATATTATTGCCCTTTGCGAGCAATTTTTATTTGATTTATAACCAAGTGTGCATCCAGGCACAAAACAGTGACTCTGTTTTCGGCGTTTTCCTTCACTATTCATTCTGAATAGTTAAAGAAAATTAAATCTTAATGATTTAATGGTCTTGAAAAAGACCCTTCAATTAAATTTAGTACAAAAAAATACAGCGAAGAATGAAATAAAATCGGAAAACAAATAAAACGTACCAATACGAAACGCAAAGTGATGGTAAATAAAACGTGCTCCGCAGAGGTAGCCCTAATGCGGTGTCATTAAATTTTGGAACAAGATATTTATTCGCTTTCTATGCTGAATGACAAACTATCCCTTATAGCCACTGTAGAAATGTACTGGTAAAGAGAAGCCATTTTTTTTTTCAAGGTAGATAGCGAAACTCTCTTTGCCTCCCACTCTTGGCACGTGCCTGTAACAAAGTTTTCAAACTCTTATGAAAGTTTTAGAAGTTTTATGAAAAATTTCAAAGAAATATATTAGTTAATAAGGTTTTTTTTTGCAAGTTATAATGTAACTCTGGGCTCCATGGTAAAAACCGTATAATCCTTGGCTTAGAACACTTGTGTAGAAAAGATCGTTTAATATGAACCTTTAAAAATAGTTCAATAAAAATTAAAAAAAAATTAAGAAGATATAGTAACAGTCCTGAATATAAAATACAATATCCTGATAACAATCGCAGCCCTACATCACCGTCATATGCCGTCGAACATACTTTGTAGTAGAGAAGGTTACAAAATAAGGTGGTAGGTAAGGTGCTATGGTCTAAGAGCCAGAAATTTACTTGTAGGGAGCACTTCGAAAACATGGTAGGATTTGGATGTTAATAAGTTTAATACCAATAAAAACATTGAATTAGAAAAAAATCAACAAAGTATCTCAAACAATACTAATACTACTTTAACTTATGCAACTGCTATATACATATATTTATTTTTCAAATATTAAATATAGTAATAAATAAACTGCTGTTAAGGTTAAAGATTTATGTAGTTCTTTTAGGTATAGAAAATCTGAAAATGAAAAATGCTTCTATGTAAATTTGAATAATGAATCTGACATGCGTGATTGGATTATGCCACATTGACCAACAATTTTAAAATCCTAAATAAGAATGTTACAATATAAAAACAGGTACACAGGCGTGCTATGTAAGCGTAACAGTAGGTCTGCTCTGTTCCAATCACTTACGATGATTTACAAATGTACGAGAAAAGTTATGATTTTTTCCACACAGGTGCCGAAATCATGGACGGAATGTTATGACGTGAACTGGAGTGAAGACTTCCTATTCTACGGAACATCTGCACCTGAATCAACTTTTCGTACTGCGGAAGGATACATCTCGTAAGTGTGTTAGGCATACAAATCACAAACCCACACTCAAACCTATTGCTAACTGGTGAACGCACGTGTTTGATTCCCAATTTAACGATCATTTTATTTGATATTTTGCTTTCAATTTTAGCCATGAAAATTATGGTAATATGCTGCTCAGCATTCGAATGTACGAATCGTTATGAACAGAACTGAAATCGATCAAAATAGTAAAGTTTCATCGGTAAGTGGTTTAACAACCCATATTTTCAATTTTTTTTTTTGGTATTAATAATGCCCGCCATTGAGAATTTACGTTTAATTTAAAAATGCAATACTTCACAATTACTGTTTTAGGTTAGCTGTTTTATATATTATGTAATATGTGTACTTTTTTAACTTTGAAAATCGTAAGTTCAACGTTTATGTACTGCATAGATTTGTGTGGGTGGGGTTGTCATTTTATAAACTAACTGACCTCTCAAGGTCAAAATAATCCGATTCAATACTTTTGGGCAGTGGCATACTGAAAACTGGATGGGTGGGGACCCTTTTTTGTCATTTATTTTCCATAAAATTTGCAACTAAAATTTAATATTTTATTTTTTAGTTAAACATATTGAAGAAATTGATATCTCAGAAGCAAATGAAAACATTGTTAAGACAATAATTGAAACTGCTGGGGAAATTGGTGGTGTAATATGTAAAAAGCACAATAGCAAATTATCTGAGAAGACGAAACAACTCATGAAAAGGCGAAGACTTATGAAGGTGGACAATCAAAATACCAGTCGCAAGATCGAGTATGTAGAACTTTGCAAAACTTTGCGCAAAAACATGAAAGAAGATATAAGAAAATTCAATTGTGAGTTAGTAAGGAAGGCCATTGAAAGCAACAAGAGCCTTAGGGTTGTTAAAGGGAGTTTGTCTATTGGGAAGAAACACATCATTGCATTAAAAGGAGAGGATGGCACTGTAACAAGAAATAGGGACAAAATCCAAGGGAACCACTTTTGTGGAAGCTCGCACTTTGAGACAAGACTTATCACAAACGATAGTCCCTAAGTTCCTTATTAAGAATATGAAATCAGTTTTTTGTGAATAGCATATAAATGTTTTTTATTAATATTCAAAGTCCAAAAATCACACTTTTTAGGTGAAGTTTGATATTTTTTTATTCGCACTGTATATGAAGATAATAATTTTTGAACTCAATTTGAATGAAGAGGGTAATTGTATTTAACGGATAAAATTATATAAAACTAAGCTTTTTAATACCAATATTTGGCATGTTTGGTGGTTTAGAAGAAATGATGATATTTGTATGAAGTATAAATATTTCGTCAAAATAATTACAAACAAAATTGCTCTGGATGAAATCAAAATTGATGTAACACATCTAATCTGTGATAAAGCACTTTGTAATGAAACCCTACCTTTTAATCAGACTATCCATTTTTTTTGTTAATTTTTTGATATTTTAAAGATAAAGGTACATAAGTTAAAAATACAGTCACATAATTTGATATCTTAAACACATTTTTTTTAGGTTTATATTGAACTTATTTCCTTACTTAGAAGTTTAAAACTGATTACAATAAATAATCAGTACGTATTATAAAGATAAAGAACTGCTCAAAGGTATGTTAAGCAAAACCTGGTAAGATAGTATCTGTTTGATATTTTGAGAGAAGTCCAAGAAGGGTACACTTACATATATGTTTTGAAAATTAATGTATATTTTTAATATTTCCTCTTCATGGCATGATGACAGAGCTGTTGTTGTTTGTAAAGAATATAATAAATAAGTTTCCCTAATCCCACAAGTAAAATATATTTTTATAATCCATTAGCACTATTTGGTGAAGAAAAACTATTATTAGTTTGATAAAATTCTACTGAAGTTCAAAAATACTTAAATTAGAAAACAAATTACATTACATCTAATGCACTGTAAATTTAATTAGGTTAAAATAAGCAAATACGAATAAGAAACAAAAACCAAGACTATTTCATGCTGACATCTGAGGACGTTTAATAAAATATGTACAACCATTTGGTAGAAAAATGCGTGTCAAAGATTACAATCGGTTCTTCTGTACAGCATCATCAGGAAATAAACGTTCACCCCTGAGAGGCTACAGTTCAAAGTGACGCACAAGTCAGAGCTCTTGACATTTTTTTGAGCTTTATCACATTGACACAATACGTACAAAGCCATTCTTGAAAGCGTGCCTTTATCCAAAATAAAGCAACAGACAATCAAAAGTAAATAGTTTTGAAACTGAAAGACTGAAGTATGTGGCATTCAAGTTCATATTGCCAAGTTTTGCTATCTACCACCCATATTTATGAGTAGTAAATATATTTAAAATATTATCGATGTAAAATATTATATCTTCGTATTCTACTTGGCCATCATAACACAAGCCAGATATTATGAAGGTAAACAAGTGATTTCAATTATGTTACATCACAGTCAGTATGAAAAATCAGATAACAGATACAGGTTAAAAAAAATTCTAAGAAATAGCTGAATACATAAGCACCAAACAAATCTTAACCAATTTGAAATGTAACAGTTAAAAATCAAATTATGTAAAGATAGCAAATATTGCTTTGTATTAATATACAATGGAAGGTCCTTGAACAAATTGAATAAAAGTTCTTTTCCAAGGACTATTTTTTGCAGGTCTGTGGACATTATAATATTGCTTTTCATGTGTGACAGAGATATAAGGATATTTCGATTATATATATACAGGGTAGATCATTTACATTGATAATGCAAACTATCTAAAAAAATAAGCAATTTACAAAAACATAAACGTAAGTTAACTGACTTTAAGGGGAAAGTGATTTTAATTATCTGTTTTATTTGGAGGACATTTTTAAGGTCACATGAAGATCAAACTGATTTTCTTAAAGGGAAATCTATATTTTTTAAATTTTTATCCCTAGTAAAAAAATAAACTTTCATCTAAACTAACTTTTCAATTTAGCATGTAGTTTTATAGATGTCTGCTAATATACAAATTCATGCTATATCATAGACAACTAATTTAGCATTTGGAAAAAGAAAGAAATTATGTAGTAGTTATGGAAGCACTGCACACACAAAGGTACAACGTACATGTAATTGATTGATGAAGTCATGTCACCGATTTACATTTCCTAGAAAAATTAGGTACTGCATGTAATATGACTTGGTACCAAAGCAAAACACGGCTTGCTACCATCATTCAGCTTATCTACTTCCATCGTACAGCTGCCCATTTAATGTACATTATTTAAAAGTTAACTTTTAAGTGTTAACATAAATTGTATTTTAATTCATTGTGATTTAAAAATGGAGCATCTGTCTGTAAAGGAAAAAGGCAAAATGTTTATCATTTATGGGGAATCTTGGACAAATGTGCAACAAGTGTTTCTCCTGGATGCGGAAGTTTCTTGATACAAAAACTCCAAGAACTACCTTACAAGAACTATATGGTGAAGATTTTGTGATTAGAATAATATTCTGGAAAAGGGCACAAGACACAATTAAAAATAGTAACTTTTTCTGTCTGTATTAGTTTCTACTGAATGTACTTCTACAAATCATGGTGAAGTAAATTGGCATAACATGCACTACTGGGCTGTTGAAAATCCACATTGGCTAAGGGAGGCAGATCATCAGAGACCCTGGTCTGTTAATATCTGGTATGAAATTTTGGGAGATATATTTTAAATACTAATTATAATGACCGTTGGATAGGACACGGAGGTACAGTGCATTGGCAAGCTCGATCTCATGACCTTACATCTCCAGATTTTTTCTTATGGGATTATCTATACGAGAAAGTTTATAATGACGTACCAACTACTACAGAAAACATGAAAGAACACATACAAAATGCTTCCATGAGTATTGAAAAAGAAGTACAGTGGAACCTGGTAAAGTGACCATCTGAATAAAATAACAATTTTTTATAAGAGAGAACTGGTAGGGACTTAGTCTTGCCCATACCAAAGTCTGTCATATAAAGTGACCACCTGTCTATAGTGACCATTGAGGTCCAGTCCCAAAGGTGGTCACTTCAGGCAGGTTCTGTATTTTTTTTTTCGTACACATCTAGCTTTTCTTCAAAGAATTAGAAAATGCACTGAAGTAGAAGGGCATCACTTTGAGAACTTACAAAATAATTCAATTGAATTATGTTTTTTTTTGCCTTTAGAATAAAATTTTAGTTGTCTATGATATGGAACAATTTTCTCCAAGTTTACTTTCCAGATATTTGTAAAACAACATGGTAAACTGAAAAAATAGTCTATACAAAAGTTGTCTACTTTCTACTAGAATAAGAACAAAATTTTTTTCCCTTTAACAAAGTCAGTGTTACCTCAAACGACCTTGAAACATTTGGAAAAACGCCTATTTCTTTATTTTATATCATCAATTTATATAGTCAACCTTGTATGTAGTTTAAGATTACAATATTAAAATTTTGTACTTCAATAAATTTCAAGAAAATCTGATGGTTCTAAATGATGAATTAATGTAAACTACACAAAGACTGCATTTCTAAGTAGATAAAAATTAAACAGGATAAAAAGGAGGGTATTGAATTTTCTCCCCTGCAAAACCAAAGTGCAGATTACTATCTATCAAATAATTAGGCTAAGCTTTCTTCTTAAAATGTCAAATATATAATTTAACTAAATTAATTAAGTAATTCAATTTTAACACATTGAATGTGTATATCTTCATAATAACAATAACTAGGATTTTAATTTATGAAAGCAATTAATCTAAAATAAAAAATTTTTGTGGGTAGATGAGCAAGAATATATTGATTTTTTTTTTTGGATTGCTTGACTAAATACGTGAAAATTTTTAAATTTAAAACCTGACATTTAAAAAATCATTGATTAAACTACCTTAATATGAAATTACAAGGAAAATTTAGTAAAAGAAGTGTGGTCAACAATGCTATAAATATTTAATTAATTTAAATTTATAACTACAACTAATGATCACTGTTTTGTATTTACAGTACAAACTGCATATATGCAAATGGATGTGGAAATGAAATCCTACGCACAGGCTTACAAATCCTAAGCAGGTTTTACATAAAAGCGGTATTCTCTGAACTATAGCGTGGAAATAATTTGCTCATTAAATTTTTATTGAATTTTATTATTAAATTAGATATTCTTATTTCTAATTTTATAAATCATACACATTATTTATTTCAATATTTATAATGTACAGTATTATTACTCTATTAACAAAAATAACAAGCAGTAATGTAGTACTTACATAAACATGTATTGTATTTGTGGAAAACAGTGGACAAATGATAACCATACTCTTTTGTTATTTATATCTTTGTCTTATTGTTTGATTTCAAAGAATTTAAAATCGCCAACTTTTGATCAATATTTAAGCAAATATGTCAGTTTCTTTTCATCTGCCATGTTCACAATGAATATAAACTAAAAAGTGCAGAAGAAGAAAGCAAAAAACTTGCAAATAGAGTAGGAATTTCGCAGACCAATAAAACATGAGATGCGTAATTCACTGCGCCAGTTACAAAAACAAAATTTTATAGTAATTACGAACACAGGCATATTATGTATGTCAGCATGTGCGATTTATTGTATGTGGAACTTGTCTAATACAATGCATAAATATGTCTTTACAGATTACGTGCATTGTATATCTTGTGATAAATAAAATATATTATTATTATTATTAGAAAGCGGGGGAACCGTAAACAAAGCCATAAATAAGCTGGTACGTGACACTTCGACAAGGGTTGACAACTACTCCCGATAGGGAAAGCCAAAACTTAAAAATAGAGTTGCCAACTACACATTTTCTGCGGATGAAAACTTGTTCATAAAGTTTGTCTACATATATCCGGTTTGGATTCTATAATAAAACATTCGTTTGGCTTCAAAAATACTTACATATATAAAATCGCAATTAAGCTGGTTTAGATAACATTAAAAAGATAAGAGAAAATTTGAAGCTCGATATTTTTGGTATATATGCGAGTTGCATATACATGGATTCAACTGCATAAGTATTTGTGTAATTTCTTTTTTTATTAAATAGCCTTGAGAGACTTAATATATAATTAGAATTAATCATAACAGTCATGTTATGCTTTGTACAACTAGTTGACTAAAAACTTTCGGGGGAAAAAATCTTTTGAAAATTTTTTACTCTCAAGTTCAATTTGTTTAAGGACCTCTTTGGTAGCTCAATATAACTAATAAAGTATAAATATATAAAGGATGGTTATGAGAAAATTCTTTTAATCGACTATTATTGATTATTTTACATACAACGGAAACAAGTTTAAATATGTAGTAAGAACTACGGATTATGTTTTAGTTCAATTAATAAATATGAAAAACAGACACAACATTATGTTAAAAAAAACCCCACTGTAAACAAGTAACAACTGGGAAAATGGGATGAACCTACGATAAATAGAAAAAAAAAATTACTTACTACAAAATAAGAACACAAACCAGTTAAAAATACGCACACAGGTTGTCACTGAAATAATAAACATGAAATTAGTTGGTTTGAAATATAAAACCAATGAAGTAAGTTTATTATAGGTAATTTTACACAAAATGCCCTGGAGTAAATAACACCACGATTGACTAGCAAATGTTAAGCCTCATTATTTATGTGCAACACCCTACTTTGACTTAACTTACAAATCACTCTACAAGAAACGATGAGGTAATAAACCATTAAATAAATAGATCACATCGTTCAAAACCAGAATCCTTTTTAAACTATTCTACGGCTTTAGGAAACTAAGACAGGCTACAGTAAAGTAATTCTGATATAAAAAATTTAATAAACATACTGAATGCAACTACAGATTCATAACGGCGAAAAAAAAAAATTGTTTTGAAAACAAAACAAAAAATCTACGATATAAATAACTAATTATATCCAGAATCGATTTTCATCTTTCTGAAATGAGAGAAGTTCAACTTACTTCATATATATGTTGCTATTAACGAAAAGTTTTAGTTGGTCAATCTCCTTAATACAAGATATTACATCAGATTATACATAGATTATAAAATTATGCATAGATTATTATGTATAGATTGCTATTATGCATTGCATTACATTAGGCAGTTCAGTTATTATTATGCATAGATAAACTTTTTAAAATTCCTTTACAAATTCAAAATATTAAAATTTTCTGAAAGGATTAATAGAAATAATTTTTAATTTTTTCTAATCTGTAATTTAACATTGAAACTGTATGAACAACCACCTTCAAAATTATTTTGTTCATATTCTTCTAGCTAAACAGACTGATCATTTATAGGCTAGTAATGAATTTTACATATTAGCAAAACAATAGTAACAAATTTAATTCATGTTTGGCTGAATTTTATAGTGAAATCAGAGGTTTTCAGCAAAATAAAGACCATGTTGAACCAAACTTATGTCAAATACACAAATATTCAATTAACACCTTTATATTAAGTGAAAAATCAGTTTCGTTTAAAATTACAAATTCAATTTTGTCAGTATTTCAAAAATTCTGAAATTGCCTTAAGCAATGTGGCTTAACACTAATTATATATAACAGGCACTTTTAAAAAGAAAAATACTTTTCTGTGCCACATAAGGATGATACAACTCATAGTTTTACATTAAAGATACAAATGTAAGTTTACACCCTGAAATGTTTAGAATAAAAACTTAATTGGAATACCCTCAGTACTCAATTCTTTTTAACACACTGCCTTATATATCATTCACCTGCTTCATTCATCAAATCATTCATAGCTTCTATAATAATATTAGTAACAGATGGCTGTACAGTATTAAACAAAATACAACATATTTTAGTCTCATGTTTGTAGCAGCAAGGCAAATTTTTTTACAAGCTGCCTGCAATACATCACAAGTTACGGGTAAACGTTTTAACATATATCTCGTTGTCACTTTAAAATGCAAGGACTACATCGGAGACAAAAATGAATCAACTGATATTTAACTTTTACATACATTCATAGGTATAATATAGTAAAAGTTTCAAAACTAATCACAGGTCATCACAGATGTTGCATATTATGTGGCATTTGCAAAAGTTATATGAATAAGATTATTGCATATTAAGGAATTCAAAGTTTGCATATTAAGGTATTCGAAGTTTGCATATTAAGGAATTCAAGGTTTGCATATTAAGGAATTCGATGTATGCATATTAAGGAATTCGAAGTTTGCATTTGAGGTTTGACAAAATTTAAAAATAAAATTAACGTTTATAACAACATCAAAGTTAATGACTAAACACTTCTTTTGATTTATAATTTTAAAATGCTATAATATATTCAATCCTTAAAAAACAATTTATTTTTATATAAAAAAATTACCTTTTTAAATACATAAGGCTGGTTCAAAGATCATAACCATAGCAGATTGTAATTTACATTAAGATATGGGAATACTTAGTTGAATTTTAATGGCACAAGAACAGCGAGTGTCATGCTGCACAAAAGATGTGGGAATATCAAAACTACCTGTATCAGAAGTTAATATACTAATCCATGCCAGCAAGTGAAAGTACAATTGGACCTTTTAACTCAAATATTTTCAAAATAAAATTCAAACTTGAGAAATCTTGAAAATTTTCTGTACAAAGTCACCAACATCTGGAGTAAATATTAAAATGAATAAACTAAAATTTTAATATTGAATGGTTAAGTTACTTGTATCTAACATCCTTTATCTTTTCCTCCATCTGGGACATTTAAAATTTAAGTAATGTTTCTGTCTAATGAGCAAACACACAAATGTTTATAGTAAGTTTAAATACTGATAGTCCAGCCATTTTCATTAATTGCAAGCATACATCAAGGAATACATTAAAGAAGCAATTTTGGTATTTTGCTGATATAAAGGAAGTTTGATGTATGTTAATGCAACAATTTTGCCTTGTGAGCTTAGTGAACTGTTGCTACTTAAATAATCTGAACTCTAAACGCATCGTGTATAATTACTGTTTTAATTATTGTACAGTAGAAGCTCTTCAATCCGATATTCATTGGTTCGGCACATTCTATAATCCGGCATCGATCGAGCTGCTCACATTCATTTTTTTCAGGTGGATTCGGGCGTTTATTGATTGACCTTGTCCATCAGGTCGGGTGAAAGAGACATGGCAGATGAAACTAAAGTCTCGAGGAAACAGGCTTCTGATCATGGGTGTCTCCAGAATTATATGCTAGGGGTGCACCCAGGAAAAATTCCAATTGAATAATGTTGTTGGACTATAGTTTCTTGTGGATTCAGTTCTTTTCCCCCCCTTTTTTCATAAGCCAAGTGCACCCCTTTCGAGGCACCCATACTTCTGATGCATTAAACAAATTTATAAAATTTGCTGAATCAAACAAAAGTTCTAACTTTGAACAACTCATAAATCTGTGTATAATCTGTAATGTTTTTTTGAAGAAAAGATCCGAATCACGTGATATCTGATAGTGTGGCTTTTTTAAACAGTAACGCTGATGTGTATTTTTTCTTGCCATAGACCAGCTTATTGCAACTTGTTTTAAATATCACTGCACCGTATTAATTTTTCTTTGGTGTTCCCGTTAAAACTGTATTAACGTTCGATAACACGGCAAAATCGCTAATCTGGCACGACTGTAGTCCCGAATGTGCCAGATTAAAGAGCACTTACTGTACTATTATCTTATTTGTTTTAATCGACAACAATAATGGATTTGTTTTAGAACTCACAAACCAGTTAAGTCAGTGTGGTGAGCTGATATGGTCAATTCCTTAAATGTTTTCGCACACAAAACAACCACCACTAGTCTCCGAGTGTTGAATTGTTCTTGATCTCTGCAGCATAAAAGCAGGGAGCACTAAGAATTACAGGAATGGGTCAGACTGGATATTCATTGAACTTGACTACGTATAATGGCTGTGGGCTTGCTTCTGAAGCAAAACTTCAGGAATTGGAAGAACTGGAGATCAAATGAGATATTATAATGACTTACAAGGGCAATCCACAGTGAGTGCCCCGCCGATTTTGATGAAAGTAGAGCCAAAATAACGAAATACATGTCTCAGCATTTGTGCAAATGCGGCTTATTTTCGGAGATATGAATTTTTAAAGATTTTGCATACTATATATGAGCTTAAAACACAACGCCCTCTGCAAGCCAATCGGTAGCTTGGGCGGTAAGTTGTCGGCTCTTCGCGCCGTGTTTTTGTATTCGATGCCCGGGGAAATCGATCACTTTTTTTTATGTGTATCCTTTTTACATATTTATGTATTTTTATTAGTAAAAATACTTTGCTTACAATCGAATTTTGCTCATAAACTTACTTTAATAAAATTCATATTTACATATTTAATTCTGTGATACTATTTTTCGCAGTTATAATTTTTACACGAATTTTAATTTTTAATTGAAGAGTTGTAAAGGTACAAAAAGTTTAGGAGTTAGCTGTAAGTTTTTATGTGAATATAACTTTTATAAAATTTGCGTACTCATTGTCAACCTGTGAAGGGATGAAATTACACCAATAACACAGTTTTGTTTTATTTAAGGATTGAAAGTTTTTTCTGAAAACTTTTAACAATTCCATTAAATAAAAAAGAAAACTGCGTTAATTCGTCTTATTTTGTCATTATTAGCCTTTGCAGTCATCCTCTATTAGCATCTATTACGCCTAATATTTTTTTAAATATATTTATCTATTGAAAAATGTATTTTTAGTATGTAATATTTTATTTTATAACATATAAACATCATTTTATATGTTATAAAATGCAATCAATTTTATTTTAAAACTGACTGACGTGAACATATTTTTTGTGTATCACTATCGGAGATGTCGGAATTGTTTACTGGTACACAATTTTGGATGATAATTATCATAAAAACAATAAAAACATAAAAAAATTCTACAACGTGAGCATTTTATAAATGAATTGTTCGAACAACTGATTTTCTTTGTCTAATATCATCTGGAAAACAAATACCATCTACATTTTCAAAAACGCTTCTTTCGTTTGTTAACTTTGCAACAAACCAAGTGTACTGTAACATATTCTTAAAATTCGGCGCCGAAAGTTGATTGTGAATAAGTGAATGGATCTTCAAAGCATCTATCTGCTCGCATGTTTAAATGACTATTTTTTTGTAAGCTTTCAACACAATTTTGTAACCTTTTAATGAAATTTTTTACTTGACGGCAGAAGTACACATCACGAGGTTGACAGTATGGGGTACAATGAGGTGGAATTACTTCAACAGTAGAAGAAGAGGTGCCGTCGTCATTTGTAAAAACATTATTAAAGTGTGCTGGATCTACTTAACTACATAACAGGCTGGATGGCTACACCAAAACTTTTTCTACTTTTTAATAATCAACAATTAAAATTCGAGTAGAAATTATCACTGCCAATAAGCATACAATTAACATATAACTACATAAATATGAATTTTATTAAAGTAAGTTTATGAACAAAATCTGATTGTAAGCGAAGTATTTTTACTAATAAAAATACATAAATAAATATGTAAAAAGGATACATATTTAAAAAAATAAAAAGTGAGCAAGTTTCGGGCATCAAACATAAAACAGTGAAGAGCTGATAACGTACCACCCAAGCTACCGATTGGCTTGCGGAGGATGTCGTATTTTAAGCTCATATATCGGATGCAAAATCTTTAAAAATGCATATCTTCGAAAATAATGCGCATTGGCACGAATATCGAGACACGTATTTCCTTATTTTGGCTCTACTTTCATCAAAATCGACGGAGCACTCACTGTGGGTTCCCCTTGTCAGTGAAGTCAGAAGAACTACTGAGGAGTTGATATACTTAAAAGTGGACATTTGTTTTATTATAGAGGAACGGAAACTGGAAGAACAAGTGGTGTTGGCTTCTTAATCAATAGAATAATTACGGACTACATTTTAAAAGTTGAAAGTATACTAGATTGAGCTGCGAGACTTAATACTGTTGGTTAAGTTGAACAACAATTTCGAACAGCATAACCATATGCAGCAACATTAAGCTATTCTAATGAATTTTACGAAGAAATCAAACAGTTACACACAAAAGGGAAACAGCATATCAAGCTCATCATGGGGGATTTCAATGCAAGAATTGGACAACAGGAACAAGGAGAGACATCGGTTGGTAAATACGGATATGGGGAAAGGAATGAACGTGGCGATCAACTCATCGAATTTGCAGAAGCTGAAAACCTTAGCATCATGAATTCATTTTTTAAGAAGAAACCGCAAAGAAAATGGACATGGAAACACCCCAATGAAGAATTCAATGAAACTGATAACATGTTAGTAAATAAAATATTGGCTATTGAAGATTGTTATACACTGAATAGATTTAATACTGGAAGTGATCATCGAATGGTGAGATGTAAAGTGCACTTAAATACTAAATTAGAAAGGCAGAAGTTCAACACAGAACATAGATATATAAATAAGGTGGATATAAAAAGAAATTGCTATTGCATTCCAGTGAGGAAAAAAACAACAAAAAACCCCACTTTTCTGCTTTGGAAGAACTTATTGAAGAAGTTGATATCTCAGAAGCAAATAAAAATATTGTTAAGACAATTATTATGAATCTGCCAGGGAAATTGGTGGTATACTAAATAAATACAATAGCAAATTTTCCGAGAACATGAAACAGCCAATGAAAAGGTGAAGAAATATAAAAATAAACGAATAAAATGGGAAATTGCTTTTATATTAAAAAAAAACACCTCAATTACTCTGTATTGCCAGTTCTCTCTCATGGATCAGAACTATGGAGTCTAATGAAATAAAAGTAATACAGAAATTGCAAACCATTTAAAGATACATGAGATGTATGCTCTCAGTGGCATAACCAGGGATGGACTGGGTCCTCTCAAATGATGCATACCTTGGATTATCGGAGGGCACAAGTCCTATCGCCCAAGAAGGCGAACCGGCCCAGGGGTCAATTGGCTGGTGGTTCTGGGCATAACAAATAAAAATTATGGGGGGGCTCAAGTAGTTTAAAAGAAGATCCAGGTAATGTCTTGTTAAAGAGACAAAGTTGTTTGATATCCCATGGGAGGGGGGGCTTTGGCTCCCCTTTCCTATGCTACTGAATATTTAGAATAACTAAGAGAGTTTAAAAACAAAATGCTTTGATGAGAAAGCTAACGAGGTTTGAAGACATCACTGTTAAAATTAAAAGCTGAAATGGTAATGAGGTGGGCATATTGCATAAAGAACTGATCAACAATGGACAACTGAAATTCTCAACTGGATTCTAAAATATTAAAAACTTAGGGAAAATCTTTAGACTAGATAGCTGAACAAAATAAGAAAACAGCTTTGTGTAAAAAATAAATTGCTCGAGATAGGCATATGAGGAGGAAGGGTTAGGGTACCTGGAGAGAAAATATCCAGCAGGACAAGGGCAATGGTTAAATATACCATGATATATATTTGGCTGGGTTAGTTAAAATTCAAGTTTTTTTTTAAAGGGAAAACGATAAAATTTATTTATACTCCATAATAAAAATAATTATTTTATAACATTAGAACACATGACTAAAAAAAGAAGTTTGTCAATTTTTATTTTCCTACTATTCTCATTATCAAAAAGGAAGTTAACATTGTGTTGAAAAGGCTAAATTTCACAAATTACAAGCCACTGTTGGGAGAATAATCCCAATTTTAAGTTTTGGGAATTTTTTATTATTTATCAACCTAGACCACTTTTGGAGTTAAATTATGTGAAAGCTTTCTATATTTATGAATAATTTCGCTCAACAACTTTATTAATGGTCATAAATCGATTCACAATTTTACAAATACGCAGAAAGTTTTATTAAACTCCACTTACTAACATCGCTCCCTACCTTTTTCCCTTCATTTTCCATAAAATAGGGGATGCTGCCACCAGCCTACGAACAGTAACATAAAATGACAGTTTGAATCCACACCAACTGATTCCTAATGAAGGATAGCAATGTTTGTCTAAAACATAAATATGCTTTATCCAACATCAAAAATTACATTTTACAAAACTGTTATTAATAAAAAAATACCATTATGTTAGTTGAAAGTTTCTTCGTTGAACTGAATATTTATGTTTTCACTTTTTATCTTTTAAGTTTACAACTTCATGCTATACCACATTAATAACATTTTACTTTGTGAAAAATCTTCAAGAACAAAAATAATTTTACAGTGAACATATTTTAAGTCAATAATTAAAAAAATAATCATAATAAAAACATAAACCAATATAAGTAGTGTTCTATTTTAATGGTTTTTCTAAAATTATACAAATACAGTTCAATCCCTCTTAACCGACACTGCTAAGATACTTTAACAAACAGTTATTTCGACACTGGCGTAAGGTTTAAAAACACGACGTTTCGGGAGCCAACTGCTCCCTTTGTCAAGTGAAGGCAGTCTGCCTTCACCTGATAACTGTTCGTAAGATAACTGTTTGTTATGGAATCTCCTGGTGAAACTCTGTATTGTTTCTTTTTAAGATATTGTTACTCTGTTTTACGGGCAAAAGTTTTTGTCCAGTGGATGTACGTTAATGAGGGATTTTACTGTAATTAAAAATAAGAAAAAGGTTACAAATGTAGAACTGGGTTAAGACAAATTTACATATATTTCTTTGTCATTTTACATTTCAAGACTGAATGATGTTTCATTTGGGATGGGACCGGTTGCTTAATATAACCTTACAACAATGTATATACATCCATAACCATTGGACCGCTCTTTTATATTTAAAACTTATATAGTTACACTACTGCATTTAAAAAATAACACATTTTAGATTGTTTAATAATATTTTTTTTACGGCAGTACACTTAGAAAAATAATTATTAAATATAGTTGAAAAAAGAAAAACAAGCAAATAAATAATTCACCGGGTGAGTGGCCTCTAATGAAATGCATCTTCAATCTAAATTTAATTGAATGGTTATGATTTCTGCACAAGCTTATACTGTATAAATTAAGTATAGACATAAAAAAACAATAAATTTGAAACTAATTTTTGCTTAAAATTACTCTTGAACATATTTTTAGTTTATTCCAAAGTAAAGGATATATACTTTTTCATATTTTAAAGAGATAAAAAAGAAAAGATGACAATAAATGTTAAAAAAAAAAGGCAGCTTGAAAATGTAAAGCTTGATTTTATTAACAGTTACAGTAAAATTCTAAACTGATAAATTTTTTAAATGCATTGAAACTACAACAAAATATTTTTCATAATTTGTTTTTCTTCAGTTTAATATACATGTATGGCAAAAAGACTATTAAGAAAAATAACTTGCATTAGGGGAAAAAATATTGTTCTGATGGCTCATATTGCTTTGAAAGGCAGTTACAAAATATTTGATACAAATCTTTTGTTAATGCTTTTAAATTACTATACGAAGATAATCTACCATAAAATTGATGAAAGGGTTAACCTTAGTTCTTAAATTTTAGTGTCCATTATAAATTTCACACACACACATTTATAAAATTAAAATAGTGTAATAATTTTTAAATTTTTAGGATGTTAATAACTACGCAATTATTATGTGATGGTTCAAGTATTTTAAAATGCGATATATTATACAAGAATTTTTGCATTTTTAACTTTTACATTGATAAGAAAAAAAATGTATTTAAGAGTTCAACTGTAATTTATCATTTAAACATGATTATAATTTTGAACAAAAGTGGCTAAGTAAGTTGTATCTAATATCATTGTTGAATAGTTTTAGTGGAAACTATTAGGTAGAATTTTAAATACATAGATCGATTTTGCAGCTTTTTTTTCCTTCTTTTTTTACAAAACTAAAAATTTACAAGAACCATTATTAAATGTATTGAACTAAAATTTAATAAAATATTTTCACTTAGTTTTCTCATTATTGGGGAACTGTATGCCAATATTTTTTGATAAGTATAATGTATTATAGACAAAATATATAATTTATTGCTGTAAAACTGACTTTCCTTATTTCAGTAAAAGCGACTTTTCGTTTTTGCAAACCATACAGCTCAAGTACTTTAAGGAATTGCTTTTTTTTTTTTTTTTTCCTCTTCAAACTTATGATATTCATAAAATATGGGCAGTTTTTCTTTTGCATACTATAATATGAAGAAAGACAATGTCCTTCATTAAACTTCCTCTCATTGCATATGTGTACAATACACACAAAACTCTAAATACTTCTCCACTTACATATTTCTATTTAATTATTTTAAAGTATTAATCCCTTAACTGATTATCCCAAGCTGAGTTTGGGCAGTGCTGTGATCAATCGGGTTTTGTTATTTCTGAGGCTAGCTGGGACATGACATTTTTTTTAAATACTGACATTATTTCCCATTTTAGGCATTAGATGATACTACTAGCCCATTCCCTATTAGATTTATTGTGGTAAAAATCAAAATCAAAGGGGAAATTGTGGGCAATTTGTGTTTCTACTTGCATATTTTAGATCAGCTTATAATTTGTTGCCTTCCTTTCTTTTAGTTATTTAACAGTTTTATTTCATTTACTATATGATCTGACGAAAATGATTATTGTAATGGGATTGCGTAGGTTGGTAATAATTAATCCATTCTTTTCTCCTTCGGGTCAGATAAAGATTTAGCTTGCAAAATGTAAAGTCGCAACACTAAGGGGCAAATATAGATTTTAAAATATTACAACAGTTTTTTTATGTCACACCAGAGAACTTAACTAGTGTTGCTTGTTTGTTGTCAAGCACTTATGTATTGTTAGATTTATTTAGTTTTCATAAATATTTTCATACACAATGCAAAGTGAAAATTGCATCGTTCAGGGAAGGCAAAGTATAAAACATCAATGATATAAATAAATTATTTTTGCAGAAAGTATTTGAAAAACATTTCATTACTTTCAAGCTTTAAAATTTGTGTACTATACTACATACTATAAGAAACAAACTTCAACAAACAAATACAATAACAAACATATATGCAATTGAAAATACTAAACGTATCTAGGACAGACATTCAATGAAAACTTCGTGCAACATAAATTAAAAACAATAGTTCTAAACAAAAATCTGAAGCCTTTCATAGAAAAAGGTATTAACTTTTATCACTTCCTACAAATGTTTTGAGCAACTAAAATACAGCCAAATTGTAATTATAAATTTCCTGTGTTTATGATAATTACCGGTTTTAAAAAAATAAATTAATACCATAAATATATTCAATTAAAAACAAATAAAATACATGTCTACAAATAAATACAGTTTTTAGAATCTTGTGTAAAACTCATCTAACATAAATTTCATTAACATCTATTTTACTCTATATAACACACATTAATAATTCCACAATTACAATTACACTGACTTGGGTTAATTAAATTTAGACATCAACCTAGTACAGGGCTGTTACCGCTTATGGTGTCCAGCATAATTTGTGCAAAATATTTAACTTTGTACAAGACGTTTTGGATTGGAAATTTAAATGAAAAAAGAATCAACAATAAGTACAAAAATGAAACAATTTTGTTGTTAGTATCGTCATTAAATATTGCTGGGAAGTCCTTGTATGCATATTTTATTGCTAGGTTCAAAAAATATACTGCATAATCATTTGAAGGGATAAATTGGAACTAATATTTTGAATCAAATCTGTTCTTATCACATTTGAAGCATGGGTATAAATATCTGACAAATTATATTCACATTTGAATGACATATAAATGTACAAAGATGTTGGGCAGGCAGCTTGTTTAATGAAAATGGATACTCATTGCATTATGCTTCGAACAGCTTCGTCCAAAGCTGCATCTGCTTCAGAATTCACACTAATTTCCCCATCTACAGAACCATAGTTAACTGGGGAAACACGGCAACGTTTGCGTGATTCATGTGGCGCTTTTTCCAGCTCGTATAATCTAGGCATAATATCAGTGTCATCACCATCAAAATAGGAACGATTATCTGGGTGAAATTCTAATATACTTTTAATAGCACTCTGTACTTGGTCTTGCATTACATTAGTATGACCTTCATTTCCTATTTGATCTTCTCTGTAGCCTCTAGATTTCATGAAAGAGATATAATGAAGGTGTGAGTCCCTTGATTCTTCTGC
>QLNU02015360.1:205765748-205791662 GCA_006491805.2 Dysdera silvatica
GATTGCTGTAATTAAACCGATTTTTAAAAAAAGGCTCCAATAGAAAGCTACAGACCAATAGCAATTATGAGTGTGTTTTCAAAAATACTAGAAAAAGTAATTCACAAAAGATTAATTGAATTTTTAAATAACCATAAACTAATACATGTTAACCAATATGGATTTCAGAAAAATAAATCAACAAAGGACTTGTTATTAAATATAGTTAACAATGTACAACAGAAAATTGAAGCCAAGGAAGCAATATATGTTTTTTTTCCTGAATCTCAGCAAAGCTTTTTATTTAATAAACAGAGATATTTTTAAAGAAAAACTATTTAAATTAGGAATAAGAGGAAAAATGTTTAATCTCATAGATAATTATTTTAAAGATCACTACCAAATTGTCAAAACAGGTAATAAATCGTCAGAAAAAATGATTAAGAGCTGTTCCACAAGGAACAATACTTGGACCATTATTCTTTATATTAGCAATAAATAACTTGATGTGCTTAGATCATAATATATCAGTATTCGCTGATGACATAAACTGGTCAATAAGCGGAGCTAATATTGAACCGTTAACAAACATAATAAAAGTTAAATTAAATTTGCTTCAACAATGGTTTAATGATGATGATCTTATAGTAAATAATGAAAAAAACAAATACACTCTATAACAAAAAAATCCACTCACCAAGAAGGAGTTGTCCGATTGTAATGAAATTTCGTATTCAAAGACATTTTGACCGAACATGCAAATGATTAAAATTTGGTGTCCAATGAATGAATAGCGGGAACTCCAGCGCATCGGAACTGCGCATTCAGCAGGTGTATATAAGGAGCGATTCTCAATATGTGGTCAAAATTTCTGTTGCATTTTGACTGCGGATATCTTACGTCGACTGTAACAATGCCTCGCCGAAAGATTCGTGCTCATTACGAGCATATGTCAGAGTTTGAAAGAGGTCGTGCTATCGGATTGAAAGAGGCTGGTTGGACGAATCGAAGAATCGCTGGACATGTGGGTCGAAGCGATGCGGCGATTGGACGGTGCTGGCAAGAGTGGGTCAACAACGGCAGATGTCAGCGTCGGGACGGCAGCGGTCGACCTAGGGCCACAACAGAACGGGAAGACAGAGCGATTGTCAGAGCAGCTGTCACAGCACCGGATTCGTCGTTATCAACTATCCAACGTGTGGCCCGCACACATGTGTCCAACATGACCCTCTGCAGACGACTGAGAGAGCGGAATTTACGCTCGCGCCCACCGTTACGCCACTTACTTCTCACGCCTTTACACCGTCAAGTCCGATTACAGTGGTGCCGGGCTCGATCAACTTGGAACTGCGCTGACTGGGGACGTATAGTCTTTAGTGACGAGTCCCGTTTCCAACTGTGTCCTGACGACAACCGCAGACGTGTCTGGAGACGTCCAGGGCAGCGTGGGGATCCTGCCCTTACTATTGCACGCCACACATGCCCACAACAGGGCGTTATGGTCTGGGGTGCCATCTCCTTTGATAGCCGGACCCCTTTGGTGGTCATTTCTGGCACACTTACAGCACAGCGGTACGTAGACGACATTCTACGACCGGTTGTGTTACCGTTCCTTTTGCGACACCCTGGACTTACGTTTCAACAAGACAATGCCCGGCCGCACACGGCACGTGTTGCTATGAATTGTCTTCAAGCTTGCCCAACACTTCCTTGGCAAGCTAGGTCTCCTGATCTCTCTCCCATAGAGCACATTTGGGACGCTATGGGAAGGCGATTGCAACCATCCAGGAATGTTGACGATTTAGCCCGACAGTTGGAGACAATTTGGCAAGAAATTCCGCAGGACACCATCCGGGATCTTTATCAGTCTATGCCACGCCGGGTGACAGCTTGCATCCAGGCCAGAGGTGGACCAACGCCTTATTGACTTCCTCCCTTTGTAACGGTCAAACTCTGCAATAAATCATTCAATTGTTCTGAAATTTTAATCGTTTCTTTTTCTATGTATGTTCTTCACATCCACCAATTTTTATCGCAATCGGACAACTCCTTCTTGGTGCGTCGATTTTTTTTTGTTATAGGGTGTATGTAATATTCCATGCTAATAAAAAAAAATTAATAACATAGAAAATCATATAAAATTTAATAGAAAAATCCTAGAAAGTGTTAAATCAATGAAATTTCTATGTATTAAATTACACGAAAAACTTTTATGGAATGAACAAATAGATGATATAAATAAAAAAAAATAAGAAGAATAAATGAACTATTAGCCAGATTAAAGAGTAAACTAATTTGAAATGCAAAAATTGATATTTATTATTCAATAATTTATAGTACATTGTTATATGGAAATCCAACATGGGGAAAGTTAACTAAAACAAACTTATTAAAAACAAATAAGCTATTATGTGACGAAATGAATAAAATAAAAAACCATCATATCAATCAATTGTTCAATTTAGACAAGAACATCAACTACTTAATATAGAAAATATACACAAATTAAAAATATCTCAATATATATACGAAAGAATAAATGAAGGAAAACACATAGACATAATAGAAATAATAAAAGAAGACCACAAATATAATACTCGTCATAAAAAAGAAATTAAAACCAAAAATATTCGAACTAATTATGGAAAAGATAATATGAATTATTACGGATTAAATATTTGGAATAGCATACCAAACGAAATAAAAAATTTAACACCAATAAAACAATTTAAAAAAAAAAGCATGTAAAACTTATTTTTCATTATTATCCAGCCACAGTTTTCAGGTTGCATGTACGTTAACTTTTTGTTTTAGCATGTAATCCATCATGCATGTATGTATACACAAATTGTACATATATATATGAAAATAAATTCATTTGTATTGTATTGGTTCAACTGTGGCTGAATTAACTGGCATCAAACTGTCATCTTAATAGATAACCCCTGGTCTTTTCCTCCTTTATCTTATTAATTTGAAAGTAACTATTAAAGAATCATCAGCAATTACTGTAAAGGATGTAGAAAATTTTTGGCAGAAAGCTAGAATGCCGGTGCAGGATTTTCAACATTGCTAATCAAAATTCAAAAAGGTTCTTGAGGAATGGAGACTTCTTAAAAAGAACGGAAAAAAAGAAATCAGCTACACAGAAGACCAGGAAGGATATCTTCATTTCCAAATTAGACAACCTTTTTGATGTTGCACACACCAATGCACTCAGTATGATAAAAATACCAAAAGATACTGATTTTTTACTTGCACAATGAGAGAAAGGTAGAAAAGAATTCATGATAGGTATAGACAACATTCTTGATATACAGGAACAAGTAGCATTTAAGAACCTCATGAAAAGAAAATTACAGGAGGAAAATTTAAGAAAAAATGAGGAGACAAATGTCATATTAGCATCATCTGCTGCTAATATGGATGAAAGCTCTGATGTTGAAAGTAGAAAAGGATCAGTGGCAGTCTTATCATGCTCATTACAAAGTAAAAGAGGGCTTACCAACATCTTGACACCAGAACTGGTATTAGACTGAACGAAAGTGTCTGATTGGAAAGCAGTATTTGTCATCGCTGAAACTGCAAAGAATTGGGCCTTAACACTGAAGAACTTGAATTAATAGAAGCTCTATCCAAAGACAGAAGGAAACATCGAGCTGAACAATTTCGTAAGTTCAAAACAGAGTTTAAAGGAAAGTAACCTTTTGGTGACGGCAAGACAGGGCTTGTCCCATAAAATTATCGCCCAAAGTTGACGGCTCGTGGGACATATATGTACCATACAATGACCATACACTGCTCCCCCTCTCCTCAGTTGCATCAATTTACAAAGATGCATTATTCTAAAATCCACTGTGTGTTAGCTGCGGGGGGAGGGGGCGGATTCTACATCGGTATAAAGAATAGAGGGAACTTCAGGGAATAAAGGTGTTTTGAAAGGCAGAGTTATGAGCAACCATTTTGCTAAAATTTGCAAATGACTACGCTCGCGACGTTGACCCGAGAAAAAGTACAAGAGAGGGGAAAGCATTCATAGTATTTCAGCCATGCGGAAGGCGAATTCACTCCTCGTACTTGCCGTTACATAAAGGTTAGTCATACACTGGAATGAAAAACTTTTACCCGAACTAACTGGGAAGGATAAGATTGACCGCCTAATAGTTCTGATTTCTGGAAAAGAAGTTTCTAAACTACTCACTGTTGCTAAAGTTCCATCTGGAACTGGAGAAGCCCAATCAGCAGTGATTTATGAAGCTTTGAAAGAATGGGGAATTACAAATGAGGTTCATGCAACGTGTTTTGACATAACAAGCTCAAATACAGGTAAAAACAATGGCATACGTTCTTCTTGGGGAAAAAAAAAAAAAGGCATGGAAAAGAACTTCTGTATTTGGCATACTATCATCATATTACGGATTTAATTATAAGTTTTTGAAGTATGCAAGGGATCATCATCTGCTCCTGAAGTACCACTTTTTAAATAATTTCAAGCCTCTTGGGAGTTTATTGACAGAGAAAAATTCCAGACAGGAATAGCTGATGAAACGGTTGCAGGATTTTCCTTTGATGTCAAGGACACTATACTAGAGTTTTTCTATCAGCACTCAAAAGTACACTCAGCAAAGAATTTCTTGAAATAGTTATAATTTTTCTTGGAGGACTTCCTGTTAAAGGTCATTGGTGGCCCCTGACAAGGTTTGCATGAAGCTAATTCACTAAAGCACATTAATTTACGGCCTATACTTGCCAAGAAACTGGTTTTTACCTCATTCAGTAAATAAGAAAGAAATTTACAGTAACTTTGGGTTTTGGTGAATGTGAATTGGCTTCACGCAGCTTCACTTAAATCTTGCCATGGGCTGCTACGGTTTTTGGAATCTGAAGCTGTGAATCATGCTCGTTGAATGTCGAAATTTCTATATTGCCTTAAGCTATAGATGTTTCGATACCAGTGCAATCTTACTGTAAAAGAAGAAAACGAATTTCGTGACATATGCATACTTGTTGTTCGAATGTATGGTAAAGCTTGGATAACAGCTACTATAGCATCTGATGCACCTTATAATGATTTTCCAATGTTCAAAAATCTTTTAGACTACTCAGCCATACAGTTGCCCATTTCCAAAGCTGCATCTGAAAAGCGATCAAAGCATCTCTGGTACTTATCAAACAACCTCATAGTATTAGCTATTTTTGACAGTGATTTACTTCTTTTTACGAAGAGGCTAATGGTTAAAGATATGCAAGTAGAGAAGGAACAAGATGAGCTTCCAAAACGTATCAACATTAATCTTAAATTATTTCAGAGGAAACAAGTTCATGTTTGTAACAAAAAAATAAATTATACTGTTTAAGAAAATGGAACCTACACATGGATTTCTTCAAGTTGATTCAATTACATGGGCAAATAGACAAGATTTCCAACAAGCTTTAAAAAATGCAAAAGCTACTGTAGTTGCAAATGACCATGCTGAACGTGTGGTATTGCTCTTAGTCAAGAGTTCAGTGGATTATTAACCAAAGATGAACCTCAATTACAGTTCTTACTGTGAAAATCGTAAAGGAGCACAGAGGAGCTTATCCAGATAGCTGAAAGCAAACTCTTACAAGTCCATACTCATCCATGGCAAAACATGATTAGATTTTTCTTTTTATGGTAATTACTAATACATCAATGCTATTAAATTTTTCTTTGTCTTTTATTAATTTAAAACTTCAAACTGAGCCACTTAAGCTACTTTTAATTTTTTTTTACTGAAAATTTGTATACTGTGTTTTTTTATGCAAAATCCATAAATTCAGAGGGAAAGGGAAAAAAACAGCAACAACAAGCTTTTTAATGCTCATGAATCTTTGGAATGTACCGAGTCCTAGTGTACTCTGTGAACTGACATGACCATACTCAGCTTAAAACATGTATAAATGAAAGAATGCATAACCAAAAATAAAATTCAACATATTAATATTAGAATATATTCTAATAATGCCATATCTAAGGATCAGGAATGGGAACAGTAGGGAAAAATACCCAAGGATCTCAAATGGGCCCAGTGCAGATTTGTAATTTGTTATTAAATGTATTTGTTTGGGGAGGAGGGGATGATCTGCTAAACTACCCAGGGGCCCGTAAATCCTGTCCCCAGTCCCGCTAAGAAGCTGTAATTAGGTTTGGAGCTGTGTCTAGGATTATTGAGAGAGTGGTTATAAAAGTTGAAGAAATTAACTTATTGAAAAAACCTTTATTTTTTCCATAAAACATGGGAGTAGCGATTTTTTTTTCCCTTTGGGGAGGGCAGAGGAAGCAAAATAACAAATCAGATTTGATGATAGCACATGGTCATCGAAACAGATGTTAGCACTTTCATTAATAAAATGTAACTGTAGCAAAGGCAGATTCAAGGGCCTGCCGAAAATATTTTTTGGATCAGACCTTGAAATAAATCAAATGAATTTTGTTTATTTCTTCCACTATAACGAATATTAATTATATTATTCATATATACGATAATTTTTCTAAATTTTATTTCGATAGGGAAAACCCCCTTCATAGCTATTACCCTGTTATGGTATCCTAGATCAGCTTTTCTAAAATATTGTGACTTTGTACAAATGGGAAAGACATAAATCGTGTTACACTGCGTTTCTTTTCCCCTTCATTTGTGGGAGTATTTAATATACCTTGAAGCAAACTTTTACAAATACTCCTCTTCAGGAAAGACAAGGAGTCAAGGTCCAATTACTAACCACCTTTTCATGGGGATGGCAGAAAAGGCATAATCTTTTATTTACTTTACACTCATACTTTAAATTATCACCAGACTACACTTCCTTAACTATCCATTGTCCTTTCCATGCCATTCTTCCCTAATTTACCGTCCTCTTTTGGGATTTATATATAGGATGTCCGGGCTAAAGGTATCCAAAAGTAAAGGTTTATACTAAGAGAAACACACATGACTAGTAATGGAAGTGCTGCGCCAATGATAGGGGGTTGCTCAAAGTTTTTTATCCAAGTTTGCTATGGTCGCGCATGCGCATTGTTGACAGTTGCGTTGAGCTGCTTTCCACAGCAGTCGTATGCTGACTTGTGGTAAGGAATGCTTAGAAATGGAATCATCGGCACATTTTGTTTCGCAGAACCGATAGTGGCAGGACGCAGTAACAGTGACTTGTTGGAGAACTTTGCTGTTCCACATATTCGACCGAATTTCATATTTCAGCAAGACTAGTGCATGGAGATGTTACAGAGTTTTGAATAAGATCTTTCATGGATGCTGGATTGGAAGAGAAGGCCCTACTGCTTGGCCTCAGAGATCTTTGAACTTCAATAAAATGATTGTGTATTGGTAAAAAGTTCATAATTTGGATGTTTTGAAACAGAGTATCTGTGCAGCAGTATTGATTTAATAATACCTCAGATGCAACTAAATACCTGGCAAGAGATCGAATAATATTTGGACATCCGCAGAGCCACTAATGGTGATTACATTAAAATTCGTTAATCTGAAAAGAAACTTAAGGAGTTGCCATCTTTAATGCAACTGAAATTTATAACTAACCCTGTGTCATTCTCCCAGTATAAGTCATTACTTTTCTATACCTTTAGCCCGGACAACCTGTATATTGTATGCACTGTAAAGCCAGTATTCTGTCTCTGGGTATTTAAATGAACTTCTATTGTGGGGTTGGTGGGGAATTATTTCACAATTCCTGGAGATTTAAATATTCAAAACAGAAATGAGGAAGGTTGTCCAATGACTTTTAGGAATGATTTCAAATTCCCTGACAATTCCAGGTTGCACGGGAAACCTGATATATATACACACATATATACTTTTTTTTACACTTCCTCTCCCAAAATTCCTCTCTGGATCCACCACTGCCTAAGGTAGCCAGTCATATCTTTTAGAGAGACAAGATGTGGCAACAGGATAAGAAATCACGAAACAGAATATCATGATCTAATAAACCAGGACAGTAATCAGATTGTAAGAAGCACTTGAATTTGAGGAAATAATTAGATCCAGTAAGCTAGAGGAAAAATCATTGGTCCTGATAGGCTCATTGACATAGTGACTCAGATTATGTGTAAAATGTCAATAAAATAGTTACTGATTGTCAGGTTAATGTGAAGGAAAGAAATAGGATGTCATAAGATGTCAGAAAGGTTAAAATCACTTGCTAGAACAACATGATGGGAAGAAGAGTAAAAATCAAGAACATTTCTAAGCTTAAAGAAATTTAAGGGGTAATTAGGAGGGAAATAAACTGTCTATAGTTGTGGTTTCCACTTTATAGTTATAATTTAAATGTTAGAATGAAGTTCCAATAAAGATGTATTTTGACAGGTATTCTTGATCAATAACCCACTACTCTTGAAATATCTATCATGTTTGTAGAAGTATGATGATGAAGGAGTCTTCAATTTTGTAGCATGAAGCCAAGTTTCACTAATTCACTACTGGCAATAATATCGAGACCAGTTGATAGAAGAGAAGTGTTTAAATAATTTAATTTGTGTAACTTTACTAAATATGACAACAACATGAAGAAAATTAACGGACTATAAGTCAGGGGTCTTGAACGTTTTTCAGTCCAAGGGTCAATTTTGCTTATTTTCATTGGGTCGTGGGCCACACTACTGTACCAGCAATATTGGGACTGAATATAGGTGGATGTAGGGGTGGGAGTTGGGGGCACTCCCTCTCCTGGATCCGTTTTTGTTGCTGTTTTTTCTTAAGTCTCTATATGCGTTTCGCGTGTCTACTTGCAAATATTTTCTGGATCTGTCTCAGAGGCTGAAAAATGTAAAGTAAAATACTAAAAAATGTAATGTAAAATACTTTTAGTTGTTAATATATAAAGCGAAATCAAACCTTTTAGTGAGATTTATAGCACTGTTTATTTTTAACAAGCCTGTCAGGTCTTATTTTTGACGTTGCAACCCTAAGAGTGTTTTCAAAGTGAAAGTAAGTTAGTTTGATCTTAATTTTTGATTTTACTAACTTTATTCATGGAAAGAGCAATTCGCAGACATAAGTGCTCCTGAACTGTGATTTTATTTTCAGAGCATGTAGTCGAATGGTTGGGAGGATGTTCGTATCGACATATTTAGAATTCAATGAATCCTAAGTTGAGTCCACTGTTGCACTGCAAATCAATAAAACTACCCTAATATCCATATATGATTAAAAAGCTAATGTAAAACATGATTGATGGAAGACCGCATGTTATTTTAGTTCATTGGTGTTCTAAGCTATCTATTGGGAAATATAAAAATGTGAACAGAATTACATAAATTTAAGATTCAGAAGGAGCAAGTGGCGTTATTTGTGTATGAGACATTTTTTCATGAGCTAGTGGGCCACAAAAACCTGTCAGCGGACCACAGGTTGAAGACCCTTGCCGTAAGCTGTTTGTTTTTATGGAAGAAAGCTTAAAATGTATATTATATACACACAATAAAATAATAATTTCTTTTCTCAAATTTACCTTATAGCCTATTAAGTAAATATGTCATGAAAATAATCATACTCAAAATTATTTTTTCATTTAGATTAAATTTCAGAGCCATATTCCCTAGAAATTCCAACACTAAAGTTTAGTCATCTATGTATGCTGTTTTCGGGAAGAAGACCGGAATTTAATAAAAAAAATAAAAAAAAAAGTATTGGCAGGAAATTTTTTTAACCAATCCTTAAGTTTTGCCAAGGCCATAAAAGGAGATGCTACAAGATGACTCCACTCAACTGAAGTAAAAATAGAAAAGGGGTGGTAGGGAGAACATCATAGGAACTATGCGAGACAATATGTTCTGGGTTAAGTTTTGCCAGCAAATCATTATTATTTAAATGCCCATAATAATCAATATTCAATACTGCTGCATTCTGACAATAAGAGATAATTGTCACATATTCCCTAACTGAAAAAAAAAAGTGTCCCTAGAATGTAAGACACGTCCTTTTTTTTTTTGAAAACTCTAAAAACCATTCATAAAAAATTTAAAAATCTGCACTAATTTTCCATTGTAATCTCAATAAAAAAATAATCATATTTTCATGAAGTGTAATTTCTTAGATAATTCTAGTTTTCAATGGCCATTAAGGAATCAGAAAAAACACTGCCTAATACACACACATTATTAAAACACACACTCTCTCAGCTCATTTAGCAGCATGTTCTAGATACGCCCAACCTTTGAATAATTAAGAATTGAAATTATAAGCAAACAAGAAAAGAACATGGCTGGTTGGGTAACTTTTCCACCGGTTTCAGGGCACAGTCCATTTTCTTCCACAGAAATACCATTGTATTTAAAATGCTGCTTGAAAAAAAGATTATTTCTAAAAATTGAAGGGATGTAAAAAATTTCTGCTGCTTGTTTACAATTTAAAAATGTCTGAATATTTATTTTCCATGTGTTTTAAGTGAGAAAGGGGTAAATTTAATTTACAAATAGCGATGTTTTGAGCCAATGTTTACTTTTCACACCTTTTCGTTCACTTCGATTTTGTATTTTTGCTTTATTGTAAATTTGCATTGTTACACAATTGTTTATAATAAATGTTATACACAATAGTAGTTTAGCATATCATCACTGACGTGCATAGAAGTGAATGATAATTATAATATATATATATTAAGCTTAATTGTAAGCAAAAGTTCTATTTGGCAAAATTTTGTCAGTATTTGGTTACGTTAGACTTCATCGAACATATCAGTTTTTGGAAGTCCCATGCAATATATTTTATGTTTTTGCACAAGGCGTTTTTGTAGCATTTGCTAATTGTAATATAATCTCACCAAAAAGTTTGAACTGTTTGTGAATTTTTTTTATTCAGCATTCTATGATGCATCGAAAACCAAACTCAGATTTTTAATATAGTAGAAAAATACTCTACACAATGGTGTAGTCATAAAATAAACAATACCAGGGCCTTTACAAAATGTATCACACTGACATGAAATACTAGTAGCAAATATGTTAAGCTATAAAATAGTGTCAGTTTTTAGCATGTTGTTTTTTTTATTATACTTTTGAAAACACAGCGGGGAATTTCTTCACCACATTTTGAAATTAGTTTACAAATTTATATCATTTGTTTATGTTATAAATTTTTGAAATTAGACTACAGTAGAGTAGTATGCATCATGACATACATTGCATGCACAATACAAGTAGAAAAAACAAGAAAATAATCGAATAAAAGTTTAAAAAAGTTAAAATGAACAGTGAAAATTGGTTATAACAACCGTCACGTGTCTGCAAATTCAGTGATTATAATCGAGTCTTTATAAACTATATATATATTTTTTTTAGAATCATAATATAGTAATATACTTTAGTGTTTTATAAGCTATTTTGATAGCAAAAAATATTAAACTTATTGATTTTTTAAAATTAAATAAAAATATACTTAATTATATTAAATATGTAATACAAACTATAGTATAACTGATTAAAACCGAAATAATATACATCCTTTCTGCCATATGAAAAAATGCTTAAAATTTATTACATATTTAACACCCACATATTGTTCTTATTTTAAAAGTTTTAAATAACAGCACATAATTTCCGTTTGCTTTCTTGCTGTTTATCCATGACAAATATCGTCAGAGTGTGGTAATCTTAACGGCACCTGAGCTGCGAAGCAACCCTAAATCTGGATGGAAAATGGCAGCATGCATGCACAGAAACGGGTTTTCCTTCCTTCCTTGTCACTCTTGTAAATCAACACACTCTAATACATATGGGATCATGCTGCCATCTATCAACACAATTTGACATAAGTTCACTTTTTCAGAAGCTAAATCGTCAGGGTCTATTCTCCCATCGGACTTTGACTTTTTTGAAGCATACAATTTTTTTATCAACAGTAATTTGGTTGCTAATGACCTATGTAATAATAGTTTGCTTCTAACAGGCAAAACAATTTACCGTTGAGCAGGGTGGCAATGGTTTTAATCATGTGATTTTAATTAATGATTAAAATCAAAATTTGTTACTACTTTTTTTAAAGTCAATGCTTTAAGTTGTATTTTTTAATTCATTTTTTGAAGTAAGTTTAAACCATTTTTTTAAATAAATCAACGGTAAATCTGGTTTAATGCATAACAACGATTTAAATTGATTTTTCAATGGATAAATACAAGGATACCTCATTATTAGCATTGTTTTTACATTTATTGTCCATGCACTTCTCAACAATGCTTTATTTTAAACGGTTAAATCAATTTTCACTATCCAGTGGTGGAAATCACTGGCCAAAAAGAACCTGATGATACTGAGAAACTATAGACAGCTTAGGGAACCTCTGCTGGAGTTGAAAGGATGTTTTCCATATTTGGACTTGCGCATATCAAGTTACGAAATCAATTAGGAGTTGAGAAGGCAGCAAAGTTGGCATTTTTATTTAAACCCTTACACGTTTGTTTTTAATAGTATCGTAATCGATACTCCTAATGGCTATTGTAGTTTTCGGAGCAAAATGTATAAAATGCTTCAATTAGTCGTTTGTCTTATATGTTATTAAATATATTTGCCAGATATTCATTTAAAGCGGCAGCGAATTGAACGTTTTTTTTTTTAAAAATCTAACAAATAAAGCTGAATGACAACCATTTATTTCTACAGATATACCATCTTAAAAAAAAAAAAAAAAAATCTGATTTGTTTACACCCTGCCTCTGAGTAACTTTACTCCTGAATTGTGTTGATAGATGAAAGCATGATCCCATATGTACACATCAATTGTGGTGTTGACTTTATTTACACCTACATCAAGTTTTGATAAAGACCATTATTTTCACCATTGAAATAATTGTTAATTATTACTAAAAATTTAATCCGTCACGTGCCATTTAACTTAAACTGTGTTCAAAAATTAAGAATACTTCGAATATGTAAAATGAATACAAGTATTATGACAAAAATGAACATTATGTTTTCTAAACTTTATTCCATATATGATTATTATTTTATTTTTGATTAGAAGTCAAAAGAACTTACGTTTTCCTTCAGCTACAGCAATTCTATCACGTTCTAAAGCACTTTTCTCATCATCCATAAATAAGCGTTCAAGAAGTACTCTTTCGGGTGTTGGGCAAGGTTTCTATCAAATGAACACAGGGCATTCAAATAGTTTCAAACGTAAGTACTAACTTAGAACTTCAAAATGCACGATTTTCATTAAAGAGGATTGTTCATACACAATTCAGTTATTTTGATGTAAAATATAAACCAATTCTATTACATTGAACTTAAAAACTATTGGAAAAGAACAGCAGTGTAATATATAAGGAATTAAAAGAAAGCCAAATAATACTATTATAAAACTCTTAAATCCAGACCTCAAAACAAATTCACATATCATTTACACACACATTTCAATTGGATATTTTTGAATTATTTATTATAAAAACGTGTATTATAGTTCAGAAATCCGTATAAAATAATTACAAATTTTAATAAATAAATCTTTTGCATCATTCAAAATGAACTACGAAAGGAAATAATTGTTTACCTTCATAGAAACTATCAGGGAAAAAAAAGATAGCTTTTTTGGTAGGGTGGGGAGGTTTTTCTTAGCATAAAAGTATCCTTACATTTATTTTGCTTCAAGGGTTTTAAATTAATGATAATATATCAAAGATAAATAACTTTTTTACAAGGCATGGAGTCAATTGCGAAAATCAAACCACAGTCTAAATGCAGTTACTTCGATCTGGTCATCTTGGATATACAAAAACAGAAAATGATTCACAAGCATGTGAAAGGAAACATCTATCCCAAAAATTTCTAAGATGAAAGCATAACAAGATGTTTCTATTAAAAAGCAGGTGTTGATATAGATGAAGCTTTTGTTGAAGAAATTAGTAAGTATGTGGAATGATGAAGAAAACTGTGTACACGATCTTTGTTGAGAAGAACTGTAATTTAATTAATGGAATTATAGTCATCTACAAAAAGAAGATGGAAACATTGGAAAATGGCGAAATATAAAGAAATGAAGACGGTATAAAAATAACTCGCATAAAAGTAGAAAAATACATACAAATACACACTATTAAAGTTCAAAAACATAGTACAGCAAAATAAATTCTGAATCAAAGGTATCTAATATCGTGAATCCAAATTGGAGGTTACGTTCACAAAGACATTGAGGGTACAATATATACATACATAAATAGAGATTATCAAGAATAGGGAAATGAAAACAAAGCTACTAATTATGCTAAATTACATACACAAAGTAGAATAGAAGAAAATTAATTTATATAATAAAATATGTATAAAAAAATATTAAAGGTGAATATCCTGCAAAGACATAAAATAGACTACAGAAATAGAATGTAGTTGGTTCAATCAAGCTAAATATTAATTAGGGATGGAAAAACAATAATAAAAAAAAGCAAACCCAATTTAAACATCAAAGGAAAATCAATTACCCCTCTGCTTATAATAATTTTATTATTTATTTCTAATGGAACTATCACATACAGCATCACAAAACCGAGATTCATCACTTGGTTAGCTGTATAATATCTTGTTTTAATGCACATAATTAAAAAAGGATCCATGGTTTCAAAATCCACAATAAGGTACTGATTTTATAAATTGTGCGAGAAATCATGATTATCCAGAAAACTTTATTTTCTGATCTCCACAGTTTGGTTGTTTGCGCTTTATGGCAAAAGAATCACAAAGATGCTGCTACACCAAGGCCTATAGTTTTTCAAGGGATCTGAATCTCTAGCGTAGGAAATCAAACCCTGCACTGTGAGTCGGGAGAAAAAAGTTTTTTTTATGTCAGTGGTATTCAAAACTAGGTCCGCCAAAAGGTAAATAAATGTGTTATATCTATGCCATTGTATGGTTACCTCATTGATTAATTCGGAGTCTAATATATATCCTGATTACCTCCAGTAATGGGTGTCAATCTTTTTTGCAATGTTTCACTGAACTGACAGATTTATAGCAGAGGGTAAGCACAAGTACTGAACCATGCACAGATCAATGAAATTTGCAAGAAAGAAATCCATACATAGCATTACCTCTCTTGAACAGAAAGGCAACCCCTTTGCAATGGTGGAAGCTTCATGAGAAAAATTTCTCTGTTCTAGCTAAGCTAGGGTAAAAGTATTTAAGTGCTCCAGTTAGTAACATGTACAGTGACTAAGTGTTTTTGGTAGCTGGAAACGTATATGAAAAGAAAAGAAGGAGGCTGTTACCTAACAATGCTGAAGAACTCATATTTCTTTATCACAACTTGCCCTTGTTGAATTTTGAGTACAAATAAAAACTGTTTAATTTTGTACTTTTATTAACTTTAAGCTTTTTAGATATCAAACCAGATATGCTTAAGATGTCATTTTTAAACAATTAGCACAAGATTTTTGGAAATTAATAATTTACAACAAATCATATGCTAATTATTGTTGTTTTTAAGTTGGGATTAATCACTCATAGCAATTTTAAATTATTATGAAATCAATCTCAATCTAGGTCAATTTAAATAATTTAAGTTTATGATAAACAGAGTACCTGTTACTATCATTTTTTGTCATTTAATTCACTTGGTCAGACATTAAGGTACGACCATTAAAAGTGCTATTTACAGTTGATTAAATCTTTCAGGCTTTTTATTTGTAAAAAAAATGTTTACTGATACAATTTAAACAATAATTAGTAAGGAATGATTGATCAATATAAGTATATAGACTGATATACAGGACAATTTCATAGTGATACAAAGGGTGTTTACACATTTTTAGAACGATTTTGGAGCCATTTTTTTAATGTTTAAAATGTAAAGATTATTTTTTTAAATATTCCATCTGATAACCTTGTTTCTGAGCTGTAAGTCTGCATCATGCTTTCCATGATAGAAGGGCTTTTTGCAACGTTTCCAGAGGTACTGCTTGCCATTGTTGTTCCACAACTTTCCAAAGTCCATCGATGGTAGTGAATTTGTACTTAGAGTTCTTTTAAGAAAACAAAAGGCACAATAGTCCATAGAAGAAACATCAGGGTACTTTGCAGGAATATGATGAAACGGAATACATGCAATAGCTGTATTAATTTTCATTTTTTCAAGGAATGCAGTGGTAGTTTTCGAGGTATGACTGCTGGCTTTATCTCATTGCAGTTTTATACTCTGAAAATTGTTGGAATAAAAAAAATGGAATTTCTTCTGTAAATATCGGATGTAAAGCATTTTCCTGATAATATGATGAGTTGATTTTAACGTTGTTTTCCACTTTTTTATTTTTAATTTCCCATTGTAAGAGAAACCTGCGACAATCATGAAGCCTATACTGAAGCTTTCTTTGCATTCTCGGAACCAAGTTTGGACATTTTTTTCTCCGCGCTTGCGATAGTAAATGGACCTTTTTTTGTTACAATCATTTAGATAAACCCCTGCTTCACAAAGGGTAACAACGTATTTCCATTTATCTCCTTCTAAGTAATTTTCATACAGGATTCTGCAACATGTCTTGCGTTGAGCCACATGTCTCGACAAAAGACGGTGAAGATTATGTTTTTTAGCTTTTTTAAGTTATAAATCTTGGTTTATTATTTTATTTACTGTGGCTACAGAAGTATTTAAAGAGTTTGCAATTGATTTCTGCGTCGGTGGATTTTCTCTTGTTACCAGTGATCTCACTTTAGAAATATTTGCAACAGTACATACCTCGTTCGGGTATTCATTTGGAGTCCTCTTTTTATGTAGAAGTTCTGATTAACGGTCTTTCCCTTTTCTATTAATAATGTTGCTTATTTTGCACTTAGAAATCTTTATACCATGCGTTTCACAACGTTTTTTAATAATGGAATAAGAATATTTCTCTTCGGAAAGCGCGAAAACGTATTCTTCGATCCACAGCTTGTTTACAGGTGCCATTTTGAATGAAAAATGAATTTGAAAGTAGCAGACGATAATCTTAATTTGAAATAATAACATGTTGCCAGATCCATTTTCCCACAAAATATTTTCATTTTTTAATCCTCTATTGAAATCGTTCTAAAAATGTGTAAACACCCTCTGTATTCTAACTATCACTTTCTAAAAAATAAAATTAATCAAAAGAATCCTTAAAATTTGTATTAAAAATATCTAGATATTAGTCTAAGCAGACAAATGGCCAAAATACATACGGAATATTTGGTGCATCCCTAATAAACACATTACAGAAAAAAATTACCGATGAGAAATTAATTGAAACATTAATGTTTGGTATAACTGTAACATTAGATGATATAATTTGAGTAAATGAAAAAGTATACAAAGGCGGGTACTAGAAGAAAATGCTTTATATATATGGAATGAAATAAAACAAATTATAAATAAAATGATAAACTTTTACCGTGAGTACTTGCTTCAAGAATACCATACAATAAAAGGAATAGCAATTAAAGATAAATAATATTAAAAGTAAAAATAGAAATGAAAAGAAAACCAAAAATATTTACAACTCCATACCCAACACAACAGCCAAACAAATGCATAGACTAAACATAAAAGCACAGCACGGAAACAACCATACCCAAGGGGAGATGCTCCCACAGGAACCCAAATGAGGTTTGTTTGTTTTAATTGGTATGGGGCCATTCAAGCATTATGTAAGCATCTTTGTAGGAAGGGTTTGAGATTTGCTTATTTTTTCCGACAATGGGGAGGGGGAGTCTGAACCATGCGCATGTAAGACACAGAAAATAATAAAACTAACACATTGTCATATAGTGAGAACCGCCCTGATGGAATTGCAATATTTGAATGTATGACACACTACGAGTAGAAGACATAAAATACACATAATCGCAGGTAAATACACTGGTACTCAAAATTAAGAGCATTTGCATATTTTGTCAAAAAACCCAGTGAGGTCTTTTCAAAATAATACTTTAAAATAAAAACAATAATAAAAGATGAATTTTTAATTTAAATATACTTTCTTATCATTGAATCGAATGTTATTTATCACAAAAAAGCACAAAGCTTATAGGCAAAAACTTAACCTGATTGAACTTATATGAAAAAACCCACATGGGTTTTATCAACACTGTGTGTGTGACTTAAGTTCACAAAGTATTAAATTAGTGTCGTCTGTATTTTATTTTTATGACCCCTCTTACAATGTCAGTAGAGTTCAGGGCCACCTTAGAATCTGCAGCCTCAGTTGCGACCATGGATTCTACACATACATTTACGGTGAATTTAACTGATTTTAAAAAATCGCCGGAGAGAACCCGACGTCTGTTGATATTAAATAATTTTAAAAATTCTTGAAATGGTGCATTGTAGCCATTTGTGGAAACCTTGAATGTGGTGAGCACAAACAGTAAATTCACTGTAGTGCCCGAACGGCTAATTTTTGGAAAAAAATTCACTGAACAAAAAACGTTTATTTTGATGTTTTTCACCTGTTACACATACTTGGCAGTTCCCAACTCTTTTCTAGTATGTTAAAACAGGTAGTTTTAGGCTTATTTTCACTACATAGTAACACAGATCAGGATTAAGAAACAAAATTCCGGATTTCTTTGTCTCTACTGTATTATTAGCTCAATCACTTAAATTATGTATCAAAAATTGTATTTAATTCATGTAATTAATGTAGCAACGACATGAACATAAACTGTAGTTACATTCTACAGTCAAATCGGCACTTTGCAGACATGGGCAAATATGCCTTATTTGGTGTTCCCAACAACCCCTTTTATTTTGTCGGTAGAGTTCAGGACCACCCTGTATATATGTGTGTATATAATAAAAATCTGTTTTAAGAAAAGTAACTAAAACTTTAAATTTCTTACCATGCTGTGTTTCAACTGGAGAACATGATATTTATTAATCATATTTCTAAATCTGTCTAGCAACTGAACAGATACTCTTTCAAATAACCGGTCGGCTAAAATATATTAAAAAAAACATCATCATCAAATCAGAGTGAAAGGGAAAGATTAGGATATAGAAATATTTCATATAGGTTTGAATTTGAGTTCAGTAAATATGAAATAGGAGAATTTTATGAAATAAAACTCATTTTACAAAATTAAATATCTGTAATTAATATAAATATGACAAACCCTTTCAAATGTATCTGCTCATATATATTTTTTTTAATACCGGGAACCCCCAATAAATACATTATGATTACGTTTTTAAAAAGCACATGATGTATAACAAAATAATATATATTGAATATTAATTTCCCATTGAACTAATTACGTGGGACATACGTTCCAGGTTAAATTAAAAAGCCTAATTTACACACACAATACACCAATATTAAATATATACTTTATTACAGAATAAACAGTAACAGAATGTAATTTATTGTACATGTTTTTATACACAGTGCCTCTTCACTCATGAAAACAATGTGGAATTGAGTCTCATGAGTATACAAGCAGCACGATGTATTGTCACAGCACTACTGTGCATTGTTCTAGAAAATGCTATTATTTATTTGCCAAATTTACAACTTACTATTTATAGTTCATTGCATATTCTCTGAAATTATTTATAGCATTGCATAATACACAACAATGGCTTAGTAGTTTTTTTTTTGTTTTGTTTATGGCACAAGGGCAGTAAAGGTCATGCTGCATCGGGACCTACAGCTTTTTCAAGGAATTCAAAGCTTTTAAAGTCCTAGGGAACCAAACTCTGGACTACAGTAATTTGCAAAATTTGTTGTGATACAAATTTAACGCATGCCTATTATGGTGCTGAAACTTTGATAAATACAGTATATATTTTTAAACTTTATACATTTATGCACAGAGTGTGTAATTATTTAAATACAGGAGAAAGAGAAGAAATCAGGAAAATATAGACACGTAAGCTACTGTTCTTATGACGTGTGAAGGTATATTCTCTGTTTTCTTCATGGTAAATAATACTCAATAATGGGGCTTTTGTTTACTATGATGCAATTCATTTCATTGATATCCATACAAATTTTGTTCACTTTTTTTGGGGTCTATTCTTAAAACCAAATTCATGGCAGACAGATTTTTTAAAATTGAATATATATATATATCATCATATTCAACCATTATCTATCCACTACTGGATGAAGGTTACTCCAACTGCTTTCCACACAAGACTATCCTGAGTCCTTCCATGTCACACTAACCGGTTTTCTTATTTTATCCACCCATCTAGTTTGAGGGTGTTTTCTAGGTGGATAGTCTCTTGAAATTCATTTGAGAATTTCAGATGTCTATCGTTGATCATTTCTTCTTGCGATATGCTCAGCCCATCGCCATTTCAGCCTTTTTACTTTAACAACAATGCCTTCTACTCCTATTTACTCTCCCACCCAAGTGTTTTTTCGATCCATCCTAATTCAATCAATCTAAATAAATTTATTCATGTATATCAAACACAAGTATAGATATACAATGGATACAAGATAAAATAATTATATTTAAAACACCTGCAACCGGGGTAACTAATCAAGAATCTAAATCCCTTGACGTTCTAGTACAGTGATTCCCAAAGTGTGGTCCATGGCAGTTTATCAAGTGGTCTGCAGAATCACCACCAAATTTCAGAAAAAAAAAAAGATTGAATGAATGAAATGAATTTGAAATTGTAGGCGAAGCTAGAATTTAGGTTTTTCATTAGTTGAGATTTAAGGAATTTCTCATAAATATTACTTGTTATAAACCTTACCTTTCGGCATTTTGTGAAAGATTTGAATCCTCTGAATACACCCGTGCTGTCTACATTGCTTATTATTATTTTATTAAATTAAAAATGTAATTTTCATTGTAAATTTGACAAAATAAGATCGTAACTTATACTCTCCTTATCAAATAGTGTTACTCTAAAAATTATTTTGTTTCAGGTGGGTTTGGCAACCAACCCATATTTTAAGAACATGGTCGGAGATTTTAGAGATTTTCTGCCAAAAGTTCATGCTTTTTTAAAGTAAAAAAAAAACAAAAACAAACAAACATATATATAATAATAAAGCGTAAAATTTACCACAAAAGGAGTTAAAATTGACTACAAATTATATTTCGAGGAATGAATAAATCTCTCCTACCGGAGCCCTTATATACGTATAAAAGCCTGCCAATAAATCACATAGACAGAGGTTTACTTTGGTTATGTTCTTCCTAGGGAGAGGTGGGGAGGGGGTGGAGATCAGTATGACGGCGGCTAAATGGGTGCTTAATATTATTAACCATAGTTGGCAACCTTAATTTCAGGCAATATATTTTTAATGGGGGGAGGAGACCTCCCCCCCACGGACTGCGAGAAATAAAGGAATACTTGAAGTAGTTCGTGAGTGACCAAAGTTTGAGAAATGCTGCTCTAGTAGATATTCCTTTATTTTCGTTTTAAATTCATTTTTGGGTTTTACCTCTTTTGTTTGAGTGAGGATTTTATTCCACCACTCAATCCCATAGCAATTTATGCTATTTTTCCCTACATTCATTTTTGTCTCTTATGCTGTAATTGTGTTTTGTTTTATGTATTATAATCAAGTTAATATGTTTATTTTCATTAATTCGTTCATAGATATAAATTGCTACTTTTAATTTATGTATGTTAGTTATATTCAGGATTTTATTTCCATACATAATTTCTTCTTTTGGTTTTCTTACATTATAATTTTTGAGTTGTTTTATCAAGTAATTTGTTTAATTTTTTTTAAAGTTAGTTTGTGATAAATTTCCCCATATAATGTTTCTATAATTTGTAACTAAATATTATTGTTGTGAATGATATTAGAAGAGTTATAACCAAGATGATCAGCAGTTCTAGCTTAATTAGAAATGCCAATAAAATAATTGACGTCGCTTAGCACGTTGGCTTGCGTATTCACAGATAAACATCTTGTCAAAGACTACTTAGTTCATTGGCATCTCACCAGGGGAGGAACGCCGGCACCAGCATCGCGCTGCTGCTACCAATGGCGCATGCGCTTCGCACATATGGCAAATGGACAGGGTATTTATCCAACAAACCCACTTTACGCTGTCCATCCACCATATTAACATAAATGACAAAATTATTTTCTTGGGACCCCCTTATATACAAATATGCATTGATAACCAATCCCCTTTGCAACATAAACGTTCTTAAATTTGAATGATTATACACATTAAATGGACCTTAAACCAATTAATTCACAGCATTTTTCATGCTTGATGGAATACCTTTGGTTAACATGTCTGCTCTCATTTCACATATATTTAAATATCTAATGTTAATCTTGCCACGTTCAAATGTTTTGCGCACAAAATGATGCCGAATGTCAATATGCTTTGTTCAGTTATGAAAAACTTGGTTTCTTACAAGTTTTTGGGCGGACTGATTGTCACTTTGAATTACCGTTGATGATTTTTCACATTCAGAATATAATTCGTTTAGGAACCTTCTTAGATAAATAGTTTCTTTAGAGGCTTCAGAAAGCACCATGTATTCTGCCTCTGTTGTTGACAACGCGACAGTTCGTTGCTTACGGGATTCCCAATTAACGGCTCCTCCAGCATACTTGTATACGGTGAACTATTTTCGGTCATTGACATCTGATGCCCAGTCAGCATCCACACATCCCGTTAAAGGCTCTTTATCACGTTTGAAAGTTGTTCCTTGTGAACGTGTGCCTTTCAGGTACCTCAGTACTCGTTTTGCTGCCGTCCAGTGGGGTTTTCCTGGATTATCGTTGAATTGGCTCAAGAAATTCACTGCAAATGTAATGTCTGGTCTTGTTGCAACCGACAAATACATTAATGATCCTATCAATTGACAATAGGGAACATCATGCATATCTGCTTTTTCTTGATCACTTTCTGGACACATGGCTTTGGTTAACTTAATGCTGTTGTCCATAGGGGTTTTAACAGTTTTGCAATCTTGCATTTTAAATTTCTGTAAGATGCCGTCAATATACTTCTTTTGTGACATGATTATATAATCTTTGTTTTGCATGAATTCAATGCCCAAACAACAGTGTAATTTTCTCATATCTTTCATCTTAAATGATTGGGATAATTTGTTTCTGATTTCCTCATACCTTTCTTGGGTCTTAGCGAGGATAATTAAATCATCAACGTAAACAATGATGATGATTTCATATGTGGAGTTTTTCATATGGTAGATGCATTTGTCAGAGTTCAATGCTTCAGATTTTAATTTTGCATCTAACTTCAGGTACCACTGTCTCCCAGATTGCTTAAGCCCATATAGCGAATGTTTTAATTTATATACCTTATTCTCTTCTTGAAAACCCTCCGGCAATTCCATGTACATTTTTTTGTGTAAATCTCCATTAACGAATACCATAACGAAGTCGAGTTGATATGCAGTAAATCCAATTTTAATTCCATATACGAGCACAGTTCTTATTGAAGACAGTCTAGCCACTGGGGAAAAATTTTCTTCAAAATCAATTCCTGAGGATTGAGAACAGTCTCTCGCGATTAATCCGGCCTTTAATTTCTCAATTGTGCCATTTTGTTTATATTTAGTCCTCAAAACCCATCTAGATCCAATTATTTTCTTGTGTTTTGGTGTAGGTACGAGTTCCCATGCTTCTTCTTCAACGAGGGCATTGAACTCTTTTTCCATTGCTTGCTTCCATTGCTTTTCATATAAACCGCTTAAAGCTTCAGCAACAGTAGGATTTAATTCAACATTTTCCACAATTTGGGCTGTTTCATCGTTTTGTTTACAAACTGTGTTAAACTGTTTACGAGGTCTGCCAGGTTTACCAGTGTGTATTATACGAGGGCGCCCAACAGTTCTAATAGTAAACGGAATTTCAGTTTCCATTTCAGAATCTGTCTACTATTCCTCGGACAAAATCGCTTCCTGTTTATCGCAAAGTTCGCTTTCGCTGCTTTGACCTTCAGAATTGTGGCGGCTGTGACCCTGCACGTCCTCATTTTGCGGGTTAAAAGAGAGAAATTCCGTTTCTGCGTTAAACGGAAGCTAGTTTTCGAATTCATCTACGAATCTAACATCAAGGCTTGTAATTACTTTTCGAGAGTTTTTGTCCCATAGCCAATATGCTTTCGATTCTGATGAATAGCCTATAAATATGCATTCCTGTGATTTAGACTGAAACTTGCCTTTAGATCTTTTGTTCAGAACGTAAGCTTTTTGCCCGAAAACTTTTAAATACGACACACTTGGCTTGATGCCAAAAAGCAGTTTGAAGAGTGTTGCATTTTCTTCCAAACTTCGCGAAGGACAACGATTTCGTAAAAACGTGGTGTATTTGACTGCTTCAGCCCAGAAAATCGTTGGAAGTCGAGCCTGTATCAACATACACCTGGCTATGCTGACGATTGTGCGGTTCATGCATTCACTAACGCCATTTTGTTGAGTTAAAACAGCTGATTTTTCTCTTTGAATTCCCTGATTCTTGAGAAAGAGTTCAAATTCTTCTCCACAATATTCTAAACCATTATCAGTTCACAAGGTCTTTATTTTTTGCCCAGTTCGGTTCTCAAAAAAGGCTTTGAATTTTTGAAAACAGTTCTTGACCTCGTCCTTTGTTTTTAGAAAATAAATTTCTAAGTATCGAGATTTGCCATCAATAAAACTAACAAAATATCATGAACCACCAATGGATGGAATTGTCATTGGTCCACAGACATCTGAATGAACGAGATCCAATAATTGTTGACTTTTGAACTTCGATTCCTTTGGAAAAGGTTTAACCGTTTGCTTACCTTGAATGCAAGTTTTGCAGTCCTGTATAGAATCGGCTTTGTTGAAGTAGAGACTGCAAATCATTTCTTCGGTTTTCAGCATCTTTAAATCACTCTCGTTTAAGTGACCACACCTTTGATGCCATTTTTTTAGTTCTGTTACAATCGCAGCAGAATCGACACTTGGATTTATGAAATACAAATCTTTTTTTCTTTCAACATGCATGATGATTTCCCCGCCAGGCTCGATTACCTATGCTTCACGTTCAGTGAATACGACGGAACGATTTTTACTTGTAGCTTTCGATATGGATATCAAATTATTCTGGAATTCTGGAATACATAACACATTTTCTAATTTAATGGTTTTTAAACCTCTGTTAATTGGCACTTGAATTACTACTGCTCCCTTTCTTGTTATTTGCGCCGTTTGGTCACTCCCTACCTTTATAAGAGAGTTTGTTTGTCCGTTTATTTCGTAATACCAACTTGCGTCGTTGCACATATGTGATGTGATGCAGCTATCTAGACACCATAATTTGTCATTATTAACAGTATTTATGACAACAGCATTTGATATGCTTTCATTCTCAAAACTAGTCTATATTGACGTTGCATGATAATCCCGTTCGGATGGTTTATATTTTTGATCATGCAATTTCTTTCAGCATTCTGCCGTTTTATGACCTTTCTTTGAACAGTATTTACACTTTACGTTCAGATAAGTCTTACCTCGGTTTCTAGAAGTATTCCAGTCATCGAAACTTTTTTGATTGATGAATCACCTTTTTAGACGTTAGGTAAGCGTTCTGTGTACCAATGTTCTTTTCCTTTCTTGCACTGCATTCTTCCAGTATCTTTATTTTTAAAGTTTCTGGTTTCATCTCGAGATTCAATTGCGCATCGAAAATTATCATGACTCTCAGGAATACTATATAACATTAGAATAGCTAGAAGGTCTTCTGAAATGTCAATTTCTATTTCCTTGAGTTTATTCACAATTTCAAAATATCCCTTTAAATGTTCTGACACATCATCGTCTTCACTCATCTTGTGAAATAGCAGTTGTTTTAACAACGTCGCTTTCTTTGCTGGATCTTTGGATTGGTAAATTGATTTAAACGCTTCCCAAATTTCATTTGAAGTTTCACAGTTTTTTTATTTGTAAAAGTTCGCTTGGCGAAACCACTAAAATTATCTCAGCTCATGCTTTTGATCTGTTTTAATCCACTTTGAAATCTTTT
>QLNU02015360.1:205791762-205822553 GCA_006491805.2 Dysdera silvatica
GGGATCCTGGTGGCTGAGGGGTGATATACTGTCCTCAACACCCTACTTTGGCACCTGCTCCTGGTAAATGGGAGGTTGGCCTGTCCCCGGTATGTACCAATCGGCTGGTCGTGAGTGATACTGGTGTTAGGAGCATTAGAGACCTCAAAATCTGTTTCGTTCTTTCTTATCTTCCTTCGTTTTTGTTTTTCTTCCAACACACTGTTACTATGACATGCCTCATTTGATTTACTTTACTCTTACTTCATTTTATATTGATTCTCTATTTACTGGTTCTACTCCTACTCTGTCCCAGTTAAAACTTCAGTCATATGATCCGAGATAATAGCTCCTTTTTATCTTGAGATCGATTTTGCTCCTCTGACCACTCGTACCTCACGGCTTAGGGGATAACCGAAAGGGTATAGGTCCTGGTTAGCTCTGGCATTATTGCAATGTCCCCTTGTAGGGCTCCGTGGTGGGTGGGGCCGGTGGGGCCTGAATCTTATTCTAATTTTCTATGGATAAATAAAAAAAAAATTTCTTCACCGAATGACGAACCGACTACCAAACGAGCATGTTTTGAAACACCAAATATAGCAACCGTTCAACTATCTTTTTTAATTGTTTCATCTAATGATGAACGATTCAAAAACCTGTCACCTTTCGCAATTGATAAAACAATTAAAAGCATAGCTGGAATAGTTAAAAATGTAAAAAGACTCAAATCGCACGATTTACTAATAGAAACTGCCACACCAAGTCAAACAACTTCTCTACTACAATGTACCAATTTTCTGTCAATACCAATTCAGGTCAGCCCACATAACACATTAAATAGCTCTCGTGGTGTAATATCAGAGACGGATTTGATTGATGTCGATGAGCAAGACATAGTTGCCGAACTTGCAGATCAGGGAACCACCGCTGCAATGTGCATTACAATAAAAAAAAGACGGCAATATCATCAAAACAAAACACGTAATTCTTTCTTTCAATAGACCTAAAATCACTAGCACCATCAAAGCAGGTTACCTGATCTGTAAAGTCCGTGAATACATCACTAACCCAACTAGATGCTTTAACTGTCAAAAATTTGGCCATTCCAAGATCTCTTGCCGAGGTAAACTAACTTGTGCTAAATGTGGAACCCACGACCATGATGACAACAACTGCTCAAACACTTCTCCTAAATGCACAAATTGTAAGGGTGAACATCCATCAAATGCAAAATCGTGCCCTAAATGGAAAGAGGAGAAACGCATTCTTGAAATTAAGGTCACTAACAATATCAGCTATACTGAAGCTAAAAATCAGTTAAACATTAACAAACCACCCAATAGCCTTAATTTTTCAGCAGCTGTCCAAACAAATAAACAACCCTCAATGGTGAGTGTTGCAGTCCAGACACTCCCTCATAATAGTAGTTGTACAGCTAACTCTGTTCAAACCAGCACTCCAATAAAGACCAACTTCATAAAACGTACTTCCTCGGAAGCAAATAGACTCAGCAAACCAAAGATGAAAATAAATTTAAAAACCCAAAGTTCTTCAAAAAAACAAATTAGGTTGGCCGACTTCCGATCGGCACCAAACTTCAAACACCTTTCAGCCAAGGACTTTTTAAAAGAGTCCAAACAGAAAAGCAAAAAAATTAAAGAAGCCGAAAATGACATCACTGATTATGCATCTGATATTGAAATTTCTAATGCCTTCTCCTGTCTCCAGGAAGATGGGATAGATACCTCTGGTATTCACAATGAAGACACACAAATTAATAGGACCAAGAGTCCTATCCACTTCCCTTAATGGCGCGTTCTTCCATTCTCCAATGGAATTGCCGCGGTTTCCAAGTTAACATTGATGATATTAAACACCTTATTAACACTTACTCACCTATCTGTGTTGCTCTCCAAGAAACCTTCTTAACTCCTAACCGTGATCCCACACTTCGGAACCATGTTATATTCCGTAAAGATAATGAAGTTGGTGACAGGGCTTGTGGAGGGGTTGCCCTCATAGTCCCCAATAGTATTCCTGCTTCTGCTCTCCAACTCAACACAACACTACAAGCTACTGCAATTCGCATGTATACTCATGCATCCCTTATTATCTGAATATATTTGCCACCAAACGAACCCATTAATTTTAACCAGCTCTCTCTTTTGATCACACAACTTCCACCTCCTTTCCTCCTCTTGGGTGATTTCAATAGCCATAATCAGCTTTGGGGGTGTAATAATGCAAATTCTCGTGGCAGAATAATAGAAAACCTTTTAATCCGTCACAGTTTGGCATGTCTTAACAATGGCTCTTACACATACTGCCATCCTGCATCATGCGGCTTTTCAGTGATTGACCTCTCCATTTGTTCACCTAATATCATGCCAAATTTTTCTTTTAATGTTTTGGATAACCCTTTCGGTAGTGATCACTTCTCAATCATCTTGATCGATAATCAGAACTCTCCATGTACCACCACTAGACTTCCAAGATGGAAAATTGAAAGAGCAGACTGGGACAGTTTCTGTATAAATGCCATACTTACAGAAAATTTGGTCTTGAAAGGAAATATCAATGAAGCCACATTATCTGTTACACAGACAATAATGCAAGCAGCCCATCAAGCAATACCTAAAACATCAACAAAGTACCCCAAATTTCCAAAACCATGGTGGAACTCTGATTGTAGCGTTGCTTATAAAGAACAAAAAAAGGCTTGGAATAGATTTAGACGGTACCCAACAAACGATAATTTTATTGAGTTCAAAAAAGCAAGAGCAAAATGTAGACGTATCCGATGGGAAGCAAAAAGGGAGTCCTGGAAACAGTATGTTTCTAGAATTAAAACTTCCACAAACCCAAAAATCATTTGGAATAAAATAAAAAAAATTAATGGAAACGATACGTCTTATCCAACCTCCACCCTCAATAGCAATGGGATTGTTGCAAACAATCTTCCAGATATTGCAAACCTACTGGGAAAGACTATCTCCCAAACATCCAGCAATAATACCTATGATCCAAATTTTTACGTAATTCAAAACAGGATTGAAAAAATTCCACTCAAATTCCACTCCAGCACAAATGAGCCTTATAATTCTCCTTTCACAATGTGTGAGCTCATGAGTGCTTTGCAAACTTCAAGAAATAGTGCTCCTGGTCATGATAACATCCATTACTCCATGCTTAGACACTTGTCTCAAAGGTCAAAGGAAAATCTACTTTACTTATACAATAGAATCTGGACACAACATTGATTTCCAGATTCTTAGCGAAGAGCAATTATTATCCCTTTCCCAAAGCCAGGTAAAGACCCAAAAAATCCAACTAACCATCGGCCAATAGCATTAACAAGATGTCTATGCAAATTAATGGAGAGGATGGTAAATCAGCGTCTTTCGTATTCCTTGGAATCCAATAACTGCATAATGACTTCTCAAAATGGCTTCCGCCGCATACGCTCTACTACAGATAACCTTCTTCTGCTTGAAACAAGAGTCCGAGAAGCATTTGTCAAATGAGAACATCTAGTCTCTATTTTCTTTGACATAGAGAAAGCCTATGATAGAACTTGGCGTCATGGAATACTTTGTGACCTTCAGGAATGTGGCCTCAAAGGAAACATGGCATTTTTTATTCAAAATTTTCTCACTGATCGTACTTTCCAAGTTCGTCTTGGATCGGTTCTTTCTGATCTTTACAACCAAGAACAGGGTGTTCCTCAGGGCAGTGTCTTGAGTGCTACACTCTTCATTCTAAGGCTCAATAACATCATCAAAAAGGTCCCACACACTGTACAAACATCACTATACGTTGACGATCTCCAAATCTCTTGTCAATCCCGTGACATGAGCAGGCTAGAAAGGCAGTTGCAAATTGCCCTCAATAACATCACTAACTGGACAAATGAAAATGGCTTTACTTTCTCATTTAAGAAGACAGTTTGTGTCCATTTTTGTCGGAGGAGAGGCTTACATCCAGAACCAGAACTCTATTTGGGAAATCATTGTATTCCAGTTGTTCAAAAGGCAAAATTTCTTGGTGTGTTATTTGACCATAAACTTACCTTCAAGCCACACATTCAGTCTCTTAAAAACAAATCCATAAAGCCCTTAATATCTTCAGAGTACTCTCCCATACATCCTGGGGAGCAGACCGTTATTCAATGCTTCGTCTGTATCGTGCTCTCATCCGCTCCAAACTGGATTATGGCTCTGTCATTGACGCCTCCGCTCGACAATCCATCTTGAAAGCTCTTGATCCTATTCACCATCAGGGTCTCAGACTGTGTACAGGTGCATTCCGTACCTCACCAGCTTTAAGGCGTATGCAGCTCTCTCTCAACTATTATACGAAACTTAAATCACTGCCCACTCACCCTCTTAGGGATGTCATTTTCGAACCTCGTTCGATCTTACTTTTTAATGCTCGCTCTTCATGCACCCCTACATTTGGTATTCGGATGGTTAAACTAACCAGAGAATTAGGTATAGATTGTCGGAGCATTGCTCCTACACATACTCATTTATCACCGCCATGGGTCATACCGGCCGTGGACATCCATTGCGATCTGGTTAACCACAGCAAAAGCACTACACCTAATGCTTATTACCAGCAGTTATTTTCTGAATTTCGGGATCATTTTCAAGACTCCAATTTCATTTTTACAGATGGGTCCAAAACTGAAACAAATGTAGGTTCTGCATTTGTCATTAACAACAGTGCCATTGCAGAAAAAATCCCCCCATCATACTCCATTTTCACAGCAGAACTTTATGCCATTTCCATGGCACTTGCGTATATTTCAACTCATAGCTTAACTCATTGTATCATCTGTACCGATTCTCAGAGCTCTTTAAGAGCCCTGGAATCTTTTAAATATTCACCTCATCCTATTTTATCCAAAATCCATTCACAACTGCAGCACCTGCACAATCATTCCAATATTAAATTCTGCTGGATCCCTGCTCACATTGGTATCAAAGGGAATGAGGCTGCTGATGCAGCTGCAAGGGCAACGAACTCACCACTTGCTTCTAGCCAGCTTCTTCCTTTCTCTGACCTGAAACCAATTATCAAGACCTGTGTGAATCAAAGGTGGCAAGAAGAATGGGATCATCAAACCAATAACAAATTGAATAATATTAAACATACAATTGGTAACTGGCCCTCCTCATACCGTAAAAATCGGAAAGAGGAGGTTCTCCTTGCTAGACTTCGCATTGGGCATTCCCATCTCACCCATAGACATCTGTTGGAAGGAAAACCAGCACCAATTTGCCAAGTGTGCAATGAACCCATGAGTGTTTTACACATTTTAACTCAATGCCCCTATTATAGACTTGCCCGCACTCTTACTTTTAACTCTTCATCACTGTCTGACATTTTAAATGACCATGCTGACCATACGCACGTTTTAAAATTTTTAAAAAGTACTGGCTTTTACTACAGTCTTTGATTTTACCATGTTTGGCGCAGTATAGCCCAGATGCTCTTGCGCCATAAAAAAGCCAAACAAACAATTTTTTAGATAACTATCTATCACATTGCATATCGGCCCTCTTATGCCATAATTTTACTTTTAAAATATTTTTCTTAATTAAGTCAAATACTTTGATTAAATTAAAAAAAAAATCTAAGTAATTTTCCTCTCTTCGAGGTTTTTTTGTACAGGGTGGTTATAATTGAACTAGGCTTATTTGGAGCACCCTAGAGCTTGAACTGTTCATCGAATTGACACCAAGATTGGTATATAGACTATCCAAAGGATGCGGAAAAGGAATCTGCAAAAATATTTACTTCAAAAACGTCCGATAGGGGGCACTTTTAAGCACAAAACGGCAAAAGCAACCTGTGAAATGAGCAACACGCAACACAAGTGACATTTTTAACGTTTAGTAACACTTATTGCATCGAAACATTTTAAATGAATATTGTGCAAGCAATGAGTAGGCCAGCGCTACTAGCATACAATGAAAAATGAATGATTTTGCACATGCAGACGACGCACAAAGGAACGTGACAATCAAGCAGCTGTTAATCGTGTACAGGACGATGTAATGGATGTTCCTCAATGTGGCCGCCATTATTTACTTGTAACAATTCAAGCCGATGCAGTGTGTTCAACAGCGCATCGCAACTAATCCTCTGTGAGGCTTTACATATGCAGCGTTATGGAATTCTTGGATTCTGCTAACATAGCAACACTTCCACAATAAACCAAATTCTTTAAATGACCCCACAACTAGAAGTTGTACGGAGTGAGATTAGGCGAATGTGGGCCAAGGAGTAGTAAATGAACGACTGATAACACGTGCATTGGTGAAATGCTGGTGCTAAAAAGCTTTGACAGACCGTGCAACGTGTAGGTGCACACCATCTTGCAGGAACATGGTAGAAGTAAGGCACTGTCATTTCTATAGTTGCGACAAAACAAACATCTGGATACCGAAGTATCTGGTACATCACGGTACCGAAGGGCCATCACAGAACATGTGACAGGGCCATAAACTGTTACAAGTGAACGATAGCAGTCATACTGAGCAACCTCTATCACATCATCCTGTACACGATTAACGACTCCCTGCCTGCTACATTTCTTTACGCACTGTCTGCGTGCATAAGATTTTTTTTCCATTGTATGTCTTCAGCACTGGCATACTCTTACTGCTCACGCAACGTTCATTTGCAATATTTTGATACAGCAAGTGTTAACAAATGTTAAAAATTTTATTTGTGTTGCATGTTCATCATTATATAAGTTGCTTTTGCCGTATTGCGCTTAAAAGCACCCATTATTGGATGTTTTTGAAGTAAATGTTTTTTTCCAGATTACTTTTCTGCATCCTTTGGATACTCTATATACTAATTTTGGTGTGAATCTACTGAATGGTTCAAGATCCAGGATGCTCTAAATAGGCCAAATTTAATTATAACCACCCTGTATGTTAGTAATGGCTCTTAATAGTATTTCTTCCGTTGATTTATTTTTCTGGACTCTATTGATTTTGATGGATTATATCATGCTTGTGCAAATAATCTATTAATGTAATTAATTTTTCAATTATTTTTTAAAATACTGGCATAATTACAATTGGTTGGTAATTTTCTATTTTATAATTGTTACCTTTTTTATAAATTGGTTTTATTATTGCTGTTTTTAGTTCATTTGGGAATACTCTTGTGTAAAACATATCGTTCATTATTACTGATAATGGTTTTTTTTTTTTAAATTCATTTTTACTTAATTTTATTATTTTGGAGACAATCCATCTATACCTGGACCTTTTTTTATGTTTACTTTAATTCTCGTTCTCTCATTTTCAGTTGCTTCCCTTAGATAGAATGTTTTTATTATACTCACGTTTAAACAATTTCTATAATTATCATTTGCTGTTTGATTTATATTTAATTCTTTGTCGATATTTGTATAGTAGTTATTAAATTCTTTTGTGATAAATTTTGTAAGCTTTTTATGAGTTTTATTTTACTTTAATTTTTTTTAATATATAATAACTGGTTGATTAGTTTCCCCTTTTGTGTTGTATTTCTTGTTGACAATTGTTCCAAACATTAGTTACTTTTTCTCTTTTATTTCTCTGTTTAATTCATTTCTATATTTTGTAAAATCATTCCATTGTTTTTTCGTTCTTTCACCCATAAATTTCTTACATCATTTTTTTTTTCTTTAGGTTTTCATTAAATCATTCTGAGTTTCTTATTCTGCTTATCGTTTTAATTCTTTCGGGAAAACTTTCATCGTAAACATTTTAAATTTTATTTTACAAATTTTTCATTTTTACTCGAATGTATGGCATCAGATATTTCAAGATAGGTTTATCAGTTAACATTTAACAAAGTATCTTAAAACTCTTGAACGTTTTCTTGTTCAAAATTTCTAATTTTTTCTATGTTGAATATTAGTTTCGATTGTTTTTAATATCATTCGATGGTCACTTATTAATTTTTCTAGAATTATTGACACACTTTTATTTATATTTGTGAAAACTAAGTCAATTATACTTGAACTTGTTGATGTTATTCTTGTTGGTTCTTTAATGTTACTTATAAATCTATTATTTGATTCCATTACATTAAGTAGTTTTTTGTAGAATCATCATTTTTATTTTTAATATTTATATTAAAGTCTCCTATTATAAATAAAATTATCCTGAGCATGCATCTCTCCATGCTCGTTTGAGTTCCCTGTAGTTTCCGTATTGCTGCATTTGTTAGCTTTCATGCCTCTGATCCATAAAAAAGGACTGGTAATACACTGGTTGAAAAAGAAAACCTTTTCAAACACAAAGGCAATTTCCCTTCAGGATAAAACACTTTCTTCCGAACGCAAGCCAGCGAAGTTTAATATATCTGTGGCTGCCTTTCATTACAGTACCTTCGATTGAAATTGGTTGGCCAAGCTAAATATATGAATCAGCAAATTCTAGCTCAATGTTGTCAACTTGCATTTTTGCTTTCTCTACGAAATACTGAAAACAATTTTAGTTTTTTGTAGGTTCATCTTGAGCCCAACTTCCCTACTTCTAGTTGAAAACTCCTGTACCACGTCTTGGAGTTCAGCTGGATCTGTTAAAAAAATACCAATGTCATCAGCAAACTGCAGATGATCTAATTATCCGCCATATATTTCCATACATTCATTACTCCAGTTTATCAGCTGAAAAATCATCTGTAAGGCCGAGTAAAAAGCTACGGATAAATGGTACCCCCCTTACACTTTTACTAATTTTGACATTTTTGGTATCTTTATGTAACCAAAACTTCACACATGTATTTTTACATATGTGTTTAACCATGTCAATGCACACATCATCGATGCCTGTTGATTTCAAAGAGTTGATGACTGCTGATGTTTGGATAGAGTCAAAGACCTTCTCACAGTCAATAAATACCACACACAATGGAAGTTCATATTCATTTGTTTTTTTGATCAGTTCTCTTAATACTTTAATATAGTCCACTGAACCTCAAGATCCTACTTGTTCTCTTGGTTAAGCTGTATCTAACTTTTTCTGCAGGCAATGTGTTAGGACTTTCGTGAAAATTTTATGAACAGCAGGTAACAAGCTAATTGGTCAGGAATTTTTCAAATTCTCTTTATATCCTTTTATTTATGTAAAAGAATTGCCATTGCAGTATCTCATTGGTTTGGTATGTTATTGTTGTTGAGACATTTGGCATACATGCATGCAGTTTAAACTGTCTGGAAGTGATATTAAAATTGTCTGATGAGTTTTGTAAATTACAGCCATACACAGAACTCTGTATAGCTAGAATACGAGTGGATTTGATGCCATACATGATGCTGTGATGACTAGAATTTGGGGCTAATGAAATGTGTAGACAGACAGCATATAAAGGTAACGTGGTTGTAAATCATTCATACAAAAATATCCAGCGGTTTAAAATGACAAGTGATAAGGAGCATATCTGACATTGTTTTACGAGTTCAATAGGGGTGGTACTGCAGCCCTAGCATGCCGAAATATGCATCAAGTGTACGGGGAGGATGAGGTTGATGATAGTGCATGTCTTTGCTTGTTTTGGAAATTTAGAGACTGAGACAGAAGCTGTAAAGATCAACCACGTTCCAGACATCCATAAGCGATTTCTGAGTAGATTCTGGACCAAGCCATATCGAATGTCTCATATCCAACTATTGAGGAATTAGCGGAAACACTATCCGCACATAGAACAACAGTTGAAAGATGAATGCACACACTTGGGTTCATTACAAAGCTGGATCAGTGGGGTTCCACATTGGCTCCCTGACAAGAGAGAACCAGTATTTGTGTTTCTTTGCTTTCGCGTTCAAGAAATGAACCATTTTTGAAATAATGTAACGGGTGATAAGCAATGGGTTGGTTGGTTGTATTTTATGGCGCAAGGATAGCAAAGGCCATTCTTCACCAAACAAGGTAAGTAATAGGTACTGTACCATAATGTGAAACATCGAATGACTATGTCCCATGGAGCAAAGCCTACTTCATCTACTTCAAAAGTATTGCATCCTAAAAAGGTTTTGTTAAGTGTGTGGTATGATATGAAGGGAATAATCCACTGGGGGGTTGCTCCCACATAACCAAACCATTGATTCTGACATATACAACTAACAATTAGATAGACTGAAGCAAAACCTGATTCATAAGCAGCCAGCACTTGTCAACTGCAAAGGTGTTATCTTTCAACAAGATAACAGCAGATTTCATGTTGCTTCAATCACTTGGAAAAAAATTACTTGACTTTGGTTGGGAAGTTTAGCCTCATCCAGCATATTCCGTGGACATTACTTTCGGATTATCATCTTTTTCGATTGTCACAAAATTCCTTGGTCCTTCAAGCCTTTAATGATATGCAAGATGTGAAAACAGCATTACAAGATTTTTTTTTTACTCTAAACCGGAGAAATGTTACCGATAAGGGATTAATCTACTGGAAGACAGATGGCAACAAGTCATACTAAATAATGGCAATTACGTTAATACAGAGGTACTGTACTTTTTTTATTCGCTTTTCCTTTTCATCTGAAAAAATGGATAGAACTTTTGCACACACCTACTACATGCACAGATTAGAATTCGTCTGTTTAGCTCCAAACTTATCCAAAACCTCATTTAATTTGTTGTATCAATAACAGCCGGACTGCTTCAGACCATAAATTGATTTCTTTAATGAAAGTACCACATCACCTTTATTTAGAGATCGCAACATTTTTATAACTTTCTTATACATGTTACTATGTGGATTTTCTTTCCCAATGATTCTTTCAATGATTTCTGCAAAATAATCAGGATATTCCAATGAAATTTCCTCATCTAATTTTCCAATTAAATGTACAGCCTTTATATCAAATTGGTGAAATTTAATTCACAATTTTGCAGCCAATGAAGTTAGAATTTGAATTTATCCTTGACATACTACAGGAAGAAAAGTTTCACCAAAATCAACTCCAGGTTTCTGATTGAAACCTTTAGTAATGAATCTTGCTTCATGCCAAAAATAGGGAGCCATCTGAGTTACATTTATTAGTTAAAATATATCGACTCCCAATACACTTCCTTGAATGAAATCGGAAAATCGATTCAAATGTGTTATTTTTTAAAACACTATCCATTTCCTCTACAAGTAAAGCATACCATTTGCCAGATTGAAGGCCTGATAACACACTTCATACAGGAGTTAGAATATTCAGACAGTTAGAGGACCCCCCCGTCAACATTTCCAGCATTTTTGCATAAAACAACTCTACTTCAGAGCAAAAAGATATTCTTTTTCCAAGGTGTTCAGAGAGCATCACCTAGACTTTCACTTCTGGTTTCTCTGTTATCACTAAAGTTAGTGTCGCCTGTTTTACTTCTTGAAAAACTTCCAACTTGGAACTTGAGAGACGAAAGGTCAATTTTCATTATTAGTTGAGTTTTATCTCTGTTTTGTAAAAGGCTCTCAACTTGTATAAAAGGCTTAGTTTTGTCCACGAAGAATTTAACACTTCTAGTATAGAAAAATTTATTTTCTTCTGGAAAATAAATTCTAAAAGCTTTGAAATTGTCAGAACATTCCACGAAATCCATTTTTTTGAACCTACAGCAAATTTATGTTTTGGTCCATTATTTAAACAGTAGATTGTGCATTCAAATGTTTTTAGAAAAGAGACATTTGGAGCAATACTATGCTACAGTTCATAAGCAGTTCTTAAATTAAGAGTCTTAAGACACCTGTTGCGTATATAATTAGCGGTATGTATAGCTTCATCCTATTGTAAAATTTCAGGCTTTACTTTATTTAAGGATGCAAATTTCCTCAAGTTATTTTTACTTAGCAGGGCCTTTATCCGGATCCGCCAGGTTTTGTAATTATCCCTACTCACTATTTCTATTTGCTTTGTTCCATACGTTGCCATTTTGTATTCATAGCTTAATTTTCTATCCTACTAGTTTTGTGTTGTAGAGTGGAAACGCTATGGGTTTCATAACCTATTTGATGAAATTACAGCAAATACACAGAGCATTACGAACTAGTATTAATAATAAACGGAATAGTAAATATCGGGATCAAAATACGTGTCACAACACACAGAGTTCCATCGTTCGACTGGATCTTAAAACATGTGCAGTAGAACATAGGTGGCACAAGTGTAATAAGATGTCCTATTATATCCAAATAAGTGAGATGAACATTATACATGAGGGTGAAAGCGATACAGTGTTACATAAATATATATTTAATCATCACCGTAGAGTTCTCAAGATTATTGGGGCAAAGCACATTTTATGTACATTTATACATTACAGTATATGTAAAATCGCAATTTATTTCAGATTATTAGGCTTATAACTCCACGCCTATGCATTTAATGTTCCAACATAACTTGTCCATTAGAACTAAAAAAAAACATTGCTTGCAAAACTAAGGTTTTAAATACAGATAAATCAGCAGGATTCCCACTCTTTTTTCAAAGCAAAACACAAGGAGTTTCTAAAGGACCTCAATGACCTTTTCTAAGGACCAATTGAGATATGGCAAAAATCATAGTGCACCTTCATTGCATCACTATCGACTAAGTCAGTGAGGGGATGACGAACAAAAGACATTTTACAGATATAGAATGCCCTTGTCCGGATAGGCGGAGCCAGGGGGCGGTTTTGGAGGTTGTAACCCCCATCGTAATGAAATTTTGTATATTTAATATAGGAATATATGGGTTGTATCTCTGTAACCCCTCCCATTAAGCCTACAACCCCCCCTTATGAACTTTCTGCCTACGCCTATGATTGTCCGACCACCATTTTGCACACCATCCACCCACCATAGGCATACCCAGAAAGTTCATAAGGGGAGGGTTACAGGCTTACAATGGGGGGGGGAGGGGTTACAGAGCTACAACTCCATTGTATTTACATGTATACTATAAACAATTTCATCGCAATGGGGGTTACAATCATAATCGCGACCACCCCCCCCTTGCGTATGCCAGTGCCACCCACTTCTTAAATAAAAACGTTCATTATTAACCACAACGAAAAGTTACTCATATGGACTTGATCAATTCATGGATAAACCCACCGCAAGGGAGAGAGAGATTATCTTTATACAAGGGAATCATTATCTTTACAAGGGAGGTACTTTATCGTTACAATTTAAGCTTACATAATAGACTTTTTGTATGGAATAAGCATGTACAGTTAGAATGAAATTTTGCACCATATTGATCGTAACTACTAAAACCACAATATAGTGCAAAAATTAAAATTAATAAAAATAAAATGCAGTGATAAAATAAATATTTTTATCAAAAGGAAAATATAGTCTTAAAGTTCGCAAGATAAGACAAAGAAAAAAAAAAGTATATGCAGTCATCTCTTACCACTGAATTTAACTATGTATGTATTTGTTTTGCATGTAACCTACATAAGACGGAAACCTGCATACTACGGAATTTTTTTCCGGTCCCGTGAGTTTCCACCTCAGCCAGGTTTCACTGTATTTTGTTTGCTTAGTGGATGTATTTTTGCATATATGTATATGCATATTTTAATATTCTATTCATAAGAAAATAAACGTATCGTTCAAAGCTTAGAACAGTTTTATTTGAATAAATTCAATATCTAATTCAACACAAATTAATATTTTAGCTTTTAAACAAACAATATTTTCTTTTTACTAAGGCTTTAGAAATAAGCTAAGATGACATTGGCGCCATAAGACAAAAGCTTGGGATATAGTCTTTCATAAAACCAATAACAAATTTTAAATGGAGTCAATACATAAGATACTTCCTACTGTTTCATTGGAAGTACCCCAGACTATACTGTGGCCATAGTATTTTGCCTTTATACATTGTAGTTTATTTTAGCTTATCTGTGTGTGTATGCTTATGTAAGCAGTTACATATCCCTGCTATCGGCATGTAAGGTAGAAAGTTATAATCAAACTGTTCCGTCAGTCGTCTTTGGATTTCACGAAAAATAGGGAATTTTAAGAACTGTTGACAAAAACTAAGTACTTTTAAGGACCCTTAAAAATGAAAACCGAAAACAAGGAGTTCTTAAGGACTTTAAAGGACTGTGAGAGCCCTGATGTGAGTTATTCTTTAGCCCACACTCAAACAAAAGAACATTTTAATCTGGAATCAAAATAATGTGTGTATATATTACCAGCAGACATTTCATCTAAAGATGGAACTTTTGAGTTATAAACATGATATTTTAGCAGTCTTTGGCAAGCATCTTCTTTAGATGAAAATGGTGTTTTGGTATCAGGAGTAATCGCATAGTTTTGATCAACTGTTAACTGTTTGCTTATTCTGAAAGGATATAACAAAATTATTGTTATTACATGTTTGTAATTATGTATTTCATGTAAACAATATTTCAGCTGAAAAATAACACAGTAGCATTAAGAACAAATTATCCAAGTATGCATGCAAGTATTGCAAAATCTTAACTACCATCAAAACCTTTTTATTTTTTTTTAAATTACACCAACGTTGTTCTTGATTTTCCATAAACATAGCAAACAATATTTAAGAAATAAAAACAAATATGATTAAGTGTCTATAATGTCTTCAGGTAAAAAAAAAGGATTACTTACAAATAGGATTCTTAAGTAAGGCATATAAAGAACTTAGCTGATACGAAAAAATTACATTCTATGGAGAAAAAAAAAACATACATTGGAACTGAAGTATGACTAGCATAAATGCTCATAAATAAGAAGTTATAGGCTACATAGGTTTTAGAAACACTTTTTTTTTAATTTAATGTTTAATTGCAACTGTTTTGAATTGTTTATCTGTTATTGCTTATACACAACATACAATAATCTCTCAACCTCAAAAGATCGAGATTCCGTTAAATTTAAGGCCATGAAATTTTTGGAATTTCCCTTAAAACACTTTCAAGGTATTTTTTTAAAGAGGAAACTCTGAGGAATTTCAATTTGAAAGAGGATTGGCAATTCCTTTAAGTTATAAAATCTTCTATTCATCGTTATTAAAGAAATAAAAGTATGTAAGTATTTTACGAGATATTTTCAAGTGCACAGCCATTTCTGGCAGGGGTCTAAAAAGGTGCAACCACACCTGGGCGGCCAATTTCAGGGCTGGCAACAGATCGTTTGTTATACTATTTTTGATATTTTAATTTAAAAAGGGCAATACCAGGGACTTTGGTTTCATTTTATAGAAATAAGAATTAAAAAATATTTCTCTTTTGCATGTGACAATGGTCTCAAACTATGTATATACAGATATGAAAATAAACACTTCACATATCAAATTCCATAAATGAAATACCAAATTAGTAGGGGCAGCTAGATATTGTTTTTGCATCAAGGCGGCCAATAGCTCAAGGATATTTCTGTTCAAGTAAAGTAGCATCTTATGCATTTTTTTTATCATTTTTCAGAAAATCTGAGTTTTCAATAGTCTGAAGTGGTTTCTGTCCCATTTAGCTTGAATTATCAAGACTCTCCTCTAGCTATTATAAGAGGGATTATTTTACATCCCAGTTTTCATGTTCTTTATTTTATTGTTTATATGAAATAAAAGATTGTAATTAAATTTGTTATATTATAATTAGAAGCATTAAAACAATGATTACCCTACGTGTGACAATAAATTTATATGCACTATACATGTGTTTGTTATAAATGCTAAGAAAAGTAGATTTGCTTGCGTTTGTAAGGAAAGCTGTTTCATAAATGTAGTATTCTAGTTCAGCTGTGGGTAAAGAGAAAAGAATAAAAATAAAACCTGTAACAGGCACTTCAATATATAGCTTAAAAACATTACTCCTCCCAAAACTTGAAAGCAGTAAATTTACATATATTCAGCTCTTAGCAGACATTGCTAAACTGAATATGCAAATCTTTGCTTATTTGTATCTTGCATGGGCATCAAAAATTAAACAATTGGTTAAATTTTAATGGCACAAGAACAGAAAAGGTCATTTTACACCAAATAAAGTGAAGTTAAACATGGAAAACTAGCCAATATGAGAATGAAGGACGATATAAAATCTGGCACCACCTTTGCATTATTTTAAAAAAAAAGGCAAAACAGGCAGGACAGTAGGTAGTTCAGAACAACCTTCAGAAATGATGACATGAATCAGATATGTGACAGATTTCTCGGGAATTATGTCTGAATGAGTCTAGTGTCAAAACATATTTAAGACATTAGGAGGATACTGATTTCATCATACTTGGATGAAGCAACAGTAGAATATCATCAACTATTGATAGAGAAGATCAAATTTTATGTCCTCTTCTCATGAAATGCCAAACTGCTACATCAGGATTTGTATATATTTCTTTACATGAAATTTAAGACACTTTTATGGACCAAGAATAAAAAAATACTTATCAGAAAGAGAATGTAATATATCTACCCAAATTCAATTTCAAACTTCCCTGACTTTTCAAGGTTTCCAGACCAAATCTTAATCGATTTCCAGTCACTAATTACAGTAAACAACACACGACAGTAGATTAAAATTCACATAATCCTCCCTCTCCTTCAAAAAAATTCAAAACCATAAAATTCATGAACACAACCCCCCCCCCAAGTCATTTGTAACTCAATTACAGTGAATTTACAAATATAAAAATTGTACTTAAAAAAGGTATTTCTTCATGCTAAAAACTTGCATCAATTAAACATTTACAACATTTTCATTTGGCCCTTTTTGAGTTCATTATAAAAGAGTTTAATAGTATAAGCACAAAGCTAATGCTTCATCTTTTATTCTATTTAAAGAATGTTTGTTGTTTTACGGCTCAAAGACTACAGTGGTCATGCTGCGCCGGGACCTACTGTTTTCCGAGGAATTTGAACATCTGGACCTATGATTTTCCGAGGAATCCGAACCTCTTAAGGCCTAGGGAACCAAACCCTACAGTGAGCAGTGTGATCTTCATGAGATCTCTGAGTAAGCGTTCTTTGCACTGTTTGGAGTCGAACCTAGATAAATGGTGCACGAGGCAAACATGTTTTACCACACTGTGCCACTGCAGAGCTTTAAAAAATGTGTATAACTACATATGTGTGTGTGTGTGTGTGTGTGTGTAAGGGAAAGAAGACTGGGGCTATGATCAAAATCCCTTACAGATTGGATAATTTAGCTAAAAACTTTTTTTTTCCAAGTTTTAGTTACATATTTGGCAAACATTTTCTCCTGAAAAATATATGGGCTTAATAATTTTATATAAATTATATTAGTTTTGGTGCAAAATGATAACTTTTGGAAGAAGTTTAGTCAAAAGTATAAGTTTTTCAAAATTTTCAGTATGCAATGTGGTCCAAAAGGTATTGCAGGAAAATTATTTTAATAAGCTATTTATTATAACAATGAATTTCAAATTTCCCAGATTTGGGCCTTTGCACTTTACATTTTCCTGATTTTTCTAGTCAGAAAAAACTTCCCAGACTTTTCAAGATTTCCCATATATATTATATATATACCCTGATATAAAGATATAGTCCATGCCAGGGGGTGGGGAACCTTTTCAGGTTGGAAGGCACCATTAAGTTAGTTATAGTATTAGAAGGCCACATTAAAAAAAAATTTTCAGTTAGATACAGGGGGTGTAGCAATTCAAAAATTATGGGGCTCAAGTAGATCTTTAACGGATTATGTGATTTGGTGGTAAACAGAGAAATGTATTTTACTACCTAATGGGGGGGGGACTGAGCCCCACTTTCATATGCCAGTGATTAGATATCTAGTAGAACCCCTAATTATTTGAACTTCGTTTAATGGTTGGTTGTATTTTTATGGTGCAAGGACAACAAGGGCCATTCTGTGCCAGGCAAGGTGACTCCGTTTAACCGAAATGGATAACCGTACTTATTGTTATTTAGTAGATATTCGTTCAATATTTTCGATAAAACTATTCATATTCGCTTTCTAATATACTCGGGTCTTAAGAGGGAGACCGATATAAATGGTAGATATTGGGCATATAAAAATAGCCCTTCTGGTTTACCAATGTTTAATTGTGGCAGTCAGTTTGACAGGATTATTTCATTAATACTTCTATCTTTTGTATTTTAAATATGTTCACTTAAGACAATGAAAACAAAGTAAATAAATAAAATCATATTATCAATAAAAGGATTTGGTTTTCAAAATTTGGATTCATCCGAAAGGCCGCATTTAAGGGCTCCAAAGGCCACGGGTTCCCCCACCCCTGGTTTATACAAATGACTTCATTCTTACAATTTCATTTTAAGAATAAAATAGAATTTGACCACGATACATTATAATTAAACATAAGCTAAGAATTAAAGCAATACGAAACAAATTTGAGAATGTTTAGATTGAAACTTTCACAATCAATCACAGTTATAAATTTGATAGATCATTTACAATTGCTTCGATGGAAACATCCGACACTGTCAGAATGAAGATTTTTACAGCCTTCTCGGTTGACGCCCATCACAGAAGGCAAACTGAGACTGAAAACTCTTCATTCTGACAATGATGGATATTTTAGCGTTTATACAGATCTTTACATGGAATTTAAGGACTTCAAAGAACTTTTAAGGATCAGAAATAAAAAACTAAGGACCCATTAGCAAACATTAATCAAATGAATCAGAGATGGTTGGTTGTATTTTTATGGTGCAAAGACAGCAATGGTCATTCTGCACCAAGCAAGGTGAGACCGTACATATGGTTTTGACATTAAAATACATTAAAATTATAATGTCAAAAATGTATTAAACATGTGTATAATGAAATGACATTGAAAAATCAGATCAGATTAAAAAAGCTAATATCCGATAAAAAATTAAAAATGATTTCATGATTAAAAGAGTCACATAAAATGTCATGAAGGGTAAAATTATTTTGGTTAACACCAGAATCGCGGCTGAGGTCAAATCGACCGCTTGTGAAGTTTAAACTCAAATATCTTTTAAACCTTTCGTGTTTGAAAGCTGAAAATTCTTGACTTTTCCTAAAATATGTTCCTAATAGCATATATAAAGTTTTAAAAAAATACATTACAGAGAACCGTAGTTATAAGCATATGGACCTAGAACCGCGGAAGCGGTCAATTTCATCGCGTTGTCGTTTTTTGTGTAAATAATTATTATAATAATCAATTAACAAGAATAATATGATGTATAAAGTAATGAAAAATATTATATACAGGGTGATTATAATGAAAGTGCCATGGTTCTAGTGTTAAAAGCTAGTGAACATTGCTGGTTAAAATAAATCAGAGATAAATTATGCAACCAACCTCATACTTATACTAGCATTTTAAAAATAAAAGTTAGGACGTATTATATAACTAAATATGATCCAAGAATTAACATAATCATGAAACAAGAAAAGTTGAGAATGAAAAGCAATTCCCTAAAAGTGATCAAGCAGATAGCCTTAAACAAGATATAGTGAACCCCTCTTTAAATAGATACAGCTACTCCACTTTTATGGTCAAATAGAAATTCCCTAGCAAAATGATTTACAATAATGTATTTCAAACCCTTGCTTAGCGGTCACCCTCAGATAGGGATACGGATACAGTTTTCATGATTCATTCCATTAGAACAGAACTCCTGTATGGACAAAATTTGTACATAAAAAATATAAACAAAATTGAATTTCAACCTGCAAGGTGTTTCTCACAACAAGAAACTAAGGATAAACAGGATAAGAGCTAAGGAGAATTTCCCCCTCCTTTTAACAAAGAGTGGAAATTGACATTGATTTGCAGATTCAAACAACTAATGCATTGATAATAAAATAACTAAGACTTTGATAATAAAAAATCAGATAGTGATACACTGCTCGAAACTAATAAACAATTATCAACACAAAATTATCGCAGTTCAAATTTATTATTGTTTACTCGACGAGCACAAAGGTCCTGTGAGCGTAATGATGAAAAAACGGTGAATTTAATCTCGCAATTAAAAATACATTTTGAAGGAGGAGGAGCACTGGTGAGTAAAACCCAACAAACAGCTATTAATAAATTTTTTTCCAAGACAAATAAATTTTAATATTTAACGTTTTGTTGTAAATTTACTTGTTATAGTCAACGAATGGTTATGTTCGTTATATTAAACGTATTAGCTTGAAAATACATAAGATTTGAAATGAAGTATTTAAATGATTGAAACGTAATATTTCAGCTACTACAGAATGATCCCCCTCTTTACATTAAATTTTTCTGTCCGCGAAAGTGACGCTAATGAGGAGTTTCCTGTAATATAAAATATGTTAATGGTTTCAGATTTATCATAAATTATAATTTAATATATATAATATTATTAATTAAAATTGTCCTCAATCATTGGAACCTATCTCTCTCAAGTCACAGATAGTACAATAAAAACTGATCGTCAAATTTGAGGACTGGTTTTTAAAAAAGTTAGGTGGAATTCCGCAATGAGTTTACAATGTTGTAAACTCTGTTTTCATTTGTTCCATTTGAGGTAAGCTGTGGTTGGTCATAAATATGGCATTTTCATCACAAAATGTAAAAAAAAAAAAAAAAAAAAAAAGAAAGAAAGAAAAAAAAAAAAAAGAAAAACCACCAGGGGGGAGCACAATAACAAAATCGAATCTTTTTTGATTAGTGCAACAAATCGCTGCAGAAACTGTGACCCAAGTTCTAGAATTTCCAAAAAATCGGTTAATTTTTTAAAAAATTTAATGAAATGCCGTTAGGACATTCTCTCTTTTTCTTTTTTCCTGTTGGAGAGTTCTGCCTTTGTTTTCTAACAGACCACCACATAGTAGGACAAATCACGATCGAGGAGTGCAAAAGTCTGAGGCTAATAGTGACTGAAATTTTAGGATGGAGAGGAGTTCAAATAGTCTTAAATCAAGTAAAATATGATCAAGAAAATCAATTAAGTTGGTACATATGTATAGGAAAATTACTGTTTATGTATTTGTCTGAGAAAAAGTTAAGTGCAGGTCAGTTTTAAAACTGTTACAATTTGTGGTTTTATTATTTATTTGTTCGAAATATGAGTTCACACAAAAACCCTATTTACAAGGATGGAAGAGATAAAGTTAAAGTAATGCAAAGTATATTTGTAACTTCCCAGACATTCTAATTTCCCTTTGATTCTCTTAGTGGTTTTGAAATTAGAATTGAAATGCCTTTATAAAATCTCGATTTCTTATAGGACTTAGTTTGTCTTCATCGATTTGAAATTTCAGATACAACAGAGTCTGAAGAAAATAGCAACGAATGACAGAAATCAGTAATTCCAGAAATATAAAAGAATGTTTCCTTGTGTTTCGCTCTCGATATCTCCTTAGATCTTTGTTGCGGGACTCAAAGGCTTCTTCGGACAACATTAAGTTATTAAATATTAAGTATGATAAATTCCAGCACGAAAACTCTAAGAAAAACTCGTCCCGGTGGCTTTGTGTGTTGACCATTATTTGGCAATTGTGTTATCCCTGAGAAGTAATAATATCTTACATCCTTATACGGAGAAAGAGAGCTTTGTTTCCTGTCCTCATTCGTCTAATGGTTAGGACACTCCAGGCTCAACAGAGGGACTCTGGTTTAACTCCAAGATGGAGACTGTCTCTTTCTCCTAAACAAAAAACAGCTCTAGTTTAAGTTTCTACATGGGTGTCGAAAATTATTAAGTATATATTTCTTACATTTGGTGAACAGATTCATTACAATTTGATCGATTAAAACCCTTTCAAATCTCAACTAAAAGCACACTATAATTTTTTTTATGCAATTATCATTTACAATGATATCAGAGAATGTTCATCCAAGCTTGAAGTTCTATTACTTACTTGTAATCATCATGCACCAGAAGTGAAAATTCATTTACTTTTGTTTCAGAAAAATAATTTACATATATCACATTTTCAACTGGACCTTGGATTTTCGATTTTTGCACTCTTAGATTGTGATATGCCCCACTATGCATCATGCCAATCATTGATTCAATTTAGAATGAGGGAACCAAACAGGACATCTCCACCATCCCACACTAAGATGGAGAGAAGGAAGGTCTGGATTTATAATCATAGGCACTGCATTTTTAGGGGCGTAAAATTTTGGCGAAGACTTTTTTTTCTTTACTTTCAAATTATAATCTCAAATGTAGAAATCTGTCAACATGCCTTCCTTGGAAAAGCACTTCCCCCTCATTCTCCCTTAACTTAAAATTATGAAAAATTCCATTGAACATATCCACCTTCCCTAAACCTAGAAAATAAAAATTTCACCATCAATTAAAGTAAATTTATTCATAAAAAGAGTGCTATTTTATTTCATAATGATGCATATATGGTAATCATATACCCCTTCCCCTCCTTTGCGATTTTCCATTGAAAAGCATTTTCTTGGGTAACTAGCTTAACTTTGAATGCCAGGTAAAATGGTTCATCCATCTAAAAATGACTGGCATAGGTGCCAACTTCTAGAAGTGAAAAATTTGTAGTCAATCGCCATGCATGTGCCGTCAAAAGCAGATGAATTTTTCTCACTTGTTTACCGTTCACATCACTGTTAAAATACGCACAGATACATTAATAAAAGTTAAATGAATGAACACCAAGAAAAAGAGAAATTTAAATTTAAAAAAGAAAATGTAAAAAACATTGAGGATTTTGGGCAAAATCTCCGAAAATTGGAAGAAGCCATTTTCCAACCGGAGGACCAATAAAAATCAGAAAGATTGGTAGCTATGGACTGGGATGAACACTGTATATAAAACACACAGCAAAGAGTGAAACCTCTTTTAACGGACATCCAATTACGAAATACACAGCGTAACAGGGGAAAAGTCAAAAGATCACTGTGCCTAAGACACCTCACACCTTAACGAAATCACAATAAATAAACATGAAAACATCTTAATGGAGGAATCAGTGAAATTACCATGAACAAAAATCTGTTATGGACGGTTACACTGTATTAAATGAATTTATTAGTCAAAGTGATTATCGAATGGTGAGATGTAAAGCATATTTTAATAATAAACTGGAGGTACAAAAACTTAACTGATGAACATACAAGAAAGTTGAATAAGTAGTATTACTAATATTTAAAAGGTACTTTCAGAAAAAAATAGTTAAAAATAATGTATATTAGGAATTATATATATAAAGTAAGAGAAAAGATGTTCGTAGCACATTTTCAACAAAAAAATAATTACAGTAATCTCGCTCTCTATCTATAATGTCAGTCTAATGGCTATTTTTGTTGAATTATGGTAGTTTGCAATCCTAGCAAATGTTTCATAGAATTACATACATTCTGATTACTGACATCTCTTTCTGTTTAAGATTTTTTCTCCATCCCTTGAAAGTCTTTAACGAGAGATATTAGTTAATTTAATTTATATGAAAGTAATTGTATGTATGTGTAAAAATTTAGTATTGTGATCAAATTAATAATGTATATAATGCATATTAAAAATCTTCATTACTTACAGTGCTGTTTTGCATGCAGAATTTATTCTCATGATTGTAGACTTGGCCTAAAATACATATGCACAATGTATATATAAATTAAAAAATATTTCATTATCAAAAGGTTGTTTAACATGTTTATAATGAAAACACAGTTTCTGAAGTTCACATTTACAGTAGAAAAAATAAAACATTTTAGAGAGAGATCAGTTTAGAATTTTTATTCATTATTTTAAGCAATAAATTGAGGAATGATAACATTTACACAAAATGAAAAATAATCTATTGTATAAATTAATAATTTATGTGACTGACTAAGACCAAGGCACATATTCAAAATAGAAGAAAAAAATTTACATTCTTTTTTTTTTGTGTGTGTGTATATTAAGTTCACTTTAAAACACAAATTTCAAAATAAACTTTCGGCAAAACACTACCTGTGGAATATTATAAATCGGCAAATGTTATGGTATTAAACTTTATGTAACATTTACACAGTAATCACTCTAATACATTTCAACTGACACCTTTACGTTCAAAAGCTACTTACTTTGGAATTAATTATATTTGAAGGTTTTGTGCTACTGGATGTAATATGCTGATTTAATTGGGGTATTCTTGATAAACTGTCTTTAGGCTGTCATTGAAAAGTATGAACAAAATAAATTAAAAAAGAGAAGAAAATAACAACTTACACACACATACAATTATGATACATTTTATTCTTGAAATGGACAACACACATGCTGTAAATAAACTGATTAGCCTCATCATAAAGTACAACTTAAGAATATTGCAAAAATTAGTTACTTTAATATACTAATATTTAATTATTCTTAAATTGTAGCTATATATTTGCTTTTTTAGTTTGGACTATTTTACGGTATAAAAATAGTTTAAGCTATAAATATTCCTTTAAAATAACCATTGCATAATCATATAATTAGAAGTTTTTTAAGAAAACGTTTACACACACACAGAGAGTGAAACACGGTTTAACAAACAAATGGTTTTGCTTGATTTAATGCACAATATATATGGTTATATCGAATAACACTATAATGAAGAAAATGCTCCCTTGATGTCCATTAAAATAAAGTTTGACTGTGTACACACACAGAATGGTTACAATTAAAGTCTCACTGTTTAGAGCTTTCTCTAGTATGAACTAGTAAGAGGAATGACACCAATATTTTATGCACTTACTATTCAAGAGATGGGGAGAAGGGTTTAGGAAAAAAAAAATAGTTAAGTTTACCGATGGGGAGAAATGTGACACTTCAAATAGGAAAAATGACAGAAAAAATGAGTAACTGAGACAAATCTAAACTAAAACTTTCATTTTTTACGTTGAATCGCTTCAAAAACTAAAAGGAACTTACATAAATTGTCATGGGAAATGGTTTCACAACTCATTCAACGTTCATTTACATTGTTGCAAATATTGCTGAGCTTCAATATGATTGCCATTGTTTTGGACCAGAAATTGCATTTAATACACAGTATGCTCAACTGCAGAACGTAAAGTCTTTGAAAAAATATTCTGCATATACTGCATTATGTTGTCCTTTAAAACAGCCAGGTTGGGGACACTTCCTTTATAAACGTCGGCTTTGACAAAGTGACCTCACAACCAAAAACCACACAGTATTAGGTCAGGACACCATGGCAGTCATGCCATGGGAAAATAGTGACCAATCACTCTTTCTTCAGCGTATTATTATTATTAGCAGTAGTAGTAATATTAACGTAACAGACAGTGGCATAGGAAAAGGGTCTTACAGGCTCAACATTGGCTATCAAAACACTTTTTTTCTCAGGCCACATCACATAATCATCTTCAAAGCTACTTGAATCCGACATCATAACTTTTTAATTGCAACACCACTGGTAATAATCATGCAAGATGAGGCTCCTCCTCATCTTGCATGAAAATGATTTCATCCAAGTAGTCTCTTTTCTGCACTTGCCGAGTTATAATATTTATTTTACAGGTAACTAAAAATTGTACACAAGTATAAAAATGACATAAGACTGGAAGGTGCCTGACGGATGACCATCAGGCACCTTCCTTGTGATGAGTTGTGGATTAGTTTAGAATTAGAGTTATAGGTTAAAGACTTGCGAATTAGAGATTTCAAACTTAGAGAGTTGCGAATTAGAAAGTCAGGGATTATAGAAATTAGGAGTTGGGAATTGGAAAGTAAACTACAATTCGTTAAATAACCATTCGTCAAATCCCAAAGTGCCAACTTTCAATTCTCAACTCGTCAATTCTTGCGAGTTCGAAATTGGCAAATTGAAATTTGGAAAATAAACTATAACTCACCAACTTACGAATGGTCAAATTTCAACTACCCAACTTGCAATTTTTATACAATAATTTTTGCCACCCACGTATATTTAGCTCAAACTAGAGCTTTTTTTATATTTGGAGAAAAAGAGGCGCCGTCCTCATCCTGGATTCGAACCAGGGTCCCCGCGTTGAGCCCGCGGTGTCTTGACCTACTAGACGAATGAGGACAAGAACAAACGCATTTTTCTCCGTATATTAGGGTGTAAGATATTATTACCCTTCACAGGGATAACACAATTACCAAATAATGGTCAACACAGAAAAGCCTCTGGGCGAGATTTTTGTGATAATAAAATTATTGTATAATAAATTCCCCCAAGGAAAACTCACAAAAGTCTCGCCCCGGAGGCTTTTCTGTGTTGACCATGTTTGGCAATTGTGTTACTGCTATGAAGGGTAATAATATCTTACATTTCCAATTTTTAACTAGCAAAAATTATGCGAGTTGGAATTTGAAAGTTTTGGGAGTTGATAATTGGTGAATTGGAATTTGGAAAATAAATTATAACTCGCCAACTTACGAATGGTCAACTTTCAACTCGCAAAAATAATGCAAGTTGGAATTTAAACATTTTGCAAGATAAAAATTGGCGAGTTGATATTTGGAAAATAATCTTGCTAACTTACGAATGGTCGAAATTCAAATCGCCAACTTTCAAGTTTTAACTCACAAAAATTATGGAAGTTGGAATTCGGAAGTTTTGCGAGTTGAAAATTGATGCATTGGAATTTGGAAAATAAACTACAATTCGGTAACTTCCAAATGACTTGCTTGCAAAAATTATGCAAATTGGAATTTGGACATTTTGCATGATGAAAATTGCCGAGTTGATATTTGGAAAATAAACTACAACTCGCCAACTTCTGAATGGTCAACTTTCAACTCAACAACTTTCAATTTTCAACTCGCAAAAGTTATACGAGTTGGAATTTGGAAGTTTTGAGGGTTGAAAATTGGCGATTTGGCATTTTGAAAATCAACCACAAATCGTTACAGCCCAATTTGACAACTTTCAATTTTTAACTCGCCAAAATTTATTTAAAAAAAGGAAAAATGATTCAATGGTAATTGAAACCCGCTAAATTTAAATATTGACCTTAAGTGATTTTCTTTCACTTGTTACATAAATATTGAGAGGTGGATTGTAATGGGATAAGGTTTCTACCAGATCTGAAGAGATAAAGATTATCATGTGGATGAACCTTAATAATATTTGAGTGTAAACTCTTGTTAATACATTTGTACATGAGAAGGGCCATTCGGGACTGAGCAATTAAAGAGAAGGGTAATATGGCAAAGAAAGTCCATAGATTGCCCTCGTTATTAAAATTCTTTGAATTCATAGTTTTTAATATATGTAATTGAATGTATTCCATTTTGCAGATATTAGATTGAGTTGTATTTGACCAAACATTACAGTAATAGGTACGATGGGACTGTACCAGAGAAAAACAGAACAGATAGCTCTGATAGGAAGGCAATCATGTATTCTTTGCAGAGGCTTTGCTTTGCTGCCTTAGATACAAGCACAAGCTTCCACAGCGAGGGGTCCAATAGAGTTTATGATGTAATGGTGCACCTAAACATTTATGAGTTGATGCAAAGGGAATATTGCGATATTTAATGAAGCTACATAGCATGTGAAGACAATGGCAATCATATTGAAGCTCAACTTCAAAATCAGCAACACGCGCCACAACGTGGATGAGTTTTGAAATCATTTCCTGTGACAATTTATGTGAGTTTCTTTTATTTTTTGCAGTGAGTTAATTTAAAAAATGAAAATTTTATTTCAAATTTGTCTTATTCATTTTTTGTCTTTTTTTCCATGTTTTTCCTATTTTGCAATGCCACATTTCCCCTACTGAAAAATTTTGGAACTGAAATTTTTTTCGTAGAATCTTTTTCACCATTTTTTGAACAGTGTGTGTGTAAAATTTGGTATCATTCGTCTTATTAGTTCGGGGTACAGATAGCTCTAAACAGGGAGACTTTATTTGTAACCACCCTGTATATACACACACATACAATGAGTAATCACTGAATTTTGACCAACCTGCAAATTAATCGTTACCTGATAACTACATTATTTATGAAATTGTACAGTTAGTCAACCTAAGTAGCAAATATAAGGTGTCAGTGGGTAGTAAAAATCTGAGAGTAATAGGTAAAATGAAGGATTTATCAGACTTTGAAAAAGGATAAATTACAGGAAAAAATGGCTAAACTCATGGATTATTTAAAAACCGTCATAGTTAAAGTGTACCAAGACTGGTGTCAAAATGGTAGAATAATGAACTGATATGCATAACTGCAAAGAATAGCAGAAGATTGATTGAGATGAGTGTCAGGTACGATGATTCATACAGGCCATAGAAACACATCTGTTCCAAGCAGTTAGCTACTCAATACAGTACGAATTAGCAATACTGGATAAAAAACAAACAGAAAGATGCAAAGTAGGCTAGACAAACGATCTTGTGCATATGCATGCTGAGCTTCATGGATAGGAAAATTGGAAAGAAAAAAGTAAGGTTCATCTAAAATGAGCTATTGATTGTGCAAATAGGAAATGGAAAGGGTGGCAAAACTAGGAGTGCTGTATTTCCAGACCTCTGTAATGAGATAAAGTTCAAGGTCAGAAAAGAATCTACCCGACTGATTGCTACACTCGCAGTGTTGGAGAAAAAGGGGGTGGACTCCTCTGGGAATACAGAAAAGAAAGGGGTACTCTCATTTCTCGCAAATGCTCAGTTTTAACTGGGAAAACCCCCTGAGGAAACAGAGCTGGCTGGCTTATCTTAGACTGACATTTCATGACTCTTCTTTTTAGGAACACAACCCCCCCCACATACAAGCCTTCTTATAAATGTTGCTCAACAAAGGAAATTTATGAATTTTCCGGGTGAGGTCTTTTTATTACACCGTCAGGTGGTATCAAATTTGGCCTGAACAGAAGTTGACTATGTAATCTGACCAGAGCTTATGTGGGCATTGTGAGGTGGCATTCTTCAATTAAAATTCTTTTGAATAAATATTGCTCTGTTACAAAATACACATATCCTACAATCTGGTCAAATTTTGAAACTTTTTCAAACAACAGAATTCAGTCTCCAGTATAAAAGAGTAGCACTCATGATTATAATGCATCTTGCCATCATGTAATAGGTATGCAGGAATGGTTCCAAGAACATCAGTCTGACCTTTAGCATATCAATTGGTCTGAAAACTCCCTTAATTTTAACCCCATAGAGCATTTACAGGACACTTTGGAAAGGCAGATAAGGCACTTAAATACACCTTGGTTGGTTAGATTATTATGGTGCAGGGACAGCAAAAATTCTGTGCGAAACAAGGTGAATCTGCACATATGATTCACACAAGATACAAATTAGATGTTGTATGAAGGTAAAAAATGTAATAAATACACTAAAAATTAATAAACTAAAAAAACAGTATCAGATAAAAATTTAAAAATTATATCATGATTACAAGAATTATATAAAATGTCATTGAGGTTAAATCATTTTGCATGAAAGCTTATGACAGCTGTCAATGAAAATTTTTACAGGTACACAAAATATGCAAAATGTGTTTAAAGGTCCACTGCATGTGGCACACATAGGAGCACTTTTTCCCTTTCAACAGATGTTGATGGGACTGAAGTTTGTGTAAAATTTGCTTATCCTAATCCATCTGCCAGCTTTCAAAGAATGAGGCTGAAATATTATTTTTATAATTCATGAGAGGAATTGTTAGCATCCGGTTCTACATTAGATAAATGCCGTAAGAAAATATAAAAACATGTTTCGAAGGTAGTATACTACAATAATACTTCAAACTATTGATGACAGGATAGGGCAAGAGGATGCAGATTTTGTATCTCAAATTTTAAAACTATTCGGCTCTGTTTTACTACATGAGCCTAAACCATCTTTGAAAAACGTTTTTCTGAAAACAACCAAAGGTTGTGGCAATATGCTGCATTTTTGCCGCAATGCAGCACAAGGAACAACTGGCGGTACGAAGACCTAAGATGTTACTTCTTGTGAACCCATCCATTCAACAAAATTGCATACGACTGAATCTTAAATGCATTAACACCCTTGTTCGTTCTTCAAACACACACAGTAACATCAAAATAAATCACTTCTTGCAGCTGTGACAACATCTTGAATGATGGCTTCATATACTGGTTGTCTACTTATATTATGAGCACAGTTCATGGTTGGTCAGAAATTTTAATCATTTGTATAATGTGAATATAAATGTATCGATGCTGCAATTTGCACGATGTGGCATTTTCGATGTCAGGCAGTGTACATAGTTCAGATGCTACTTGTACTTTTACATTGACATATGTACAATTAAGCAATAAATAATTTAACCATAAATAATATAATTATTTTATGCACAACTGAACTGAAATATGTATGACATTGTGTGTGTTTTGAGGTGTAAGGACAGCTGAAGTCTTTCTGTAATGGGACTTACTAGCTTTCTGAAGAATCCAAGCCTCTGATGTCCAGGGAATTAAAAATAATGATGGGCAGGAAATGGCATGCATTTATATGCACTACAATTAGAATTAAACTCGAAATAATGGAATAATATATGACTGTGCTGCCACTATGCTACAACAGGTCATGTATGACATTGAAAACAAGATTAAAGTTGACAAAATTAACGAATAAAAATATTACTCATCAAGTACCCATGGCAAAATAAAATCACCACATAATAAGAGCAATAAATACCTGAGCTATATCAGATGGCAATGATAATGGATGAGACATAGAATGCCTCTGCTGCACTATGGAGGTTCCACTGTTTGATGGATTAACAAGCTAGAGAAATAAATAAAAAGGTGGTTCATTCTACATACAATCAACATATTTTTCTTATTTTGTTATAAAAAAATATGATGGAATAATTGGGAAGAATGAATTTTAATGATTTAACTGAAAGGACAGACAACCACCCTAGGTTCTGTGACAAAGTGGTTAATCAGAGAAGTGGC
>QLNU02015360.1:205851366-205869304 GCA_006491805.2 Dysdera silvatica
TTGTAATTCATTACGAAAATTATTTATATTTTCATTTTTAAAGTTCTGCATTTTTATTTCTTTTTCTTTATATTGAGTTTTTTTACTTATATCAATAAGTATCAATCTGTGATCACTGATATGTAAGTCCGGGTGTATTGTTTCAGTATTTATTATATTAGTAAAGTCGAAATCAATTTTACTTGCACTATTTTTAGTAATTCTAGTTTGTTTATTTACTATGTTTAAGACCATTTGATTCCATTAAATTTAGCGGTTTTATTGAACAAAAATTTTTCTTATCAATATCAATATTAAAATCTCCCAATATCAGTAAATTATTTTGAATGTATTTTTTTAATTTATTTTCTAGTAATCTCAAAAAATTATCTTTATTCATTGATGGTGGTCAATATAATACTAATAGCGTAAATATTCTTGTGTTTATCGATAATAGTTCAAGGTCTTTTTCTATGAGTGAATCCAATTCTATTTGTTCAGTTTTGGTTTTTTTTTGAGTATATGGATATACCATCTCCTTCAGACTTTTTTCTGAATAGTGCAAATTCATTGTAATTTTCTATGGAGTTACCAGAGTCATAATTTTTCCACGTTTCCACCATAATGACTACTTCTGATCCTTTTAGTTCTTGAATAATATCATTTAATAAGTCCATTTTATTTTGTAGAATATTGGCGTTCAAATATAGTATTTTCGTCGATTGCGATGAATTTTTTTGAATTTTGTTGGTTTTTGTGATCTTTCTTTTCTTCTTAACATTAACTTTAATTGACCTGGCTTTATGATATTCATCTATTTCTTTTCAGAAATCATTTAGGTCATTTATATCTTGAATTTCAATCTTTTCCGTTTCCTTATTTTTTCTCATAAAAATCTTTCCTTTTTTAGTCCACACAAATTTCCAATTATAATTTTTTGCGAAACGTCGAGTTCCTATAAATATACTAACGTCTTTTTTTGTCAAATGTTCGTTCATGAAGATACTGTCCTTTAAGTTCATTTCTTCCATTCCATTTGATAACCTTGGGTCCTTTCTTTTCATCCATATTGCGTTTCTTTTATCAATGTCATGGAATCTTAACAAAATGTTGCTTTTTCCTGTTTTATTGATTTGCAGCCTGTGTGCTGCTTCAATATTTTCATCCGATATATCAATATTCAAAATTTTACATATTTGTTTAACTTCCTCTCTACAATTTTCTTTTTTTAGTGGGTATCTAACGATGATTAAATCTTTGCATCTGCTGTATCTATGTTGCTCATTTGTTGATCAGCATAATAATAGTTATCATATGATGTATTAATTTCTTTATCTACTTTATCTTGTAATCGTGTACTTTCTTCCTTCATTAATTCGATTTCAGTAGTTATAGTTTGAATCCTTTTATTTGTTATTTCGTTTTCTTTGATGATTTTGATACAAAGTTCGTTTTTGTTTTGTTCATTCATTATTTCATTAGATTTTATAATCATCATTTCTATCTTTTTAGATAACATTTTCATTTTTTCTTCGGTTTCTTTTTTAATTCGGATTTTATTTCCTTTAATTCGTGCAGAATTTGTTTCGACAAATCTTCCATTTTTACTAAACTTTTGTGGCTTTTAGCTGTTTATAGCTATTTTCTGGCTAAAATTAGTTAATGGCAATAGTGTTTTATAGCTAAGTGCATCTCGGTAACACTAGATTTAATGCGTATGACTAGTAGTTTTTAATTTGGTCGATTATCAATCAATTTTTAGAAGTTTTTTGATTTTCTGGTGAAGAAGGACTTCCGATTCACATTTTTCAAGTAATAAAAAGATGTCATTCCTTTTTTGACGGTTAATTTTTCAGCTTTTTTGTTTACTTGTTTCATGATTGACTGTTGCCAAAGCTTTTTACGGACAAAAGGCTAAATTTCTAATGAACTAGAATACTGATATGGTTCATTGTAGACTCATTCGAAAGCTGGTAGAATGGACTAGTTTTTGGTAAATTTGACCGATTGTAGCTAGAAGGGTGTTCGCGGAATTTCCAGTTACAGGTTTTTATGACAACTCGATTCGCCAATGTTTCAGCGCTTGTAGCTCGCCGTTAAATTCAGATATCCTGACGGAAATAACGTCGTCTTATAAGACATTTTCTGTTCTTTCAAACATATGCTTATTTTGCGTGTAGATCTTTCAGTAACCTCACAAATTTTGTTTTTTCGGACTTGGTGCATTTTCCTTCTTTCCACCATAACTCTGAAATGGTTAGAGATAGAACAAGGTTGCTGGGAGTTTTTATGCTCCATATGGGCTCTTTTATCATCGGCCTTAGTTTGGCAGATTAGGTCAAATTCACCCTGTATTTTGTTAACCTGATTGTTCTAATTTATCTGATACAGTAATGCCGAGGAATTCAGTTCTGTGCACAACGATTTTTTTTACCGCTGCTCCCAATAATCATTCCCCCCCCCCCCGTTCCAGCAATATTTTTATGTTTAATTCTGAACATTAGAATTTTGGTTTTGGTTTCATATACTCTCATTTAACTTACTTTAAAACCATAAGTCATATTTCAGTACTTCTCTCTCATTTTTCCAGAACCTATCCAATATCCTTGTCCCAAAGTATTACACCAATATAATCAGCAAGTAATCTTATAGCCTCTTCTAAAGACCCATTAAATATATACTTGATATGTAATATAAATAATAGTGGTCCTAAATTTGAGCCCTGTAGTACACCAAACCTATTAATATATTATGTAGATTGATCATCCTTTATATAAACCATTTGTTGATTTTTTAAATAGTATTTTATAATATTATTGATTTTTCCTCTCACTCCATATACATTTTTAATTTTTCTATCAAAATATCCCTATTACATCAAATGCCTTATTAAGATCATAAAATATACCCAATCCTATATCCCCTTTATCCAGCACTCTTTGTATCTCTATCGTTCTTATAAGGGCATTTTTTGTTTATTTTCCTCTCCTGAAACCATATTGGAATTTATTTAACTTTCAAATATCTTTGGAAAAACGATAGGATAGAAATTGGTCTGTAATTTTCCTGAACGTCTGTTTTGCCCTTTTTTATGTATTAGTATCAACTTAGCTATGGTCATTCCGTTTGGTGTTATTTCATTTCCTAGTATTCCATTATAAATTATCAGTAATGGCTTCAAAAAAAATAAATCTGCACATTCTTTAATTAGTAAGGGTCTAATTTCATCAATATGTACACCCTTTTTTATAGTGAGTTTCATTATCTCCTTCGAAAGTTCAGTACTATTTATTTTTTCAACAAAAATTGTATTTCCCCAAGTTATGTAATGGTTTACTAAAATAATATGAATGTTAATTGAAATATATGTGTAATTGGAAAAAAATCAGCTTTGCATGAACAACTACCCTTACATTAACTTTTTTCAGTGAAACTCGCCAAGCAAGGAACAGATTATTAGACCTCTTGACTAATCCAAACAACGAAGTTCAGTCTTTAGACACAGCCTTGGAAAATTACCTAAGCTATCTCCAGGGTTTTATTATTGCTGTGGATGATAAAGGTGGACAGAGTAAATTACGTCATGTTATTAGATTTCGATGGACGCAGACCTTTCTTGGTAATATGCCCATGTTAGTACGATTTTTTGTCTTGTAAACAATTTCTACATTCTAATTTAATTCCTCACACTGTATCAATATTTATTATTTGGTACTTGTTAAGATGTCAGATAAATAAAATATTTGTACAATTTGTGTATCTGAAATGATTATAAGTGTAATTTGTTATAGTACATGTTTTAAAAAAAATATGAGTAATAATAGCTTTTCTCTATATAATCGGTTTTTAAACATTTCATCGTGCAGAATCCTTTTTTACCACATGCTTAGTCATAGAATCCCCCTATAAATATCATTCATAGAAAAACTAAAGGGGCATTATTTATTACCATTTGAACAAAAACATAAAATAAATTAGTATAAAAAATTAGGTTATACTTTTTTTATTTTGCCAGATATCCCTATTATGGTTAATTCAATATCTAAAAGATTGTTGTGGGGAGAGGAAATTGTAAAATCGCAAATTTTCTTAAAAAAATTTGATATTTTATGAATTTCCTCTCTTTAAGGAACCCCTGAATTCTGTGTAACACATTATGCATATTATATTAAGGAGTCGTAATGATCCAAGAAGCTGCATTTAACGTTATGGATGGGCCTTGTGGTAGTGCAGTGGTAACATGTTCGATTAGTGCACCGTTATCTCAGGCTCAACTCCTAATGGTTCCAAAGAGGAGAGTCCTTTCTGACCAACTGCTCACTGTAATCTGGGGGTTGGTTCCCTAGAGCTGTGTGAAGGTCGGACTGCACCAAAAGCTGTAGGTCTCAGTGCAGGATGACCCTTATTGTCCGTGTACAGTAAAATTAAAAACAAACAGTGGTTGCAGACACATCAACAATTGTTTTGACCTGTATCCCATGTATAACCAACTGTAATTATACATGAATGAATTATTTTTGAAACAATATCATAGATTGATATGTGTGTGTATTATGGTTATAAAGTGACTATGGCATATGTTTTGAATCAGTTTGTTGAATCTAGTGACTTTTAAAAGAAAACATTAACCTTTTAGGATGCAAATTTGAAATAGAACAAAAATAAATATATTTTGTGAAAGAAATGATGTATATAAAAAATTTGCAATGGCAGCATTGTACTTTTCCATAGTGCCCTAGTGGTTATACCCACTGCTTTCAGGTTCCGTGAACTGGATTCCTCTTGCAGTAAACTTGGTTATATGTAAATGTACCATGGTTCATCGATTACATTGAGCTATTGATCTCATTCCAGATGATTAATAACATATTCTTGAGACATAAAATATATAAACAATTAAATACTTTCTCAGCTTTTTCAATAAAATAGTCACTTGCTAATATTCTATTATCATAGACAATCAATTTTTTGTGAATCACCTAAATATATTTGTATTATGTTTATTCCATGATTTTTTCACATAAATTAGTATATTCACAAACTTATTTCTTTTCAGAACCCAGCAAGATTCTGTATTTGAGTTAATATCTGTATGTCAAAATGTAGCAATATGGTTAATGAAACATGCAGCTGTAATTGCTGGGAAAGATGAGTAAGCTTTTTTTTATGTTAGCTTATTTATTTCAAGTAACTTCACATTAGAGTATATATCTGTTCCCTTTAAAACAACAAAAACCTGTGTATCGTCAGTGGGAAATGAGATAGTGCTGCGAATGATTGTTCCTTGTGGCGGTTCATTCTCACAGTCATAGCAACTCAGTGTTCCTGCCAAAATTCTGTTCACATGACATTCTGGCAATAAAACACACATGCAATCAATTTCTAGGAAATATTACCAGAAACATCGGATTTAATACCACAAGAACTATTATCCAGCTTCAAATCCTCTCCCATATATTTCAATTTAATGGGGTCCCTGCTATGTCCCAGTGTGGTAACGCGTTCGCCTAGTGCTCCATTAACTCAAGTTCAACTCCCAATGGTTCAAAGAATGCTTACTCAAAGATCTCATAAGATCACGCTGCTCACTGTAGTCTGGGGTTTGGTTCCCTGGGCCTTAAGAGGTTTGGATTCCTCAGAAAATTGTAGGTCCAGAGGTTCGGATTCCTCGGAAAACAGTAGGTCCCGATGCAGCATGACCATTGTAGTCCTTGAACTGCAAAACCACAAAACAAACAAATCAATTAAATGGGCATTGCTAATCGTGAAAATTTAAATCTGAATACAAGGACGAATGCCTGGCTTTAAGCCGTTTCCTGTTTTACGCTTAATGCATCTACTTGATTTAAGCAACTCTATCTCTTGACTGTAGTGCTACGACCTTTAAGCTTAATTAGCAATAAATATGTTTCTGTGCATTTCTCCATCGCCAGTTTACCTGAATTTCATTATCACCAAATGTAAATTTAACCTTCTGATATATGGAGTCTAGCATAATGTGCCATACCCGTCTTTGCATGCAACTATTCATTCACCATAACCAACTCGAACACCTCTGCTCGACAGTCTTGAACTAAATTAGATTTTTTTTTAACACAGCATAGAACAGTACAAAAAGATACAAAATGTCTAAATATTCCATTTATTTGTACCAGTGTTCATTCTAGGCTTATTTTGCGAGGTGGAGCTATTACAAGTAAAAAGACAATGCAGCAGAATTTATTGCCAAGATACTCACCGCTTTGAAAAAAATCATTTATAAAAGTGAGCTAAAAACAAATGACATAGAAAGGGAAAGCAAATACTACATAGCAGCCATTACTTCAGACTAACTACAAAAGGATCCTAGGATCAAGAGGAGGAAAACACTGCCAGTGTTTTTATATGAAAAACATAACAGTCCTGCACTCTGGCTCGATGATGTCACTTTTGTGCATCCTGTTACATTGAAATTATAATATGGCATAATACAAGACTTAATGAAAAAAAAAAAAAGCAGTGAATGGCATGACAATAATAATAATCGATATAAATAACAATCAGCTCCCCGCATGCCATTTCTCTACCTTATTTTTCATATTTTCCAAATATGTCAAAAAATTCTTTTTAAATGAACTTTAGTTAATATTTTTGTAAATCCATCCGCTTTATTATTTCTAACAACAACATACAACATATTTTAAATTAAAGATCTCTCAACTCACAAGATTGTGTAGAAAATTATATCTTACATCAATATGTTTTGTTCTATGATTTTGTACAGGAGAACTTGAGAAATCTATCGCTGATTGTCACACTAAATAATATAATCTTGCAAATTGATACCCAAATTTTTGCTTTCTAATAGTATGTTTCTTATCCAATATATTTCTTTGGCTGCTTCTGTCAGGGATATATATTCAGCCTCCATGGTGGATAAACTTACATAATTTTGTTTAAATGTTCTCCATAATCATGGGTGCCACTCAAGCTTGATTTTATACGGACAGCGATGGTGATTTATGCATATACATACCTGCCAATTTGTACATATTTTGGGTGAATTGTAAGACTGTGCAAATGATCAGTAAAATTGTATGTTTTTTTGTTTTTTTTAAGAGTAAAAAACTTCACAGATTCGCCATGCAGGCATTTTTACGGTGGAAAGGAGGGGCATACATGCTAACTCTCCCGTATTTTATGAGAGATTCCTGTTTTTTCCTATGTCTTTGGATTTTCCGTTTTTATGTGTTTTTTCCTATTGGTTTTTCTGTTAAAGGTAAATCCCTAAATTTTCGGCTGGTGTCAGGCAGGGGCCACCTGAGAGACATCGCTCAGTTCGCAGGACCCATTGGTTAAGAACAGGTTAGTTGCTATTGTCATACAGAATGGCGTAATTAAAATGTTCTTACCCTCTGGATGGTGCAACCCCTTATGATTAGTGCAATTAAAATATTCTTACTCAGGTCACACGCTCTGGGTGGCGCCTCCCAGCTGACTCTGTCTGATGCCAGCTTTCATTCCTCAATCGGTTCTTCTAAAGCTCTAGAGATGATGCAATTTCAAAGTGTCAGAAAACATGATCCACAAATTTCCATTTTGGGATGACGTACGTTTATCTCATGCTTTGGTATGCAATTAAGTTGCATACTTCAGCGATTTTTTGTATTCTTGAAAGGAAATGATTTTAATGTAAAACTGATAGCTGCAATCAGGATTCTGTGGACTTCAAATAACTAAAATGCCAATGCGTATAAAAAGGAAAAAGTTGACACTTTGTTGTAGTTTACCTGATGAAGTAATTAAAGGAGACAGGATGGATCGAAAGTGGGCTATTCTTCGCCAATTGATATCAGCTGATAGCACATTAAAATATATATAGTACAATTTCTAGTGGTATGCTGTGTATTTTAACAATGCCTCACAGCAATGCAGAATGTGAAAAAATATTCAGCAGTGTACAAAAAATCAGAACAGAATTTCTGAGCTCTTTATCCAATGAAAACTGTGCTGATATTTTTGATAACTAAAAATATGCAAAAAGGACATTCCTGTAAGCAAAAATTCAATAACAAATTTTTGGCACTGGCTTAATAAGCCACTTATAAACACTTAATATATAATAAAGTAGAATAATCATAATAAATCAGTACTTTTGGTTTTATTTCTGTCTTGGTATTTACCATAGTTTTTTACAGCATTAAGTATATGTTGCCGTTTTAATCATTTAAATAATGTATTACAATACATTATTTACTTTAAATGCATTATTTTGAGAAATTGTCTTGGATTTTATTTTCTGTTTAATATAGCCTACATTTATGAATAATCTGTGCATAATAAGGAAAAAATATAGTACCTCTTTCAATTCTGGACATGTTGCACTGCATGTATTTCGCACGCTGATGACACATACGCGTTTTCAAAAATTATAAGATTTTCAAAATTGTCATGTTGGCAGGTACGCATGTACATGCTGATCACACCGTGTGAGCTGTTTTAGTTAAACTTGACTAGGCGATTCGGGGAATGATATTTTTGTTTTACACATGTGCACTCAATATGCCTTGGAAAATGTGTTTAATAAATTAAGGTTAGAGAAAATGGAGTCCTATATATGGTAATTTAATGTTATTTAAAAATTATATAATAAATGATAAAATCATGGCAGATTTCTCCCTCCTCCCACTTGTTAATAAGGGATTACTGTAATTTCCCCACAAAGTATAAAAATACTGTCCTTGGAAATTTTCCGTCTTAACCACTTGTTGGTAATTGTATCACCCTCTCCCCCACCAAAAAAAAAATATTTTTTGAAATAGTTTACAGGGGGTTCTGTAGCACTGATGGACAAACCTCCACTGCCAGTGTCCAATTTGTGTAAGTTTTTGTGGCTTTGTTACAGTTTAAGGTATTTATTGCCAAGTGAAGACATTAAGTAGTTGAATCGCCAAATCTGATTTCTTGCTCGTTACTTTCATGAATTTCATTCGTAATAAAGTTTTCTTTCAGCCTTGATATAGTTTAGGTTCACACATTTTCAGAATGAAGCTCTCTTCTATTTTTATGTATTTGCTATGTCTAATAAATCAAGCAATGCAGGCTGTTGCAAGCCCTGAGTGCTAGCAAGGATCCCCCCATCCCTACTGGAGGCAGGTGTGAAGTCTTCATTCCATAAGAATTGCAATGCACGTTTAATTTAGGATTTTTGTTTTTTTCATCTTACCACAATACTCAAATACTTCAGGTGTCAGTTAGTCTTGATGTTAATTTAACCTTTTTAAGAAAGCTCAATAAATAAATGTTGGATGATGCTTTTTAGGTATTAGAGGGAGAGGATGCTAGCGAAAGAGACTTTAATGGAAAAGAGATTGGGACTGACCAGCTGCATAGGAGGGAAGGGGGAAGAGAGAAACATAAATCTCAATTAATTGGTGTAATATTCATTACCAATTTATATGTAAACTGTTCGAGTCAACGCGGGTTCAATTTTCAATCTAATTTCAAATGGGATAATCATATTCATTCTGTATGTACTAAAATTAGTAGAAATATTGGTGTTATTGGTAAAAGTGTGCACTTTTTCTGAATCATATATTATCACTATATTATTCCTTAATTTATTCATACCTTAATTATTATACTCCCATCTGGGCTCTTACTACATGTGCTAACTTAAGTCGACTAACACAATTTGGAAAAAGGTTTTGATGTTTTTAATGCCCTGTTATTCTTCATTTTGTTTTAATAATTTACAACTTATGTATAATTTACTTAGTTAAGTTTAGCTTTGAATTGATCCACAAACAAAAAATTCTACTAATGTTTAGTAGACTTATATTTAATAAACTCAATGAGTTCATACCTTTACTAACCCCAAATCATCGCTATCCAACCTCTAGTAATTCTGATTATATCCCTATTTCACGTAGAATAAACATCGGACAAAGACGCATGGGTTAGTTGGGGCCCCAAATTATGGAATTTGCTATCTGGCAACATGAAAAATATCCGTTCCATTTATTTGTTCAAAATCATATTCGTACTTTCTTACTAAAGCAATAGCTTAAAATTTTTGCTAATTTCTCTCATTTTTATATTTATTTTTTTGGAAAAAAAAGATTGAAAAGGGGGGGAGAGGGATAAAAAATTCTCTATGGGTGACACAAGCTTTGTCAAACCTTTTGTTTTTTCTTATGTCACCCAGGCTTTTACATGATTTTAATCTACATTTACCATTTTATGTATTTTATTGCCGAATAAACTAAATAATCAAGAGTTACAGAAACAATCCTAAAACTTTTTATGAAGAATTTTGTGCTCTTCAATTTTTATAACTATCTTCCCCATGAAATTAGTAGTTTGTGATAATTGTAAAATAAATGTAAAAAGAGAGCCATTTCCCAGAATGATCACAATTGCTCATTTCTATCCCTTCAGGGCTTAAACATCTCTGTCAAATTTCAAAACTTTTGCATTTTTTGTATTTATTATCCCTTTGTAATAGGATAGCATGAGTTCCACCAAACCTGTGGGGCTTTGCCCACTATTGCCCAGATGGATCTTTATAATTAATAAAAAATTATCATGCCTAAAATAGTTATACATTCATATATACAATGGAATCTTGATTAACCAAAATAAAGGAGGGTGGACTTGATTTTGGATAATCTGAAAATTCAACTTTATACTACTATATTGAAAGTAAAAAAGCATTACAATGTGCATGTACATATTAATTAAAGTATTAATTTTTGCCTAAGCAGTTTGATACCTTTGTTGAACATCCCCCCCACCCCAAGAATGTTTTTAGTGATGATGTCCTCCATTCATTTGGAGAGTTTATTTCATCATGATCACTGTCTTGAGGTTGGTGAGCACTTTGATGGATAATTCCATCTTACTGTGGGGGGTTGGGGAGATAAAATAAATAGAACATGTGTGTAAAAAAACATTTACATACAACTATTTTAGTTTCTCTGTTGTGTTTCATCTTTTCATAAGTAGTTAGGGTCGGGTTTGAGCTTTGACTCGATCCCTGTGAAATTTTCAGAATCAAAAATAGTTTTAATCCTCGGAACATACCTGTTTCACAGATGGAACCCATAATTTTGCAGCAGTTCAAGGTTAGTTTTCCCCCCCATGCCTCTTCTTAACTTAAAACTAATGGGCTGATGTTTTTATTTAACATGTTGCTGAAATGTTTTAACGTAAGGCTGGACATGTCACAATTTCAAACAAACTTAGAATTCACGGCTGCACCAACCTTCTTTGAAGATCACAGAGAGGGAGGGGAGAAAGATCGTGATTATTGTCACCCCAAGGAAGATAGACGTACACAGTTATGTAATCTGTTGTACCTGTCTTAGAACTGGAGTACACTAGAAAACAAATATGGTAGTTTTTGCCAAAAATAATGAAAGAGAGCCAACTAAATAAAATAATAGTGGAAGTAAATGCATCAGACCATTTTGCTTAAGTGAAGTTCAGTAAATCAGGGCTCTACTTTATTGTGAATATATTTGCTTGTTTTTCAAATTAAGTGGCATGTTAAAAGCTTTTTGTTCCATCCCAGATGACCCATCAAATAATCTTGAGATGTAAAAATTCAAGTCTTTTTTTATAAAGTCTTTGTTTATCTTTTCATATATATTATCTTACCTAGAATTTCCATGGATGAAGCTAAAGAAGTTCATAAATGTTTACGCAAAGCTGCTGGGATGTTTTCAGCCACACAGGTATATCTTATTCTCATGTTGTACAGGGTCACCTTAAGTTCTATTAATTCAGAACAGAATATAAAACTGAATTAGAGGTCCAATGAACATTGTGCTTAAAATGCGCTATTACAAAATTATAGTAGTTTCAATATCTTCAAACTTTCAGTATCCACTCATTATAAAGAACTTTAAAACTTGGTTATGCAACAAGGTATCTAAATCTATTAGATATATTGAAGCAACATGGCACCCCTGTTGTGTAATGTAATTTTTTGTTGAACTTACTACATTGTCAGTATGTGCATGATACTCGATTTGTGATGCATGTTACAAGATCATATATTACCTATTGTTACCAAATTGAACATTTTTAACATTATATTAAGTTACGTATTTATGGAAAACATATTAATAACTAGTTCAAGAAGAAAATTCAGATGATGTGTCTGCTGTGAAGTAATATTATAATCAGCTATAGCAACATGGCCTGTTTTTTGTCAATGGTTCCTGTGTTAACATACCTATGAGTAAAAGTCTGTAAATTATCTTAATAGTAGATAAAGTATGGTTCTATGAGAAACAAGTTTTAAGTTATAAGATATTATTACCCTTCACAAGGATAACACAATTGCTAAATAATAGTCAACACACAAAGCCACCGGGGCGAGTTTTTTGTGAGTTTTTCGTGGGGGATTTTTTATTACAAATAAATTTGACACCCACATATTAGTAGCTCAAACTAGAGCTATTTTTGTTTAGGAGAAAAAGAGACGTTGTCCTCATCCTGGATTCGAACCAGGGTCCCCGCGTTGAACCTGCTGTATCTTAACCTATTAGACAAACGAAGACAAGAACAAACGCTTTTTTCTCTGTATATTAAGTTGTAAGATATTACCCTTCACAGGTTTTAAGTTGAGAAAAGATACTTTGACACCATGATTTGTGACTGAAACTAGAGTATTTTTGACCCGCCATCATAAGCTTTGATGAGTCGTAAAGAATAAAAATGCATTGCCTCAGGCTAGAGGTTGTAGCAATTGTAGTCAGAAGGTTTGGGATATTGTCAGAATGGCCGAATCGAATTTGCACATACTTGTGATAATTTTTTACACGGTATTGGGGAAGAAGATTTTATTTTTGTGTTTTATTAAGTGGTTTTTAAAAATAAAACCACCCAGGTTTTTTTGGGTCGGGCAAAATTGATGCAATCCTGCGACAATAGTCGCCAACTCAGAACCATTCGTTTTCAAAATCATAAACATGGATGATAAATTTGTTGCCTGAAATATGCCTGGGCGTTTTTCGGGGTTTTATTTATATGCAAAACGTGAATTTGGTTTTATGACCACCATTCATCGAAGATGAATTTTCCGATCAGGAGTCTCGCAATGCAAACAATTGAATTATTACATTTTTTCTTTAAAAAATCCACCTGCATGCCCAGTTTGTGCAAAAATTTGGCAACTAAGACACTCGCAACAAACACAGGTCTTGCATAGCTGCCAACTGTTGCAGATAGTCCATAATTATTACAGAAAATGACCAGTTTTCAATCATTATGAAAACTGTCGAAAGTTATGGAAAATATGTGGATTTTCAGCCATTATTTTTACGTAATTGTTACCTGATCCTTACTAGACTTTAAAAAATAGCGTATGATTTGCGTAGTGCCAGTGCTTTTAACAATCAGCTTGCTTTGTTTCTTTAATAAGTCTCCCCATTGTGTTGTATACTTTTACCAGTTAGTAATCATGAGAAAAAAAAATATTACTTTCATGATACCATTATTGTTGAAAACATTTTTGTGTAATAGGTTTGATTGCTCAATATTGTTTGGTACTATTACATGGTTCCCATGGTCCTTGAAAAGTCCGTGTCTTTTTTGTTTGTTTTTTTGCTAAGTTGATGCCCTTGAAAAGTACTTGAAAACTGCCAAAAATGTGGTTGGTCTTTGAAAAATCTTTGAGTTTTTTTCAAATATATGTTTTCAAGTTTTGGCAAAAGAAAAAGAGGTATTTCTCCTTTTTCCTAACAAAGCCAGTGATGCCTTTGAACACTTCCCCGCCCACTGAACATGGCGAATACAAGGGATGTAGAAAGGGTAACTTTTGCTGGCAGTGTGCCAAGTTGAAAAGGAGCAACATAATTAAACACTCTAATTTGTATGTTCATTGTGATGGACGTTGTGAAGTCCTTAAAAACATTATTTGGTCTTTAAAAAGACCTTAAATTTCATCAGGATAAAAGAGTGGGAACCATATATTATGTTAGCTATACAGTTAATGTTAAGTTAATTATGCATATAGAGTTCATCGTTAGAAAATATTTTTTTTTTTCATCTGTACATCAAACAAAGAGTATCCTAATCCTGTATATTCTTCATAGGAAACCTATATTGGTCAATTGCTTCAGAAAGGTGATCCTGGTTCAGATTTAGATTCTCTAGTTATTAATGCATACATAAATCAGTGTACTGCTGAAGCCCAAGAAGGTAATTGAAAAATAAAATTTCTATTTCTTAATATTTTTACCCTCTTAAATCTTATTCTGATAATTGTTTTGCTTGTTAACAGTGCAGGGGTGTCGCTGGATGCTCATAAAGCTGGGTCCCAAGGATCCGCTATGTTTAAAAATGTGGGTCCCAAAGAACAAAACATTTTTTTCCTTATTAAATAATGGGTCCCTAGGATGTGTTATTTTCTAATATTGAGCCCTTTCCTTCTATTCCGCGTATTTTACACACTGTAGCACATCAACGGCACCCTTAATAGTGTTTAGCTTCCATTAACTAAACACAATTAAACAGTTATTATCTCTGACTTAAATCATTCTGAGGTTTGACGGAATGCAAATTTCATGTTAAAATTTAAACCGAAGGTAGTCATCCTGGTCCCTACCGCTCACCAGTGGGTTATTCAAGCTTTCATCATAAGCGATAAGAGTTTTGTCGGATGCTGAAGCTGATGAACAAACCTTATGAGAATTTAACCTGATATCAAATATTTAATTTTGCAGCATCAGCCTCAAGAATCTCCTTAATAATTAAAGGTAATTTCAATAGACTTTATAGTTTTTATATTTAATTTCATTTTTCTTCAATTAAGCAGCTTCCGCACTAGTAGGCACTGTATCGATCGAGATGCAGAAATGCAGCATCAAATTAAATTTTCTGTGTATTATGAACATACACAAAGTACAGGGTTCATATGGGTCATGGAAAGTCATAGAATTTAAAAAAAAAAATCAGTCACGGAAAAGCCATGAAATATTTGTTTGGGAGCAATTTTAACGTAAAACTCTAAAATTCTACATTAAAAATGTAGCCTGTGGTGAAAATCACGTCACCAGATCGAATCATTTTGTGGCACCAGAGTATCTTCTAATGCATGTGACCACATAACTCCCAATGTGCTGAAGAGAGGGAGTATCCATCTGCTCTGCTCTTGGTTCGAAGTGGAATCAGCCGCTGCTTGTGGCCTCACTCCACACATTACCACGTGATCACACTCTTCGGATTTGGACACTTTTGTCTTACACGTCCGGCATAGTAACATACTGTCATTTTGACAATTTTGTTTGCGTAGTTGCTTTCTATTTAAGCAATAATTCTTTAAGTTTGTGAGATAATTTATTTTCTGCAATGCCTGGTAAATGTATAGTTTGTTCGCCAAAAGTTGACCGATGGTACCTTTAGAAATAACGAGAGCTGACGTCACAAACGGGTTGGTTCATTACAACAGAGGGGAAGGCGTCATTTCATAACTGGTTTTTCGCGTACGTTTGTTTGCACAAAAAAACAGTTATGAAATGATGCCCTCCCTTCTGCTATAATCCCAGTAGCAGAAACTTTTCTGCCAGTTTGCGACACTGATTTTGGTATTTAATAATTTGCAGCCATGGGTGCCCATACGAGTACTTCTGGGGGGTGTGCTGAGAAAAATTACCTCCTTCTCAAAGCTGTCGAGAATTTTAGTGAATGTACAAGATACCAAAACGCTACAAAAATAATTGATACTGCTTGACAATTAGTAATGAGCTAAAAAGTACTTTATTTTAAAATGTGACTAATTTGTTTTTAAAGTGCATAGCAGAATCGGGGGAAATCAAATTTTTGAACGGCTAGATGGAGTTTCGAGCCCCCACATTGCCCTATGGGCACCCATGTCTGCAGCACAATTTAACTACTTTTTTTTTTAAGTTTGCATAAAATACATAGGTACCTTATGCTTCATTTTGTCAAAAAGTTTAGTTTTTCATAAACATAGAAATTTGATAAAATATAATAAATATTAAAACTAAAATATTTAATATTGTATTTTAATTTTTTTTAATTTCATATTATTTTAAGAAAATAATCATATATTGTTTTTCGTAAAATTAAACATTTCAAAATAATCAAGACTGTAAACTTTCACCACAGTTGAATAATAAAACTGTAGCTTTTATTACTGCAACACTTAATTTTTATTGAAAAAAAAATGACAAATAAGATTTTACTTTCTTAATTAAACGTTGAATGCCATTAAAATTATTACACTTTTCCCAAAAAAATAAATAAATGTACTTTGTTCAAATTTCTTTTCATTAAATTATAACTAAGAATGCTTTTATTTTTCTAAATATGTATTATGACAAAATTTCAAAAAACGGTCCCCTGAAAAGATGAAAGATAGATGCTTTTATTTTGCACTTTATCGCAGAAGTGGCTCTGTAGGAAAGAAATTCAAATCCTCTAATTTATGATTTAAAACTTTTCCTGGCATATGCATTGCATGTTAAATGTCATTAAAATGTATTTAGTTATGTAAAATGTTATGAATTAGCAACAGCATGGCTCAAATTCAAATCAGTTTTGCATCATCTTAAAGGTGGGGGTGTTCAAGATGACGCTCCTTACGGAACCCTGGATCCATCCCCGAATTTCTGGTTTTTTCGCATTGTGTCACAATAACCCTTAAATCTCTAATTATGCAATCCATAATCAAGACAATCTAGCATTCCCAATATTTAAATAAATTGAAAAAATATGAAAGGCAAACTGAAACCAGAACTCTCTCCTTCCCTTTTGTCTCAATTTGAAGATCTGTTTTTAAACTCTGGCCATGTGCCCTAGTTCAAGGTTGGAGCAGCCGATTCGATTTCCGATGTCTGCTCTGCCAGAATTCGTTAATTACCCCCTTCTCACTTTAAAATGGAAGGAATAAGTTCCTTTTTTTTTTAAACCAAAACCCTTATTTTACATGAATATTTAATCAAAAGTAGGCCAAGTTATGCCTATGCGTGTTAATGAGCTTATTACGCGTTACGGTATGCAATAATTGCTCAAGTGTAGAATTGTCTTCGCTTGCCATTCAACCTTCAGAGATAGTGATAACAGATAATTTGTGGGGGGTTTTTTTTGTTGTTTTTTTTAAATAGATCTAAAACGTTAACACTTGACGTGGATTTATATTTCAACTTTTTACCAGCATGAAATCTCGAAAAATGCGTTTTCAGATTTTTAAAAAGAATTTTTTCATTACACTCCAAACTAGAAACTTTTTCCAACTGGCTGCCATTTCAGCGCAACACTGAACATGCTGATTTTATTCGACTAGACACTAGATGACTGGTAAAGATAAGGAAAAATAAAGTGGAATTCTCTCCGTACCATCGGAACCGTACACTTTGCAACAGATGTTAGGTGTTCCTGTTTTTTAGGGGTAGTTGGGATGGGAAAAGGGTATAAAGGCGGCTACACACGTATTGATTTATCACAGGAAGACAGGCGGAAGCAGGAAAAACCGCCTGTGTGTATGATGAAAATCCGTGGGCTTTGCGATTATCCCGAGCAAGTTCGAAAAACCGTTCTTTTAGCCTCAACAGAAATAAAGGCGTGGGGGAAATCTGAGTTTATGTAGACATGCAGAGAAAATCTGGGTTGTAAAATCTGTACAATAAATCGACACATGTATAGCGAAAAATGTGGGAACAGGGGTCAAAGAAAAAGGTCACTCACAAAAGTGTTTTTGTTTTTAGCAAGTCGAACTCAAAGGGTTTTTTTTATTTTTTTTCCTCCTCCTCCTCCTTCTTTCTTTTCTTTTTTTTTCCAGTTTTGTAAAATAATCTGCAGGCTGCTGAAAAATCTGTGACGTGCGTCTCCCGTCTCGCTACTACCAGGGCTGTAATGAACCAACCCGTTTGTGACATCAGCTCCAGTGAATTGTAACGGTACCATCAGTCAACTTTTGGTGGCGAACTATATATTTAATGAATTATGG
>QLNU02015360.1:205870304-205889008 GCA_006491805.2 Dysdera silvatica
TGATCAACTAATATCAATCGTTTAATTACAGACAGCTAAATTTCTTGATTAGTTTCAATTTAACAAACTTCCGGTCAATGACTCGAAAACTTACTGTTTTATTCCATGATAAGCATTCACGTAATTTTCCTTCTATTACATTAAATAATCACAATATTCCTTTCGTATCTACTCAAATTCTTGGGGATATTATTACATCATAAACTCTCCTGGACCCCTCACTATGAAAATGTTATATCTAAGGTAGCGAGGGTTCTTGGGCTTCTTTGAAGAATTCATGAATGCCTTCCTATCGGAACTACCCATTCCATTTATTTTTCCTTAGTGCAATCCCACTGCACCTATTGCTGTAACGTTTGGTCAAAAACAACTCAATCTAATATTCATAAAATTTAACAAATTCAATTATATATATTAAAAATTATGAATTCTAAGATTATCAATAATAGAACCAACCTATGAGCTTCTTTTGCCATGTTACCCTTTTCCCTAATTGCTCAGTCCCGAATGTCCCTTCTCATGTTCAAACGTATTCACAAAGGCTTTCACTCTAATATTATTCAGATTTATCCATGTAATGATCGCTATCCCTCCAGATCCGGCAGAAGCCTTATCCCATTGCAATCCACCTCTCATTATTTATACTATCATATCGACTCCCATGGTTTGGAATCTTCTCCCGACAAGTCATACTAACATTAACAGTGAGCATATGTTTAGGTCGTCTGTAAAAAAATACTATCCACATGCTAATATTTAATTCCATTTTCTGTGTCCTACGTGTCAATGCTTTATCTCTTCTATTGTATTTTATTTATTTTTTTACAGTTCAATATTTTATTGCACTTTAAATGTCAATACTTAATTTATTTATTTTTTTTTCTGTTTGTCAATACATAATTTATTTTGTATAATATGTTGTTGTTTTCCATTATTTATGGTTTTTTCCAATGTGTTTTTATATTTATATAATTTATTATCTGAGTAGTGGCCGGAACTTGTCAAGCAGACATTTAGTCTGCTTTTTTTCCAGTCATCCGTCAAGGACCTTCCTGACTATTTTTTGTACTTGTATTCAAGTTTTTTCTTTTTCGTGGTTGCCTGTAAAATAAACATTATTATTATTATCACATAAGGTCTGTTGGTGGAATTTTTAATGTTGAAATATTTAGGGTTTATGGCGTTCATCTGCATCATGCAAGCAAAAGCATATGCTGTGTTTAGAAAAGCAAAGATGTTCTAAAGACATTGATGTGGGGTGGGGGGGCCTTGTTTCAAGAAAAAAGCAGTTAAGGAAAAAATTGAAATATTTAGAATCCGATGTTTTAGTACTCGAAATATCTGCAAACAATTTTGCAGTTAAAGCAGAAACTGTGGCTTCACATCAAGTTCAAAATCAAATAGTTTGCATAGAATTGCTTCCAAAATGGAGGTTCAGATTTTGAATATGCAAATGCAAACTGATGGAAAGTTGCAAAAACCAAAAGACGCCTGTCATTAACATTAGTGTATTAATATTTTTTTACGCAATGTGTACATATGTTGTAAGGTGTAAGCAATAATCTTCAATCTAACTTCATTGTTTATTCTAATATAGGATAATGGATAATAATTTGATTTTGGTCATTATTTTATATATTTTGCAGTAGAATACGTTTCAAAATTAATATTTCATTTTTATTTGTGAATTTAATTTAATACTGGGGATCAAATTATATTTTGGTAAACATGAATTGTTTTGATGGTCGTGAAATCTTTTTGGTTTGTAGTTACAGAAAAGTAGTGGGGTGTTTTTTTTTACCCCGAGAGTATGAACCCTAAAAGTATAAATAAAACTTTAACTGCATATTCTTACTAAACCTCCACTCAAAAATTAGGAGTACTTTGCAGTTGTGCTAAATTAAGTTACTGCAGAATTGGTGGGTGGTAAGAAAATTTTACTCTAACGAAGATATAAAAGTGGGCGGTAGGTATAAAAAGGTTGACTACCCCTGATTTAAATCCTGGTTGATTTTTACCAATCTCCAGTTACCCTTCAGCTAAAATTTGTGTAATGTTTTATAAATCAATGTAATTTTCAGTTGAGCTGATTAATTAAGCTAATCACTGAACCCAAGTAAAAATACTATGAAGCCAAGCGAAAATATTAAGGCTAAAGAACATCAAATATGGTTGGCATTTTGGAGCATGCTCACTTAGCAGTGTCATATTACTTACATTGATTAATATCCTTGGACTAGAAATATTAAATCCAGTTTCACAGCAATAACCTTTTAAGTCAAAATTTTTGTAGGATAAAAATATATTGTGATTTAGAAGTTGTACCATTAACTCTCTCACCCTCACTTTCTCAATCCATATTGATATCAAGTGATGGTAAGCGGTTGCATCTCTGTAAATTACTTTGGTGGCCTTGCAGAAGTGGGGGATGCAATAGTATATGTTTGCCTAGCATATCGATAATAATCTAGGCTCGATTCCCAATAGTGTAAAAAAAAACTTACTGACTAGCTGTTCACTGTAGTCCTGGGGTTGGTTCTCTAGGACATAAGATATTTGGATTCCTCGGGAAAAATGTAGGTCCTTGTACAGCATGACAGTTGCACTGTAAAACTTACACACACAAAAAAAATTACTTTGAATAATATGGCTGTTGTACTTGATGTAGAATAGAACGGTAAAATTTACTGAAATTCATCATTATTGATAATAAAAGTGTGTTACTGATTGGTATGCTAAATGGAAAGAAAAGCAATTTTCATGTTTTCTTTTATTTTCCTATGTTAAATTTTATTCTTAAACTATACTTATTTCCAATCCTTTAAATTTCCTCTCTAGAATGTTTAGTTTCTCTTTTTTTGTTTTCTTCCACATACCAAACAGTCTAATAATAATCAACCAACGATCAATTATAGCTGTCACATAATTTTATAATCTATTTCAGTTACAATTGCTCGAGCTATTGAGTTAAATCATGCTCCAAGCTTAATTTCCGCCCTGGCTAATGAAACATCCAGATTGTATTCCACAGGTGGTAAGTAAAAAATATATAATCAAGAATATTATCTCTGTCACAGTTACTAGCCTCATTAATGACTACATTAGGGAGGGGGCTGTACAATAAACCTTGGGTTATGGTGCTACCACCCCTTCTAATAATAATTACTACTAATAAAGCTTTGTGAAAAAAAATTAATTTGTGCTTCATATATGATGAACTCTATGGGGTTCGATAGTTCTAATTTGTAGTTTATCTTGGTAACAGTTTTTGTTTTTTAATGTAAGTCAATAGTTGTAAAGGAGGGTGTCTAAAATGGCCCATGAGCATACATGGATGAAACCTGTGTCAGCGTGTCGTTTAGGTGAGGAGAAGTAAAGTTCTCAATGTGCACTTCTTTTGGGAATTACACGGTTCTAAGATGTAGAACAAAATAGGTCCTAAGCTTGTTTCAGCCGTTTTACATGTTTTAACGTGGGTTTTTTTCAGTGTGAATCTTCTAGAGAGGTACCGTAAACCGTGTTTCAAAGATATATATATGTACTACTAAAACCATTATAGTTCAGTTAGAGCGAAGTTCTAAATGAAAAAATGTGTTTTTGGTATGTTTCCCCCCGATTTGTGGTGCATTTTGGGCAGTTATCTATCTCAAGACGTGTCTGGGTCGAATAACGTCTGGGTCAGTCCAGTTCAGCCCCCATCTAGGATGGATATCATCCAGACCCCCCCAGCTTGCCAGGGAAGCCACCCAGACCCAAAGCATCCAGGGTTTACCGGTGCACCGTTGAGCATCGTGGCCCCCAACTAGGTTGGATACCATACTGCCATCTCCACCCTTACATCCCCACCACTCCATCCTCACCCCTCCATCTCACATCCCTCGCACCATCCCATCCCCAAGCTGACACCTGGTGGGTTTTTCACCCTACAGTACTTTGGCCTGGTGTACAGTACTTTGGCCCCCTGGTTTGAGTCGAATCCCAATAGTCCTAGTGGCTTTGGACTATCCTAACTATACCTTTGTGATCCAATCCAAAACCGGAATTTAGATCAAATTCGACCCAGTATCAACTACCCATTCGCTCACGTCACCCCAGACATCCATCATCTGAGAGATCCATCAACCCACACGTCTGGATATAGACCACTGTCCAAAATGCGCCACAGATTGGGGGGAAACGTACCAAAAACACATTTTTTCATTTAGAACTTCGTTCTGAACTATAACGGCTATAGTAGTACATATATCTTTGAAACACGGTCTACGGTACCTCTCTACAGGTTTCACACTGAAAAAGCCCAAGTTAGAACATGCAAAATGGCTGAAACAAGCTTAGGACCTATTTTGTTCCATGTCTTAGAACCGCACAATTCCCGAAAGAAGTGCCCATTGACAACTTTGCTTCCCCTCACCTAAGCGACAGTTTGGCACAGGTTTCATCCGTGTACGCTCATGGGCCACTACCCATAGGGATTTGGGCGCCCTCCTTTTTTAATTACCATATATTTTAAATATATGAACTGACATTATTCATTGTCTTTCCTGACATATTTCTTCGGCATAGGACACAAGTTATTAAAAGGAGTTAAATCCTCATTCATTGGCTTACCTGTGTTCTAGTGATAATACTCAAAGTATACAGTAAGAATCTGCTGCAAACCATGACTCTGAGTACTGTGACATTAGTCACTTGACCTCTTCTTTAGTCTAAAGTCTAACTGGCTACAGTATGGGAATATATAAGCAGTACATTAAATAACTTGCATATATAATTAAGTTTGTAAACACTGATCTTATATAGGAGATTTCCTTATCTTGGGGTACTAAAAAGACGGAAGTGTGTTGCATTAATGCTGTTTGAAATAAAAATCAGCCATTACTTTTTAGAATGGTCATTACCATTTAATTGTGTAGGTGATCGGTTTTGGTGGGAAATTTTATAACAAACCAAAGGGGAGGGGAAAAAAGAGTTTAATTATCCATAACCCCTATAAATAGGGTAAACAACTTTCACCCATGAATTCAAGAAAAATTTAGTCATGACAAAGACCAAATTATGCAATATTAAGGGACTGCAGTAAGGGGGGGGCTACACGATATTAGGTAGGTGTACCAGTTTTTCTGGCACTTCAGTGTATATGAGTATTAGAGATTGTAAAATGGCTTCTCCTGTTTTACTTTCTGCATAGTAATATTGCTAATCCAAAACTGTCGCCTGTGAAACCACCGTGAGTGATGAGGTGGTTTGCATATTGCTATGTTTGAATTATTGCTTTGGGTAAATTGTGTTTGAATACTTTGCATATACAATATCATTGTAATTTTGTAATGTCATAATTTTATTTTTAGCATTGTCCATTAGCAAGCTGAATGGTTCAAAATTTGCAAAATGGAAGAAATACTTTGAGTTGAAAAGTGTTTTTTATTTGGCATATGTAAGATTTATAAATTTACTTCTCTTACCCTATCAGTGCTAGTTTAAAAACACCAATATTTTTTTTCATAGTAATTTTTTATTATACTCTCATTATAATGTTTAAATACTGCAATTTTGTGAATAAAAATGAAGAACGGGATGAGTAAATTATATATAAAAAATTTCAGTCACTATTAAAATAGCTAAAGAGTACAGAATCAATTATGTCAACAGAAACCCTTCATCATGAATGATAACTGTATACAGTGGAAATGATTTATAATGATATCGATTATAACGACCAATCGCATATAACGACGGAATTTTTACAAGAAGTTTGGTTTGTTATTCTACTCCATACTAAATGTATCGGTTATAACAACGGCAATATTGTAGTCTCCGTAGATTCTAAGTAGGGAAATCCATATTAGATAGAACGACGCGACTTGACAGTAATGCATCAGAACCACGTGGGTTTGAGACAACGTTGGAATTGCACTTGTTATTAAAATTTAGGCGTTATTTTAATCTTATTTATTTACATATGTCCGAGAAATTTTTGTTATTGCTAAACCTGAATATCGAAGATAATTAACTTAAAAAAATATATCACGATTTTTTCATTAAATATCATAAAGGCCTTTAGAGGCCGTTCTATATTTTCAGTCTAGGGCTCATGAAACTTTTAAACAGGCACTGTTCGGAAGTCATTGGTATAATATAATAAATATTTTTAATACATTTGTTTTCCATATTATATACTTTAGTATTTTCTACAATTTTTTAATTTAAAAAAGTAATAAAATGCTATGCATTTAGTTACTGCGTACTTATAATTTAAAAAACTAAAAAAGTACTGTGTATTTAGTGTGGCTATAAATATAATTTAATACAGTAATTAAATTCATTATAATTAAGTATATTTTTATTTAATTTTGAAACCACAACGTTTAATACTTTTTACTATCAAAACAATTTATAGAACTCTAAACTGTATTACTGTACTATGACTTCAAAAAGATATAATTTATAATGACTACCTGTTATAACGACCAAATTTGCATGATCCCTTGGAAGTCGTTATAACTGATTTTCACTGTACTGTTGTTTGGCCTTGTACAAACATTGTAAAACCCTGATTTTATGGTCTTGTACAATACCGTTTTTCCACTCCAAAAATGGGCCCTGTGATGGTGCAGTGGTAATACATTTGCCTAGCACACCACTATCCAGAATTCGGCTTCTAATGGTGCCAAAAAAAAGAACATTTACTGACTAATGCTCACTGTAATCTGGATGTTGGTTCCCTAGACCACAAGAGGTTCAGATTCCCCAGGCAACTGTAGGTTCTTTATGCAGTATAGCCATTGCTGTAAAACTCACAAACACTTTAAATGTTTTTCTGAAGTTTCAAATACGAAATGAGTTATTAATTGAATAGAATAATATTCCATGTGCATTGTTGGCACAGAATATGGCTCTGGTTTTCCTTGCGCCATTAAAATCCAACCAACCAATGTTCCACCTTTGTATCTGTTCCTGCACTGTAGTTGTTCTCTTTTTATATTATTATTATTGTCCCAGAAAAAACAACTGGGGTTTCACTGTAGTATGGGAACCCCAACTTTTCTTTTGCAGAATTGTTGCATGGTATCAATATATAATGTTTCATCTAAAGCGAAATAGAAGGGCACGACGCCCTGTCCTTCAACTTGTCCGCCCTTGTGCCCATATGTCCCATCTAGCCCTCGGAAAATAACGCACCATCCTTCCCCGATGATAATTCAAATTCCCACGTTAGAATCCAAAACGTGTGACGAAATTTGTTAATTTATAATAATGTTATACTCCAGTATTTCAGTCCTGTAATAACACTGGTTTTGGCAACACGAGATTGCTGACGAATATTTGTATACAAAGCACTTTTTTGCCAGGTTTGCAAACGTTTAACCATGGACTACTCTCTGATAAACGTTAGCGGTTCCACGTAACTTTCAGGTCAGATTTTTGTTAAAATCAATTTGTCTTTTAAGCTCTAAACTAACCGTGTTTTACATCCCTATTATATGAAGCTTACTTATATAGGATATTGTTTAACTAAATTATAATTATATTAATTATTATTTTGTATGAAGTCAGGATTTTTTAATCTTGCCATCTGGCAACGCTGCGGTTATGTCACAATCACGTGCACTTCCCCCTCGCCTTTCGCATATACTTAACTTAGAACAAAAAAACCTCCAAAAATTGCTTACCTGCAAACAGAAACTAAAAAACTTAAAGGAAGCAGCAATAGAATCTAAATCAAGACGTTGGATGAAGAAGTTAGTAGCAGTAAATCTGATGTAACCGCAGATGTTCATTATGAGTTTTAAAAAAATCCCTTTGTCAGGTCATGCGTCCTGCCCTAATTTTTTTCTAGATGAAACACTAAATTAATATAACTATAATTTAGTTAAACATTATCCTATACTATATGACAAGTAAGAGTAATAAAATAGGGATGTAAAACATGCTTAATTTAGTGCTTAAAGACAAACAAATTGATTTTAACAAAAATTTGACCTGAAAAATACATGGAACCCCTAACATTTATCGGAATAGTCTCTGGTTGAAGGTCTACAAACCTGGCAACAGTGTTTTGTTTACAAATACTTGTTGGCTGTCTCGTTTTTTCCAAAACCAGTGTAATTACAAAAATGAAATACAAAATTTTTATAAATCAACGAATTTTCATCATGCTTTTTGGCTTCTAACTTGAGAATTTGAATTATCAGTGGGGAAGGATGGTGCATTATTTTCCAAGGGCTGGGAGGGATATTTGGGCAAAAGGGCTGAAAAATTGAAGGGCAGGGTGCTTAATAGGTTCAGCAGGGCATTGCGCCCTTCTATTTCGCTTTAGATGAAACACTAATTTAATTACTTTCGTATTTGTTGAATTGGTATTTTTTAATCTTACCATCAGGCGACACTGCCGTTAGATCGTAATCACGCCCACTTTTCCCTTGCTTTTCGCATGTACTTAACTCAGAACAACAACAACAAAAACAACTCCAAAAAATGCTTACCTTCAAACGAAAACTTCAAAATTTAAAGGAAGCTGCAATAGGAACTAAGTCAATTAAGTCGTTGTTTAAAGGAGTTAGTAGCAATGAAGCTGACGCAACCACGGATGTTCATCATGAGTATCTGTGTATTTAGAGCACTGAAAAAGTGTCCTTTCGTCAGGCCATGCATCCTGCCCCAATTTTTTTCTAGATGAAACATTATATTTTTATATTTATTTTTTAAGATTTAAGGAATCATTTAAAAAAGAAGTGCCCAATACATACTTGCCAACTTGTACGATTTGGCTATACAATGTATGGATTTTGAATGAAGTGTAAGATTGTATGGATGATCGATAAAATTGTATGTTTGTTTCTTTAAAGAAAACAAAAAAAAATAATCCGATATTTGTGATTCATGCATTTTTATGGCAGAAACGGGCATAGCTGCCAACTCTCTCATATTTTACAGGAGATTTTAATTTTTGGCGATGTCTTCGGATATGAAAGCAAATTTTTGCATTCTTAAAAGGAAGTGATTTTAATGTAGAAACTGATCAGATGCAGTCAGAATTCTGTGAACTTCACATAGCTGAGATGCCAGTGAGTTTAAAAATGAAAAAGTTTACACTTTGTAGGTTAGGTAATAAAAGAAGAGAGGGTGAATTGAAAGTGTGCTATTCTTCAATTGACATCAGCTGATGGTGCATTAAGATATAGCAGAATATTCAGCAGTGTACGAAAAACCAGAACTGAATTTCTGAGCTCTTTATCCAATGAAAACTTGGAAGACATTTCAATAACTAAAACTATGCAAAAAGGATATTGCTATGAGCAAAAATTTGATAAATTCTTGGCAACGATTAAATTAGCCACTTATAAACACTTACTGTATAATAAAGTAGAATAATCACAATAAATCAGTACTTTTGGTTTTATTTCTGTCTATGTGTTGCCATACGTAGTTTTTCTTCGCATGAAGTATATGTTTGTTTTAATCATTTAATTAAATAATGCATTTTAATTTTGGGAAATTACCTTAGGTTTTATTTTCTCTTAATATAGTCGATATTTATCAGTAATCTAGGTGCATAATAAGAAAAAAAAATATACTGCCTCTTTCAATTCTGTATATGTTACACTGTATGTGTTTTGCGCACTGGCTGATAATATGCATGCTAATGATGCACATGCATTTTTAAAAATTTAAAATTTTCAAAATTGACATGTTGGCCTATATGCCAGTGTATAAAGGATAGAAATGTTAATCTCAAATTGGTTATTAACTTAGGTGTCATTTGTCCTTTCGCATTTTTAAAATGAAATATTTAGAGTAGCCATTTTTAAGTACTTATGGATATATTAAATTTTGGTGCTTGGTAATATAGTATTACTGTAATTAGAATTGATGTCAAAGCTTTAAATTTTGGCCGTTGAAGCTTTGTGACATGTTGAATCATGTGAATTAAAATCTATGTATTTGTTTGAGGTGGGAATGGTGGATGCTTATGAAAACAGTACTGTAAAAGTAAACTTATCAAGATGTTTGAACAAAATTACTAAGGAAAAAATAGCGATTTTATCAAAGTGTGTAATAGAAAGGTTTAGACTGTGAGATAAAGAGGTTTTTAAAGCATAGGAGTATTAAGAATATATTACTGATAAATCTTTTCCTCTAAATTTAATGTTAAAGTCCAGCTAGGAAAATACAATTACCTCAGATGTCTTCATATACAAATGTACAACAATGTTAAAACGACTGAAGAACTCTTAATGTCAAACTACCACACCGGGAGCCACTCAAAGTAAAAATTTCAGAGTAAGGTAAGAATTTTAAATTACAGGCATTTTAAAGACATGCGAAATGCAGGATGGTGACAGAACCGAAAATCAGAGAAATTTCAGCTTTTGCATTTCTCGTAATTCTTATGTAACGTATCACATAAGTGTTAGGCAAATTAAGGAGTGGTATAATCGTTTCAAAAATAGCCGCACTTCAGCGGACAGTGAACCCTATTCTGGTCAGGGTTGTATCAATTTTTCCCGACCCAAACAAACCCAGGCGGGTTTTATTAAAAAAAACAATTAAACCCCCAAAAACCACTTATAACCCCCCAATAAAAAACGCTTTCCCAGTACTGTGTAAAAATTATCACAAGTATGTGCAAATTTAATTAGTGCATGTTGACGATATCCCAAACCTTATCACTACAATTCTTCATAATACATAAATTTATAGGGAATCTTTGAACTTGATAAAACAGTTGATAAAAGTCAGCTGAATTCTATACATCTTTCAGTCAGATAGATAATGCAAATTTATCTTACGTCATAGAATTATGGCTTCACTTAGCAAAAAGTTTGGAATCAGAACCTTACAAGGAAATTGTGTTGAAAAGAATGAACAAAGCTATTCAACCATTCCATTATTTAGCAAACATAATGAATCCTAAATATAGAGGGAAGAGACTGTCTACTTCCCAAGAAGCACCAAAAAACTAATTAATCGAAAAATACCCATATATGTTTGCCATATACAATTACGTATGTGGAATATTACCCTCCAATGTTTTCTGGGCATGTGAAGATGTTCCCAAATGCAAAGTGGTGGAACATTATGGTAATAAGAACAGAAAAAGGAAACGATCTCTCGAGTGACTTTTGCAAATTCAATTTGAAATTTATTGTTTTGTGCTGCAAGTTCTGCTACTATAGAGCAAATTTTTTAAACTTTTGGTATAGTATGGTTAACGCTCCATAACCAACTTCATGCAGACAAAGCAGTAAAGCTGGTCAAGATTTAAAATCTCCGCACAGTATTATCACTGATACCAATAAATGAATTTCTTACCTTATTTTGTAACGCTTTATAATAATAAAATTTAATACTTTTAATTTCAATGAATCTATATTTTCTTACCAGTGTAGTTTTCTATTAATAATATAAAAATAAGCTTAATAATAAATGGTTAATTTTATGGTTCTATAAAAATCATATAACGCTTCAATAAAATAGGGGTACACAACATTCAACACCAGGGTTGTCCCAATTTTGCATGACTCCAAAAAACACAAGTGGTATTTTATTTTTTAAAAGCACTTCCCCAATATTGAGTAAAGGGATTTTTAATTACGATATTGAATTCCGTGTACTCCTATTTTATTGATATGTTATATTGCTACTATAGTTATGTGTATAACATTAGCCAATTATTGTGTTGACCTTATTTTTATATTAATGGAAAAATATAGTCATTAAATTTACAAACATTATAGAATCTTACAAGTATAAAACTGTACAAAATAAAATAAAGAATTCATTTATTGATATCCACGTTATGGCTCTGCAAAAATTTATAAATCTTGACATGCCCCCTCCCCCACCCTAAAGCTTTAACTTACAATAATGTACTCCATTTCTTTACCTTGCCAAATATTGCAGTATCTTCAAATAAGGTCTAAACTTATTCCACTTAATAAACATCATCCAACGACGGCTAAATATGCATTTGTCCCCTCATGTAAACGTCATTACATATTAGAAATCCCACATCACTGAAGATAGTAGTAACACTGAAATGATGCGTCTTTTTAGGTTTGAACAAAACCTAGGATTTTTATTTTAAAAACTCAACCCAGGTAGGCTTTTTTAGGTTTAATTGGATATTTTAAGGAATTATTATCATTAAAAACAGTTACTTAGGCTATTTTCAAATCTTTGCACAGATGGAAAATAACATAGCTTATCCTACATACTTTTAGTATCTCAGTCATTTAGAAAATGGTAAGGAAGAATTTGCAACCTCTAAAAATTTTAAAATTCAAACCTAGAGTTGCCATTATGTTCCATACATGGCATCTCATGAGTAACTGAGAGTTATGGGTGCAGTGTGGTAACGCGTTCTCCTAGTGCGCCGCTAATCCGGGTTCGACTCCCAGCAGTGCAAAGAACGCTTACTCAGAGATCTCATAAAGATCGCACTGCTCACTGTAGTCCGGGGTTTGGTTCCCTAGGCCTTAAGAGGTTCGGATTCCTCGGAAAACAGTAGGTCCCGGCGCAGCATGACCATTGTAGTCTTTGAGCCGTAAAACCACAAACATAGTATAACTGAAAGTTATTTACAATTTATGTGGGAACGGAGATGTGGGGGACCTTTTTCATGTTGAAAGGCCTAATTAGGTTAGCCAGAACATAATAAAGTTACATTTAAGGAAATGCAATTAGGTGCACTTTAAATGTACATTATATTTTAAAAGTGTAACTACATGTACTAATTTCAAAAGAAGAAAATTTCTAAATTAGGTATATTTGAATTTAAGACCAATAAATGCACACACTGAAATTTCAAGTTTAACTTTTCTCCTTTCTTTAGAGTGAGCTAAAATAATAACTAAGTATTTTGCACTTGATCTATGAGATTGGTGATGCATAGCTACCAAATAATTTTTTCTTAAACAAAATCTTTGTTTTTCAGCCTTATTTTCTGATATAAAGATTGATTTAGAAGAAGAATGATTTATAGATATAAAGTATATGTTGAAGTCAATTGTTAATAGGGATTTTTTAAAACCGTAAATAATCAGTGTGCTTATAATTATTTATAAAGAACAATGATTTGCTTGAAGTGCCTCCTCCCCTCCCCACTTTATAAACTAAAGCTTTTTTTCTTTAGGCTTATTGTTATGCTGGTGAAAACCTTTTATCTCAAGAAAAGTGTGGGGATGCTATTCGAGCATTGCAAGAAAGTGAAAAAAGTAAAAATTTTAAAATACTATCTCTTTAACTTCTTTTTTTACATGAATTACCTATTGAGTTTTATTATTTGAAGTAAATTAAATTGTACATTTTGCAGTTAGAAAAGGAACTAAACTTCTTAAATGTATATAAATCTGATAAAAATATGCTAATTATCTACACTCACCAAAGCAAGCAAATTTTCTGAGTAAACTGAAAATTCTGTTATCGTCTTTAATCAGAATTAATTTGATCAGTAACCTTGCTCAATATGATAAGTATAAGGGGCTTGTAAAATCCCTGAACTTAGAAAATATGTCCCACATGAATTCACCAAAATGAAGTTTAAAGAAATGGGGCAAAAATTGCACAAGTGGTGCAGTAGAGAGTCCATCTGTGTTAATGAAAATGAATTTGTCTTATTGTGAGCATTTATTCATCCTTCATTATATGATATGGGGAAACTCCTTTTGAATCAAATAGTCAAACAATGAATTATTTGCAGCATATGTAGTCCAGTCTCCATATAACAATCAGGAGTTATTATGTTCAGGGATTTCCGGGAATTTCAACTTGCCTCTTCCGGGATTTCTTTTTAAAAATTACAAAAATCTAGTTGGAAATCAGTGTTTTTGCAAAAAATATTATGTAACTTTTCAGGGAATTTTTTGGTATGTTCAGAGAATCTGGTTTAGACTTACAATCACCCCTAAACAATGTTACGTGGTTCTACTAAAAAAATTTGTTGCATAAAAATCGGAATTTAGACTAGTAGTTTTTATAAAAGTATCACAGATTTTTTCATGTATCAAAATAATGCTAACAAATATATTTAATTTAAAATTCTGAAATTATAATAGCATGATTGAATTTATATTAATTTTACAGTCTGAATGTAACAGAATGACATTTAGGTTCATAGAAATTCTCACATTTGAAAAATGAATCAATGGTTTGAATAGAATCAAAAGCATTTCTTCCATTTGCGAACTCCTACTTATGGTTTTAAAGGATTGTAAGATATTTTCTTTTTTTCCAGTTCTTCAGTTTTGTTGTCAATGTCATCTTCATCTCTCTCCAATATACAGAGCATACATAATGTTTCCGTATTCAGAGCTACCTATAGTGGAAACTATTCATCAGAACATCATGAAATTATGGGTACCCCTTAATGAAGTGGGGGAAAACATTTAGTGGGAAAAAAATGAATTTCAAAAAACACTACTAGGGGACGCTTTACTATAAAATCACCGAAAGTGCTTATGCAAATTTTTATAATATCATCACTTATCAGCTTTTGTACTAGAAAAGGTTGAAACATTTGACGAAGAATTGTTTTCAGTGTCTTTGCCACTCAAAATGACTGAGTTTACATGATCATACTTTGTTAGTAAAAATCTTTTATCAAAAGAACGATTCCACAACAGCAACTTCGAAGAAATTTCAGAGTGTGAATGTTCTTCGAAGAGGTCCAATCACTTCTAAAAGACTACGAAAAATGATAAAATTTGAAGCAGCAAGATCATTGGCTTTTTGTCCTGGAAGAAGAAGAAAGACTGTTTCTACAGAGGTAGTAGAGGAGGTTGCGGTTCAAGTGAAAGAGCTTTAAACTTCATGAGCAGTTTATGACCAGCGTTCGCTGTGTCATATTAAAGTTGGATGGACCATCTTTTACTGTCCATAAGATCCTGTAGAATATCCTGCGGTATATATTTTCCATACAGTCTTTCACTTGTTCAGCAATTGCCTTTTCACATGATTTTGACGGAAAAAAAAATACTTTTGGGGAATGCAACGAAACATCTGGAATCGAGCAGGGATTTTCAGAATCCCAAATTCGGCAGTTGTGAGTGCTATGTTCATTGAGCGGTCCAAATGAAAATGTACTTTATCTGACCGGACCATTCCAAAACCATTCAAAATCGAACACAGAGCGAGCAAAAAACTGTTTTGAGAATGTCAGTCATGAGTCAAAATCATGTGGAAGCAACTGCTGAACAAGTGAAAGTTTGTACGGATAATAGAGTATAGTTTGTAAGATATTTCGGGGGATCTTATGGATAGTAGAAGATGGCCCGTCTATTATACGACATGATGAACACTCATGTTGTTCGTAAAGTTTGAAGCTCTTCCACTTAAACCGCAACCTCCTCTACTACCTCTGTGGCAACGGGCTTTCTTCCTCTTCCAGGACAAATAGCCAACTATCCTGCTGCTTCAAATTTTGTTGTAATTTTTCGGAGTCCTTTAGAAGTGATTGGACTTCTCTACAAAGCCCCTTCAAACTCCGAAATTTCCGCAAAGCTGCTGCTGCGGAATCACTCTTTTAATAAAAGATTTTTGCTAACAAGCATGATCCTGTAAACTCAGTCATTTGGAGTGGCGAAGACACGGAAAACAATTTATTGCCGAATGTTTCAACCTTTTCTAATGCAAAAGCTGATAAGTGATGATATTACAAAAATTTGCATATGCACTTTGGGTGAATTTATAGTAAAGCGTTCCCTAGTAGTGATTTTTGAAATTTATTTTTTTCCCACTAAATGGCTTCCCCCACTTCATCAAGAGGTACTCAAAGTTCCATGATTTTCTAATGAAGAGTTTCCACTGTAGGTAGCTCTGAATAGGAAAACATTATGTACACCTTGTATATTGGAGAGAGATGAAGATGACATTGATAACAAAACTGAAGAAACTGGGAAAAAAGAAAACATTTTACAATCCTTTAAAACCATAAGGAGGAGTTTACAAATGGAAGAAATGCTTTTGATTCTATCCAAGCCATTGATTCATGTTTCAAATGTGAAAATTTCTGTGAACCCAAATGTCATTCTGTTACACACAGAATGTAAAATTAATGTAAGTTCAATCATGCTTTTATAAAAACTACAGGTCGCTTATTTCTGCATGGGTATTGAAAATTATTAAGTAAAAATAAATTCCTCCATGAAAACTCACAAAAACTTGCCCCAGTGACTTTGCATGTTGATCATTATTTGGCAATTGTGTTATCCCTGTAAAGGGTAATACGTAGGTTGTTCAAAAAGTTCTGCCTCCACGTCTGTAATTACTTCATTAACAGAACAAAATGAGATAGTTTACAATGAAAAGTAACTTTGAAATGTCTGCCTTTCAAGGTGTACCTTATTTTTCGATATAGTCACCACTGGTGGCGATGCACTTCTGCCATCGATACAGTAGTTGTTGCATGCCGTCAGAGAAGAATGAGGCCGGCTGTTGACGACACCAAGAACGCACCACATGAGTGACTTGTTTGTTGGACACAAAGTGTGTGCCCTTAAGATATTCCTTCAGCTTCGGGAATAGCCAAAATTCACAAGGCACTAAGTCTGGGCTATAAGGTGGGTGAGGCAAAACATCCGTGAAACGCAATTTTTACAACACCGCGCTTGTCTCTTGACTTGTGTGAGGGTGGGCATTGTGATGTTGAATGTTCGCAATTTTTCGTGGACGGACTCGTCGCAGACGAGCGCGCAATTTCTGCAGTGTTTGCACGTAGCATTGTGAGTTGACACTTTTGCCATGTTCAAGAAAATTGATGTGAATCACACCTTCTCTGTCCCAAAAGATAATGACAATAACTTCGCCAGCTGATGGCCGTGTCTTGAATTTCTTGGGACGAGGAGAGCTGGGATGTCTGTACTGCCGTTTAGTCTCCGGGTCATAATGATGTATCCAGGTTTCATCACCAGTGGCAATGTGATGGAGAAAGGCAATATCCCTCCGCTTCGTAACTTTCGAAATTCTGCTGGCACATCTGCAGTCGTGCTTCTTTCATTTCCGCTGTCAACATGTGAGACACGCACCGTGGGCATACTTTCGTGAAGCCACGTTCATCCTTAACGATGTGATTTACTGTTCCAAGCGATATTCCAACAACGCTGGCAATCACCTTCTGCTTAATACGCCGGTTATCACGAATCAGTTCATTGACACGTTCCGTATGCTCTGCACTGTCTTCGGACTTCAGCCGTTCACTGCGGGGCCTATCGTGCACACTCGACGTGCCTGGGTTGTCCGTCCGGTTTACGTGTACCCATCTTCTGACAGTATTAATGTCCACACATGCTTCGCCATACACAGCACTCATTCGCCTGTGGATATCGATTGGTGCAACACCTTCCGCTGTCAGGAATTCGATCACCGCACGCTGTGTTAACCGCACGTCCATATCGGCCGACATTCTCCATTTCACTGTTTCCAAGTCAGTGGTCCCACTTGCAAAATAAAAGCATCATGTGATAAAAAACATTTCAAAGTTCCTTTTCATTGTAAACTGTTTCATTTTGTTCTGTTAATAAAGTAGTTACAGACGTGGAGGCAGAATTTTTTGAACAACCCTCGTCATATCTTACATCCTTATATACAGAGAAAAAGGCCATTAATCCTGTCCTCGTTCGTCTAGTAGGTCAAGACACCACAGGCTCAACAGGTGGACCCTGGTTCGAATCCGGGATGAGGACACCCGTTGTTTTTTCTCCTAAACAAAAATAGCTCTAGTTTGAGCTTATTTCTACGTGGGTGTCGAAAATTATTAAGTAAAAGATGAATAAGACTAAATAGATTTAATAAGTTAAATAATGTGACCTTCTATTAACTGTTTTTGTAACAAACCTTTGATTTACCCAAAATAATTTTTAATTATAGTAAACTATTTAATTAAATATATTATTAATGCACCACTTCATAATATACTGAATTATTATATTTAATATTTTATTTAATAAATGATACAATAATGTTTTAAGTACTTTCGTTAGTTTCTACCAGTAGAAAGCCCACCCTGGTTATAAAACACGCAGTATCTGTTTCAAAATATTTCAGAAATTATTATATATGGTGCTTGGCTGTAAGAATATCCAAATGCTGTGAAGCCACATATTCTCTGCAATACAAGATAGAACAGTTAGGTGATTGCTTGGAATCATTCATAATCACCCATGTCACTTGTGAATCATAAAAAGTTATGAAGTGTAAAGGTGCTGTTCAAGTCATAAATAATCAGATGATTAATAAAGATGTTAAAAACTTATTGCAGCTGGTAAAACATACTGCTATTTTCTTGTACAAGATCCAAAAAGATGAGTGTTCCATTGCCGATGATTGCAAAATTTGGTTGACCTTAATGAATGATGATAATCTCATAGAAATGAATCAAAGAAAAGTAAAAACTTGATTTAATCAGGTAATAACTCAACATCATATGCTAGTTTTAAACCGTACTTACCACCTCAACTTATTTGGTGCAGAATGACTCTTACTGTCCTTGCATGATACAAATTAAACCAACCATCATAGGCTAGCTTATATGCTTCATCCGAAGTTGGGCTTGGAAGAATATTTCTCTTAAGCTTTTCATTTATTCATAATAAATTAAGAAATTGTTTGAATTAGGAAATAGCGGCAAAAGGGATCTTTTACTATAGACTGCTTCATGGAAAAGGTGAGTCTGGACTTCAGTGCTAGTGAATTTGTTATGATGTAAC
>QLNU02015360.1:205916614-205932297 GCA_006491805.2 Dysdera silvatica
CAAAGGATGAAAATGGCGAATTTCAGTGCTCCGTAGTTCAGCAACCAATGAAATTATCTGTTTAGCGTCACGTAGATAAATGGTAAACCACATGAGTGATGATGGTAATTTTCTAGTTTAAAATATTAAAATTAAAGGAAAGTTTCTTCTTTTACAAAAAAAAAAATTATCTGCTGCAAGTTTCTTCGCGCTTTTTAGTAATTTATAAACATTATTCATGAGAGTCTCGTCAGTTAGTTAGTTTGAAAATCTAATCATTCAAAATTAAATTTTGCTTACTTTTAAAAATTTGCCCGCGAAATTTTATCTAATTCCGAAATAAAATTTTGCTAGAAAATTACATTTATTTTTTAAAGTTTAATTAAAATTCTGGAGAAACAGAATTTTCAGAAAGTATCTTATTTTCGCACGTTTATATTTTTTGACGAGTTTATTGCAAAGGCTGAAATTTCATGATATGAATAGAAATATAAGCCATCATCACCATCAATTCACCGCGCTTTACCTTACTCTGCTCTAAATCTCATTATTATTATGTTACTTGCACAGCTTTAGACATAAATGAAATTTGCACATTCAAATATTTTTCTCGCTTTAAAATTTTAATTAAATTTATAAATTAAAAATCTGATCTTCTTTTCTGTTGTAAATAAAAATGAAAGAACCTATTTAGGGCACTCGTGTACGAGTTACCAAACCGTAATTTAAATCTGGAGTAAAACGACAAATTGCAGAAAATATTCTGCGTCTTAAACGTAATCTCTTTCGCTCACACATAAACACAAAAAAAATTTTGAAAAATTAAAAATGGCATAGCAAATTTTTTCCTTATGCTTAATAATTTTGATACCGACGTTTTAGCTCAGACTAGAGCGTTTCTAGAAATAGGAGACATCGTCCCCAACCTAGATTCGAACTGGGGTTTCTCCGTTAAGCTCAGAGCACCTTAACCGCTATATATATATATATATATATCATCATCATCATATTCAACCATTATCTATCCACTGCTGGATGAAGGTCTCTCCAAATGCTTTCCACACAAGTCTATCCTGGGCCATTCGTTTCCACGTCACCCCAACCTCTTTTCTTATTTCATCCACCCATCTAGTTTGAGGACGTTTTCTAGGTCTTCGGTGGTCTCTTGGAATCCAGTTCAGAATTTCTGTTGTCCATCGTTGATCAGTTCTTCTTGCAATATGCCCAGCCCATCGCCATTTCAGCCCTTTTACTTTAACAATGATGTCCTCTACTCTAGTTTGCTCTCTCACCCAAGTGTTTCTTTTTCGATCTCTCCTAGTTATTCCAAGCATGCACCTCTCCATGCTCCTTTGCGTTGTCTGTAACTTTCGTATTGCTCCAACTGTTAGACTCCATGTCTCTGATCCATAAGAGAGGACTGGCAATACACACTGGTTGAAGAATTTTCTTTTTAGACATAAAGGCAATTTCCCCTTCAGGATAAAACTGTTTCTTCCAAATGCACTCCAGCCAAGTTTAATACGTCTGTTGAGTTCTTTCATAATGTTGCCATCCATTGAAATCAGCTGGCCAAGGTAAATATATGAATCAGCAATTTCTAGCTCAGTGTTGTCAACTTGTATTTTTGTTTCCTCTACAAAATTATTGAACATGATCTTAGTTTTTTGTAGGTTCATCTTGAGTCCAACTTCTTCACTTCTAGTTGAGAGCTCTTGTACCATGTCTTGGAGTTCTAATGGGTTCGTTGAAAAAATAACAATGTCATCAGCAAACCGCAAATGATTTAAATATTCACCATTTATTTTTATTCCCTTGTTATTCCAATTTATCTGCTGAAAAATCATCTGTAAAGCTGAAGTAAAAAGTTTTGGAGAAATGGTATCTCCCTGCCTCACACCTTTACCAAGTTTGATAGTTTTGGTATCTTTATGTAACCGAAATTTTGCACTTGCATTTTTATACACACGTTTCACCATGTCAATGTACACATCCTCAATGTCTGTTGATCTTAAAGAGTTGATGACTGCTGATGTTTTAATAGAGTCAAAGGCCTTCTCATAGTCAATAAATGCAACACACAATGGAAGTTCATATTCATGTGTTCTTTCAATTAATTCTCTTAATACTTGAATATGGTCCACTGTACTGAATCCACTTCGAAATCCAGCTTGTTCTCTTGGTTGAGCTGCATCTAATTTTTTCTGCAGGCGATGTGTTAGCACTTTTGTGAAGATTTTATAAATAGCAGGTAACAAGCTAATTGGTCGGTAATTTTTCAAATCCTCTTTATCACCTTTTTTATGCAAAAGAATTACTGTTGCAGAATCCCATTGGTTTGGTATGTTACCGCTGTTAAGACATTTGGTAAAGAATTTTGCAAGTATGTCTTCTACATATTCTCCAGCTTCTTTTAGGATATCTAATGTAATACCATCATCGCCAGGGGCTCTTCCTTTCTTCATACTTTTTATTGCAAATGAAACTTCTTCTTTTAAGATTTTAGGAGCTGTTCCTTCGACTATTTCAGTGTCTTCGTTTAATCCACTGTTACTTTCATATAGTTTTTTGTAGAATTCTTCAACTCTTCTAAGTATTTCTTCCCTATTTCTTGTTACGGTGCCATCCTCTCCTTTTAATGCAATGATGTGTTTCTTCCCAACAGATAAACTTCCTTTAACAACCCTAAGGCTCTTGTTATTTTCAATGGCCTTCCTTACTAACTCACAATTGAATTTTCTTATGTCTTCTTTCATGCTTTTGCGCAGAGTTTTACAAAGTTCTATGTACTCAATCCTGGAACTGGTATTTCGATTGTCCACCTTCATATCTCTTCGCCTTTTCATGAGCTGTTTCGTCTTCTCAGATAATTTGCTATTGTGCTTTTTACAGGTTACACCACCAATTTCCCCAGCAGTTTCAACTATTGTCTTAACAATGTTTTCATTTGCTTCTGAGATATCACTTTCATCAATAAGTCCTTCCAGTGCAGAAAAGCGATTTTTTAATTCCAACTTGAATGCCTCGGTATTTACTTTCAGTTTCATTAAATCCATTGTTATGCCTTTAAATAAAAGTTAAAGCCCTTAAACCAAATTAAATTAATTAAGATCCAATAGTATTAAATATTTCGTTTTTCCAATGTATTTAAATATATAATAGCAGCTAGCTTGAAAGTCTTGTACACGCGCTCAATATGTAATAACCAAAGCATTGAACTTATGGCGTACATGGTCCATATGGATCTATAAAAGATTTCATTGGCTCCCGTAACATCTCTTCCCATTGGTTAAAATTCCAATAGTCCCATTGGATAAAGTTTCGGATGTATCAAAACTATAAATGAGAAACATACAGCAAACTCAAGGAGAATGCCTTTGAATCTGGTCTGGAACTGACTGTAAGCGCGGCCGGGCATAGCTCGAAATGACCTCTTACGTTATTAAATGAAATATCTGTATAACCTTTTAATTCGTGTGAATAAAGAATTGGTGTTTAAAAGGTGCATATTCCTCTCAACTTAACAATGGATAAAATGAATCTCATCGCCATGAAGTTAATTATGATGGTGGACAGCCCACAAAAATGTAAGTACTTTACATTTATATTCCGCTCAAGGAACTGTTTAAGTGGGAATGAAAGAACCCACCTATCTTTAAAGGGAATGGGACATCCACCCTCTTACTTACTTGTTTCCTAATGAGCTTCTGTCGTTCTAATTTAGTATTTAAGTGCACTTTACATCTCACCATTCGATGATCACTTCCAGTATTAAATCTGTTCAGTACACTGCAATCTTCAATAATTGATTTCTTGTTTGCCAGGATATAGTCAATTTCACTAGTTCCCCCATTTGGGTGTTTCCATGTCCATTTTCTTTGCGGTTTCTTCTTAAAAAATGAATTCATGATGCTAAGGTTTTCAGCTTCTGCAAATTCGATGAGTTGATCGCCACGTTCATTCCTTTCCCCATATCCGTATTTACCAACCGATGTCTCTCCTTGTTCCTGTTGTCCAATTCTTGCATTGAAATCCCCCATGATGAGCTTGATATGTTGTTTCCCTTTGGTGTGTAACTCTTTGATTTCTTCATAAAATTCTTCAACCTCTTCGTCGGTATGGCTTGATGTTGGTGCATATACCTGTACTATTTGAAGTTGGTATCGCTGGGTTAGTTGAACAACGAGCCTCGCTGCTCGATCTGATGTACTTTCAACTTCCAGAAGACAGTCTTTAATTCTTTTGTTGATTAAGAAGCCAACACCACTTGTTCTTCCAGTTTCCGTTCCTCTATAATAAAACAAATGTCCACTTTTAAGTTCCACCAACTCTTCACCTTTTCTTCTAACTTCACTGAGTCCTACAATGTCCCATTTGATCTTGTCAAGTTCTTCTTCCAATTCCTGAAGTTTTGCTTCAGAAGCAAGGGATCGTCCATTATACGTTGCCAAGGTCAATAACAAACGGCAGCCTGGGCCATTCCAGTGATTCTTAGCACCCCCTGCTTTCATGCCACACTGACCGCTGCCTTGATCAGGAGCACTCCAGCACCTGGAGACTAGGGGCCATGGTTTCTGGTGTGTCAACATAATGGAGGAATTAGCCATAATTTCACCACGCTGGCTAGACGGGTTGGTGAATTAGCCCTCCCCTTCCGCCTTTCTATCCGTGCAGCAAATATTAATTTGCCACATAAATAGAAAGCTCAGCCTGCACCACTTGAAGGCGGGGTAGGACACTAGGTTACTGGCCTGGCCGGTTCCACACATCGTCACATACGTTCAGCGTGTGGGTCTCCTTCCAGTTAGATACCAGCAACCCTTTTGCAGGCCATATATAAAGAACAATAATGAAAAAATTACAGAACCAAATCTTACGTAAGCATAAAGGCGGAGGTCAGACATTTGCTTATTTTTCTTACAAGGGGAAGGAGGGGAGTATAAAATGACCAAAAATGTGCTTGTGTAATACTTGAACGGCCCCATACAGCAAAGCAAACGTGGACAAATTCTCTTAGCAATTGTTCATATTTACTGGTAAATGATTTGCGGTGTTTTCAAATTAAGTGAACATGTGTTTTAGGACAATGGTGACATTTGGCGCCATTTCCATCTTAAGCAATTGCACCAAAAAGTGGCAATTTCATTAATATCAGTATTTCACCAATTTAACAGTAACCCTAACGCCAAATATAACACTGCACATTGTTTGACCGCTTTACCTTTATGAAAAGCACGCATTCTTTTCGAATATAGTGCAGAGTACATTTTTCAAAATTTTTTAATTAACAATTTTAGATAATAACTTATCTACACTTATAAATATGAGAAAGGGTTTGGCAATTGCTTTTTTAGTATGTATTTAAACGATTGCATTTTTATTAGTTCAAAATTACGCGAGTAAAATGTAACCTGTAACTGATAATACTTTTTTATCAATTGTCTACAGTCAAAATTGGATCCAGCTGAGCTTCACCTAGAGTTGTAAAAAGTTCGGGAATTTTGGACATATTGGAAACTTTGGGCATAGAAACCAAGATAGCTAGAATAAAGGAGATAGACTCGTCCGCACCTCTCTTTCTATTGGTCGACTCTGACAATCGACCAATAGGAAGAGGCGCGGACGGGACTTGCTCCCTTATTCTAGCTATCTTAGTTTCTTCCCATCAAAGTTTCCAATGTGTCCAAAATTCCCGGGTTTTTTACAACTCTAGCTTCACCAATCGAACTTCATTCTTGAAACGGTTTTAGAAAGTAATCTATAAAAATTCTCCTGGAACTACAACGCCGCCTGCTCGGCCTACTTTTCCAAAACTTACACATGCACACAAACAACAACAATAATCCACGAAAATATCGATAGTGAAAACTTTATCGCTACGGCCACCCCCCAATTTGTCTCCTGGCGTTTAAGTTTTGCGAGCGTTAACGTGATTGTTTTTATTAATGCGTATCTAAAAAAAACTTGTAAGTACTGTGTGTTGGTGATACCGTTTGTGTTTTGAACATTTTTGTTAAACGTATTTGGAATTGGCGAACTTTTATATTTTCATATGATTTGCACGTGGTAAAATCTGTTAGAATAATCGCGGCCTGAAGTTTACCGCCCCCAAAATGGTTGACAGATTAGTAAATAGTGAGGCAAACGCCAAGAGAATAGCTGCTGTAGAAAATTGTTTTGGAGCTTCTGGCCAACCTCTGTCTATACAAGGAAGAGTTTTGGTTGGTGAAGGCGTCCTTACGAAAATGTGTCGGAAAAAAGCCAAACCACGACAGTTTTTCTTATTCAATGATATTCTAGTGTACGGAAATATATTAATGGACAAAAAGAAGTACAATAAGCAACATATCATACCACTTGAAGAAGTGAAGTTAGAAAACTTAGAAGATGATGGAGTCATGAAAAATGGTTGGCTAATACGAACACCGACGAAATCGTTTGCTGTTTATGCTGCTACTGCTACTGAGAAAACGGAGTGGATGGCACACATTAATAAATGTGTAGATGATTTGTTAAAAAAAACGGGGAAAAAGCCAACTCTGGAACACGCTGCAGTTTGGATTCCTGATGCTGAAGCTTCCATATGTATGCACTGTAGAAAAACTCAGTTTACTGTTCTTAATCGTAGACATCATTGTCGAAAATGTGGTGCTGTGGTTTGCAATCCATGTTCCAATAAAAAGTTCCTTTTGCCAGCACAATCATCAAAACCTCTTCGTGTATGTTTGAAATGTTATGATACTTTGTGGAGAGCTCGTTCAATTTCTGATGAGGTGCCTTCCAATGAAAAACATTTAAACCAAGATTCATCTGGAGAAGATGATTCTGAAGATGAATTTGAGGATGATAGTCCAAAAACAGCCAAATGTGATGAAGTGAAGGGAATGGCAGATTTAATGCTAGATGAAAAGCCTACATTTTACAGTGATGCACCCGACACTGATAATATGGAAATCTGTAATACTTCCACTATTGGTACAACCAGTTACAGTTGTGATACAGTAGCTGATTCATGCAATGCAAATACTACGGCAACTGATACAACTTGTGACAGTGGTACGTGTGGATCTGGTGATGCTGGAACTGCAGAATAAATTTTGGCAAACACCTTAAGTGCTCTTTAAAATGACAAGGAATAATTAATAGTGCTTATACTATTTATACTTTTTGATAATGATCTGCCAGTATTATAATGCCATGATATTTTAATACTTCACGTTAAATTAACTGATACAACATTTTTGTTTTTGCAGATTGACCCATTTTGTTACATTTTTGTTTCTGTATGATTATGTAATATCAGAACGTTAAGTTAGTTATAAAAGTACTGGTCTTTTTTTTTTTTTTTCAATTATTTGTATGATTAATTTGTAACCTTCCGTTTTCTGATCTTGCCAGTTCATTAGTGTCTAAGTGCCTTATGTGTATGCGTTGTGATATCTAAGTGATATTTAGATAAATTTTCATATGATTGAAGTTGCTTTGTTGAGGGCTTATATATATATATATATAATGACTATATTTTGTGTGGAGAAGCCATTCCATGACATCTCACCTTTACATTTTAAAGAGAGTTTATAAATTCTAAACATTTCTCAAGTAAATAATTACAAGGTATTTGTATATTTGTTACGCGGTGGATGTGTCTATAAATTCAGCTCACTTAAGAGTAGAAAGTATATAACAATTTAAATACCTAGCTATAGTTTGTGCTGTGTATATATTGTTGCATTTTGAGTGCCTTTTTTAATTTGAATATTTAATGCTATTTTTAGAAGAAATGTTAATATTTCAAGGAATTAGCAAAGAATTTTATGTTTGTTTTAAACATACTTTTTTTTAACCCTTTTATAATTCGGAAATCTTGGGCTGAGTGTGACTTTCAAATTGAATAATGCAAGTTTATAATATGAATATGTAAACATTTTTAATGAAAAAGATTCTTACAAATTGAAGCAAAGTGACAGTAAGTAGAATGTATATTTTTATTTAATATGATGCATGATCACTGTTACTTGGCCATGAAATACAACATGTTTTAATTTGTAATGAGGGAAAGAATTTTTCGCATAGAATTTTTGAAATTGTGAATGCTAAAACATATAAGATCTACCACAGTAGTATGTCATGAAGAAACTAATAATTTTGATCCGGAACAATGCTCATTAGTTTAAAAGTTTAGTTTTGATAATTTATATGAAATTGCCGTTCGTTCAGTAAATTGTTTTCCTGCTGATGGTGTGTGTGTTTTAATACCAGTGTTCGTTTTAGAGTTAAAACATTTGTTTGAAAGAAGGGCCATTTGAATTTTTGACATCATTGCATTATGAGAACTAGATATACAAACGATTTTAATTAAACCATTGCTCATTAAAATTATTGTTATTAGTGCTTTTATTTCTGATTGCTTTCAATTTGAAATTCAGTGTTTCAGATAAAAAAAATATTTTGAAAATTGTGCTTATTAATAAAAATGTAATTTTACATATGTGGTTCATTATTTTGGTAATAGGTTTATTTTCTAATTTTCCCATTTGTAGATACCGTGTTTGGCGCAGTATAGCCCAGATGCTCTTGCGCCATAAAAAAGCCAAACAATCAATCAATCAATCCATTTGTAGACAGTTGTTTACCTTTTATATTTTTTTTCTTTATATAATGACCATGTATATAGTGAGATTTAAAACTGTACAAATTGTAATGGAAGATAGAGATGCGAAAACGAACCCTTTTTGTTGGTGAATGTATATCCAGACATATGAACACCTAATTTTCAGATTTATAAGTAAAGGCAAAGTTATAAGCGTAAGTAAGGTTGTTAAAACGTTTTATTTCAACGTACGTTTCTGACGGACTTGGCCGTCTTTCGTCAGGAATACAAAATGAGAAAATAAATATTAGAAAATTGGAGATGTTTCAAGATTGTGTTGCTAAGTTGTGGATGAATATAAAACATTTTAACAGCCTTACTTATGCTCATAAAGTTTTTACTCATAAATCTTATCTGTGTAATGCTGCGTCAAATTGTCTTGCCTAACTTTCAGTTGCATGCATCTGTACAATTTGTGGATTGTGCCCTCAGTGGCACAGTGTGGTAACGCATTTGCCTAGTTCGCTGTTAATCCGGGTTTTACTACCAACAGTGAAAAGAACGCTTACTCAGAAATCTCATAAAGATCGCATTGCTCACTGTAGTCCGGGGTTGGTTCCCTCAGAAAACAGTAGGTCCAGTGCACCAAGACCATTGTAGTCCTTGAGTCGTAAAACCACAAACTTTGTGGATTGTCATGCACGTAAACACCTCCCATGTGAAGGAGGCTTTATCTGTGAAGGATATTATGAAACGGAAGTTACATCTGCCAGAGATACATTTATTAACAAAAAAAGCTCCTAAGTGTTCCTAATTTCTATTAAACTTTACACACAGAATTTTGAATAACTCCATTTCTGTAGAAAATTCTAGATCTGGAAGCTAAATCAAATATAATTTATTCTGCTCCTAACTAGAATTTCAATCATCAAAACAGTATAATTTTAAAATAAATTTTTTAAAATAGATTTAATTATAAATAATTCCTAAATAACAACTATAAAATAATTCCTTAAAACAGATTTTGATCAGCATCATGGATTAAAACTTCCTTCGCTGAAAATGATCTCAAATGTATCTAGACATCTGAAATCTCAAGAACTCGAAAAGATATGTACACATTGCTTTTAATAGATATTGGTGGTCTAATCAATTTAAAAATCAGCAATGTTATTAGTGAGTACTTTAAAATTCAAAGTTATGGCTAAAAAGTTTGACTGCAGTATAGCAAAGGCCCCTTGGTAACTACCTGCCAGGTTAGAAATCAAGATTGTAACCATAGAAAGAATGTCTAAACTTTTTATGAGAAGGTATAGGTTGAAGTTTCCACATATGCCTATACATATAGTTGCCAATTGCTCTAGAATGACCGGAATACATGTTAACGCTGCATGTCCCATGTAGGTCTCCATTTGCTTCACAAAACTCTTACTCGGTTTTATCAGACAAATTTACTGAAGGTAAAACAAGTAACATATCAAGCTTTAAAGGAGCAGAAAGAATATATGTACATATAGATTTTTTTTTAAAGATTATCAAACTTAAAATTACTAAAATTAGAAACATCAAAAATACATTTGATACTTTTCTTAATGTGTGTAAACTGAACACTTTAAAACTGTTTCTAAAAGACAATTTTTAGCATTTTTGTGTTAGCTAAGGTAATATACACAAGTGTAAATTTTAGTCATAACAAAATCAATGTGTCGACTGATCTGGAAAAGTCAGGGAAGTTTTTCTGACTGGAAAAGTCAGGGAAATTTGAAGTGCAAAGGCCGAAGTCAGGGAAATTTAAAATTCATTGCGATAATCTATGAAAATTTTCCTGAACTGAAATTTTTGTACTGCGTTGCATAATGGAAATTTTGAAAAACTTGAACTTTTGACTAAACTTCTTCCAAACATTACTTTTTTGCACAAAAACTAATGTAATTTATATAAAATTATTAAGCCCATATATATCTCTGGAGGGAATGTATTTGCCAAATATATAACTAAAACTTTAAAAAAAAAAAAAAACTTTTTAACTAAATGCTTAATTTGTAAGTGATTTTGATCATACTAGTCTCCTTTTTCTTTTATACAGTCATACGTCATTGGCATGTGCAGGGGTGGTGTTGATGGAGATTGTAACCTCCCCATTGCCGTGAAATTTTGTATACTTAACATAGGAATCCATGAGTTGTAGCTCTGTAAACCCTCTCCCCCTTATGAACTTTTTGTGTATGCCTATGTCATACACACTTCTTAAATGGAATAAAAGACCCAACAGCTTTGCAATTATATAGCTAAACTCGTTTATAATCTCAAAAATGATGAGATGAAAACATAAATATTTAATCAAAGCAAGGTTTTAATGTAAGTGCATTTTTTAATATAGTTTTTATATTTGTAAATTCATTAATTGAGTGAAAAACGACTTTGGGGTTTGTGTTGGTGAAGTTTATGGTCTTGAAACTTGTTTCGATTTCGCAAATTTTAATGCATTGTAATGTATTGTTTGCTAAAATTAGTGACTAGAAATTGATCAATATTTGGTCAGGAAAGTTTGAAATTGAATTCAGTCATAACAATGTTTTATTATTAATTTATCCTTCCTCAACTAATTATAGCAGTATTTTATGATTTTTAAAAGTTTATACTTTTTTTTTATCTGGCTTATAATAATGGCTGAACCATTAAAGTGAGACATGGAATGTTAGAATATGCAGGGTAGATGCAGAACATTATTACATTTATGACTCAAATGTAGAAAGGCTAAAAAATAATGACATCGTTGTTTAAATTTTTTTACTTAATAGTTTTCGACACCCATGTAGAAATAAACTTAAACTAGAGCTGTTTTTTGTTTAGGAGAAAAGAGACGCCTGCTCATCCTGATTCAACCAGGGTCCCTCAGTTTAGTCCAGTGTGTCCTAAACACTAGACTAACGAGACAAGAACAAGTCTTTTCTCCATATATAAGGATGTAAGATATTATTACCCTTCACAGGATAACAATACTTCCAACAATGGTCAACACACAAAGCTACCTCATAGGCTTAGCTGAGGTATTTTGGAGTTGTAACCCCCCATTGCAATGAAATTTTGTATATTTAACATAGGAATATATGAGTTGTAGCTCTGTAACCCCCACCATTGAGCCTGTAGCCACCCCGCCTATGAAAGCTACCCGGACGAGTTTTTGTTTTTCTACTAAATGAAAAACAGCTCTAATTTGAGCTTATTTCTACGTGGGTGTCAAAAATTAAGTAAAAATAAATTTCTCCAGAAAAACTTGCCCTGGTGACTGTGTGTTGACCATTATTTGGCAATTGTGTTATCCCTGCGGAGGGTAATAATATCTTACATCTTTACATACGGAGAAAAAGAGCGTTGTTCCTGTCCTCATTCGTCTAGCGGTTTGGGCACTCCAGGCTAAACGGAGGGACTCTGGTTCGAATCCACGATGAGGATGGCGTCTATTTCTCATAAACGAAAAACAGCTCTAGCTTGAGCGTATTTCTATGTGAGTGTCAAAAATTAAGTAAAAATGAATTCCCCCACAAAAACTCGCCCCGGTGGCTTTGTGTGTTGACCATTATTTGGCAATTGTGTTATCCCTGTGAAGGGTAATAATATCTTATATCCATAAATTTTATTTGTATTTATTGTAGTTCAGCAATTTTATTTGATTAAAAAAATATATTCTGTATGTAAGTTTTCAAAAACAATATATATCTGGAAATTTTTTGTTACTAATTTGCAAAAGACAGAGAAGTTCGAAAAAGAAATTTGGGTAGACACCCTGTAAAATATTTTAGCAATTTTCCAGTAAATCTTATAAACATACTACGTTTGCTGCAAATATGCTTTTTTGTGTATTTGAGTGCGTTGTAAAAGTTACCTAACTTTTAACAGAGCAGGTCTGAAACTTTTGTGATTTCTGCATAGAAAAATTAAAAACTATTGAGCTAATCGAATTGGAGGTTTTGCAGTAAATTAATTAAACGTTATATGAAATGTTAATATTATTATGTAACAGAACAAAAAATTTTGGTGCTAGTACAGATTACGGCAACAATTGGTGACTTCTTTTTTTTCAAAACTTGTCATTATCGACGTGTATGCGTAGTATGATTCTGCCATTTTGGATTTTTTCCCCCATTAATGGAGGAATGTTTTGAAACTGTGAGATTGTAGCACCATGATTCATTAATGTTTTTAGTAAAAAGGGGTGTGGGTGGTGTGTCTTTACTAGGCAGGTACTGATTCAGGAAAGGTACTGGGTCACAAAAACGTCTGGAAAACATTTCATTATGGTGGATGCTGGCTACAGACGGTGGTGTCTTGGCAGAGTTTCTGTACTAGTACCAAAATTCCATTTATTTTAAAATTATTTGACTGTGTTGTGTTCAAACAATGCTCCTGAAAACTCCTAAAATCTTTCGCAATTGTTCCTGAAAAGGTTTTTTCAATATTGGCAGGTATGTATACATTACCCAGTAATACTCCAATTAGTAAAGAAAGATTTAGAACAATCAATGTGTGACTGAATCAAACCTAGATAAATGATCACTAGTTCAGTCTTAAGAAAACTGAGATAATAAGTGGATTGACCATATATATACAGAATTATAAAAAATTCAATTTTAAAACTCTTGTATTTTTTCTATATATTAAATGATATACGAGTATATAATTGCATATAATATAGCCCCATGATAACGCAGAGGTGATGTGTTCGTCTATCATGCCATTAACTTTGGTTTGGCTGCAATGGTACCATAGAATGCAGGGCCGCCTCAAGGGATGGGCGATCGCCCTGACGCCGCAAAATATTGGCTTCACGATCGGATAAAATCAATTTACCAGAAAAAATTATTTTAAAAAGTGGCTAAGTGTTTCACCTATTCTTTTCTAACTCCAATACCGTTAACAAACGAACACTTGACCATGAGGGTCTGTTTATAGTACATGGCAAGTAGCTTATTGGTCAGCGAACCACTTTGGAAACAGTACTACTCCCCACCCTCTGGCCTCCGTCCAAGGGCGGATCCATCGATGTTGTAGTTAAAAAGTGGTTTCGGGGCCCTCACCAGGAAATTTTTTTAGTTTTGGTTGTTAACAGGATTAGGTATATACATTAGCCTTCCTACTAGGTTGTCCAACATACGGTCTGAGAACAATGTTAATCCGGCCTGCCTACAACTGTTTGAAATAAAAAAAAATTCCCAAACAAAAATTTTAGATATTTTTTTTCAGAAATAAGGAAAAATTTTGGGGACAGGAGAGGTGACCCCTTTCTACATCGCAAGAGCACAAATAACTGGAAAAAACTCTAAAGGGAGGCTGTTAAGTGTAATTTTTTTTGCCTTTTTTTTAAGAAACCGCTGGCCCACGGGATCCGTGAAAATTCTTTAAGTGGCCCGCTACCCAAAAAGGTTGGACAACCCTGCTTTATACTCACCAAAATATTTAATTTACGACAATGAATTAAAGCTGGGCTTTTCTTTAATTAAACTATATGGTTTAGGATAGATTATAGTCAAGTATGACAGAAGGATAACCTAGTAAAGGAGACATATACAATAACCAAAAACGATAATTTACAATGTAATTAATAGAACAAGTTTAAATTTAAACTACAAAAACATCGTAATTATTTTACTTTTTTTATAACAAGCAACTTTTTAAAAAATTTGAAGTTTATAGTGCAAAGTCGAGCCATCTTGGTTTCTTTGAAAATTTGTTAATCACTTTATTTACATCAATATGAATGTCTCTGTGGGTGTGTATTAAAAGTCTCTTCTGTCATCCGCGTTCGAAGCCAAGTTTGACGGCGCTTCAAGGATAAAAAACTACGTTCTGCTGAAGCAACACTTACTGAAAACGTAGTTTGAAAGGCAAGTAGCTTATAGATTCGTGGAAAAACGTCTTGATCGCATTTCTCCAAGACTTAGAGACTTTGGACGCCTGTGTAAGACTTTTATTTATTACAGTCGTAACAAACAATACATAAAATATTCTTCATCAACTTTATTTTTTCCTATTTAAGCCTGACGGGGGGGGGGCGATCGCTCTCTTCGCCCCTCGCTGGATCCGCCAGTGCCTCCGCCTCCATCTCTCCAGTAGCGAAGCGTGGGTCGCTGTCATTGCCAACGAGCTGATGATTTATTGAAAGTCGGTTGTCGCGCCCTCTCCTCTTCCCTACCCGTCGCCCGTTCTGGCGCGAGCCCTGACCAATGACGTGGGAAAAGACTCGTCCGAGGTGAAATTAGTTTCTGCAAACTTCTACTAATTTCGAGAAAGCAATAGAATTCCTTCTTTCCAGATTGTTCTCTATAAGCTATTTAAAGCTTCCCCGTATGGATTGGAAGAGAGAGCGAGCCAGAGATTAAGATATTTGACGCCGTTTTCATCTGAAGATTTTGACCTAACAGAGTAGCTATTGTAATCACTCACTACGGGAACTTTTGCCTTCGTTGAAAAGTTTATGTGGATTATTTGTGAACTGTATTTGTCAGCTCGTCTAGTCGTGTTTCTAAGTATTTAAATACTGTGATTGAAAACATTTATTTTCAAGTCAACATCTTGCCACCCCGGCAATTGTGCTATTGAAATCATCGTTACGAGTGAGTAGCGAATTTTACGATTTGAACTTAATAGTGGCTGTACAAAGCCCTGTGCTCCGAGAGTCATCTTTGTAAATACTTGTGAACACTAGAAATCATCGTCTTTATAAATTCTTGTAAATATCAGTAATCATCGTCATTGTTGAATTATTGTGCATCTTGTGAATATGTGTAATGAAGAGTTAAGAATTTCCATTGTTCTCAGTCAGATCTAAGAACCCGCCCCAGTTTGTAGTGACTTACCCGTGTAAATAAAAGAATTTCTGTAACAGCACGTACGTACAGATTAAATATTGTGAGTGCGATTTCACCATGTCTAAAAAACTCTCTGGAGCGCAAAGACGCAACTTAGCGAAAGACGAGGAAGCATCGAATGCATGGTTTTTTTTGAAACTACAAATCATATTGAGATTTTTTTTTTTTTTACTTCTACCCCAACTCTTTAACTCCCTAATTTTACTTAGGGCTATTTTCTGTTTAATGGCCATATGCCTACTAAA
>QLNU02015360.1:205932397-205983634 GCA_006491805.2 Dysdera silvatica
TGAGTGGAATTAAGCAACTATCTGAGAATTGTCATGGTAACCATGGATCCTGACATATTGCCATCAGGTTCATTAGACTTTCTGTTAGGGACCACATATTTAGAGATAAAAGAGTGCTAAAGGGGACTGGTATCTCAATTGCTGAAGATCTTACGCACAAGAGACGTACAATAATATTATATGGTCGTCTAAGGCAGGCTGGTCTGACCTGGTGGACTAGAGGAGGAGACATTATCGTTGTGGAACCTATTAATTTAAGAAAGAAATATTTGCGACTTTTTCTGGTTTGCGGATGTTTCTGCAGAGATTGGATGGACATGTGCCTGATGAAACATCTTCTGGTTAACGCTGTCTGGTGTCATTGTCCTGTAGGGTTACCAATTGCGGTTTCTACATTTATAGATTTGGTTATCGTTCTATGACGGATTGCAGAACGATGGAGCGGTGATAGACTCCATAATATCACCGATAGCTTATAAATTATATCAGAAGGGTTTTAGCACGTGCGTCAACTCACGTGGATTGTTACCCTGGAACCTTATCTCAATTGACTCAGCAATACCAAGATACAGATGAACCATGTAGACATACTTTGTATATGCTGAGTATTTCAAGGAGCCACGAGTGTGGAACAGAGTCGAAAGCCTTCTTGTAGTCTATGTATGCGGTGTTGAGTTTTCGCTTTTGTTTTCTTGCTTGTTCCAGGATAACTGAGTCGATGGTAAGCTGCTCTTTACATCCCAGAGTCCCTTTCTGGCATCCCTTTTGTTCTTCCGTCATTAAGTTGTTGCTTTCGCTGTGCCGGCTTATTTTTTCAGAGATGCACCCCGTGAGTATCTTGTACAGGGTGTTAAGGCACGTAATGGGTCGGTATTTCGCTGGGTTACTGGTATCCTGGTCCTTCGGTAGGAGGTAAGTTATTCCCTTGCAGAGGAATTCAGGCATTTTGCTGGGGTCTTCAATTATCGCCGTAAGTTCCTTGGCTAATGGGCCATGGGCGCTGGTAAATTTCTTGTACCAGAAGTTGTGTATGCCGTCAATACCGGGTGCTTTCCAGTTGTGCGTACGTTGGATTACCTGCTGGAGTTCCTCTATCGTGATGCCCGTGTACTCCATCTCCTCTATTCCTCTCGTAGCCTCCATTTCTTGCTGAATCCAGGGGGCGCTTTTGTGCTGTACTTCATTGGACCATAGTGTCTTCCAGAAGGTCTCTATTTCTGCTGGCTTTGGGGCTTCGTACTTGTCTTGGTTCGCTGGTGTCTCTCGAAGCTTCCTGTAGAAGGCCTTCTGGTTTGCTTGGAATTGCATGTTCTGTTGTTTTCTGTTGGTACAGTCTTTGTATCTTCGGAGTCTTCTGGCGTATACACCCAGTTTTTGTTTGAGGGTATCCAGATATTCGCTGATGTGTTTATTGGGCTCTTCGTGTCTTGTATGGACCCTATTTCTCTTAAGGGCCATCTTCACTTTCTTTTCCATACACAACATTTTTTGTATAAGCATGACTAAGTCTCTACCATCTCTCTGCCTTATAAAAAGTGGCCATTTTATTCATGTTGTCACTTTACCAGGTCCACCCTTTATATATATATATATATATAAAAGTTTTCCTCGCCCATTCTTGGCGGAAACAGGCTTTGGGACGGGCAGAGCGCCATGTTCCCAAGCCTCTTTTTACATCACTTCTTAATGTGCCATGTCTAGAAACTTCCTGACAATGTGACACGTGTTTAGGATTGTGGCTTTTTGTATTTCAATGTAGGTGTTTGGGTCAATGTTGAGTATCTCCAAATTCGTCGCAAGCGTTTTTGGTACTATCCCTGTTGCTGAGATGACTAACGGGATGATGAAGATCTTTTCCATACCCCATATATCTCGTACTTCATGTCATAGAAGGCCTTTGACTCTATTAAAACATCAGCAGTCATCAACTCTTTAAGATCAACAGACGTTGAGGATGTGTACATTGACATGGTGAAACGTGTGTATAAAAATGCAAGTGCAAAATTTCGGTTACATAAAGATACCAAAACTATCAAACTTGGCAAAGGGGTGAGGCAGGGAGATACCATTTCTCCAAAACTTTTTACTTCAGCTTTACAGATGATTTTTCAGCTGATAAATTGGAATAACAAGGGAATAAAAATAAATGGTGAATATTTAAATCATCTGCGGTTTGCTGATGACATTGTTATTTTTTCAACGAACCCATCAGAACTCCAAGACATGGTACAGGAGCTCTCAACTAGAAGTAAAGAAGTTGGACTCAAGATGAACCTACAAAAAACTAAGATCATGTTCAATAATTTCGTAGAGGAAACAAAAATACAAGTTGACAACATTGAGCTAGAAATTGCTGATTCATATATTTACCTTGGCCAGCTGATTTCAATGGATGGCAACATTATGAAAGAACTCAACAGACGTATTAAACTTGGCTGGAGTGCATTTGGAAGAAACAGTTTTATCCTGAAGGGGAAATTGCCTTTGTGTCTAAAAAGAAAGGTCTTCAACCAGTGTGTATTGCCAGTCCTCTCTTATGGATCAGAGACATGGAGTCTAACAGTTGGAGCAATACGAAAGTTACAGACAACGCAAAGGAGCATGGAGAGGTGCATGCTTGGAATAACTAGGAGAGATCGAAAAAGAAACACTTGGGTGAGAGAGCAAACTAGAGTAGAGGACATCATTGTTAAAGTAAAAGGGCTGAAATGGCGATGGGCTGGGCATATTGCAAGAAGAACTGATCAACGATGGACAACAGAAATTCTGAACTGGATTCCAAGAGACCACCGAAGACCTAGAAAACGTCCTCAAACTAGATGGGTGGATGAAATAAGAAAACAGGTTGGGGTGACGTGGAAGCGAATTGCTCAGGATAGACTTGTGTGGAAAGCATTTGGAGAGACCTTCATCCAGCAGTGGATAGATAATGGTTGAATATGATGATGATATATATATATCATCATATACACCCTAATTAAAAAGTAACAGAACACTTCAAGGTAGAATTTATAAGGTCAATTGATTGCAAGTGTAAATTACACATTTACGTAATAATCGCCGACATACCTTTCTTATGGCAAGGGAATTTTTTCCACAGACCCTTTTTATGTGCCCAGAGTAAGCGCACTGAGCAAACATAAAAAATTAATTTGCATAGTTTAACACTTTTATTGAAAACTAACAAGGAATGCCATGTACTTTCATTTTTATCGTAGTAGTTATAAGGCGTAAGATATTGGAATAGTCTTTGCACTTCAGCAATCTTTTCTTGTTCCTCTGGTCATTTTTGTCATAGTAGTTACAAGGCGTAAGACATTGGAATAGCCTCTGCACTTCAGCGATCTTTTCTTGTTCCTCCAGCATCTGATACTTTCATTGATAAGGTTTTTCGAGAAACTAGTATTTTTTAGCATTTTGCTACAATTTTTCCCCCATTTTTGAGACTGCATGTTTTGAGCCAGCTTAAAGCCTGCCCTTAACGTTTGTAAAATGAATTAACTTATCCCGAAAAAAAAAGTTGAGAGTTTAACTGCTGCACTTATAGTGTGGTTCGGTTGTGTTATTAATTTTTATGTCTCATAAGCAACCCCTACAAAAAGGATGTTTACGTAATACTTGAACATTGATGAATACTTTCTCTATTAACTTTTTACCATTTGTTTCAATGTATTACTCCCTTTACAATGACAACTTCAGTTTTTATCCTTTTTGAGATGCAAATCAATCATTCCTGATTTCGCGCTCTATGGGCTTGCTCATATTCAATAAGGTTCATGAGGTTGAAATATTACACATGTATAAATTAACCCAAACATTGAATGTTTGTACCTTTCTCCATATTTTCTTCATTATAAAAAAAAATATGAATAAAAATCAAGGCCAAACGCTATTTTTAGCTAATAGGAATTAAAAACCAGATTGTACATAAATTATTTCATTATATATTTATGTACGTATATAAATTCTCAAACGTTTAGGAAAAGGAAATCATTTCCCATGCCACTCACAACAGTGGGTTCATACTTTTTTTTTATCTAAGACAAACAGGAAAGGTGTTATGCTTGTGTACATGTAAAAATTTCGGATTAACAGGATTTTCTTAAAGAAAAGAAACTCTGGTATGCATTTTAAAAATCGTTTCATAGGATCAGAATGCTAAAGATCGGGAATAAAAAACAACGATTCCACAAATCGATTTTCATTTAGAAAAAACCCCATTATCTAGCCGGTAAAATTGACTAATGCAATTCGAGGGCGGCATACACTTGTGGGTGCATACCAAACTTTTTTTCATCTAACCGTGCCAACTAATTGAAATCTTTGCGTGTACACATGTAAAGATTCCAATTAGTTCAAGATTCTAGCTGCAATGACACATATTTGTGTCATTACAGTTTCTTTAAATTCTGTTACTTATTTGTAAATCAGAATGCTAATTAAAACAAGATCTATAAAAAACAGCGAATTCTAAATCATTTAGAAAAAAAAATCACGAGCTACTTATCTATTTCCGTGCCCCCTCTTCACTATTGGCTGGTGTCGGTAAATTTGACTAATGTTATGTAACAGAGGGCGGAGATGATCCAGGGTTTGTATACAAATCTCTTTAATCCAAACCTTTTTTCATCTGAACAGTGCCAACTAATTAAAATTTCCTCAAGATTTTCGATTTTGCGGGATTACGATTTATCAAGGGTGAAAAAAGAAAAATTTCGAATTAACGGGCTTTAAATAATAAAACTGGTATAGATAAAAGAGTATATATCCATGAGCATAATGCGAATTATATAAAGTAAGTACGGAATATGCACCTATATGTATCCTAAAAACTCCCATAGTATATTACGATTTATGAAACGTTTTTGTTCTTCTTGAGTGAGAAAACACTTACGAATAAGCGAAGGGACCGAAATGCATTGTTATTTTACGAATTAACGCTAGTGGGACCTGGAGTTTATTACGAAATACCGAAATTGTACTGTACAAAGGATTTTCGAAGCTTTGTGGGAAACACTGCAAACATAACTTTAATGCACGATTTAAGAAATTTATTTTCCTTCGAATTTTTATATACACGTACACCTGCCTAGTGCACCGACTCCCAACAGCGCTTACTCGTAGTTCCTCGGAAAACAGGTGGTCCCGGCGCAGCATGACGTCTACAATCGTTGATACAGTCATCAGATGAAACAATATATATATATATCATAAATGTAAGTATTGGAATACACAAGAATATGTACTAAAGAAATATGGAAAAAGCCTATGATATTATTACTTATAATACATTACATGCAAAAGGGAGGGGGCGTATAAAAAATAATAATAAAAATAATAAAATAAATAAAATTATCTGAAGAGCGGCGCATGAAGCAGCAGCAATTAGTATGATAAATAATATATAAATGGAAAATAATATATAATGAAAATATAAATGAAAATGTAGAAAATTCAGTAAGTAAATTGGTGAAAAATGGAAGTAAATAAATGAAAATTATTAATAAGTAAGTGCAGATACATTTGGAATGCCAATAACCACACTAGAACATAATTCTAGTGTATTGGCTATATTATTTTGTATAATATATTATAGTATTATTAGCATTCCCTTTATATCTTCACTTACTTATTAATAATTTTAATTTATTTACTTTCATTTTTCACCAATTTATTTGCTTGATTTTCTACATTTTCATTTACACACACACACACATGTGTGTGTGTGTATATATATACATATATGGAGAAAGTGGTTTATTTTGTACCGTTTGTCACAGTACAATTAACATTGCCAAAGGCTTTTATGCCATTAAGCAACATTTTGACACGCCCAAGCATCAAAGTAACTTTTCCCGTAAAAAAGATGCAAATCAACTTCTTATTTCAAATAGTATTGAGGCATCTAATTCTGGAATTAGTTTATATAGTGTTAAAGACTCGGCTTACATTGCTGAACTGATATGATATTTAACGATGGCCTCTGGAAACATCTCTGTAAATTTTTCACAAGATATCGAAAGTGTTTTTAGGGCAATGTTCCAAACTGATGGTGCTGTACCACAAAAATTTTCTCTAAATCCTACTAAGGTCAAGTATCTAATGAGTAATGCCTTAGGTCCCTACTTCAGGAGATTATTAAAAGAAGCTGGTTCGTCATATTTTACTTTAATGTTTGATGAAATCACTAATAAGGCAGGTGCAAAAGAACTCCAAACAGCAATCAGGTTTTGGTCTGAGAAAAAAACGAAGTGGTCTCGCATCATTTGGAGACATTTGATATGGGCCATGCAACTGCTGAAATCTTAAAGGGCAATATACTGATTGCTCTGGAAAATGTGCATTTACAAGTTTCAAAATTACTGATGCTGGGAAGTGATGGCCCTAAAGTGAACCAAAAGGTGTTTTCCCTTTTGAATAAGGAAATGAAATCAATTAGAGGGAAAGGACTTGTGGACTTGGGATTTTGTAACATCCATATGGTTCACAATGCCTGTAAAAAAAATTTGGAAGAGCTTGACTATGAAGCATCAGAGCTCATCATAGCAATATACAGATATTTTAAAGATTGGCTCTCACGGTGGGAGGATTTTATGAAAATTTAAGATAGTAAGGACTTGCCTAATTTGCAGTTTATTAAACATGCCAGTTCGTGATGGCTAATGATTGAGTCTGCTGCTAGGAGAGTACTTGAACAGTGGGACACTGTGATAGAATATTTTCTGAAATTCATTCCATTGAAGCGAAGTACTTTGCTGAAAACGAATGGATATAAAAGAATCCTGCTTCTTTTGAAAAAGAAAACCATACAAGCAGAGTTGAAATTTATGGATGTGAACTCATCTCTTTTCACAAGTTTTACTGGTTTATATCAAAGGCAGGAACCTTTAATTCATGTCTTGCATGAACACATAAAGGACCTTGTAATTTCTGTTATGGGTCGCTCATGTAAAACAGTGGCTGTAGAGAAGTTCGAAGAATCTCCTTATGAAGATACCTTCAGTGATGATTGTTGCCTCTGAAAGATATGCCCCTGATAAAATGAAAATCCTAATTGCTCCTTTGTTAGATTTTGAGAAAGAAGAATTTATTTCACAGGTACGTAAGCATTATGTTGCTGCCGGAAAGTACATTGTTGGGAAAAAAGTTATCTTCTCTAGAGTTTCAAGTGTCTGAAACCAGATCAAGAAAAATTAATGGTTAGTCAGAAAAGGTTTCTGGTAATGGCAGCTGCTTTATCTGTACAATACGAGGAAGAAAAATTATTAGATGAGTGGAGACTTATTCAACTCAAAAATATGAAGTATGATAGCAGAATTGATCACTATTGGTCCCAGATTCTTAAATGTAAAGTTGTGGATGGTGCACTTAAATATCCAAATGCAGTAATGGTCATTAAGGCTGCATTGATACTTGCACACAGTAATGCAGACGTTGAAAAGGGGTTTTCCAGGTCTGCAAAGACAATGACAGAGCATCAATGTCTGTGCGAACATTAAATGCCAGATTAAATATTGCTGATGGATTGAAAAGTTTTGACGATAAACCTCATTTAGTTCCTATAATTACTGAATTAATCAATTTAGCCCACCTGGCTTATAAAAGCTACAAAGATTATTTAAACAAACAAAAGCAGAAGAAGGAGGAGGAGGAGATAGAAGAGGAAGAATCTAAAGTTCTTGAGGAAGAGAAGAGGAAAAAGATAGAACAAAGTCAAGATATAACAGAAAAATTGAAGACTCGGCTGAAAGCTGCTAAGGGGTCGGAAAGTGTATAAACTTGTGCTGTTGATCAGTTGTTGGGGGAAGTTAATGACAAACTTAGAAAAGCTATACAAAAAAAATGAATTTGCAGCAGTGCAGGTTGCTTAGGCAATTCCGGAAGGGGCCATGAAGAACAACGTTGAATGAAGGCAGAAAAGGAAAACTATTGATAGTTTAGAGAGACAATTGGATGAAAAAAGGACTCTTTTATTACAACTTTTTTCCCTAAAAAACCTAGAACTTTTTAATTTTTGGTCTTACTATGTTGTTGTTTCTTTTATATATTACCAAACTTTTTAATTCATGTTATTATCATATCTTCTGTGCAAGAAAAAAATTGAACATTTTTACTTCTGTCAAATGTTAAATTTTAAACAAAAGTTAAATCTGAAAATTTTGATTTTCCTATTCCATTGGTTTCCCTAAAAATATAATAACTATTTGTAGGTTGTGTGTAATAAGTTTTATTTAAGTACAGTTTATTCATTAAAAGTGAAAATGACTAACCATGACCGAACAAAATGGTAAACTTGAAGGGGTGACACAGTGTGTGTGTGTGGGGGGCATACAGTTCTTAGTGAGGGTTGCAAATGACTTAGCATCATTTCTACAACAAACTAGTAATTCATTTTATCTAGGAAAAGTAAATGATTTTTGGGCATCCCAGTAGCTTGGTTTGTATGGCATTTATCTGGAAACCAGTGACTTGTTAGGAAATGGGTTTGAATAACCTAGAAACTAGGTTTATTTATAAATGTATTCTGGTTCAGAGGTCACGTTGAGCCAGTGGTAACATCTTAGATAGCCCATGGTGTAGCTTTGGGACATAAAACTACCAAATGAACAAAATATTTTTTGTTTGTGTTTATTTCTGTATCAAGCAAAAAGTTAGATATTGTGCATACAAGTGGATCCAACACGTTGTACCGACATGTTCTGAAAAACAAAAATACATGAAAACTAATGCTTGTTTTAACCAATTTATTATTGCTTTTCTATCCTACTTGGATTCCTCATTTACATCATCGGTTTCCAACCTAGGAAAGTGTGGAATGATTTAGAAATTTTATGCTTAGCATTTTTCATGTAAAGATGAGTTTTCTTAGGCTTATATATCTCCTTGTCCACATTATTGTAAGTAGTAGGGCAGTGTGTGTGGTCTTGTTGTTAATCTCAAAGAGGAGTCTCAGCAGAAAAAGGTTAGGAACCACTGATTTTAATTTAGGCGAATCAGTTTTTCAGGCTAGTTAATTTCTAGTCAAATCTTACCTTTAGGTCATTACTGTATTGTAATATGAAGTAACACCTGTAATCTTCACATGCAGCATTTATACAAGGTTTTTGCTCTCTTTTAAATTCTAATATCTATAAAGTTATGTTGCAAAGTTTCAAAAATGTTCATGGTTATGAGTAAACAATACTCTCAAGATAATATTTATAGTTCCATGCATTAGAGTTTACTGTAACAGTATATTACTTATAGTAAGTGTAACAGTGACGTTAATGTTTCTGCATTAAAAATTTGGAATTAGTTACTGACTAGGAAATTTGGGATCCCTTTTGGTCCCTTTTTTTCAAGAAATTATGGTCCCTTTGGGTCTCTTTTTTACCTAGGGACAAAGTTAAAATCTGTTGTGAGCCCTGATGACTAGATCCACCACCTTGGCAACGTTTTTTAAAACTGCCAAAATGGTCACCAACGGCAGTAGTGGCAGTCCGCCATGATAGATTATTGAGTTTGAGAATTTTTTTGGGCCCAATAATTTTTTTTAAGCAGGAAATCCAGTGTTGGAACAGTTCTGTCGTAACGCCAAGTACTGTGCTCCAAAAAACGCCTAAAAACCAACGTTCCATCCATGGAAAAAGAGTTGAAAGTAGAGAGTAAGAGAAAGAGAGATGGAGAAAAAAGGTGGGGAAGGAGTAGAGAAGGAGAAAGAAATAGAAGAGGAAGAGAGGACAATGGAGGGAGGAGGAGAAAGTAGAGGAAGACAGGAGAAAGAAGTAGGGAAGGATAAGTAGAGGAGGAACAGAAGAGAAAGAAGTAGGGAAGGATAAGTAGAGGAGGAAGAGAAGAGAATAATTAGTTTCGTGGGTTGTTTGCGGTGGAAAGATCGTTTTGACAGCTTCCAAGAGGAAAAAACTCCAAAAGTTCTTACACAAGAACTTTCAACCGATCTCATTGAAAAACGAAAAGATTTAGCTGATCAGACATGTTCAATCGAACAAAAGGGATCATCGGAGATTAGTGCATTGAACTGTTGCATTGAAGTGTTAGAGACGACGAAGAGCGAAAGAAACGAACGGGAATTATGGGAACAACAGTGCTGCCACCATGACACGCTTAACGGCAAAATCGAGAACTACTCCAAGGGTTTCCTTAACGGGCAATAGCAAGGCAGAGAAGTGGGTTACCATACTGGCAGAGGCATCGCCGGTGGATATAATCCGAATTGGTGCCGAACATTTTTTCGAAAAGTATGTCACCTACATGCAAAATAAATTTTATGCATAATTTCTGAATCCTTTTACATACTGAAAGTAAGCTTTTAAAAATATGTGCTTTCTTAATTCAATTAAAAATATTTATGTTTAACAATATAACAATTTTTGAAAAAAAAAACCTGTATATTATTACAAGCGTTGAACCTTATAAAACGAGCAAAACATAAAAAAATTCAAAAAGCATATGTTATAGTATGTAATACTATGTAATAAAAAAATCTAGCAAGTTGCAAGTGAATTGGTTGACAAGTTTAAGAAAAAATGTTCTTTATGTAGCGATTAGAATCTGCTTCAGCAGCATGAAGTAGGATAACCTTAGCCATAGCCACATTGTATCTAGTACAAAAATTTATATTTTTGAACCTCGGATTCAGTTTAAGTTTTTTTTTTAATTTTGACTTAGGGTCATCAGGTGTAAGAATATTTACTCGAGGAGAATTATTTCATTAGATTCAACAACAAAACTTACCTACTAATAATGAAAAATTGGAGTTTGTCGAAAATGACCTCTTAATTTATGATGATTACTCAGAATAAATAAAGGAAATAAAGTGCAAATTTATAAAATTTAAATATGAATTAAAACAAAGGTGGACGAAAGCAAAGAGGACCGAACATATATTTTTTTTAAAAAAAATTGTGACTGGTCACAAGTAACGTTTGTGATTCCAAAAGTAATACAGAGATCGGGATGGCCACAGAAGGCATTTATAGAATCCACTGAGAGAAGCAAGAGAAGAAAAATGGAAAATCTGCATACCACTGTCGATTAGGACAACTCAATAACGATGATCTAAAACTCTCTGATTCGCAACTCTGTTTCTCAACTCTCTAATCTGCAATTCTCTGATACGAAAATAATTCGTAACTCTAATCCGCAACTCCAATTTTGAAGTAACTCTGTAGGTTTTCAATGTTAACAATAACCATAGTTATTGCATTTAAGGAAGACATTTACCTTACCCTTTTTATTGCATACAGACAGACAGACAGACCGAAAGCGGGTTCAATATCTATTAAAACCCGTTAATTAGTAGGAAGGCATATTTTGGAAACAGTAAATTACAGAAATAATTTTGGCCAGCTAGATCGGCCCTATGTGTGCCGTTTGCAACACGGGTTTGGCATTACACGTTGTATTATCATCGGCCGTTCTGACGAAAGTAGCCATAGGCCATTAAAAAAACCATAAATGATTTAAATTTATTAAACTGTGTTAATTTGTTGCGATCGACCAGTCTTTAGTTTCGTTTGGCAGGATTGGATCCGACCAATTTAGTTTAAGTGTCCAGAGCCGTTGTAAGAACATTTTAGCTCTAGATATCACTGGTCCGATGAGATCTAATGGGTCGAACAGTCTTGCTATTGTAGACAGGACGTCCCATTTTGTGAAGCTATCCTGGAGGTTTGTAGTTACCTTGAAGGTAAAGCAATCTGACTGAGGTCGCCAGAGCATTCCTAGAGTTTTCACTGTATCGTGCTGCGAATCAAATGCGTATTCCAAATTGGGGTTGTCTTGGAATAGCTGTGGATGATTTGACACCCATTTGTATAGTTCCATTCCTCCTCGTTTCAATAGTTGAACAAGTTGAAGCTGTAACTGTTTTATTTCTTCTAGGGTCGCTGCACCTTACAGTATATCATCCATATATACGTCGTTGCAAGTAACATCAGCTGCATTGGGAAAGTCTTTACATTCATCTTCCGCTAACGCCCTTAATGTTCTTGTAGCCAGGAACGGTGCACAAGACGTTCCATATGTCACTGTTTTCAGTCTATAAATCTCAATTGGGGCAAAACGACTTGACTTCCATAGAATTCTTTGTAAGTCTCTATCGGAAGGATCGACAAGTATTTGTCTATACATTTTAGTGATGTCTGCACTAAATGTAAATAAATGCTTTCGAAAACGCGTCACAATTGAAAAAAGATCCTGTTGTATAGTACCTCCGTTTAACAATATGGAGTTAAGTGAAATACCACTGCTTGATTTTGCAGAGGCATCGAAGACTACTCTCAGAGGAGTAGACGCACTATCGGGGCGAAAAACTGCATGGTGTGGAATATAATATTCAGTTTGTTTGTGAGAACATTTATTGTCCTCAATTTTCTCAATATGATGAAGTATTGAATATTCATCATGAATTCCTTATACAAGTTAGCCATGTCCTTGTGTTCCTCTAATCTTTTCCAAAGAAGATTTAATCGCCTTTCTGCATTTTTCTTAGAATATCCTAATTTAGATCGCACATTATCTTTTATCGGTAACCTTACAATGTACCTTCCGGTTTCATCTTTGGTGCGAGTTTGCACAAAATGTTCTTCACAAAATTGTTGTTGTACATTTTTGGTACTTTTTAAACATTCATTATTATCGCCGGGAAAAGATTCTGTTTCAAAAAATTTCTTTACCGTAATGTCTAGGTTATCCTGTTTTGAAATAAAGCCAGAAAATGAATTTGGGCAAAAATGAGTTAAACTTTCTGTGACTAAATAACCAAACACTATATTTTGTAGCAGTAATGACCCATCCTGAATTCGAAATCTTTTGGGCTTTAACAATTTGAAGAATAACTTGCAACCTATTAATAGGTGGACCTTGATTGGAACACAAAATGTGGGGTCTGCTAATTTAATTTCGCTGGGTAATTTAACTTGCGAGATATCTAATTTGTGATTTGGAATGAAATCTGTGATTTTTGGCAACACTAGGCAGGTCAGTGACCTCAAAAATCACCTTCTTTGTTAGAAATTTTCGCAGTAACTTTGTTTTTAATAAAATGTTCGCTGCCATTAATTCCTGTGATAGACATGTTTACACACTCTCTTTTTAAACCCAAAATATTGGTAGCTTCAGTTGTTAAACAATTAACAGAACTCCCGCTATCTAATATAGCTCGAAGCTTTATGGATTGACCAGAAGTGTTCTGCGTCGTAACTATTGCTGTACAAAACAAGCCTGATATTTGTCCTTGAACGGTGCTGATAAGAGACGATTTTGAATTCTGCTGTCTAGACTGTGGGAACGAACTGCAAACCCCGCTTGGAAGTTCAGAGTCCACTCGCTGATTGACTATTTCCGCCTGCTGGACTTTGTGCTCACAGTGGATTAGTATGTTATGCTTTTTGTTACTTATCCTACATGAGAAGTAGGAAGTGCAAGGCAAACTGTGCTCCTTTAAACAATTTCTACACAATTTGAATGTTTTTATGGTATCCAGTCTTTGGGCATAGACATAATTAAAAATTTCGAACACTTGTATAAATTATGAATTTCTTTACATAAGATGCATGCCTTAATGGAATTTTTACAAATGTTTTTATTTGAACTTACAAACAATTTTTTAGGTTTAGTCATAGTATTGTGAAACCACTTTGATGATTTGGAAGGCGAACATTTTTTTAAATTTTCTAAAACCATTGACCTATTATCAAGAAATTCTATTAACTCGGTCAAAGAAGGAATTTTCTTGGAATTTAACGATAATTCGTACGTTCTCCTGCTTTCTTTATCAAGTTTTTGCAGGATAATATTAACAAGCATTGCTTCGGTAAGCTCGTTACACTCCAATTTCAAAACCTTTAAGGCTCTTAAACTCTTTTTTACAGTATCTGTGAGATTTCTTAAATATTTTGATGATTCGTGCAAAATTGTCTCTAATTTTAATATTGCCTGTGTATGTGCATCAACAACTGCCCGTTTATTCTCACATTTCTGCTCAGGGGCATGAAACAGCGACTCAAAATCATCTTTGCTCGTTTCAACGTTTTTAGCATCACCGCACAAAGCTGATTTTAAATAAAATAACTTCTGCGTGGTTGATAATTTATCATTTTCAGCAATTATTTTTACAAATTGATTTTTAAAATTAGAGAATTATTAGATTTTATCGTAAAAAATCGGTAATGGAATATTCGGTAATTTAGATTATAAATTTAAACTAGCATTATCTTACTTAGTATTTTTTTAATAGTTAACTGCTTTAGAATTTAACGTTGATAGAATATATTTAAGTCTTACTTCAAGATTTTCCCGTTGGTCTTCCAATTCCGATAACTCGGCTTCCATATCCACGATGTCTTCGCCTTTTTCCAGAGTTGCCTCGTAGTCTGTAAACAGTCGATTTATTTCCTCCTTCGCATCTTGAAGGCTATCCAGTTTTTGTGTGAGGTGTATCACTGAATCTTCTTTTTCCACAAATTCTTCTAAGAAGCTTTTAGTTTTGGTTAGTTTCGCTTTGACGCGACCGCGTGCTCGATTTAAGGACTTGAACTTTGCATCCATGATGATTGCTACTCGGACTCGACAGGACCACTATATGGTGGCGCTGAATAAAGTATTCATGACGACGGACCAGAATATAATAAAATTATATATGTTTATTTCTAATTTTCTCCGCTTTACTGGGAGAATGATGTTGGCTGATGGAATTAGCGCTTTAAAGAATTGCAATGCGGTCGACGCAGTCGGCGCCTGAATTACAACTGGTTTATGCAACAATATTCCGCAAGGTGGCGGTGCGGAGTATGAAAATGGTAGAACTGTTCTATAAGACTTAACACCTTCAATGGAATAAAGAGGGGACACGATATTTGAAATGTAGAATTGGAACGTGTTCTGGCCAAGATGTTTTTAAAGATATTTTTAAACTAATGAAACACCATAGCCATGTGGATGACATTAAACAATGTAACAAATTGAGATTTCGGCAGCCTTCGTTGAAAGAAGCAGCAACAACATCAAAACCACTGAAGTCATAATATAATACTGTTGCAGAAAAGTAAGTTTAATTTTAGGTTTAAGCGTATATCGGACAATTATTTTTTTCAATTACAGTAGAACCCCGTTAACCTGTCACCTATGGGACCGGGAGCATGGTCGAAACGCAAAAAAAGATTGGATTATCAGAGGAACACTTCATTCAGGTTAAAATGCGATACAATTTGAAAACAATGTATACTACGTATAGTTTTCAATTAAGAATATTACTTACCATACTATTACTTTATAGTATTATATTATGTTGACACATTTTAAGTTTGACAGTGTAAACAGGAAATAACATTTATCAAGAAATATTGAAGTCAATAGGTAGTATAGTTATATTAATATACAGGGTGGTCCTGAACTCTACCGACAAAATAAGAGGGGTTGTTGGGGACACCAAATAAGGCATGTTTGCCCATATCCCCGTGTCCGCAAAGGGGCCGGTTTGGCTGTAGAGCGTAACTACTGTTTACGTCCATCACGTTGCTACGTAGCCAATTGCATGAATTAAATGCAATTTTTGATACATAATTTAAGTAAATGAGCTAATAATACAGTAGAGACAAAGAAATCCGGAATTTCGTTTCTGTCAAATTTTCTTGTACAAAATAAGGGCATTTTCTTTAATAATTGGTCCAAACAATGGAATTCCCTTTCTTGCTCGAACCACAATCATAAAGTGTTGTCAAAAAACTCACATTTTGGCATTTTCAAAGTTTTGTGAATTTTCAGCCTTTTTCATCCTCAATCGTCATTGTATGAGTTTCTAGATCTTTTCTATTTTTCTGCAGTCTTTAACTATAGTTACACCCACTCCTACTTCATGTGCAATGTTTTGAAGGGACTTGCCTTTATCCAACCTTTCAAGCACTTTTAATTTCTCCGACAAAGACAGCGTAATAGGTTTATGCTTTTTTACATACAAAAGGTTAAACACTGGTAAAATAGCAATGAAAAAGATCACTCAAGCTTTCGGACGCATCAGCAGCAGTCCTTCATCAGGAGTAATGACGATGTTATGTTTCTGTCTCTTTTTTATACTTGAAATTTCTGGAAAACCCTTCATCAGAGTAGTCCCGCAGAATGGAAAAACCCAATGAGAACCAATGGGAGGCCTCCAATAGGAATCATGGAAGAATCCCATACATTTCAGAGTAAGAGTTGTTTATAAGTTTCTGGAAGTGGTTGTGATGTATTAATGGCTTTCCCGTGTAGTTTGTAAGTTTCCCAAGATTCTAAGAAGAGTCTACTATTCTTGTTTGTGATGTGACGGTGTAGTATTTTTGTTGAGTCCCAGTCGGGTTCGTGTCCGTGTTGTAAAGCGTGTTCTGCCAGACGTGAGGCTATGTCTCCTTTCGCGAGTGCTTGTTTGTGTTCTTTTCTTCTTGTTTTGATCATTCTTTTTGTTTGTCCTATGTAATGTTTGTTGCAGTCTTTGCATGGTATTTGGTATATGGCACCTGTGAGTTACTCACACCGACGAACGTGTTGCAGCTGATATCCGCTGCAGAGTGGCAGGACCCTTTCGGCGTCCAAAACTCCCTGGGGACAACCTAACGCCTATGCAAGGGGTTGCCCTCCGGGAGCTACGGAACGACAAGGACCTTGTCATACTGCCAGCTGATAAAGGCCGTACTACAGTCGTCTTAAATCGTCCAGACTACTTACATAAAGTCTCTACACTCTTATCTGATACAAATACATACACCCGCATCACAAAAGACCCTACACAAACAATTCAATCCAAAATGAACTCTCTCCTTCTAAAACTCTATAAATCTAAAAAACTTACATTTAATCTCTACGACTCTTTAAAATGCACTTCCGGCCGCTTACCATCCTTCTACGGATTACCTAAAATTCATAAACAAAATATTCCTCTTAAAACTATAGTTAGTTTTTGCAGCTCTCCTACATATAACCTATCAAAATATCTTGCACGTCTACTCTCTCCTATAATCGGTAATAACGACTACACTGTTTCTACTAGCCAATCCTTCTGCACCTCTTTAAATAACCTACAACTTGACGACGACGACCTCATGGTCTCATTCGATGTAATTTCTCTCTTCACTTGCATTCCCACATCACTTGCAATCGACACCGCACTTACACGCCTCCAAAATGACACAACACTACATGAACGCACTTCACTAACACCTCACGACATCTGCACATTGTTGAAATTTTGTCTGGACTCTGCTGTGTTCTCCTCAAATGGTTCTATCTATAGACAAGTTTTTGGCACTGCCATGGGATCTCCGGTCTCAAGTGTTGTAGCTAACTTGGTTATGGAGTCATTTGAGGAAACTGCTTTGTCCTCACCGAATTTTAACATTAAATTCTGGAAAAGATACGTCGACGACACGTTTGTTGTACTTAAAACTAATACACTCCAAAGCTTCTTCCATTACCTTAATAACTTAAACTCACATATAAAATTCACATACGAAACAGAACAGAACAATAAACTCCCTTTCCTAGACGTTCTTGTACACAGATCTCACGATAACTCAATCTTCACCTCAGTTTACCGTAAACCCACACATACAGACAGATATCTCGATTTTAAATCTCATCATCCAACATGCCACAAAACTTCCGTTGTACATACACACGGCACTTAAAAATAATGGATACCCTAAACGATTCATTCTCAGAAACTGTAGACCCAATAGTACATCTTTAAACAATACATCTCACACCCGCATATCTATTCCATATATTCACGGCATTTCCGAAACAATCTCTCGCATCCTTAAAGAGGCAAATATCCAAACATTCTATTCCCCTGTCACAACACTTCGCAAACAACTTACAAAAGTTAAAGACCCAGTTCCACCAGAAGATCTCACAGGCGCCATATACCAAATACCATGCAAAGACTGCAACAAACATTACATAGGACAAACAAAAAGAATGATCAAAACAAGAAAAAAAGAACACAAACAAGCACTCGCGAAAGGAGACATAGCCTCACGTCTGGCAGAACACGCTTTACAACACGGACACGAACCCGACTGGGACTCAACAAAAATACTACACCGTCACATCACAAACAAGAATAGTAGACTCTTCTTAGAATCTTGGGAAACTTACAAACTACATGGGAAAGCCATTAATACATCACAACCACTTCCAGAAACTTACAAACAACTCTTACTCTGAAATGTATGGGACATCCCAACATTAGGTAACCCGCAGTACAGGTTTCTCATTGGTTCCCATTGGGTTTTTCCATGATTCTATTGGAGGCCTCCCATTGGTTCTCATTGGGTTTTCCCATTCTGCGGGACTACTCTGATGAAGGGTTTTTCCAGAAATTTCAAGTATAAAAAAGAGACAGAAACATAACATCGTCATTACTCCTGATGAAGGACTGCTGCTGATGCGTCCGAAAGCTTGAGTGATCTTTTTCATTGCTATTTTACCAGTGTTTAACCTTTTTATGTAATTTCCTCCCTGGTACCCTGTATTTTATTTTTATGTTGCTGCCATAACGAAAGCATACATACTATGCCTAACGTAAACTGAGCCTAAAGCACTAAAAATTAATTTCCAATACAGCAGTTGCAGCAAACGGGGTTTACATGATTTGTTTGACAAAGAACAAAGCTGGGTGGCAGTGCCATGTGGGCTACGGCATAAATCGCTTGCCGAGATAGAAGCATGGTTGGTCCAAGCAAGGTGTCGGACCATTAGAGGTGGGATTACCAGGATTCTACTGTATTTATTTTTTTACTTATTATTGCATTCAATTAATGTATTAATAGTACCCCTAATTAAAATTCTGAAGCTATTGATATATAACCCTTTCTTATGGTATGTGTGTGCATATGATGAAACATCATTTCTATAATAGTATTATATATCAAAGGCTAAAGACATGCCATATTTTTATGTTATTTATTAAAGTAAAATTCATGAGATGCAACAGTAAATATGAAATAATCATAATTTGAATACAACACACAATTTAATTAGTTAATATCAACAATGAGAGAATAAATTCTCTATGCATTTATACAAGTAACTTTTTTTATAGTAACATTTTTGTACAATCTATTCATCACAGAAAATGGAAAATTTTCCATGCCATGGCATGCTGCTCCTAAAAAATAAAATATGTATTTATAGAAAAATGCATATTACAGTCAAACTCTGTTAACATGAATTAGTTTTAATATGAACTATCCTCTAAATGCATGTTCAATTGTATAGTAAGAGTAGCATAATTCTCTATCCTTTCCAGGTAACAGGAACAATTTCGTTCGTTAAATTTAATATATCACGTCCAATATATTTTTACCTTTTTCGTTTTAATTCATCCTTATTTTAAACCATATGTACAACCTCATCTTGATTGGTGCAGAATGACCATTGCTGTCCTTGCGCCATAAAACAACTAACCAACCAACTAACATGAACAAATTTTTCATTAGGCCTACTGACAATGGAAGTGTTTTAAAGTGCCAATTGCACCCAAATTTGAGACTTCATAAATTGGAGAGATCTATATTTTTAATAAACAAATCTGTTGGAACTAGACCGTAAAATACACTTTTTGATTTTTTGTTCATTATTAAAAATATTTGGATTGGAACATTTGCCAGTTTTCGGCCAAGCTCATTTGCATAACTGGTGGAAAAACGATGAGCATGGTTGCTGGAATTCAAAGTTACTCATTATTGGCGGAAACAGAAAAATCACATTCTGTGTTACGATACATTTGGACCATGGATAACGAAGAACTGTTTGATATTTCTTAGATTGCAACTGATTGTAAACTAATGAATGTAACTTAATAACTATTTCATTACGATCAGTTACTTTGATTGTTATTTCATTTGTAAGAACGAAGTTCACAATCCTTTTAATAAAGAATTTGTACTCTCTAAAAAAATATACGTCTAGGGGCTGCACGAGAGCTGTTGTGCCAGAAGGAATTTGTAATTTTATGCAACTATTTGGAAGTTCACTATATGTTGCTTTGTCTGTCGATCTGGTACTGGTATCGAAAAGAACATATGAATGGGACTTAAAAGTGGTTTGAGGTAGTTGGTAACCCATTCCATCATAGTATCTTTTCCCATTTTTCCCTGATTTGGGGCATGTAATAAAAATTTTATTACGGTAAAATAATGTTTTTTGAACCTTTGGACCAAATTTTCCTGACTGCTCACATAAACGTAACAGTAATTTCTCTTTCAGTTCGCCGGTCATAGACAGAAGTGGCATTATCGTATACGAATGTGTAGCTGAAAATTAGGATTCAACAACTGCTACTGTACACCTTTCACCCTAGCATTCTGTCGCTTGGGATGAAGTACTGAAAACCACTCTGATCTACATTAAGCGCTTGCTCAGTATTACAGCCTGAAATAAAATTTCTTGTTTCTAAAACAAATTCAATAGCTTTGTTTTCATTAGTTTCAACATCATGAAGTGATCGGACAGTAGTATATTTTGTTAATTTTCGTTAAACAATTTGATTGGCTAATTTTAATTTATTGATAAAGTTACTAGATATTTTAGATTTCATATTTAAATCTTTTGCAATGTTAGTGGCCCATATTTTTAAATTACTATCACGAACTGGTAAACTATGACTTTGAATACGATGAAATTTCGATTGTAACATTTCCTTTAGAGTTTTAAATTTATCTTTGCGTGTATCACATTTTGACATATAATTTTTTAAATGGAAAACATGTTTCTGATCGAGGATACATTTATAACGCTGCTTTGTTTGTCAAAATGTATTGCTTTTACACGATTCATAAAAATCAATTACAACCTTCATTTGGGGTAAAGTAAAATTTTCTGTCTCGCATTTCTTATCAAACTCCATCGCAGGATTTATTTCATCATCAATATTACAATAGTCATTTTCGTTTTTGAAATGCAATGTCACTTCCTCTTCAAATGCCGAGTTATTTAAAATAATTTCCTCAAATTTTGGCATGAAAATTTTACTTTGTTAAGTACTGGTTCTCATTAACTGTCATAGGATTAAGTTGATATTTCTCGATTTCCAAATTTAAAAGCGACTAAAAATATCAATAATGTCCTGTGTCTTTCTTATATATAAATAGTATTTTCAAATCATGGATTAATCGATATGGAGAGTAGTACTTTCCAATACTAAATAAAAAAATAAAAAAATTACACCTTCATTAAATGCGATGCCTAATCCGTATGAAAAGGGAAAATATCTTCCACATTAATACTGCAACTTCGTTACTTCAAAATGCCAAGTTAATCTGCCAAACTGAAGGGTTACAACCGCCATTCGTTAGGGCCAAATATTCACCTATGGCAATAAATGCACCAGTTCAAATATTTTTAATAATGAATAAGAAATCAAAAAATGTGTTTTACACGCTGGTTCCAATGGATTTATTTATCAAAAATGTAGATCTTTCCAATTTTCTAAGTCTCCAATCTGGGTGCAATTGGCACTTAAAACACCTCCACAGTGAGTGTTCATGTTATTGAGGTTTGACTGTATAAACATACACAGCATATATGTGATGATTTTTAGACCTTCAGGATTCTCAATACTAGAAATGATAAAATACATAATAAATAGATGATTAATACATGAAATGATTAAAAACATTCACATATTTGTACGACCTCCTACAAAAAATATTCTTAAAAATTTTTGGTTAAAACTATAGTAATATGATGAATTCGTAGAAACAAATCACAAGGTCAGTGAAAAATCCTACCTATGAAGCAGTTTTATAAAAAAAATTCTCATTTTATGGTAACTGTGTACATACACACAATTCAACAGGTCCCTTTTTAACAATTTTAAATGGAAGAATACAAAAGTTCAGCCTTTGTTCACTCAATATACAGGGTGATTATAATTAAAGTTCAACTTTCAAAAAGCTGTAGAAAAAAGAACCACTGCTCAAAATGACCTGAAATTTGAACTGAATATACTCGAAGGAGGAGGAAATGGTATGGAATTAGAAAAAAAATAGTTCTAAATTTTAGCAATAGATGGCGCTTTAAGCACCGTAATATGCAAAATAAAAGACGTGTCATGCGCACGACACATTGCATTTGTTATAAAAACATGGGGTACATGGCGTTTTCCTCCTGTAGCATCTGAGAAGCTTGTCATGACTCTCTCAATAAAGGATCACGCTGTGCTTGTGAAGCTCTTTTACAAGGACGGTGACTGTGCGCCAGTAGCTCTGAAGAAGTTCCAGACAGTAAAGGTTATGAAAAAAGGTTGTGGTCTAATATCTGCCAAGGGTCTGGAGAGAATGATTAAGAAATTCAAAGAGACAGATTCTTTTGAAGTGAAATCTGGCAGAGGGAGGAAACCAATTGCTTCGACGTCAGTAGAAGATGTGCTCACAGCATTCCAGGAAAAGACGAGCAGCGGTGTGCGAACGTGCAGTGCACGGGGAATTTCCCGAACTTTGGACATACCTGTGAGCACGGTGCATAAAATTGTACGAAACATCCTGTATTGCTATCCATACAAAATTACCCATGTTCAGGATTTGCTTCCTGCTGACCCGCCAGTAAGACACACTTTTGCTCTAGAATTTCTTGCTCACATGGAATTGGACAATGAATGGCCATGGAACATTTCGTGGATCGACGAAGCCCATTTCCATCTCCAAGGACATGTCAATACTCAGAATTGCAGAATATGGGCAATGGAAAATCTGTTCTCACATGAACTAGAACCTCTTCATTTTACAAAGGTAACTGTGTGGTGCGGGTTGACACCATTGTTTATCGTAGGGCCATTTTTTTTCGAGGAGATGGGTCGTGCGGGTCCTGTTACCTGTACCGTCAATGGTAAACGCTATGAGAGTCTTTTGCATGACCATGTCATTCCAACACTTCAACAGCGTGCGTGTGTGGGTAGCATCATTTTTATGCAAGATGTCGCTTCTCCGCACATTGCAAAGCCAGTGAAGCAGCTTCTGAAGAGGGACTTCTGATATGATGGAATTATCAGCCGTCAAGATAACCTGATCTTAATCCTTCTGACTTCTAGATGTGGGGTTACCTAAAAAGTGTTGTGTTCAGTAGTCCGATTGCAAACTTAGCTGAATTGAAGGCACGCATTGCGCAACACATTCACAACGTGACCTCTAAGACACACTGATCTGTTGTGGAACACGCTGTTTATCGGTTTCAACTTGTGGGAGAAAACTGTTGACATCATATTGAACATATCTTGTGCTAGTCTGACGATAATTAAAAACCGATTTCTTTGTTGCTTTTTATGAGGTTTTTGGCCTCAGGTCAATTAAAAACTGATTTTTCCCATCTAATGTGGTATGACCTTGTCGCGGTGGATGGGTTGGTTTTCCACTAACAGTGCCATAACTGTTGAATGACTTGGAAGTCATTTTTTCAGTGAAAAAAAAAGAAAACGATACAGTCATGCACATTGAACAGTACAGTTGGTTTAACATGCAACTTATGCCATAGCCGTAGTATTGCGATTCAAATGTCACTTGTAGCCGAACCCATTTACGTTATGATGCTTAAAGCACCAACTATTGCTAAAATTTGGAACTATTTTTATTCTTATGCCATACCATATCCCCTTTCTTCGAGTATATTCAGTTTGAATTTCAGATCATTCTGAGCAGTTTTTTTTTACAGCTTTTCGAAGTTGAACTTCAATTATAATCACCCTGTATATTCTTGTTTTAGCTATTAAAGTACACATCAGTAGTCACATATTTAAAAAACTTTGGGTGATTTCTTACTTCATCTTGTGAATAGTATTAACTTTGTTTTATAATGCAAAATGGTAGTTAAGATCATGCCAAAAAAAAAAAAAAATCATATCCTCACAAATTCATTTCCTGCACGAATAACTTTTATAACTCTCATCGCTTGCTATTCCATTTTAAAAATGTCAGTCCTTTTTAGTACACCCTGTATATTCAATCTGTTCAATATATACATTAATGATGCTAAATTTAAGTTACGAATTATTACAGAACTAGTAATAATTTAACAATCATGGGTTTTTCTGTTTTTGTTTTTTGAATTACAAGACTATTTTGATAATGGTATTAAAAAAGCTAGAGTTATAAGAGATATGGTTACAGAGCTTAGATTTTTCTTTTTGATGGATTTTAATTTCCACCTTTTTTTAAAATCGAACCACTGTACACTTTGAGATGATTTCTGTTGATAAAAAAATTCATCAACCTAAAACTTTAGTTAATATTTTAAATGGAAATATAGAGATAAAAAAAGATAATACACACATAAAGGATAACAATATACATATATTAACTACATTTATTAAAACTGATCTAATTGCTTTAATAAGCATACCAAATTGACCACCAGATGTTGCAGCAATAATAGCACCACTAAATGAAGGGTATTTTTTAATTATTCTGTGAACAGAATTTTCTGCTGCTTTCGTGGGATCCATGCCATTTCGCATATTTTCAACTGCTTGATAGCTAAAAAATAAATGAATGCAAAATATGAAAACCCAATTTATAAAAATAATGATTTTCATATTCATGAGATGTGAAAATAAGTTGCTAAAATTTAATGAGTTTTTATTACAAATTATATAAAATAAAAATTTTAAGGTTACAATTTTTTAATAAAATAGAAGTGCCAAGACCTAACTAGTAGCTGCATATTTCATGCAAAAAATTTCCTTGGCAATTTAACAACACCTTGGCATATGCAACCAGGAGTTATACGCTGTGCTTTAGTGGGACGTGAACGGCATTCTCACACTCATTTTTAACTGGAATGATCATTCCCATGCACAAAAAATTAGATTGTTTTTATATAAATATTAGGAAAAAAGTGTCCTAAAACATTCTGGTCGTTAAAAAAATTGACCATAAGATTGCAGCACTAACTAACATGAATAAAATTGTTATCTCTTCACCCAAAACAACATATTTAAACTGGTATTTTAACGGCTAAAAATAAATTTTCAACTATCAACCAAAAAATATTCCAATAATTAAGGAATAAATAAAAGAAATTCAGAAATTGTTCAAAAAATTTTAAAAATCAGTGTAAAATATAAAAAAAAAGAAAGAAAAAAGAAATTATATGTGGCTTTTTCACCATCCCTTAGAAATCTGAAGTAGTGCCCTCCCACAACTCCGATTATCACAACATCAATCAGAGTGTTTTTACACCTTTTATTTTATGACTACAGCACTGGTTATATACCATATTAATTAAATACTTGCACTTAAACATCTGACATGCCAAAAAACTTAAAGTTCTACAGATGGTTAAATGTTAAAATAACTTTTGTTGGTTGGTTAATTGAATTTTTATGGTGCAACTTCCAAGTTAAAAAATCTTGAAGAAATACTAAAAATGAAAAATTAAGATCAATTTTATTTTTTAATACCCACATATCAACATTCAGTGCAAAGTTAGTTAGTTTGAGCATTTACGGTACAAGGACAATATGGGTCATGCTGTACCGGGACCTTTTTTCTGAGGAATCCAAATCTCTTAAAAGCCTAGGGAACCAACCTCTGGACTGTGGTGAGTAGTTAGTTGGTAAATCATCTTTTTTTGGAATAGTTAAGAGTCAAAGCCAGGATAACTGCATGCCAGGCAAGAGTATTACTTAATAACTAGTTATTTGAAAATTACATTTTAAAGCTAATAAAAAGTTTCTGTTCTAAAAAATCATAACCACTGATGATGTTCATTCCTTTTTAACTTAAATGGTAATACTATTATTAATGAAATAAAAAATATTTGCCTTCCCAAAGTAGTTTTGAGATGTGGTTTCAGTCAAGGCTATGCACAAGTGGGAGAGTTTTAGGGGTTAACTCCTCTCGAATTTTAGCAAAGAATCCTTTTCCCTTTTCAAATTCTGTATATGGGCTTGGTTACAGTTTTACTCTATTTTCCATATTACATTCAAGTGACCTGGTAATTAAATTTATGGCCATTTTAAATTTAAACCCAAATAAGAGTGGAAGTTTGCAAAGGAACTGTGATTCCGGGGCTTTCATCAATTCTATTAAGATGACCCAATCGCAGGATGCAAATGTTCAATATTTTGTATAAAATTTAATGTCATGAATGAAGCATATTGATTAGAGTACTTTTTAGTTAAAAACAAAAGAGTAATTACAAGGAGAATAGTTCACGTAACAGTTACACTTGCACATTTTATTAAAGTATTTAGAGACTTCAATTCAATTTTATAATCAAATATTATTATTTTATTTCTTTTGCAAATTTTCACATTCCATTATTCACTGACCATTTTATGATATAGTCAAAAGGTCTTTAAAAGCCTTTGATTATATATTATGAAGTATTGAAAATTTCAATTATAAATTTTTGCTGAATATGCACACACACTACATACGAGTCCCTAGTAACTGCAATTTTAAACAAATTTGAATGAAACTTGAGATCTACATTTCAAGGCATGTGTTTGAAAATTGTGTAAATAACAAGCGTGGTTCCCTTCTTGGTTGAAAAAAAAAAAAAGAAAAAAGAAAATCAAGGATTTCCAAAGACCTTCAAGGACCAAAACAAATTTTTTTCAGGGACCTGAAATTTTTTATAATTTCAGGTCCAATATACTTAAAATAAGGCATGTGTAAAAGTTGTGCAGCTGACTTCTGCTGCTCATCAACCTGCTTTTCAATGCAAACCCCCTTTTGTTTTAAATCCTCTAACTCATAATACAATATTTTTCGTTTTTTCCCCTCTCCATCCTTCAACTTTGTCCTTTTCTGCTAAATAACAAATATAGCTATGTCCAACTCCATGCACAGCAATATGAAATTCTTTGGTTATAATGAAAATTTTTAAGCTTCCACAGAAGCTTCACAGAAAATCCACTAACGGCAACCCCCAAAGTCATTTATAACTCAATTGCAGTGAACAAGCAAATACAACAACCATATTAAAAAAATTGCATTTCTTTACACTAAAAACTTGCATTAATTAAATATTTACAACATTTTCATTTGGCCCTTTTTGAGTTCATTATAAAAGAGTTTAACTATATAATCATAAAGATGATACTTTGTCTGCTATTCCATTTGAAGCGTGTATTACTATATATAAGAGAAAGAAGATTGGTATGATCATAATCCTTTACAGATAATTTAGCTAAAAACATTTTTTTTCAAGTTTTAGTTATATATTTGGCAAACATTTTCTCCTAAGAAATATACGGGCTTAATAATTTTATATAAATTATATTAGTTTTGATGCAAAAGGGTAATTTCTGGAAGAAGTTTAGTCAAAAGTACAAGTTTTTCAAATTTTTTAGTGGGTAATGTGGTATGAAAAGCACAGTTCAGGAAAATTATTTTAATAAGTTATTTATTATAACAATGAATTTCAAATTTCCCCAACTTTTACAGTCAGAAAAAACTTCCCTGACTTTTCTAGGTCTTCCAGATTCGTAGACACCGTGGCCTGATGATGGAATATTTTATTGCTGACTTGGTAACTAACTCATGCAGCGGCATGTAAATAAAATGCTGAGCTTGAAGATTAAGTTCTTTAAAGTCATTATTTGTTACTTTTTGTCTAGCACCAGATCCTTCAATAAGCTCTTTGCAATGAATCCCATGCTCACCTCGTTCACTATAGAAGATAAATTCTTCAAATCATAATTAACTACAAAGTGGTTTACAGCTCCTTTAAATCTTCAGGATTCAAGATATTAAAGGTCACAATCCACAGCTACTTTTTGTAAATCTTGTGCTAAAATGGGAATTATAGGCCAATCGGTCTGGTAACCTTTGAGGAATGGTTGCAAAATGTTCACAATGCTCAGAAAAATATTTAGTCTACATCATCCGATGTTCACTAAATAAAAAATAATATTAACTTTGGGGGAAGGGGCAACTGCCCCTTCTGCCCTACCAAAATGGCACACCTGTTGTGGAAAGAACCACAGGGGTCACAAATGCCTAACAAGATTCAGAGCAGGAAAATTTATTTCCATAGCAGAAAAATGTATTTTTGCATCAAAGGATGTACACAAACAAACAAACAAAGGGGTTGATAAATTGCAGCAAACCACACACTCATTCACCTAAATAAGAAACCTAAAAACCTAGCAGGAAATGATTTCCTACTGAAGAACTGCAAATATCTAGTTGACAATGGTGACCAAATTTGTCAAGCCCTGTATTGACGTATATAATGTCCAACATTAAAAAAAAAAAAATTCAGGAAAAGTTACTTTTCATAGCAATGACAAGAAAAGTATTTTTTAAGTAAAACAATCTTTGTGATAGGAAAAAATAAGTTCTAATGCAGCATAAAAACAGTTATTTTACATTGAAATGATAAATTTTCATAATGTTTTAAAAAATGGACTAAATACATGGTTTCAACATAGAATGCCTATATTTCTGTGCATGCATCAAATTAGTCACTTGTTTCCAGCATATTTCCCAGGAAAAATTCAATTTTCTATGTTATAGGATACATAAACATTTCTTTATAAGAAATTTAAGGACTGCAAGGACCAAACATTTGAAGGAAAAAAAGAAGTAATAAGGACCTATCAGCATAGGCATAGAGTTATATAGGCCCATGGGGCCCAAGCCCCCAACCCCAATAATCTGAAATAAATTGCAATTTTACATATACTATAATGTATAAACTACACTATAATGTATATGTGTTTGGGCCCCAAAATAATTTTGAAAACTTTACTTTGATGCCCATCAGTAAATGACATTCAGATGAATCCTTTGTTTTTATGGCACAAAGACAACAAAGGTCATGCTGCACCAGGACCTACAGTGTTTTGAAGTCTGAATCTCTGTTGCCATAGGAACCAAAACCTTGATTACAGTGGGTAGAAAAACAGCATGTGTTCCATGATATAACTGGGAGTCAAACCCAGGTTAATGGCATAATAAACGAATGTGTTACCACTACATTGGCACAATTAGATTGTGGCTAGAGGGTGCTTAGCCTCCCCTTTAGCACATCAAAAATTTCAAACAAATGCTATGTATAAAGCATGGGGTTGGGATACTGCCCCCCACCATCACTGCTCTATAGTCCTCCCTTGAATTTGAGACTAGTTACACCAATGTACAACTATGCCACCAAGGGCAGTGGACCTATATTTTTCTGAGGAAATTGAACCTCTTAAGGCATAGGAAACCAACCCCAGAATAATAATGAGCAGTTATTCGGTAAGCATTCATTTTTGCAACATTGAGAATCAAACCCTGATTAACGTCATGCTAGGAGAGCAATCTACCATTATTTCTCAATATTAACATAATTATGAAATGTTTGAGAATGGAAAGCAATTCCCTAAAAGTGATCGAGTAGTTAACATTAAACGCGATAATATAAATTGGCTGGGATTGACAGTTAAAGTCAGTTGGCTTCAAATTTATAATCAAGTCCCCATGGATAGTCAGAATCGAATATCGCAGACTGCATGATCCCAGCTACAGAATTTTAGAGATGGGCCAGTTTTTAAAACAAATTAGACAAAATGCCACTAGAGGTACTATCGTCTTTTCCTACTGGAGATATGACGGCCAGTCGAAAACATTGCACACTGATCAGGAAACCATGTAAAACCAGAAAGTTTCAAAAAATGCCACCAGGGACAGCATCGTCACCAAACTGAACCTCCCACGCTCAGCGGAATAGAACGTCACAAATCGTGCAGTCTCAGATCCAGAACTTCTGGAGATAAACCTTTTTTTTTTTTAAAGTTCGGTGAAATGCGTTCACGGGACACTTACCTTCTCTTTCGTTCCTCACATTCATGAGTTTTTTGTTTCTCCATGTCAATTGATTACACAATTCAACGGATCAGGTAAGATCCACAACAAATAGCCAACCAGCAATTGTTTTACTTTCAGTGAAATGAGATATTCTCGCTGTCCATAATGTAGGATGAAAAAACACACCAGGATTTATAACTACGCAAGTGACCATGATGCCAAATTTTAAAAGGCAGCAGACTTGTATTTTTAATTACCACCTCTTTGACACAGAATTTGGCCGATCTGTCATCCTCCTTGGGAAACCACGCCCCCCACCTTCCATTTGTCTTAATTTTAATTTCTAAAATATTATGTGAAATAGCAACCTTCCTCTCTACATAATCATAGGGGGGAAAAATTCTGTCAAAAAAAATAAACCGTTCTAAAAATCATTATTTTATCTTATAATGCACATAAAATAATCATCAATATCCCTCTCCCTCCATCCTCTTCGATTTTTCATAGCAAGTTTTTTCTTCAGCTAGTTTAACTTGTTAGTTTAACTAGCCAGGTAGGAGGTACTACCTTTTTTAAAAACAACAGGGATAAGAGCTTTGTGCTGGGTGAAAGTAGGAAGAGGGGGGTCGCTAAAAGATCACTATAACCGGGGTGCCTTGAAATCTGGGCATGAGAGAGTGGCGTTGTACTGTTTATTCTTGCTCCAAAGGAATGCTTTAGGAAGGTCTTACAAAGAATTATTGTTCCTGCATTTTCCTTTTGTTTGCGAAAGTCAGGTTAAAAGCCCCATGATTTAACCCATTTGCAGACACATACTTTGTTCCGGAAAATATAATGGCGTAGGCTGCTATGTCTGCAAACGTGTTAAAAATATTTGAATTCAAATTTATATTACATTAAATGTAATTTAATTAAATATAATGACACATTCTATTATAAATATATTAAACGATCTTATTTCAACATTTATCCCTGAACGTATAGTGGCGATTGCTGCTATATCTGTGAATATGTTAAATTCCACATTAGTTCCACATGTTAATTTGCACTATAGGAAAAAAAAAAGTGCTTTAGAGAAACGTTGATGATTGGGAGAGCAAAATTAAGGACGTTTAAGAACTGAAAATTATTTTTTAAAAAATTAAGCACTTTTAAGGACAGTACGAGCTGGGCTGTGAAAGGAACTATAGCAAAACCTCTCTTAACGACCACCTCTATCCAGAGACCATTTCCCTTAATGACCACTTTTTTTGGAAACTGATTTTCTCATCTCACATACAACCAATACTAAATTTACACCCATTCAGAGACCACCTCCCTGAGAGAGCACTTTTTCACGGTACCGAAGGTGGTCGCCTTATGGGAGGTTTTACTGTATTCAAACTAAACCAGTGGAGTACCAGTGCTATTTCCGTTTCCACTTTGTGGAGGGGGGTGGGGGCAATTTCCCTCCTTCTGCCCTACCCAAATTGTGTATGTGCTGTGGTAGAAGCTAGTCCGGACAGGTTCCAAAGCAAGTCGAAATTATGCATTTACTAAGCAACCGATAATTTTAGCACAGATAAAGTTTGTTTCTTTTTAAAAAAAATCAAGTACTTTCAAGGACTTTTCCATAAATTACATAAATTTCAAGGATTTTCAAGGGCCATAAGTTTGGAGAACAAATTTCATGGACTGTGGGAACTCTGACAAGGATAAAGCTCTCATAGTTGTGGTTACAGTTATTAAATTTCAAAAATTCAGAACGGCAACACTTTTTTTTTACAGGGCTTCCAATCTAATAGAATAAATAATAATAATAACAGTGTCTGCACATCCATATCTGAGGATGATCGTTAAGCAGAGGTTTGAAATACATTATATTAGACAACAGTGAATTTGCTTCTGAAGTTAAAATTTGCAATCCTTTCTGAATGTAATGTGTTGAATATGAATATCATTATGAAAAATATTTATTGGCTCTCGTTTCAGATATAATAAATAAACAGTAAATTATCCTATGGAAAAGTGTGAAAATAATAAAAACAGTATTTAATTTCTTTTTCATATTATATATTATTATAATAGTACCACAGGGTTCCGTTTTGGGAACATTGTTATTTTGTCTCTATATCAATGATGTTTTTAACATAAAGGTTGAGGGAGAGAGAGAGTAACACTCTTCACAGATGATACAAATATGATTTTATGGAATAAGGATTTGGAGAGATTACTGGAATGGACAAGGAGTGTTATTAGGAACATGGAGGAATGGTTTAAGAATAATGAATTAAAATTAAATGTTAATAAAACAAACATAATGTTTTTTAAAAATACAACATGATCAGATAATAAAGAGAAGATTTTAATAAATGGTGAATATGTTGGTGTCCGAATGATTGTAATTTTTGGGAATAATAATAAGGATTTAACTTGCAATGAATACATAAATAGGATGTCTAAAGAAAATTAGTAAAGGTATAGGAATTATTAGAAAAGTAGCCCATTTCCATCTTCAAAGATATGTCGATACTCCGAATTGCAGAATATAGGTAATGGAAAACCTGTTCTAACATGAACCAATACCTCTTCATTCTGCAAAGGTAACTATGTGGTGCTGGTTGACGCCATCGATTATCGTGGGATATTTTTTTCGAGGAGATGGGTCGTGTGTGTCCTGTTACCTGTACCATCAATGGTAAACGCTATGAGAGTCTTTTGCGCAACTACATCATTCCAACACTTCAACAGCATGCATGTGTGGGTAGCATTTTTATGCAAGATGGCATTCCTCTGCACATTGCAAAACCTGTGAAGCAGCTGCTGAAGAGGCATTTTGAAAATGATAGAATTATCAGCCATCATTTTCCAACAGTCTGGGCATCAAGATCGCCTGATCTTAATCCTTGTGACTTCTGGATGTGGGGTTATTTAAAAAGTGATAAGTTCAGTGGTCCGATTGAAAAATTAGCTGAATTGAAGGCACGAATTGCACAACATATTCACAACTTGACCCCCGAGACAGTCCGATCTGTTGTGGAACATGCTGTTTATCGGTTTCAACTTGTGGTAGAAAACGGTGGACAGCATATTGAACATGTTTTGCGCAAGTCTGGCATAATTAAAAACCGATTTCATTGTTGCTTTTTATGCATTTTTTTGCATTAGGATAATTAAAAACCGATTTTTCCCATCCGATGTGGTAAGACCTTGTCACGGTGGATGGGCTTTCCACTAACAGTGCCACACTTGTTGAATGACTTGGATGTCATTTTTTCAGTAAAAAAACCCGATACAGTCATGCACGTTAAACAGCACAGTTGGTTTAACGTGCAACTCATGCTACAGCCATCGTATTGCAATTCAAATGTCACTTGTAGCTGAACGCATTTGATGTTTAAAGTGCCATTTATTGCTAAAATTTGGAACTATTTTTTTTCTTATGCCATATCATTTCTCCCTTTTTCGAGTACATACAGTTCAAATTTCAGGTTATTCTGAGCAATGGTTCTTTTTTTACAGCTTTTTGAAAGTTGAACTTTAATTATAATCACCCTGTGTTGTAATTATTTGTGGGGTAATATGAGTGCAACTAATCTTGGATTATTGGAAAGCTACAGGAAAAATTCTTAGGAATTTTATACGGAAATTATAATAGAGATTGGGTGTAATATTGGATAATAAAGGTATTATATAGATAAATAAATTAAATGGTTATTGCATATTGCTTAAAATATATGAAAGATTTAATAGTGCTAAATATAGCAATATAATGAACTCAATAGATATGAGACAAATGTGGGATCTAGATTGAGGGAAAGGAGAGATCTTTGTGTGCCGAAAATTAGAACAGAAAAAACAAAATATAGCATTGAATATAAGGGTCCCTAAAGTCTGACACAGACTGAATGAACAGATGAAAACAATAAAAATTTTTTGGGGGGAATTTAAGAGGGTTTTAAAAAGAAAATTGATTGCAGAATTGGGAGAGTGATTTGGGATGTGGGTATGGTGGTCAGGCGCTTAAATCTTGCAGGTTTACTATTTCGTGTGTTGCTTTGGTTCTGAGCAGGTTATGTTCTGCATTTTCTCAGGATCCACATATGCAAAAATGTTAATTAAATATGTATATAATTTGTTTCTGCAATTTTTGAGTAGCATGTGTAAATAAATATAATTAATACTTACTATTATAATAACAAGAATTTATTTTGCTCCACATATCATGTGGCATTCAACTTGGGGTTAGTCATACCCAGGAGTATTGTATCTGCACGAAAAACTTTCCAGTCTGAGCGAAGCAAAAATTAAAGAGGGAAGTTTTTGTGGCTCCTTAGATCAGAGGCAGCTTTTACAATACCCGAACTTTGAAAACTTGCTTCAGTGTGCCGTAAAACAAGTATGGAATGCCTTTTGTCAAGAAACAAACTTCCTAGGGAATGCCAGGACAGACAATTACAACAATTTGATTAGCGATGCTGGCTCTGTTTCATAAATTTGGCTGCAGAAGGTCATTACAGATGCACTTTGTAATGGCAATTTACCACTACAAGTAAAATAGAAATCCAACTGGGCATTCTGAAGCACACCTGATCAAAATGTAAATAAGATTAGAGGGCGCTTCGTTCTCTCAAGACGTTTCATCATGGAATGGTATAAAGATGCTGTTAGCAATTGTTCTAGTGCATGCTTGTTTACCTTGGGCAGCCAAAGTAATCAAGGCCGTCAGGGCCCCCCACTTGAAGTTTGTTAACTTCACCGCTGATTGTATTTCCGGAGGTTATAGAGAATGTCAATGTAAAGTCAAAAAAATGGAAAAAACCTTGCTGGTAAACTGTTTATTCAAGGGTTGAGAAGTTAGCCGAAGAATCGTTAAAGCGAGTGAATTTGTCTTCGTGAAAATTTCGGGGAACTGTATCGACAAAGCTTTTCATCGGTTATCCTGTCTGAAGTTTCGGGACCTACTTGAATTACCACTTGGCTTCACATTCATGTTGGATGGTTATTCTCCTACTGACTGAGTTGCTACATGTTCTGAAGTTTGGACTTTGGTTGAAAGATACGTGGACATTATTCAGTATCATCATAAAAGGTAAGTACTTTATTTTGCTTATTGAAACTTTATTCTAGACACTGAGGAGCTAACTGATACGGAAAATTGTGATTAGTTAAAAGGTCTTAGTGGTTGTCTAGGGAATACGTTTTAGTGTTTATTGTTAGTTTTTTAAGTTTATTAATAGAAATGTTGAATAGTAATAATAATGTTCCAGTTTTGAAATGGAAAATCTAGTTAAGAATTTGTTATTAACTAACCCTATGTTACGGCTTAAGTATGGTAAAGTTGATTTAGCCATTGAAGTTAATCAATCTGAGTTAAAGTTTAATTGAACGAAGACTTTTAAGAAATGGTTATTGAATGTTATTGAACCCAGGAACTATCGTAGTATAATTTCAGAAAATAGAAAGCTGCTGGCTGTGGAAGGAATCTGAATGTACGATTTATCTGCTGCGACTGACCGCTTGAAGTGACGTCCTCTTATTTCCTGAATAGGCAATGGGCCGTTGAGACTTAGTTAGGAAATTTAAATAATTTTTAATATCCATGTTCTTTATTGTTCCGTTATTATTCTTATTTGAAGTTCTAAGTGTGTTTTACAATTGTTTCAGCTTTGATTCTATGTGTGGGGCGCCACCGCTGACCTTGAGGTTCTTGATAAATCAAACGTTGGCTTAACTTAGTTATATTTTGGAATGGAAACCTTATCCATGCATTAAGTGTCTTAGCCTAAATAAAAGCAGTGAATTTCCAAATAGGTTTTACTGTTATTTGTATCTGATCATCTTGCCCGAAAACTTAATATTATTTATGTGATGTTAATGGCTTAACCAGGATTCTAAGTCGAGGGTTAAAAACATTACAACTTTCTGGATTCCCACTTTGATTTGACTGTGGAAAGGTCAGTGATGAGAACAGCGAATGCTTCCATCAGGATGTATCTGTGATGGAGCAACAATACCAGGAAAAGTGGCCCACCTTGATGCTTTCAGACTATTGTTGGATGCTCTGCAGGAATACCTCTGAATTGGAATATCACCGAAAGGCAAGGCAGAGTTAACAGATATGAGAACTAGTAACTAAATTCTTTGTATAATAGACTCAGATATATTTATCTGAGAAATAAGTAAAACATCCATTATTACATTAGAATACTGCTAATTTAAGTTCACTTAATTCTTATAAGAATAAACTTTTTATGTATTATGAGTTTAATGTTTTTCTTATATATTTGTTTAAAATTATTTATAATACAAGACTTATAATAATACACATCATGTGTTCAGTTGAAAAGTTAACACTCTGTATATCTCTCGATGGGAGTTGAGTAGAAATTTGGAAAAAAAAAGTCAATTTTTATTTCTAAGGAGAAGCCCAAAATGAATATCAGAGAATTTTATATTCAACTGCTCGACCCCTTAGCCCCTAACTTTGAATTTTCAACTGGCACCTCCTATATTTTGATATATATCATTTTAAACAGCGTAAAAAAAAAATATTTCTATGGAAAAAAATTAAATTGTTTCATGCATTCGGGAGAAAGAGCTAAAAATAAAATCATTCTTTTGACCCTTTCAAACAATAAGAGAGAGTGCATTGACCTATTTTTGGTTTGGATGAACTGAAGAGTATGAATTGTATAAATTTTCACGCCATCTGCGCAGAAAATCAGGTTTCTTTTGTGTGTTAGTCATGCATAGCACTTGATCTATCACAATATCAGTGCAAATAGCACAAGAGAACGATTTTAGTTTTTTCTCCCGAATGCATGAAATTTTTTTTTAATGCTGTTTACAAGGGTAGATCACAAAATATGGGGTGCCATTTGAAAATTCAAAGTTGGGGCTTAGGGTTGGGGTTGAATAAAAAAATTGTTTGATATTAATTTTGGTCTTTCCCCGGAAATAAAAGTTGATTTTTTTTTTCAAATTTTGATTCAACTCCTATCAAGAGATGATATACAGAGTGTTACCTTTTCAACTGAACACACAGTATATTAATGTATATAGGTATCTAACATGCAAGGGAATATCTGCTCATTCCAGAAGAACTGCAGCCAATTCAGCTTTTTTTATATTAATATTCATGTTCAGTGCTTCGAGTTCATTAAGATTTTGCTACTTTTACCTCGGAAGATTGAATTTTATAAAAATTTGTTGTCCAGTATTATTGTGCAAAAGTTTTTACAAGGGAATTTTTATCTGACCGTAAAAACGGGATGACTGTATCTGAGGGTACTTTTACTGTATAATCATGCTGAATTACCTAGGCAAAAATCGCATCATAACATCACCATCGCCAGTAGCAGCTGCAGCACCAACATCTTGGTCAACATATGCTCCTGCTCCAGGAATAGGCGAATCTCCAACTCGCCTAATAAAGAAAAATCATTAGTTAATGTTACTAAACACATATTTTTCAGCATATGGGTAATTTTTCAAATATACTCATTGGGGGTCGAAATTGGTAACCTGATTCCCATATGACAACTTAACTATAAAAGCATACATTAAAATTTAAAAGTGCCCCCACACCCCCATTCACTTATTTTAAATTTATATTGGAATTTTATATGGAAAAATGTTCAATTATATAATAGAATACTTAATATAATATTCGAACAATGTTATACTTGCATACGCTTTTCCTCTCTCTTATCTTCAGAAAAGTTAACTGCAGACAGGGCAGGCCCTAGGAATTTTGTCGCTATCCCTTCTAAAATTTCCTAATCTAGGCCAATTTCGCCACCCTTAAACATTAGTTGCCCCGTTCAAGTGCATGTGTTGCACCTTCAGCAGAATCGGTCCTGACTGCAGATCATGGGTGCCCATATGGGGGAAGGGGGCTCAAGCCCCCAGTCAGCCGTTTAAAAATTTTATTTGCCCGAACCTGCTATGCATTTACTTTCAAAAGTTTTACAGTCACATTTTAAAATAAGGTACTTTTTAGCTCATTACTAATTGTCAAGCAATATCAATTATTTTTGTAGCGTTTTGCTATCTTGTACATTCACTAAAATTCTTGACAGCTTTGAGAAGGAGGTAAAAAATTTCCCCACCCCAAAAGTACTCGAATGGGCGCCCATGCTGCAGGTCACTTTCGTTAAAGAAAATTAAAAAAAAATTAAAAGATTTAAATTAAAAGATAGTAAAAGTAGTCATTAATTGTAAATGAAACATTGGTCAAATGAAGAGTTTAAACACCATTGGCTTTTCCAATTAAATACAGGCAATCTTTTCCTGATTCCTGTGCATTTATAATGAATTTATGCTTTTTTTTTCGTAACCTATTTTCTTTCTCTTTTTCGTTGCTTGAGTCACTAAATTTATAGCATTTTCTACACCTTGGCTATGACAAGAAAGAGAGATAATTAATAGTGGTCCTGTTTGAGTTTGAAGGAGATCTTTATTTGTAAAATTTTTTAGAAGTGGAGGAGGCGTAACAATTCCACTGTTCCAATCAATCATATTAACATAATCCTCTGCTTCAAAATTGAGGGGTTTTGGCAATTCAAAATTTTTTGTATCACCGGAGCTCATATTTTTAGTTTGAATAACTTCTTGAATTGTTTTATCTCTAAGCTGCCTTCTAGAATCTATCCGCATGGATAGTAGAATATTCTCAGGATGAGCAAAATAAGAGTTATTTTTCAGTGACTTTTCCTTAATTTCTCTATGTTCTTTGTCCAAATCTTCAATTAAGTGCATCATATACCAAAAGTTATTTGCTGCTTCATATACATTTGAATGCGAAACCAACTTTACGCATAAACTTGTATGATGATTTTGACAGGGTCTGTGATATTTCTAGATTTTGTTTTTTTCAACGAAGCATATAACCGAAGGATCCTATTAGTTTGTGTTAGCCATCTTGCATGACGTATTTTGCCTGGTGATTTTGCCGCTAATTGCTTTAAAACAAACCTAGACGGTATGTTAATGCACATTTCATATAAATATTTATGGCCACAACTGAAAGTAAGGTGCAAAAGAAAACTTTTCCCAAATAGTTTGTACATCTTTGGCAACAATTCTCTAGCATTTTTTTGCTGTTCTGGAAGCATTTGTGAGTTTTTCGTGTTTTCTTATATACAAATATTGTCGAAAGACATTGGCTTTCGAGGGGGTCATCGATGGTGGAAATTCTGTAGGTTGTCCGAATGCTGAATTAAGCATTTTACTTCTGCTTGTTATTTCATATGTTTGAAAATTCTGGAAAAACAAATGGGCAATTCTATTTTTATCATAGTACCATTTTCAAAACAACTCTAAATTATTTGGCGCTTTAGTTCTAAATTTATGTACAAAAATAAGTTTTTCTTAAAAGGTAGAAGTAAATAACATGTGCTTGAATTTTTAAACAAATATACTTTACTTAATAAAATCTGATAAATATAGCAATTATTTCCACCAGGACTAGTCAGTAAAAATGAATGTAATACCGTAATTTAGGCAATAGCCTTTTTTATTACATTGAAATTAGCGAAATAGCACAGTATGTCACATCTTTGGATTGCATCTATGAAATCAATATGCATCACACGCAAATTAAACAGAAAAGGCATTATGAATTAGGCAATAATTAATGTTTAATAAATTGCATTTAAAATTTTTTTATAATTTTTCTGAACCTTAGCTGTACTGCAATTGCAAAATGCATATAACTTTCCTTACAGTCAAATAATGCCTTTATTAAAACCCTGGTTGTGGCAAAATCGTGAACTCATTGTCAACTTCCAATATGTAAAATATTTTGGAATAAATTCGGTAATTGACATACTAATAAAAAAATATAAACTCGAAATATAAATATAATTAGCTTTGTTACTAAACAGTTACCTTAAAGATTTTTAATATTTAAATGGAAATTACTAAGTGATTCACCATGTGCTTATTCATCATGATGCACCATTTTATTCTTCATTGGAAGTATATTAAGCCGATATTCACCGTAATATATCGTTTTGGATGACTTTATAGCCCATTAAGTGGTTTATTTGTTAGTACTGACAATCGCAGAGATGAATGACAAAACAGCAAGAAATCTAACGCCAACAGTGTCTAACTTTGGACATTGCATTAAGAGGGGGGTGTGAGGGGTAGAGGGGGTCATACAAAACTTAAATTTGGATATAATGCTTAAAAGACCATTTTTAACTCTGTGCATAGTGTGGAATAAGAGAAATGAAATTTTATGTATGTTTCGACCCTCCTTAATACTCATGTTTGTAAAAATTGCAACACCATGAAGGACTCGTCCGAATTGAATGAAATTTAATGTACAAACGACCTGTGTTGATACAAATAAACGATTAAAATTACAAAGCAAAATAACAATATTACATGTCGAAAATCAGTATTTGGTGAAGCCACCACGCGCTGCAATAAGTGATGCTATACGACGTGGCATGGAATCAAACAGATGTTGAATGTGTGCCTGAGGAAGAGCATTCCAGATTGCTTGTATGCGACCCCAAAGTTCATCTGTAGTAGCTATGGGACGAGGATCACGAGCGAGACGCCGACCAACGAAATCCCACACATGTTCAATCGGCGACATATCCGGCGAATAGGCAGGCCAAGGAAGAAGCTGTATCTGTTGTGATGAAAAGAAGTCTTGAACATTCCTGGCAATATGTGGGCGGGCATTGTCCTGTTGAAATACAGCTCCGGGAATGCCTTGAAGGAAGGGAACAACTTCGGGCTCCAGAACTTCATTGATGTACCGGTTGCTGTTAAGATTACCCACAATTCGTAGCAGCTGAGATCGTCCATGATACGTAATCGCACCCCAGACCATAACGCTAGGGGTTCGTCCACTATGACGTTGGATAACGTACTCTGGAATGCGTGTGCACACTCCACACACGGATGCGGCCATCACTATACCCCAAATTAAAGCGGGATTCATCAGAAAACACCACTTGTTGCCAATCAGCACGCCAGTCTCTATGTCCATGAGCCCATTGTAGCCACAGGCGATGATGGTTTTGCGTCAGGGGGATCCTGTATAAAGGAACTCTTGCACGCAGTCCACGGTGCAGTAGACGCCGACGAATTGATGAAGCACACAATGATACACCTGTAGCAGTGCACCAACGTGCTGCTATTGCACGATAAGAAAACCCTCCTTCACGAAGGCCGATCATTCCTCCCCATTCAAACTCCGTAACTTGCTGAAATGTCGCCCTCTTTCGACGTAGAGGCATAGTGACGTCTCATGTAACGTTTACCACTAGCAGATAACCATACACGCCCCGCTACAGCCCTCTATTTATACGGATCCATCAGCAGTTCAGAGGGCGCTGCTCAGCCCACGCATGCGCGATGACTCTGAAATTCTAATCATTTGAATAGCATACCCTAATTTGCATTTCCTGAAAGTTTCAGCTCAATCAAGTGATTCCTTCATGGTGTTGCAATTTTTACAAACATGAGTTTATGTAGAGCAGCCAAATACAATGATTCAAATGTAGTTCAATAACTGTGCTTACTAATTCAAGTGCACTGTACACTGTCAAGTCACATTATTAGGACCATCTCCTATTTCTGACATTAGACAAGCTCAGTCAATGAAATAGTGCATGTGGCAAATACAAACTTTATGGGCATGTAAGGAGTGCTATATGCTTTCTGCACACATATCAATCATTATTGCCTGTGTCCACTGATACTTGTGAAGGGCATCCCAGGGTTATGGCAGAATCTGAATTAAAAAATTACCTGACATTTCGAGAAAATATGTTTAAAATTTTGCTGATTTTTCTCTGGTCGCTCTTCACATTAATTGAATAGTTAAAATTAAAACCTTCTTAAATAATTATTTTTATATATATAAATTATGTATGATTTTATTTTTTTACAAAATATACACTCTATAACAAAAAAATCGACGCACCAAGAAGGAGTTGTCCGATTGCGATAAAAATTGGTGGATGTGAAGAACATACATAGAAAAAGAAACGATTAAAATTTCAGAACAATTGAATGATTTATTGCAGAGTTTGACCGTTACAAAGGGAGGAAGTCAATAAGGCGTTGGTCCACCTCTGGCCTGGATGCAAGCTGTCACCCGGCGTGGCATAGACTGATAAAGATCCCGGATGGTGTCCTGCGGAATTTCTTGCCAAATTGTCTCCAACTGTCGGGCTAAATCGTCAACATTCCGGGATGGTTGCAATCGCCTTCCCATAGCGTCCCAAATGTGCTCTATGGGAGAGAGATCAGGAGATCTAGCTTGCCAAGGAAGTGTTGGGCAAGCTTGAAGACAATTCATAGCAACACGTGCCGTGTGCGGCCGGGCATTGTCTTGTTGAAACGTAAGTCCAGGGTGTCGCAAAAGGAACGGTAACACAACCGGTCGTAGAATGTCGTCTACGTACCGCTGTGCTGTAAGTGTGCCAGAAATGACCACCAAAGGGGTCCGGCTATCAAAGGAGATGGCACCCCAGACCATAACGCCCTGTTGTGGGCATGTGTGGCGTGCGATAGTAAGGGCAGGATCCCCACGCTGCCCTGGACGTCTCCAGACACGTCTGCGGTTGTCGTCAGGACACAGTTGGAAACGGGACTCGTCACTAAAGACTATACGTCCCCAGTCAGCGCAGTTCCAAGTTGATCGAGCCCGGCACCACTGTAATCGGACTTGACGGTGTAAAGGCGTGAGAGGTAAGCGGCGTAACGGTCTGCGCGAGAGTAAATTCCGCTCTCTCAGTCGTCTGCAGAGGGTCATGTTGGACACATGTGTGCGGGCCACACGTTGGATAGTTGATAACGACGAATCCGGTGCTGTGACAGCTGCTCTGACAATCGCTCTGTCTTCCCGTTCTGTTGTGGCCCTAGGTCGACCGCTGCCGTCCCGACGCTGACATCTGCCGTTGTTGACCCACTCTTGCCAGCACCGTCCAATCGCCGCATCGCTTCGACCCACATGTCCAGCGATTCGTCCAACCAGCCTCTTTCAATCCGATAGCACGACCTCTTTCAAACTCTGACATATGCTCGTAATGAGCACGAATCTTTCGGCGAGGCATTGTTACAGTCGACGTAAGATATCCGCAGTCAAAATGCAACAGAAATTTTGACCACATATTGAGAATCGCTCCTTATATACACCTGCTGAATGCGCAGTTCCGATGCGCTGGAGTTCCCGCTATTCATTCATTGGACACCAAATTTTAATCATTTGCATGTTCGGTCAAACTATCTTTTCATACAAAATTTCATTACAATCGGACAACTCTTTCTTGGTGAGTGGATTTTTTTGTTATAGAGTGTATAAGCTGTATTTTCAGCAATAATCTTTAAAGATGTAAAAGTCATACTATATATACCTTCAAACTTTACAGAAAAGTAAATGATATATTTATCAGAGGTTCAAATTGAGGGCAGGATGGCAGGATTCCCGTCGAAAATCCATGACCCCTTCCCACCCCCGAATAAATTTATAAGACAGGAGTGTTCAGTCGCGAGGCAGAATCCAAATATATCCACTATTGTTAAAACTCTGGAGGCAATATAAATTGCAAAGGAGACTTTAAAGAAAAAAAAAAAACTTCACCATCTGAAGAGTTTTGATTTTTCTGAGCCTTAAATTGTTGAACCAAAAGCACCGATTAATTAGTGTAATCACCTAGACCCATTTTTGCAGCTGCGCATAACCGAAATTCCTTTTCAGGGGCGATGGAAAAATATGGGGAAGAGGAGGCCTTGCAAACACCTTGTTGCGAAGTCGGAAATATAGCAACGGTCAAGAACCAATGAGAGTTGGGCAGTCTTTGGACGTAGCTACATGTTTCTAAAGTATTGTGTTTCAACTCATAGTGTATATTCATTTCCTCAAAGTTGTCATTTCTTTTGTTTCAATACCTGTTTCTCTGATTAGTAATGCTGAAATACCTAACTGTTTTGAAAAGGGAAGGAACAGAAGATGGATATAGTAATGTTGACGACGATATTGAGAGAGATGGCTCTCCTGTACCCTCCACTGATTTTATTTCTGAAAAGAAACACAAAAGTATGAGAATAAATTCCAGATGGCCTGGCTAACTATTCATTATTTGCAATTCGTATTAACTCTGCCCTTCTCTGTAACTGTATACAACTGTTTAGTTGGGATAAATGAATTCCTATCTTCCCCATTTATAGCAACTAGCGGGGTTGTTCAGGGCACCATACTTGCTGCTGTGTTGTTTTTTATCTTTGTTTGTGACATCCCAGATATCCTTAGATCTATTAGCGTCAGAATGTATGCTGATGACCGTTTCTTCTGAACAGTTGCATCATTGGACTCTTCTTATAGCCTCCAATTGGCAAGTAATCGCTTGAACGTATGGTGTCAAACAAACTGCCTTCCAATAACCACCTCTAAATCAGGCGTACTACACATTAGTTATTCCAACCCACATTGTTCCTACTCTATTGGTAATACTTCTCTTCTAATGTCTATGGGTCTTGATGACCTTGGTGTTTTGATCACCAACAGTTTAGACTTTTTGCATACTGCCCACGAGTTGTATCAAAGGCAAATCAGCGTTGCTTTCTCCTTATGAAGGTCTTAGCTAAATGGGATCAGATACCTCTATTATTGGCCTTAACACTGTTGTTACTCCTATATTGGAGCATGACCTTTCAGTTTGGAGTCGTCATAAGATTCTGGATATTTGTCTCCTTGAGTCACCATTGTGTCGCTTCACTAAGAGACTTCTGGCTTTACAAACTCTTCCTTACAATGAATGTTTGCGATTAGCGGAACTTCATTCCATGGAATTGTGTCGTCTCATTGCTGATGTAAAACTCTTATCAGCTAATTCATAATCTAGTTTACACTGACCCAGCTCAATCTATGTTCCATCTCATTGAACAATATACAACTAGAGGTCACCCATGGAGAGTTCTCCTTCAAACAACTCATCGAAACTCCCAATTTTATTTTTACACTCAGAAAACTGGACGAGTTTGGAACTCATTGCCTGAGACAGTTGTGTCCCAGGGGACGTTTCAAACATTCTGTGAAGCTTTGAACGCTTGTGATCTCTCCAGTTTAAAATGTTTCCCTTTTAAATTGTATTTTTCTTAGTGACATTGTGGTATTGATTGTCGCGTTTATTCATGTTTGCATCATTTGTATTCTACCTTGTCTATGATTTTTTTTTTTTTATCTCTGTGTTTCAACTCTCGATGTGTCTTTTACCTGTTAAGTTTTAAATAAATTTAGAATTATCTTCTAACTCTGTTTCTGTTTTTGTTGAAAGCTTTTTACTTCTGCTAACAGATTAGTCTCATCAAAGGATATGATGATTAGGAAAACATATCCAAAACTTTACCTAAGCACAAAACCAGTATGAGGCACATAAAACACCTAATTTAGCATTGAACAAAATGAAAGCAGGACTCCCAGCAGACTTTTTGCAAGAATATATATATATCATCATCTAGATTGATCCTGGCAGTGGTGGCGTGTGCTTATGTCTCTGTGTTTGTGGTGAGTTATTGATTTTTAACCGTTGTGTGCTTCCTTTTTAACATTGTGTGTTTGTGAACAGTCACTGAGTTGGACTGTTTGGTCCATTTGTAGAAATCAAGTGGATTCGGGTGACTGAGCGTATTTTTGATCACGTAATCACATTTTCTGAATCATCATGTTGTTTGTTTACTCAGTGATCGTGATTGTGAATTGTTTACTTAGGCCTTATATAGTCTTTTAGTGCCTGACTTTTGTAACTGATTCGATTCTGGGAGTGTTGGGTGTTATTGCTATAAAATACACCATGATGATAGCCTCGCTACTTCTAGTAAAATTTCTTCGGCGAGTTTTTACGGTGAATTTATTTCTCAAGTTGGTTCGATGGGCAACTTGTTCTTAGAAGTTCGTGGTAAAAAACATTCCTATCACCAGGAGGCACTGATGTTTGAGGACTGTCGGAAGTGGATTATCGAGTTGTTTGAATAGGCGATTTATGACAGTTTGGGTCTTCGGGCTTCTATCTTACGTGATGAGGTGGGCCCTTGGGGTGAACTAGATGTTATCTCTACATTGGATCAGTTGTCTGTGAAACTGGACACAGTTCAATCTGTATTAATGGACAAGTTTGTCGCTCTTGAGGAGAGGATTTCTCCCCTATTTCCCTCGATGGATGGGCATGTTCCTGGGGATTTGGAGGTACCTCAAGCTACTGTCTCATTGGAGGGCCCTTCTGGTCATTCTAGTTATGCTGATGTTGTCGGACGCGATGTTCGAGTTGTGCATACTGCCTCACCTGTGACTGATGGTGGGGTTGGTGTATCTGGTCCTCCACGTAATCGTGGAAATGGATCTCTGTCTAAACTGGAACTGGGCACTTGCGTTGTCATAGATGTTCATGTTGTGGAAACTAAAAGGATTAAGCATTTGATGGTGAATTGATTTGAGTCCTCTGTCGAATCTACTGAGGTTTGTGATATGATTGGGGACCAGCATTTCGACTTTGATTGTGTAAAACTCCAGACCAGAAATTCTCACCTATACGCTACATTCGTCCTTGCAGTTGGAGAGGATTATTATGATACTTTGAAGATCCCTGAATTGTGGCCAAATGATGTTTTTATTTCTGATTTCTTCGGTCGTCCTAGGGGACTGGCTGGTGACGTGGTTTCAAGGTTGGCTGTTGGACTGGAGAGGTAGGATGATGTTTCAGAGTGTGATAAATGATACCTTGTGAGATGTCTTGTTTTTCTTAATGCTCAGAGTTCGATTAATAAATTGGAGTATCTTCACATTTATATGACATCCCATGACATTGATATCTTATGCATAGCTGAAACCTGGACGACTCCTCAGTACCCTGGCTCATTCCTATGTCCTGATTATTATACCATTTATAGGAGGGTTAGGCTGGGGACGGTTGGAGGTGGGGTTTGCATTTTTGTGAAAAATTCTCTCCCCAGTATTCCGTGCCCTCTTGGCCCTAATCTTGATCCTTATGAACTGGTGGGTGTGGGTAATTTGAGTTGTAGTCGGGTTGGCTGAGGATCATCTGTTTTGATATTCCACCAACATTGTCAAACTATGCTGATTATTTGCGGGGTCTTGTTGGTGATCTGGCACTTTGGTCCAGATCGATATCCCGGATTTGCTCTTGGGCGACTTCAATCTAAGTGCTTGTCGTTGGACTAGAGATGATTGTGTGGGATCCACTGTCCAGCTGGACTTCGTTGATGCCTTGGGATTCTGTGGACTTTCTCAATCGATCGATTTTCCTACAAGAGGGAATAATTTCTTGGATTTGATTTTTTCTAATGATGCATCTTTTTTGTGTGATGGCTCTCCTTTTGATCTTTTTTCATATAGCAATAGTCTGCCTCATATACCCATATTTGCTTTATGTTTTTTGCTTCGGTCAACTAGATTCGGTGTCCGTTCCGATTTTGCTGGTGAAGATTATGACTCCATGAGTGTTATCTTGGATAGTATTGACCCATTTTTCGATCCTGGGTGCGATATTCTTACCCTTTTTTCATTTATGAGAGGGCCATTATTGTGTGGTTGGCGTTCCTGTCCATTCCAGTCGTGGACTTGTAAAAAACCGCTGCCTGTCTTATTTGGCTAGGAAAAAACTTAGGGCTTGGCGTTTGTTACGTGGTGATCCTTCTATGGTTAATGGGTCTTCTTATTATCGGTTGTCTGCAAGGTATAGGGAATTGGCATCTAGGATTGAATCTGCCAAGCTGTGTGGGTTATGTAGATTGGAGAATCGCACTGGCTTTTTTAGGTATGCCAGTTTGAGGTTGTATGGTCATCGACCTTTGCCTTCCCTTCGTTCTTCCATTGGTGTTTTGATGATATCAGATTTAGATAAGGCTTGTATTTTTTTAAAAAACTTTTGGAGAGGTTTATTTGAGTGATACACACCCTTTTGAGTTGTCTGGTGGTCCTTCAATTGAGGATAAAAATGTTATGTTGTCCTTCTCCCTGAAGTTATCGGTAGGTCAATCGCTGGGTTGGAATCTAGGTCTGCTGGACATGATGGTGTTCCTCCTATCTTCTTTAGGACATTGACATACCCCTTCAATGTATTTTGTCTACTTTATTTGGTAGATGTTATTTATCTGGTGTTGTTCCCAGTTCTTGGACTGAGGCTGTTGTGGTCCCTGTTCATAAAAAGGGGGGTCGCTCTGGTCCTGCAAATTACCGTCCAATTTCACTAACTAATGTTGTGGTAAAGTTGTTTGAGCGGTGTTCGCTGTTTTATTTGATGCCATTTCTTATTTCTCATGAAGTCATCCCTAGGGAGCAGTTTAGTTTCACCCCTGGTCAGTCCTCTGTGGTTCAGTTAATTTAGTGTGTTGATCTTTGGTCTGAGAGTTGGGAAAATGGGCATCCTGTTGACATTATTTACATTGATTTCGTCAGAGCCTTTGGTAGAGTTGTTAGATCAGTTCTACTTGATAAACTGGTGCAGGTTGGTCTTCCTAGTAGACTTGTCTGCATTATTATTGCCTTGCTATCTAATCGGACCCAACGTGTTAGGGTGGGTGGTGCTGTTTTTCCTTCCACTCCAGTTGCTAGCACAGTGGTTCAGGGGTCCATACTGGGTCCCATTCTTGTCTCGTTTTTTGTTCATGGTATCACAAATATATTGAGACCAGTTGAGTCATTCATGTTTGCCGACAACCTGAGATTTTTTTCACCCATCCTCTCCTTCGAGTTAGCCTTCAATCTGCAGCAGTCTTGTGACCGTCTCGACCACTGGTGTCGGATGAATAGCCTTGAGATTTTGATATTAAAGTCAAGTATATTGCTCATTGGTTTTACCAATGCTCATTGTACGTATTCTATGGGTGATGTTACATTAATGGAAGTTTCCAGACAGGAAGATTTGGGCATTTTAATAACTGAGAACTTGGACTTTTCAGCCCACTGTCGTCATGTTGCTACAAAGGCTAACCAACATGGGTTTTTTACTTGCTAGGATCTTCTCTAGATGCAACATGTTTATTTTTGTTGTTTGCTTTTAAGACTTTCGTCATGCCAATTTTGAAATATGCCTCTCGTGTTTGGAAGCCTTATAAGGTGTGCGATATTAGGCTGTTGGAATCTCTCTTATGGTGATTTTCTGGGAATATTCGTAGTCTGCATGGCTTGTCTTATAGTGATCATCATTCCTCTCTGGGGCCGCATTACTTGGAGTGGCGTCGTCTTTTGGTTGATATTCGTCTTTTTTAAAAACTTATCCATGGACTCATTCACTGCAATGACTTCCATCAGATAATTCGTATTGTGGGTCATACCTCTACCAGAAGCCATTGATTATGTGTCAGGATTTCACCTGCCAGAAGCAATGCACGTTTCTATTCCTTTGCCCTTAAGTCAGGAAGGGTTTGGAATGATTTGCCAGAAGCTTTGGTATCATGTGGATTTTTGTCGGGCTTTGTTGCCATCTTGGAGAATTATGATATGTCGTGGTTTTTAAAATGCTTCCCTTATTGGTTGTATTCTACCTTATTGGTTTTATTGTCTATATTTTTACGATTATATTGTCTTACTCCCAATGTTAGTGTAATTTTACCTTTTAGGTTTTAATAAAGTTATTTAATGTTTAATTTAATATAATATTTAACCATTCTCTATCCACTGCTGGATGAAGGTCTCTCCAAATGCTTTCTACACAAGTCTATCCTGAGCAATTCGTTTCCAAGTCACACCAATCTATTTTCTTATTTGATATACCCATTTAGTTAGAGGACGTTTCCTAGGTCTTTGATGGTCCTTTGGAATCCAGCTGAAAATTCCAGTTGTCCATCGCTAACCAGTTCTTCCTGCGATAGTCCCAGCCCATAAGACAGGACTGGCAATACACACTGGTTGAAGACTTTTCTTTTTAAACATAAAGGCAATTTTCATTTCAGGATAAAACACTTTCTTCCGAACGCACTCCAGCCAAGTTTAATATGTCTGTTGAGTTCTTTCATAATGTTTCTTTCCATTGAAATTAGCTGATCAAGGTAAATATATGAATCAGCAATTTCTATCTCAATGTTGTCGACCTGTATTTTTGAAACTACGAAATTATTGAACATGATTTTAGTTTTTTGTAGGTTCTCTCTCATCTTGAGTCCAACTTCTCTACTTCTAGTTGAAAGCTCCTGTACCATGTCTTGGCGTTCTGATGCATCCATTGAAAAACTAACGATGTCATCAGCAAACCATAGACTATTTAAATATTCACCATTTTTATTCCTTTGTTATTCCAGTTTATCAGCTGAAAAATCATCTGTAAAGCTGAAGTAAAAAGTTTTGGAGAAATGGTATCTCCCTGCCTCACACCTTTACCAATTTTAATAGTTTTGGTATCTTTATGTAACCGAAATTTTGCACTTGCATTTTTATACACACGTTTCACCATGTCAATGTACACATCCTCGACGTCTGTTGATCTTAAAGAGTTGATGACTGCTGACGTTTTAATAGAGTCAAAGGCCTTCTCACAGTCAATAAATGCAATACACAATGGAATTTCATATTCATGTGTTCTTTCAATTAGTTCTAATAATACCTGAATATGGTCTACTATACTGAATCCACTTCAAAAAAAAGTTTGTTCTCTTGGTTGAGCTGCATCTAATTTTTTCTACAAGAGATGCGTTAGCACTTTTGTGAATATTTTATAACAGGAAACAAGCTAATTGATCAATGATTTTTCAAATCCTCTTTATCACTTTTTTTTATGTAAAAGAATTACTGTTGCAGAATCCCATTGGTTTGGTATGTTATGACTGTTAACACATTTGGTAAAGAGTATTGCGAGTATGTCTTCTACATGTTCTCCAGCTTCTTTTAAGGTATCTAATGTAATGCCATCATTGCCAGAGGCTCTTCCTTTCTTCATACTTTTTATTGCAAATGCTACTTCTTCTTTTAAGATTTTAGGAGCTGTTCCTTCGACTATTTCAGTGTCTTCGTTTAATCCACTGTTTCTTTCATATAGTTTTCTGTAGAATTCTTCTACTCCTGTAAGTACTTTTTCCCTACTTCTTGTCACAATGTCATCCTCTCCCTTTAATACAATGATGTGGTTTTTTTCCCCCAACAGACAAATATCTTTAACAACCCTAGGGCTCATTGTTTTCAATGGCTTTCCTTACTAACTTACAGTTGAATTTTCTTATGTATTCTTTCATGCTTTTGAGTAGAGTTTTTCAAAGTTCTATATATTCGGATCTTGGGATTGATATTTTGAGTGTCCACCTTCACACCTTTTCGTTTTTCCATGAGCTGTTTTGTCTTCTCAGATAATTTGCTATTGTGCTTTTTACATGTTACACCACTAATTTTAATTACAATAGAGCACCAGTTATCCGAAACAATTGAGGATTAGGGGTGTTCGGAAAACTGATTTTTCGGAAACCGATCATTTACAAAAAAAAAAACAAAAAAAATTGTTCCACTGCCATA
>QLNU02015360.1:205992556-206005569 GCA_006491805.2 Dysdera silvatica
TGTTTTCAATTATATTTCCAATACTCTTCATGTAAGTTATATTTTAGTTATAGATCTTGAAATTGACAGTCTTCTTTCTAACAAGTTACTATCGACATTGGATGAAGAAGACTTTCAACAACTAAGCAAGAAAAAGACAAAGAAGCATGCCAATTCCAGTCACGCAAAAAGAAGCCTATCAGATCATTGTGAGAACAAACGAAAAAGAATGTCAGATACCAACATGACTTTGTCTTCTACTACTGCTGCTGCTGGAACTTCATCTGGCAAGTACAATCTTATATTAAATGATGATTTCATAACAGCTAAGCGCATCATACATTATTAAGCAATCTGTATCAGTGGAGGGATAGGAGTGGAACTCAAAGAGTTCTGAAAAGCTAATCATGGTTGCTTCTTTAAAGAGATGGAAAACAACGCGCCTAAGAACTTCAATTTTCCGTTAAACCAGCTGCCATTTCTGAAGAAACCTGTAGACAGTTTAATAGATTTCACAAAAGACTTGAATTAATTAGCCTTTTTTTACTATCAGTTTTGCTTTTTTTTCGTGCTATACATTATGCTTTATGAACACTTCTCTTCTTTCCAAGGATATGTACGCTCTTTAAGAGCAGATCTAAAAAAATTTGCAGATCCTATATTATTGTTCAACAGTTATAAAACCAAAATCAAGGAAGCATTAAAAGAAAATTCTACGCAAATTTCTATGTGATGGGATTCATTATTTGTTTATGCATAATATTTACTAAAACTACAAATAACATCTCTCAGTTGCAAGATTTTTATTTTTGTAGTTCTGCACAGCATTTACTCTCTAAAAATTATATTTTCGAAAAGGTGAAACATGCTTTTCAGAAAATTTTAAATGGTATCGAGCAGTTTATTAAATTAGGTAGTGGGTGGAAAATTCTTTACATAAAATTTCTAGACATTAATATCTGAGAATATAAATCATTAGAAGGTGGTTGTAAAGATATATCTTTACCATCTGAATTAAAAAGGAAAAAAAGCCATACTGCATGTCAAAACAGACAACAATTTTTGCTTTCTGTATGTCATTCTTGCTGCGCCTTTTCCAAATTTTAACAATAAAAATGCAGAAACTTCATATAAAAAGCATGTAAAATGTTTGAATATCAGAAGTTTGGAATTTCCTATGAAACTGGATAAGATCCCCATCTTTGAAAAATCAACATACAATAAACATCTTTGGATATGAATCGAAAAATGTTTTTCCTATTTATATAAGTAAACGAAAATTTAGCAAAAAGACAATTTATTATTCTATAAGAAACATTACTTTTTGATAAAAAATTTTAATCGGTTAATGAATAATAAAAATGGAATACATAAATATTGCATGAACTGTTGATGTGATTTTCAGAGGCAATCAACACTAAGAGCACATAAACAATTACGTTTAAACAACAAACCCCAAAAACTTCTGATGCCAATGAGGAATAATAAGATATTGTGTTTTAATTCATATTATAAAATGTTTGAGCATACTTTATATGCCAACTTTGAATGTCTTACTAAAAAGATACATACAGTATACCCCTCTAAATCTAAATCTTATGCAATCCCTGTAGAAAAGCATGATCAATAGCTTATGGATTAGTTGTTATAAAAATCATATTGTTTATAAACATTACTTTGTGGGTAAGATCCAGTAACAGATTTTTGAACCCTTGAAAAAAGTTTATGCATGTGTTATAATAGAAATGAAAAAAAAAACCTTCCTTTTAAAAATGTTCAAAATTCAAATTATTGCCATATTTGTAATAAGCCATTTACTGACAAAGAATATCCAGGTAAGAGATCATTGTCACTATACAGGAAGATTCAGAGGTTATGCTCATCAAGCATGCAATTTAAATTATGAAAATTCTTATTTCTCACCAGTGGTAATAACTTATCGGGCTATGATAGTCATATTATCATTAAAAATATTCCTCCAAATTTGATTAATGTATATAATCCCAATGAATTCTAAACGATATACTAGTTTTCAAATTGATAATTTCAAATTGCTTGATAGTTTTAAATTTTTAAGTACATCTTTAGAAATGTTAGTTAACAATTTGAATAAATCATATTTTAAGTTCCCGATATTTAATAAGTTCTTTAAAGATAATAAATATTTCTCTCTACTAAGACAAAAATGTCATTTTCCATATTTTTATTTTAGCAATAAATCCGTTCTAAATGAATCATGTTTACCAGACAAATATAATTTTTATAATGAACTTACGAAGAAGCATATAACTAACGAAGAGTACGATCATGCACAAAAAGTGTGGAAAATTTTTAAATGTCAAACATTTGTTGACTACCTAGAACTATATACAATGACTGATGTTGTCTTGTTAGCTGATGTATTCACGAATTTTAGAAAATTGTCTTTAAATTATTATCATTTAGATCCTGTGTTTTTTGTAAGTATTTCGGATTTATCATGGTCCGCTGGGCTTAAATTTACTGGTGTTCATCTTGAATTATTAACACAAATAAACATGTATTTATTTACTGAATCCTCTCTAAGAGGAAGAATTTGTCTTTTAAGCAGAAAATATTGTAAAGCAAACAACCCATATTTAAAAGATACCCATGATCCTCCAAAACCTATGAAATATATATTAGCCATCGATGCTAATAATCTGTATGGACACATTATGAAAGATTATTTACCTGTTGGACGTTTTGAATGGTTAAGTAAAACAGAAATAGATAAATTAAACACTCTCACTATTTCAGATGAGTCAGATATCGGATATATTATTGAAGCGGATTTGTGTTATCCACCGTCTTAACATGACTGGCACGGTAATTTTCCATTAGCTGCAGAACATATGTGTATAAATAACGATATTTTGTCCGATTATCAAAAGATGTTAACGTCGAAATTTGGTTCAAAAATTCCAGAATGTTAAGAAACTTATACCAAATCTGTTTGATAAAAAAACAACTATATTTTGCATTATAGAAATCTAAATTTTTATTTAAAACAAGGTATGATTCTTAAAAAAGTTCATCGAGTACTTGCTTTCAAGCAACAACCTTGGTTGAGTAACTATATAGGGTTTAATAACGATAAATGAATGGAATCCAAAAATGACTTCGATAAGCAGTTTTTTAAATTGCTTAAAAATGTGTTCTTTGGTAAAACTTACCAGAATGTAAGAAATAGAGTAAATATTAAAGCAGCATTAAATCGGTCACAGTGTAATAAGCATTTCCATCTTCAGAGTTTTTTGAAAGCATAAATGAATCGTTAACTTCGTTCAAACTGAAGAAATCAAACCTTCTGTTAGACAAAGCTATTTATACTTGTTTTTGTGTGCTAGAACTTTCAAAATTATTTATGTACAAGACATATTACAATTGTTTCAAAAAAGCATATGGTTCAAACGTTAGCATGCTTTATACCGATACTGATTCTCTGTATGTAGAAATCTTCACGAGGGATGTTTACGAAGATATGAAAACTAAATTCACTTGCTTTGATTTTAGTAATTATCCATTAGATCATAAATTACATAGCAATCAATTCAAGGGGAAATTAGGATTTTTTAAAGACGAGTGTCAAGGAAAAGTAATTCAAGAAGCAATTTTTCTAAAACCGAAAGCATATAGTATTATATATGCTAATTGCAATAAAAAGACAGCAAAAGGTGTAAAGACGAATGTAATACAAAGTTTAACTCATGAGGATTACAGAAAAGTATTACTCGATGAACAATGTTTGACATATGAGCAGTATTACAATCGAAGTTGTAAACACAATATTGAAACAATATGTGAAAATAAAATCTCTCGAGTTTTTACAATACAAAATATCACAATGGGATTTCACTAAAATTGTTCGGACATTACACATTAGAAAAAGTTCATTCAGAATAAAATCTTTTTAAAATGTTAATGTTTTTGTGATGTATCTATGTAAATATCTACGATGTGATGCTTTGAAAGCTTTTTTGTAAAAAAAACGTATTGCTGTATTAGATAGAATTTTTATGCTTCTTTTTATTGTTTTATAGATCTCTGTTTTTATTTTAGTGATTTGATATTGCTTATGAAATTGTTAAATGAGTGTGTGTGTTTTTAGATTAGCAAAAAAAAGTAGAATGTATTTTCGATGTTATTATAATCTCGCTTATGTATGCTTGTAATGTATTTCTATATATGTGTGTTTTTAGCATTAACAGAAAATGGTTAGAATATATTTTTGATGTTACTGCAATCTTGTTTATGCATGATTATGATGTTTTTCTATGAAAAAGGAAAGAAAAAAAACAACTATCAGTTGAAGAATAGTGCATCTCATAGTAATTTAAAACATGAGTTCACTATTTCTTTTTCTGATGGTACATTTATCGACAGAGAAGAAAAATTGTGAAAGGAAAGATCCATAGGAAGCAGATAGCTGTCAACCGAATGCGATTCAAAACATCATATTCCACAGCTCAAGCAAATATTCAATCGTATTACAAATATAAAAAGTCAGGGTAAATTATGTATTTTAGAGCCTTGGAGAAATGTGAGAAAAATGATATTTTACTAATATACACATAAGGTTTCGTTAATATTGTTTTATGAATTTGTGTGCATATTGACAGAAGTGTTTTTAAAAAGTAGCAACTAATCTTATCTTCGAGAAACATGTGGATCTTGCTTCTTGTTTGATAAGTTGTATGATCTTATAGGTCATAAGAACAGATGCTGCCTCAATTCATAAGTTGGATGAAGTGATGGACAGGAAGCAAGTTCGTTTCAATATGTTTGAGATATGTTTAGATGATAAAATTTGTTTTATATATTTTTTCTCGTTATAGATTTCTTACTTACAAAGTATATACATTTTCATTAGGAAAAGTATTTTTATTTTTTTTTAAATTGCTGGCTCCACCATCCCCTACACCAGCACCTTTTGCCACCATTTTATTTAAAAAACATGCATTTATTTTTACAATTTTCAAAAACTAAACCTCCTCATGCTTTATAGATAGTGGAGGAGTCACATGTAATTCTTTTACTAATTCATTGTTAGTCAACACTTTAAAATAAGCAATTTTATAGATTATGGTCAGATAATCAGGTTGATCTATTTTAAAGTCAATTGCTGCTTGAACACACAACATTGTATGATACAATGATGTGCCATATGAATATGGTTGGAACGGTCTACATTGGCTTGTAGAATACAAGTACAAAAAAACGTATTTCTCTGCCATCATTGAAATCATACAAGCAACTGATTTCCTAATGATTGTAATCATCTTTTATATATGGCAGAATGCTTTATTTTAATTGGATCATTATTTCAAAACCTGTTTCAACTTGTTTTAACTCATTTCAACCTGTTCACATGACACACGCAAATACATAGATTCTTTTTTAAAAATATCGTATACAATTTACTGTTAATGTTTAAGAATAGAAACTTTTACATTTTTGTAATGTTTCTCCACAAAAATGAAATATCAGTAAACGCATATGTTGCGATACAAATGTTTTAACGAGTTTTTTGGTTTTGTACTTGTTGTTCGTTAGCTTCAGAAGTTTACGTTCTTGACAAATATGATATAAGAAGTATAAACAAAACAATCCACATGATTTAGAGTATGCACCTTGATAAGCCATTTCATTACATTCTAAGAAACAGGAGTTTCTCCTTATGAATTTTAAAATATTTTCATTTTTGGTGGATTACCATAGCTACAGAAAAAGTAACAACAATCGTTTCGAAAATATATAGCCACCCAATGACTTCCAGGCAATGAGCTATCATTCAAGTCCACAATGAATGCTGAGAAACCGTTTCTTCATGTAGGTAGTTCATCACTAGCAAAAGTTCCACCATATTGTTGTTTCAATATCGGGTCTGATAAAATTAAAGTTGATATTGTAATTGTATCCATTAGTAATGTGTGTAGATACTTCTCGATTTATCGATGTCAATAGTATTTTTGAATTCTGCATAAATTAAAATGGTTATAGTTTCTGGTAATGATTCTTTAAATTTTAAATCAAATGATAGATTTGAATTCTCATTCACAGAAACATGATTTGCAAAGTTTTGTAAATCAGGACTTAAATCAAATGCATAGGTAGACCATCTTTATATTCATCATATGAAATATTAATATTTTGATCTTGATGGAATTGGCCTAGATGAATAAACAAATCTAAAAAATTCCTAGAATTGTTGTTATCTGCAAAATTTGGTGTATGTGGCATTGCCGGAATCATTTGATTTTCCTTAATGGCGCAAACATAAGATGTGTTATGATGCTTAAAGTGGAATGGGTTTTTCCTTATAACAACGTTAAAAGATTGATTGGAAACCATGATCAATATGATTAGATTAGGGATTTGTCCGATAAACGCATTTTAAATAGTAGAAGATCGTAAGCTGGAAGGCAGAGTGAAAGTTTTAATGTCTACGCGTCATATCGGCATTTTGATAACATTTTTTTCTAATGCTCTCTCATGTGCTAAAGTAATAGACGGAGCAATATCTATTTTTCTTATAAAGAGTGAAGCACTGAGAATCTTGATTTTGTAATTATTATCATTTGACATCAGAACAAATTCATCTTTAGCCTGTTCTAATTTTATTCTCAAGTTGACTCCGCTGATTAACGATTTTGGTTGTCTACTGAGATCAAAATGTAAATTTCCTATTAAATCAATAGGTTTGCTCAAATTTGTTTTCCGATCTCTTTACAAAGCAGTGTTATTTCAGCTGTGACTTCATCATAATAATTTGTAGTGTCCTTATGAAAAAGACTTGAAGTTAATAGAGTTTCCTGTGCATCACGAGGGTAAAACAAGCTCTTTAAAATACTTCTATATGCATAATTTACTTGTGAAGAAACTTGCTTATCGTTTAAGTATATACTACATAGCGAAAAACAAGTATTTAAAGCATAATTTACGAGAGCTACTTTATCCACCTCCACGAGGTTTGAATAATTTTTTTTAACGATTTTCACTTTCAAATGAAGCAGAGTATGTGCTAAGTCTAAATATTGATTAGACGAACCACTTACATAGAACTCAATTGGATTTTTTTCTGAAATGATTGCTAAAGGATGGATTTGAAAGAAAGAAGAATTATTGATTTCTACTTGTGTAGGCAATACTGTCCATAGGTTGAGTTCACTTTTTACACATTGGCATAAATAGTTATCCATAGTTTTAAGTGAATATATCTTGAGGCTTATGCATTTGCTTTCTCACCATCCTTGGCTTCTAACACTTTTTCTTTCTTTTATACTCTCTTCCAGTTTGCATTCCTCAAAGAGTATCATCGACTATTCTTTTTCCTATCTCCCTAAGTTGATTCTTTACTGACTGTTTAAACGATTTACCAGCTGTAACATCAGACGCTACTTTAGATCCTATGTGCAAAATTTGTTTTCCTAGATATTTTCCGACGCATGAAAAAATAATAGAGACGTGTCTGAAAATATCAGAGAAGAAACCATATCCTCTTTGATAAGCCTGTCCCTGAAAATAAGGTAAATTACCTTCTGCTTGCGAGCAATAATAATGAGTACAATCTTCAGGATGTAACATATTGAAATAGATTTCAATCGATTAATGAAAATTTTTTGCATGCGTTGATTTTTTTATAGGATTCTCTTTTTGAACGATAACATTAAGATTGTTTTTCCACTTGTAAATGTAATCAGGTCGCCTCCATTAGTTCTTAATTCTACTTCAATAGTGTCAATATAGTTTTTCCGAACAGGAAAATAAAGAGGAGTTGGATATGTTTGCAGAATTTGTTCATGTAACTCATATATTACAGGTAATATTCTGAGAATGGGAGCAGACACATCGCCGACATGCATTGAATCAATTATATCCGAATAAATTACAATTTCAGTAATCCGTGCAATGAGCTTAAGCAAATATTTGCTTACATGAGTTCAAGGAAGAAATTTAGCGCTTTTAAATATAAGCAAATCCTTGAGTCCATCCGAAAGAATTATTTTAGTTTTAGAATGCACATTGGTAAGAGTTCTTTTATCTGCTAAAAATTGAATATGAAAATGCTTTATAGCATTAAACAACTCTGTCGATGAAGTATATAGACCTACAGGTATTTTTATCTCTTCTTTCTTCACGATACTTGCAAAGTTATCTGTGTTTAAATTTTCAGAAATATAAAAACTGTTACCACGGAAATCCCCATCAACTTTTGTATACTCAAATTCTTTTGTGCCTACTATATACATCTCATCTTCTGCTACATTTAATACTTGAAACAGTAGTGCTGCATGGTCTTTCATCATTCGAATCATATAATTATCAATAACGGACAAAATTACTTTATCCTCTGATCCATTGATAGTAAATTTTGCAGTTTGACGCGATGTGAAAAGCAGGACATTAATGTTAGTGGTTTCAAAAAGAGAAACATCATCGACATGATGTTTTTTTATACTTGTAGCAGGAATCAGAATTTCTGATTTTAATTTCACCTTTGATAGTAAAATACTGACTAGCTAAACTACTTTTAGTTGGGCGATATCTAAAAACTTTTGATTCGGTGAAAACATTCTCTCTTCTCGGTAAATGCAACATATACACTAATTTCAGTGCAAACTTCACATCGATGATAACTTTACAATTATTGATTATATGTAAAGCAATCTCATTATTTTTCATAACTTCAAATCTTATCTCATCATTTTTAACATAAAATGATATATTTTTATTAATATTATCAAAAATGTTTTTTGTGTTCGCATCATGATATGCTAGAAGAGGGATGAAATATTCGTGCTCGAACATGTTGAGAACTCTTTCTTCATAAATTCGTTCGTATCGGTTATTACTTTATGTGATATTAAACCGTGATCGAGGAATTATTGCCTCCACTAAACCAATATCCCATTCACCTGATAGATGTAGAGGTTTTGATAACTTAGTTATAAATTTAGATTGTATATTTTCAGGGAAATAGGAATAACTCGAGTTACTGAGAAAGCTTACAAAAAAATTCGATTTTGATACATTCGTAGCTATTCGTCTAAACTAATATCGAAGCTTTAATCCATGAGTTGTAAGAGCTATCATAACCTGTCCATTTTACGAAGTATTCTTTTGATCTCCTTGTCCACGGGTTTTTATAATTTTTTCGATACTCCAATAATCATTGGATATCTTCCTCCCATGCTATAATCCATCGGTGTAAAATTTTCCTTACAACACTTCGTTTTTACGAGTTCTAATATATATGTTTTTGGGTTAGTATCACATATCGAATGAATGAAATATATCTCTCCCGACCATTTACGCAAATATCCAGAATGAAACTACTTTTTACTTTTAGAAACGCGTACTTGATCGCTACTGTTAAATGCACTACGATTTTCGTTTTCCTTTCGAAGTTCCTCTAATAATTTTGAATAGTGTTCTTCCATCACTTCTGTCGGTGCTAATCCAATAGTTCAATGGACACTATTATTATAGCTATGAACCAAGTCGCTTAAAACATCAATGTATTTATAAGATCCTCGATACATTAAAACATGATACATTTTGTCTTTTAATGTTCTTATCACTCTCTCTAAGAGACTTGCCTTTGTTTCTGATTGTGTAGAATAATGATGCACTTGTTGATTCTTTAAGAAACTTCTAAACAGTCTTGAATAAAATTCACCACCTTTATCAGTTTGAAGTTTTAATGGTTTTTTGTTTTCAAATAATTCCTTAAATGCGTTAATAATCGATGTGGGTTTTTTATTTTTTGAAGTTTTACATATAAATAACGAGAGAATACATCAATGACAATAAGCAAATAATTTACGCCATCATTTGATCGTGATAATTTTCTAAAATCAGCAAGATCAGCTTGCCACAATTCGTTTTTTCCGAATGCCAGCGCAGGTCGACGAGAAAATTTATATCTCACAGGTTTATGTAAAGTATAAGTATCCTATTCCTTTAAAAGTTCTTTAGTTTTGACATACGATAAATTTGCAGCTTTCGCTAATCGTTTCACTCCTCCAAATGACCTTGGGTGTCTATAATTATAGTACATAGACTTTAATATGTCAACCATTTCTGTGAAGGTGAATAACTTCGTGATCTTCTATTGCGTTGAACGAAATATCTTTCTCGTATCGGAGTGGATGGAGCTGATGAATGTTCGCGCACATAACTTCGAGATATTCTGTCTTCTCTCTCTCTTTTGTATAGGAATAGATTGAATTGGAGGTGTTTTTCGCTTTTGTAATGTACGCACGCGAAGATGAAGATACTTATTTCCTATCTACTCGATTGGTAAATTTTGTTCTATTAGTTTATTAAAAAATTCTTCAAATCCAATTGGCTCAACACTAGTTTTTCGACTTCACATCAGATGAGAGACAAATCGATAATGTGACTACCCGGAATGGGAAAATCATTTTTCCATTGTTGATTCTCCATTCGAATTCCACGACATTTTACTTTTTTTGAATTTTATATATTAACGATGGAATAAATTTCTTATAGTTTGTTGGAACTGATAAAGAAATCTGTTTAAAAATAGGCTCATCAAAATTAAATGATGTCGATTGTCCTGATTCTAATCCAGTTGCTTCCAAACTTTGGTCAGGATCTTGTTTCTGTATTAAATCAATGTCTTTTTTCCGAGTCAACTATTGATACTTTTATTAGATCGACTGATCTGTGTATTGTTTTTCTATATCTTGTTAATAATTTACTTAAGAGCTTCACTTTGATATCATCAGATAACCTTTCCTTTTCTAGGAAAGAATGCATATCCTCTTCAATTCTAGATTCTAAATCTTGATAATAGCGAAAAGGAAGAGAAATAGATTCTTTAGGAAATATGGCCATTTTTTTCGCCATGACATTTTTCTGTAACCGATTACCAATGGCTTTTCCAATAATCCCACCAACAGCTGCTATAACTGCTAGTAGTAATGGTAGAAAATCTCCTGTTTGATTAATTAATATATTTTGCTTCTGAGGTAAAGATGCTTTTTTATTTGCAATCTTTCTGATGAATGTTTTATATTTTCTCAATTTTTCAACTTTCAATGGTAAATTGCCAGCTAGAACGTTGACATATTTCACAAACACATTGAATTTGATTTGGAGAAGCAACTTTTAATAATGTTTTTTTTTTTTTTATCGGATTAGCATTATTTAAAAGCGAAAGAAAATTAAATTTTTTTTTAAATATTTTTCATCATTTAGGTAGATATATCCAGTAAAGACAGTTTTCATCGGGGAAACAGGAATCTCGAAGACGAAAAGATTCACCCGTCAGTGGATGAAAATCCATTGACAAATAACCATAAGGTTTTGAAACACACATTTTATAGGCTTGCTTAAAATATTGTGACTTCCCGGGAAAAGCCTGTCGCGCCAAGCAATCTATCTGACTGACATCTCTATTATTTTTAAATGCTATAATATAATGCGTATTCAAACTTATGTCCCTCATTACCTTGTTTTTCAGGAATAAATTTTGCAAAATCAAAATCACACCGATCTTGTCGTGATGCGAGCAAACTGTAAACAATTGAGCAACTTGCTCGGTTAATGCATGCATTAAATCATCAATTACCAACAAACTGCATTCATCGAAATTATCTGGTATTCCTTGATGAAAAACAAAAATAAAGGTTCTTCTAAAAACAATGGTTGAAAAACAGAGTAACACCAGCATACTTTTAAATTCTTGATCCCGTAAACATTTTCTTTTATAATTTTTTTCACGAAAGAATTTTTTACCACATGATGATGGTCCACTAACAACCAACGTTGACAGATATTGGAAAAGCATAATTTTAGAAATCATAGGTCAAATTGCATAATTTATTATATTCATCTGCATTTAGCTGAACTCCTGCAAAATATGCTTCTTTATTCTCGTTTCTGAAGAAATGTCTTACATCGTATACTTCATAATTTTTCTTTATATTAATACATATATATGTAAAAAATAACTTCGCCCTAAGTAGTGTGATTTAAAACAACTTGTACCATTCGAACCAACTATCACGTTGTTAGAACATCCATCCCTTGAAAATTCTGAAAATATAATAATCAAGGAGATGACTAGAAGTAAAATAAAACTCAAGAAAAGTCCAGTGACTATGTTTCTCCTATGCTTTATGTTGATAGGAATCATTGATATATTCTTTTAAAGTTTCATCCAAAGACTGAAATTTCAATGGCACATCATCAGTGTTTTGTAGGAACAGAAAAAAAATGGCTGATGTTTATTTTACAAATCCAAAACTGCGGAATACTTATTAATTTTTCAATATCATGATAACGAGATTTGGCATAACACATTTACATGTATCAAGACCATTTGTTACGCTTAGATCTGACCATGGACAATTGATATAGTGACCATTTTCTTTATCTTCCATATCTCCATAATTCTTTTTATATTTTTTGATATGTAAAGGTGGACTATAAAATTCTAACTCGTATTTTATTATCTCTTGTAATTTTACAAGAACGGAATCTAAATTACTCTTTTTACATAGATCCGAATTCTATCAAAACAAATCGCTCGGGTATTTTAAGTGTTTGATCAAACTAAAAACAAAATTTTATCATAAAAAGGATATGTATAAGACAGCAAATTTCATAGATCTTACCAATATGAAATCTTGTTTGAGTATGATCAAACCTAATCGTGTATTCTCGGTTTTATAACACGGTTGAATGTTTGCTCGAACTGGTGAATGCGACGCCTGAATCGCATTCGATCCACAGTCGTCTGTTCCCACATACCTTTCCTTCCATATTCTTCAATGCTTATAATTACCACTTCATCGTTAAACCGAACCTGCTTCCAATCCATCGTGTTCATCTGACATGAGTCGAGACAGCTTATAAGATCATATGCTGTTTCTGATCATAACTGAAGTAATTTCGTGTCGACCGGTCTTATAAGCTCATATGACTTTATAAGCTCTTATGACTTATAAGACCATTCGGCACGAAATTACTCCAGTTATGAT
>QLNU02015360.1:206027114-206071355 GCA_006491805.2 Dysdera silvatica
GCCGAATTCAGGCTGTCAGAATGGGTCATTTATTTCAAAAATGGAGATAATTTCATCTACCTCAAAAATCATGGAGTTCAAGGGATATGGCTCCTTTTCGACTGACCATTGGTGATCTATCAGATTCTGGCAGTCTTTAGACTAGAAAATTTGTAATATGGCTAAATTGGCTAAAACGCCAGAGAGTGAGTGGCATTCAAACGAATAGCAGTGTCAACCTTTTCCTCCTCCCATGGGATCTAGACCTGTGGTTCCCAACTCAATTTAAGCCGTGGATCACTTTTCCACTTCAATTGTACCCGCTGACCACTTTGAAAAATTCTCACGAGCTGATTGCAAGACCTTAATTAAAAAGGGAACCGGGTCTTTTTTGGTAGAAATGTGTTTGTAAAATCGTTCTTTAGTAAAAAAGAAATAATAAACATAAAATAAATCTAATGATAATACAGTCAAATCTCGTTAAGACGAACATGCTTAAGACGAATTACTTTTAATACGAACCGTTTTCTGAAGTTCCGTCAGATTGTAAAATACTACAAATATACCATCAATTTCATTTTTATATTTAATTTTAATGTTTAATAATAACAATTTTTATAATTATTTTTTTAAAATAATGACCTGTCTCGCGGACCACCAGTTGGGAACCACTGTTCCAAACCATTGGGCATGTCGAAAAAAGCACTTAGAAATGAGTTTTCGTTTTTCACACAACTAGATAATTTATTTCCATTCCTAACAGTTAGACCACATTATACTCTATTGAAAAGCATAATGTTCCAGGACAGGTCCATGCACAGTATTTGGGGGAGGAGGTAAGAAAAATTAACATTAGCCCTATGGGAGCCATGTAAAGAGGCTACCATAAGGCTACTGTTACATTACACCTAACCCCAATGAAATCAGTTTAAGGGGAAAGTGGTTTCTTATTAGAGAAACATGCCCAAGCACAAGGTGGGGGGTTAACCTCTCATTGGAAGAAATATGCCCATGCACAAGGGGGGCAGGGTGCTGGTGACTAAGAACAGGGTTCCAGGATATTTATAGGTAGGCTAATTTAAATACAAACAAGGAAAATAATTTTAATCTAATTATGCTTCTTTTTTGTCAGACTTAAGGCTAAACCATCATGTATAGAACAATAATTTTCTTACAAAAGCAAATTAGGAATGAGGTTTACTGAAACAATATTGTTAAAAAGTTTGGACACAAGTTATAAAAATTTCACCCAGTAATTTTTTGAAAACACTGGTAACAAGTTGTGAGAAAATGCTTATCATTAATTACACAAAGAGGAGAAAAAGAGAAAGAAATATACATTGGTTAAAAAAAAGCAATATTACTAGAATCTAACTAAACAAAATCATAAACAGAAAAATATGTTGCAACAACACTTTAATTAAAATAAAATAAATTGACACAAAATGGTGGAAATCCTGTATATCGGACTATTTTAAATAAGTGCACAGAATATGAATTTACTTGTAAGTTAGAAGATTTTAATACAAAATCTTCTTAAAAAGTTTAATTTCTTGGTGAAATTTATATTTTCCCGCACATACATGGTCACCCCATTTATATAGTCATATTTGCAAGGACCACTGGGCTGATCATATAATAGATACAGACTGTAGTAGAATAGGGGACACCAAACTTTTTTTTTTTGACTGTCAACCCTTTCCATGAATCCTTGATCTTTAACTGACCCTCTTCAATTTGAAAATTACTAAAATGTTATGGAAAAGGAATTATTAAAGGACATTTAACCTTATAAATTATATGAAATAGCATGTAATAAATTTAAATGAACTGACCTCGTTATTGCTTGCTTGACATTGTTAACAGCGTTTTTTTCAGGTCTCTTTCATCAGAGGGGGGGCAAATAGAATCTTAGAGGGGCAAGTTTTCCATTTACCATACATATTTTATAATATAATAACATTTAGCTCGGTAACAAAATGTCTCCAAGGGGGGAAATTATTAACCCCCCAGGAGGTATATGACTGAAAGAAACACTGATCATTACTGAGAGGATTGATTTCTGACAAAAGTACTATTAATATAAGTCAGAGACTAGTGAATTTTAGTCATAATTCACCGTGTTCATCTATGTTTAATTTGGTCTTCTTCTTTGTTAAGACCAAATTATACACATACAGTGCATAATTACGTATAATTGATGGACACTTTAATGGATCACATCGATCCCTGCTCAGCATTCTGTAAATTCAAGTCATTTGCAGTTGCAGACCAAGAGCATTGAAGGTTTGGTGCACTTCTTAATTAAGTTTTTAGATAAATGGCTGAAGGATATAATGTCGGGAGAACATCGGCATCCCATAAAGTGGTATGATGGATTTCTTCGACATCTGTTACACTTTCTGCAGACAGCATTTGACATACTTGTTGCTCATAAAAAACTATCTCGCATTTATTCCGTTATAGCTGTTTCACAAAATTTAAATCAGGATAAAATTTTAACAGCTTGCATTTAAAGTTTCCATTTTGGTAATCATCAATTTTTACGCTTTCTACTGCTTCCACAATGCGAAGAAACATATCTTTTAACTTGTTCATTCGAAAAATTTCCTTTCCTTAGATTACTATTTTTTCGATAACTTTAGTGCAGAAGATCTTGAAGGAATTTTCATGTTCTTCGGGAACCACATCACATTTGGAAGTTTTATATAAAAAGTTTGTGTACTTTTTATAACAACTAGAATGATAGCACATCTCAATAGCTATGAGATCTTTGTCACATATATCAATGAGAACTTTTTCATCATTTTTCTCAGTGGCAGCTTTTAATATCAGATTTGTATGGACTTACATTGAATTAACTTCTCTGTGGTTCTTTTTTTAGTTGCAATATTTGTCACAGTTTTATTTTTTCTGCAAATAATACATACTCTAGGAAGAATTTTCTTTGAAGTTGATGAAAGTGTCGGCGGCTGATTATTCCTCCTGGAATGTTTAACTGGCAGTTCAACCTCATCTAAATTTTCTGTGGCAATAGTATTCTTTTGCTTAGCAGCTTCGATTCTTTGCTTCTCCATGATCCTCATATAACACCAGCGATGATATCCTTAATTCTCTGGAGGATCTTCAACTTCGGTGATACAACGCAAATTTGACAGAACTTTTGACACGTTATCGTAGTTAGTTGTAGATCAAGATCGTGTGCAGTTCCGTACTTTATTCCAACTAATTGGGGAAGTTTTAATTACATCCCCTTCAGGAATATTCACAAGACGAATGCAACATTCATTTTAAATGCAAATTAAAAATTTAAATATCAGTGTATACTTTAAAAAGCTAGCTATATTCTAAAAAGATACCAAAATGTAAACAATAACTGTTGCCGACCTGTCATGATGAAATCCCTACTGTCAGTAATAAAATCCTTACAGTTTACCAAATATTCATACATCAGTATATTTTTAGTTTTGTTTGTAATAATACTAACACGTTTCAAAACCATATATTTTAGTTTTATACAGAAGTGTGTTGATCACTGATTTTCATGCTTTGGCAATCTTTTCCTTGCACTGGTAGAGAGGAATTTATTACCAAAACAGAATGCACAAGTGCAGGCCACATTTAGGGAGAAACCGTTCATATATCCCTATATGTAGGGATGTACCCTACTGTTGGCAGTACTGTAACATCTCAGGTGCAAAACAGCTTTCTATTGGTCAAGAACAGCAGTAGTACATGTCTGCAGCAAATGGAAGGAGGAATCTCTTTTGGCAATGATTTTTTTTTTTTAGTTGGCAACGATTAATATGTGCATTCTTTTTAATCTCGTAGATTAATAATGTACCCTCTTTGATTCGGGAACATTGGATTTTTCAAATCAAAACAATTTATTCTATTTTTCCAAAGGGTTAAAATATAAACTAGTTCGATGAATGATGAAGCTGAATGATAGGTGGGTTGGCCTAACAGCCTATTCAACCTTAAATAAAATGTAAATCTAAGATTTTATCCTTCTAATTCATACTAATTTTCTTAAAAAAAATACCTCCCCCTTTAAAAATATGTTGTGATAAATTTTTCCTGGTGGTTTTTGATACCCCAGTATAAAGATTGGGTCTAATGGAGACTATGATAATATGAATTGGGCTTTTTAAAAATGAGCTTGATTAAGTATAATTCATAACATGTTTTTATGGTAAAGATAAAGTTTATGACAAATTGAAGTAATTATAAACTAAGTATGTTTATCCTCCAGTCCATGAAAACTTGAAATATATATACTACTGTTCTGCTTGAATGTATTTGTGATTTTGTTGTTCTAAATGTTCATAGCCATATATTAAAGGCAATTTGAATTTTAAATAATTTTTCTGTTTGCTTTATTATTTTGTTCCTCTGAGGTTATTGCATACTCTAATTTTAATAGTAAAAATAAACTCATTGTATTCTTTTAAAATTATAAAATTTTATTAATGGCCTTATGTTTCTTAAGCTTATTAAATATAATGATAAATATTAATGTTTGGGTTGTAAAATTCACAAAAAGTTAACAGACTAGAGTTAACTTTAAATTTAGATAAAATTAAAAATCCAATAACCAAAGTAATTTGTATTCCAAATACAATTTCACAACCACAATTACCATTATAATAACACACTGCAATGCAAATTACAAGATACACAATGAAAAATAATAAAGACCAGATATGGCAATTATTTCTAAGCAGATGAATATTAAAATAGACACAACACATATTCAATTTTAATAATGTGAATGAAGCTACTTCATCAGGAGGCCATAGCCTGCCTACGTTATTAAGGAACCAGCTTGTCTTTTCTGTAATGTATAGAAGGTGAATACAATCCCACAAATTCAATCTTGCAAATATATACAATATGGCCTCAAAGACAAGCATAATAATGCTATTTTTGTTATACATTAATGTAAGTAGATATAACCCAGTTGCAAGACAAAAAAAGTTAGCAAAAAGAACAATAGAAACAAAAAATATTGGCAAGTAAATTGACACAAAATATAACACCCCACAACAATTTTCTAGAAGTCTAGTTAATCACAGTAGTAAATATAATTAACTAATAACTATACTGAAGAACAACAATCGATCCATTTTTTACAATTAATAGTAAGATTAACCCCCAAATTAAACCCACACCATCATCACAGCCAACAAATGGAAAGCTTCTGGAAGATATTAGCAAGTTGTAGCTTGTTTCAGTGCTGGTATCACCATATTTTAGTTCAACACATAGTGCCAAATTGGCACAATAATGCTAGAAAATCGTAATAATAGGGTTTTAGCAGTATTTAAACCATAATAATTTTGTAGTATAATTGAAGAGCTCATTTCCAAAAGGGCTCAAGTCATTTTTTTTTTCAAAATTGAGTTTATTGGCTCATAGTCAGTCTCAGTAATCCTTGAAGGTTTTCCAAACCCTTTGAGCCACCAACGTGTCCTAAATCGAAGTCAAAATTCATCGCGAAAATACAGTTTTATTCCAAAAAGACTTAAGTCAGTCAAGAACGTTATGCTAAAGAGCCTTAAGTCAAAAAGATTCTATTCCCTGTCCATTCTGAAATGCACACCCCTTTTTGCGCATACCTATGTATTTTGACAGACCAACTGAAGCACAGTATTATTGACGCATGCATAAAATAAATATTTTATGTCATATTTTGGTATGTAATAGGCAAATTTTATTCTGTAAATAAAAAGAAAGAGTAGTGCGAGAATGCAAGCTAAACGCATGTATGCTACAGTATGAAAAGTTGTAGAGATATGGAAGGTTGTTTCGATGGCTTCAGAACACCTGATTCAACTAAATGGCAGAAAAATGTTAAAAAGTGAAATCGCATTCTACTTATGGAAAACACCCAACAGTGGTGTGCAAGCATAAAAGTGACAGTTATTACAAAGAAAAACGTCTTACTACTGCCAGAATGCAAAAAGTTTTCAACATTATGTATAAGGACAGTAATATAACAAGGCAAGACGCCTTTCTGTGTGCACAAATGAAAATTAGGCCTCTGCCATTGTACCTGCCAAAAAAAGAAACACCAAGAAATCAGAAAGTGAGCGTGAAATACTATATTTCAGTATCAGGTGCGCATGACATTCTAGTTTGTGCTTCAACATTTCTTTCTGTCTTCTGTGGGATGGGGGAGGAGGAAGAATTAATAATTTTGCTGAATATTGGTTTATTAATAAACATTCAAGATCGGAATGCAGAGAAGTTTGCTTAAATGAAAAGAAATTGAAAAGAAAAGAAACAGCATTTAAGAACATATCTGTAGCTTTCATTGCGGATGAAGCCATTATGGCCGTAAAAAGATGCCATATTGGAAGTACCCATCTACAACTCCGAACGTACGTAAAATGTGAAAAATGTTCCACAAAAAACATAAAATCAACTGTACATATTCTCCGTACCATAAAATATTTATGAACGATTTTAATCGTGGTTTCGGTGCATCAAAAAAAGATATTTGTTCCTACTGCATGAGAAAGAAGCTTCAAATGACGATTCAGCAAAAAAGGAAGTTTTAGTAACTGAATATTTACTGCACAAACATCGGAGCAGAAAATTTTATTCATTATTAAGAGAGCTTGCAGATGATGAAAACATAATGAATATTTGCTTTGACTTGATGTAGAATCAGCAGTTACCAAGAACACCAATTACAGAAGTATATTACTCACGTCAACAGCAGCAATATTATTTTGGTGTGGTTATTTATTATGGAAAGAATGCCGAATGAACGAAAGATGACATATATTTTTACACATGGGCTGAGCATGAGGTGGTCGTGGCTCAAATGAAATCACAAGAGCATTATATGACTTCATAATGAAGAAGGTTCCTAACAACGTAAAAAATGTGTGGCTGAAATATATGCGGTACTGTGGAGCACCGAGTGCTCCACATTCTCCATTGCTCAAAAATTATAAAAAAAACCCGCTGGATTTCCTGCTAAAAATAGTTGATAAAAGCCAGATTAGAAAATATTCCAGCTGGACGTTGAATCGAAAATTTTCCAGCTAAAGGAGGTTTTTGTTACTGTGTTTTGTTTACATTTGTGTAGTGAAGTGAGTTCTTTATTTTTCTGAAATTTTTGAGAAATGTAGCATTTCGAATAAAATAAAACTTGACGTTTTACGCGCCCAAATGCTTCAAAAATACCTTCCATCGTTAATACTGCTGTCATTGGGTTTAGGACCTATGTTGGTGAAAATATTTTCGGCCGTATGAGAAAAGAAAAGTAAGAAAAAAAATAATAAAAGTATATAAGAAAGTATATGCATAATTGATGTCAGAAAATTATATTTAAAGTTCCAGATTTTAATGACTTTAATTGGGAAAATTAAGTATAGATTAAAATTAAAGCAATTTAAAATTCGAAAACAAATTCGTACATTATACAATAAAATGTCGACTAACAACTTGAAAACTATGGTTACGTAAAAGCGGTCAAAACTGCACATATGTGCCTTTGACATAAGGGTGATAGTGCTCCGCAAATAATTTTTCTTTTGAAAAACACTCCGTGATGCAAAAAAGTTGAGAACCACTGCATTAACATAACACCACCAAATTGCATAGCCACAGAACCCAGGGCTGTAGCCAGAAATTATTTTCGGGGTGGTGGGGATTTTTTCCCCCGATGAGTGACTACAAGCAAAAATATTTCGTTTATTCAAAGAAAAAACAACATAGACTTTCCCATTTCGGGAGGCTGGCTCTTAGATCTCCCCACTTGCCCATGGCCTTAGTAACACCCCTAATTGTGAAAACCCTGGTCATGTTTATATTTCCAGCTTTTGCATTTTGCACTTGTTCAAGTGTCAATAATAGTAAATTCCAGTATTTCATAAGATTAAAAAAAACTTAAGGGTGTGTGTGGGAGGGGGGGTCTGGAAACCTCAGATATTTAACAGTCACCTCTAATTCATAGCAATTTTCCCCTTCTTCCTCTGATTCAAATGAAAAAAAAGAATGTAAATTAACTTTTTTAAATACACGTGTAGTAATACATTTACTTTGAAAACTGACTGACAATGTACACCTCCCACCACCTTAAACTGGTGGCTCCAGTCAGTGTTAGACCATCCCTTTGGAATCATAATCATCCAATTGATCAACATTCCAATTTGGAATGTTAATCATCCCTTTGGACAAAAAGTCCCTTGGACTAATTGGCATTGGCCAATTATCCCTTTGGATAAATCAACGTTGGATCAATCTAACAGGACCAGGTTAGGACACCCTATTATTATTTGATCTGTTTAACTAGGCTCTGTTGACCAACACAGGTAATGAGAATATGCAGAAATAGCCACTCCATAGAGAGAAAGGATGAATAACATATGGCATCTTTATTGTAGGGATCAACTGCTAGATCGGCTTGCCAATCAATCGAGGCCGATTTATTCATGTTTTCATAAATCGGCATCGGTAGCCGATTGAAAAAAACTGAAAATTATCGGCCAATTGACCGATTGTATTAGTCATCGGCCAATGTTATGTTTCCCCCCTCCCCCCTTGATAAAAAACGGGGAAATAGATCATAATTTTCGGCTTTATTATCACAAATTTCTCAGCTTTTATCCACAAGCGCCTTTTACATTTTTGTAAACATATCGAATGATGTCATTTTCGCATTTTAAACTGTTTCCTTTATGGCCTACTGGGATAAAAGTTCGCTATTCATGGGACCTATTTTTCTCTAGATTTCGATTTCGGGTGTTGTTCTTCTATGTGTGAGGAGTGTTGGATTTCGCCTTTTCTTTGTCTCGCGCCTTTGTGATTCTTACTGCTTAATTTCTATCCTTCGAGTTTTTGTTTATCTAAAAAGACTTTCATGTGCCTTACATGCAGTGACAGTTTTAGGCTAGGGCCACAGAGCCATGGCCACACAAATATAACCGGATTTTATTATCCTGCCTATGTGCACTAGGGTGGGTCGAATTTTCAAAAATTGCTCGAATCGAAACGTAATAGTGCGGAAAAGTTGCTGCTCGTCAAGATAAACACAGTGAAAAAAGAAGTTTTGGAATCGGATAATATCTTCAGGTTGCGCATGACCCTCAAAATTTGTGAAATTAGCCATAAATTGACTTTTTTAGAAACTTTTGAATAGTGCCTTAAATTGGTTGGATTATCATGAAACTTTAATTGTGGCAGTAATTTGAATTTAGTTGATGGAGAATAATATTTTGACAGACAGAAATACCCCCAAAGGGAGGGGGAGGGGTCACTTTAGGACGAAAATTGGCCAAAATTGTGAAAAAACGATAAATTGTAGAAGCTAGTCATCCAGCAGATAAAAGAGCTACATGATAAATAATACAAACATCGCAAATCTTACAACAGAGACAAAGATAATACTGAGTAGAAAAAGATTTATGTTGATTATGCGAATAATTCTACTACCACACTTTTCGATATTGCTGCTTGCAAATGTGAAATGATGCTTAAATGCAGATATAACAAATCTTTTGACAAATGCATCTGCTCGGAGCTCATTCACGTAAACTGACCAACATGCCGCATTGAGAAAAAATTCCCACTTATTGAAAGAAAATTTCTGTATGATCAGCAACATACAGAAGGAGAAGAATTTCGTGTATTGACAAGAAAGAATTGGAAAAGCTTTCCAAAATAACAGAGAGGAAGAAAAGGGCCAAGGTTTTGTTTAAAAATTCCCCAGTTTCGCCTCACGACGATGAATTCAAGTTTAAAGAAGCAGAATCTGTTACAGGAAGCAATGAAGGAAACAATAGTAGCCAGGATGTAGATTTTACGACTAACAGTCACATGTACTTACCTTCAACTTCCCAAACGGGACTAAAACTTTGAAACACTCCTCTAGCAAGTGACCGGCCCCAAAGCAGAACGCGCTAAATAGTGTGACGCACGTCGCAGAACAAACAACTTCACTGCAGAACAATCGTGGGGTGAATCAATTTTTTTGTCTTAAAAAAATAAATAAAATAAAAATCAGTCCGGCAAATGTTTTCTGCATTTCTATTAAAAAAGGAATTTACATTTTATAGAATTTAAAAATGTATATAATACGTATATAAATATACACATGCATCTCCTGCAGAACATTTTTGTTCAGCTGAAGGCTTGTTGCAGAACATTGGAAATATTTTGCTTTGGGGGTGACCGGTATGGAGTATTAGATAGAGCAACAGCAGATATTGTTTCCAGTGTCTTGAGAGATGTCGGAATGACAACCGAAGCAAACACTGAAATGGTTATTGATAAAAGTAAACTGAGAAGAGAGAAACGAGAATTATATATTGAATTACACAAATGACAAATACAAAATATGACTAGGCCTAGGGTTTTATACTTTGATGGAAGGACTAATGACACATTAATCTTGAAGAAAGTAGGATACAAATGTTACAGAAATATGGAAAAGGAAGAACAGATTTTGATCATTAAAGAAACTGGTTCTGTTTGTCTTAGTCATTGCATTCCAAAATATAAAACAGAAAAGGATACTACACACAGTATTGTATCTAATGTGCATGGAAAGGACACCAATCTATCGAATGTAATAATCATTGGACAGGATGGAACAAACACTAGGTGGAAAAACAGAACCATTATATTTATAGAACTTTCCTTCAGAAAAGCCTTTACAGTGGTCCATCTGTATGCTCCACTTCAATGAGTTGCCATTGAGGCACTTCATTGAAAAATTAGATGGCAAAACAAATGCCCCACAGTCGTACTCTGAACCTATCGGAAAGCACCTTCAAAGATGCGAAAAATTACAATTCGCAGAATTCCTAAAAATTCAGTGCATACTTCCAAAAGTGAAGAAGGATATCCAAAGCAAAGGTCAAAAACATTTCCATGAAATTTCACTGGCCGTCCACTCAGGTGTTTGTCCTCCAGATTCCATTCATAACCCTGGACTGCTCAGTCATTTCAGGTAGTTGACAATGGCTAATAGAGTCCTTAGACTATACGTTGCTTCCTCAGACCCATCTTCAAATCTTATTCATATCACAACGTTCATCCTGAAAGTATACTCACCTCTATGGTTCACAATCAAAACCCAACGACCAATATTTCAAGGCCCAAAACATGTGTTTCAGTGTATTCAGGCTTCCCGATATTTACCAGATCATCTCAAAACAATCATTGATCCAGTAATCCAAAACAATGCTTTCATTGCCCATCCAGAGAATCTTTCTCTGGCTATGGTGAAAGACGAAAAAAAGCATGTCAGAGAGTTTGCTTTGAGACACATTTTAAAAGCCAGGGAACGACCAGAGAAATGCAAATCCGTACGTAGGTTCATCATTCCTGGTGTAAATTTTAATGCAAAAGACTACACGGGGTTGATCAGTTGGTCATCAACGAAAATTCTCCCTCCTCCACTTCTAGCATCTGCAACATCCGAGGAAATCTTAAACCTCATTCATTCCAAGCAGATAACAACTTTCAACATAGACAAATTTTCATGTTACGCTCAGACAGTTGAACGTAATGTGAAACCAGTCACAGAAGCAGCCAGCAAAGTATGTGACAGTGACAGCAGAGATGGTTTCATCAGAGCAACTTTGCTTTCTCGCTGCCAAATGCCAATATTGGAAAACGAAGTCCAGTTAATGGGGAACTAAATCAAATCACAAGAGCAATGATTTTCCACGGTCAGCTATGGTTGGTTGGTTGGGAAGGGCATGGATGGAACTTGAAGTGTGGCCACCTCCCCGTGGTGAGTCCTTGGTCATTACTGTTCACTGAATGTAGAATGGAAATGGACAAAGATCTGCACAGCAATAGTTAATAGCCCAGTCTGCTTAACCTATTTTTTTGAAGTCATGAAGGCTTAAAAAATGTTTTGTTTTTTCACAATTTTTGTCCTAAAACGACCTCCTTACCCTCCCTTTGGGAGTATTTTCGCCCATCGAAGTATTATTTCCTGTTAACTAGTTTCAAATTACTACCACAACTAAATTTTCATAACAATCCGACCAATTTAAGGTACTTTTCAAAATTTCCTGAAAAAGGTCAATCTATGGTTAATTTCTAGAACTTTGTGGGATCATGCGTAACCTGAAGATATTATCCGATTCCAAAACTTTTTTTTTTACTGTGTTCATTTTGAAGAGTAGCAACTTTTTAACACTATTACGTTTCAATTCGAGCAACTTTCGAAAATTCAACCCACCCTAATGTGCATGAACCCTACTACGGCACCCGTGCACATGGGCAGGAATTTATGCCTCTCAAATTTTTTTGTCTAGAATCGCCACTACTTACATGTGATGAAGTTGAATTTCGAATATGTTTCTAGAGTACTCCAAAACGAATTTCCCATTTTAGTTTCGGTTTGAAATTCACAGTACACTAAGGGAGTGCACCGTTTCCTGCCTTCATTTTTTTAGTAGCTGTTGCGCCTGTTTCATCTGTCCGTTGAATATGATTATGAATTTTTGGTTGTTTCATTTTCGTTGGACTTTATATCCTGTGTGACATACTGAATGTGAAATTTGATTTTATACTTCTGGAAAATACTGAACGCAAATTTTTTATTTCTTTTTTTGCTATACAGGGTTCATACTTTGTGGGTAAAAAAAATTTCACGACTTTTCCATGACTGTAAACTAAAAACATTCCAGGCCCGTTGAAACAATTCATGGTCACTTAAAATATAATTTTGGGTACCAGTATTAAATTAAATTCACAAATAAAAACTGAAAATGCTAGAATTTTGAAGCATTATTCTACTGCAAAATATATAAAAAAAAATCATCAAATTATTATCAATTATCCTATATTAAACATGCAGATACATTAAAGATTAATGTCTACACCTTGTAATATATACAAGCATTGGCAAAAATATTCACACACTAATGTTTGTACTAGGTATCTTTTAGTTTACCTGTTTATATCTAATTAGCATTCTAAATATTTCAGCTATTTTCTTAACTTGGGGTTTGAAAATGCGGGCAGTTCTTCTGATACATTCTTGATTTGCTTGGTGATTTTTCCAGGGGGAGGGGGTGCTTTAAGCTTACGGGTGGGATTGCATATATTCCACTAGATTTACCCTCTAAAAGAATGGGACTGGAATATTTCCTATTCCAGAGATATTCCCCCTTTCGTCTTCTTCCCAAGTTAATGGTCAGTTTAGTCGTACAAATGTCTTGATGGCGGGTGGTAATGATTAAGGTTACGAGATAAAGGCCTATTGTCCAAATAGGACCCTATCCCTCGCTTCCTCTTCTTCACCACTTTGCATGAAAATAACTATCTTCTATTAGATCATTAGTAGGTTTCTTACCTTTCATAAATGTAAAATTCTGGTCCACTAAAGTGATTTGGCATTGTTTATTTGTATTTAAGCACCGCTATACCTCCCTACTGATCCCATGTAGTGATGTTTTCAGGTGTAACTTGGATTGATTTGTATGGGGGGGAGGGAAGAAAGAAACGATGCTTCCCTGAATAGAAACAACAAATTTCTGTTTTCCAGCCCTGTAAGTTAAAGGTTAGCAAACAAGAAAAAATACATATTTGTGGGGCTATGAGGTCACTGGCGGCCTGTCATTGACTGCAGAGTAACTGTGATACCCAATGTCCTTATGCCAGGGTGATGAAAGGCCATAAAATTTAATTGACTAGGCACCAGTCAGTCAGAAAAAATACGGGACTTAGCATGGAAAGCTTAACTTATGAAACTGCTTTAAAACAAAATTTATTTACATAAAACTATAATAAATATATCTCCCTCTCAATCGTACTTAATTTATATTAACTTTATGACGTGTATAGTTGCTTTTGTGGCTAATTAACATAAATTAAACACAAGTTCTTTAAATATGTAAGTTTTTTCTCTCTGTCTGCCATAACTAATCCCGCTATACTCATAAATTTAAAAATACTTAACAAGCAAGGATGTTTCTGGATCAATAACAACTTGGAAATGAATGAAGTTGTGGAAAAGTAAAGGAACGTAAGAGTCACGTGACTCATTCCCCATGCAATACCCAGAATTCCGATGTGGGTACACTGTTACACTTTTGTAGAAAGACAAGCATGACGTCTTGAACATTTCTTTGTGAACGTATCAGTTTGAAATTCCATTATAAATCATCAGTTTGATTTAAAAAATATATGTATTTATGTGGTTTGTACAGTTAGAAATATACGGTTTAGATAATAATGAAAAGCGAGGAAATTTTTTTATGTTTAATGTTTTATGCACTTATGCCATTTGTGCACCTATGTGGTTTGTGCTTATGCCGGTTCGACTGTATACAGTTGAACCCTGCTATAGGGAACCTCAAGGGACTGAACTTTTGGTTCGTTACCTCCGATAACATTATAGGTATAGGAAATTGGATGGGTTCAACGAATTCTTTCATTATAAGCTGGATCTGCTATAGTGAGGTCTGACTGTATAACCATTTACGACTAATTACAAAGTGCTAAAAACTTGTATATTTTCAAGTAATTGAATATAATTTTTTTAAATATTTTTTAAGTAAGATTTACCAAATAAACATTACTTACCCATCCATAATCATAGCATCTAATGTTGTTTCCCCTTCCTCATCAGGACTCCCTCCAAAGCCAACTGTGTAATCACATTGTTCTACTTCACATTGTGTACAACCTGCTTCAATGGCATCTAGGGCTGTTTTGTGTTGATGGAAAAGAAGATTCCATGCTAAAATAATAATAATAAACTAGTCAAATAATAAAACTATATTATTGCTTAACAGCAAAAGAGAAATTATAGTAACCATTACTCAATCACTAACATACACATAACACAGGGAAGTGTTTTTGGTTGGTTGGGTATATTTTTATGGCACAAGGACAGCAAGGGTCATTCTGCACCAAACAAGATGAGAAATGACTTTAATGTGATTAGTTTAAACTTCAAATTTATATGAAATATTAATATGATGGCATGAATTGATAGTTTATTACTATGTATTTCAAGCTTAAATGTCAATTTTACAGTTATAATTTTAATACTGTTGAAATATTACTTCCTAAATCAATTTTTTAGTTTCTTTTAACAAAGGACAAATAAAGCTGCCTTCCATGAATATTACACCTTGATAAAACCTTTTTCATGTAATCGTTAAAATCTGTTTATGTTTTGTATTTCTGCATCCCAGAACTGTATAACAAATCTGAGACAGGAGTGATGGCCTTCGAAACATAACATGTTTATAAATGAATAAGCTCACTGAGAATCAAACCTAGCTTCATGGGCTCAAGTTGTTAAAAATGTATTCCCCCATAGCTCTGATGTTTTAAATTGGTTCCAGTTCATCATTATTAGACAGTTTATATACTGTTTTCTAATTAACAAATTAGATGCACACTTTTTGTAAATGAAAAAATTTTTGAAATACCCAAAAAATAACTAATTTGCTATATAAATTTACAATTGGTGTATACTTTGAGGCAATGGTTCCCAGCCTTCTTCAAGCTGTAACCCACTTTTACAGTAGCCAAGTAGTTCACGACCCCTTTCATAGTAACCAAAAGATCTGTAACACCCCTTCTGTCCGCCACATCAATGTTTGCATAATAAAAACATTTTTAACAGAGTAAAGAAAACACATTAAATATAAAATTATATATATTAATGTATATTATAGATATGAAGTTAACAACCGTTAGTAGAACATTGCAATGTAGCCATGTTGAAATATAAAAGCGTTGGAAACATTTGGTATGAAATTCCTTATAAAAATAATTGCAACTAAAAATAGTTGTGGCACTCTGAGGCTGGGAACTATTGTTCTAGAGCAGTGGTCGGAATCCGCGGCTCGCGAGCCAAATTTGGCTCTTTGGCTACTGGACTGCGGCTCTTTCACGAGTGACATGTTTAAACTATTTTTTTTATTTTAATTAAATAGTATGAGGTTAAATTTTAACCTAAGTTTAACCGTTAAAAGAAAGATTATGGTATTTTGAGGATTTGGCACCTTTTTTTTTCCATACTCGCCCGATCTGGTTTTCATCAAGCCTATTAGTTTCGGTTGGGATTTGGGGCTTTTCATTTTGTCCAGTCCAGTTTAGTTTCTACTTTGATCCATCTCAGAAGCACAGTTTAAAAGTTCAAACAAATTTCAAATATTTTTTACTTCTGCCCATTTGACATGTCTATAAAAAGGAAGCAGAGAAAAACGGAAATCGAAAATTTAAAGTTGAATGGACTGTCTTCCAACCTGTCTTATTTCTAAAGAAAAATTGGAACACAAAAAGTTAAATTTGGAGAAACATTTTACAACTTAACACGTATCATTTGGCAGTAAATATCCTGTTGATGATGCAAGGAAGAAAGCAATTGAAGAACTACAGAAGAACAAAGAAAATACCAGTTCTGTATTGAATAACAAGGTGCCATCTTCCAACCATGTTAATATTGCAAGTTTTATTGTTAGCCAAGAGATTGCTAAGAGAGGAAAACCATACACAGACGGCAAGTACGTAAAAGATTGTTTTATTAATACATCTGAAGAGTTATTTTGAGATTTTGAGAACAAAGCTGATATTCTGAAAAAAAATTAAAGACATGTCATTGTCTGCTACACTGAAGTGCCAGAAAAACTGGTACAGGCGTGCGTATGCAAATAACGGAGCTTTGCAACCAATCAGCGTAGCGCGATACCGTCGGCAGCGCCTATATAAGACAAGAGATGTCTGGCAAAGCTATTAGATCGGTTCTTTCTGCTACAATGGCAGGTTATCAAGATTTAAGTGATTTTGAACGTGGCGTTATAGTCGGCACAAGAGAGATGGGACATAGCATCTCCGAGATAGCGACAAAATTTGGATTTTCGCGTACGACCATTTCACGGGTATACCGTGAATATCAGGAATCCGGTAAAACATCAAATCTCCGACGGCGGTGCGGCCGGAAAAAGACCTTGAAAGAACGGGACCTTCGACGACTGACGAGAATCGTTAAACGAGATAGACGTGCAACACTTCCTCAAATTGCCGCGGATTTCAATGCTGGGGCATCAACAAGTGTCAGCGTGCGAACTGTTCAACGAACCATCATTGATATGGGCTTTCGGAGCCGAAGGTCCACTCGTGTACCATTGTTGACTGCACGGCACAAAGCTTTACGCCTCGTCTGGGTCCGCCAACACCGCCATTGGACTGTTGATGACTGGAAACACGTTGCCTGGTCTGACGAGTCTCGTTTCCAATTGCATCAGGCGGATGGACGTGTACGGGTATGGAGACAACCTCATGAATCCATGGACCCTACATGTCAACAGGGGACTGTTCAAGCTGGTGGAGCTTCTGTGATGGTATGGGGCGTGTGCAGTTGGCGTGATATGGGACCCCTGATACGTCTAGAGACAACTCTGACAGGTGACAGGTACGTAAGCATCATGTCCGATCACCTACACCCATTCATGTCCATTGTGCATTCCGACGGACTTGGACAATTTCAGCATGATAATGCGACACCCCACACATCGAGAGTTGCTACCGAGTGGCTCCAGGAACACTCTTCTGACTTTAGACACTTCCATTGGCCACCTAAATCGCCAGACATGAACATTATCGAGCATATCTGGGATGCCTTGCAACGTGCTGTTCAGAAGAGATCTCCACCACCTCGCACTCCTATGGATTTGTGGACTGCCCTGCAGGATTCCTGGTGTGAATTGTCTCCAGGATACCTTCAGACATTAGTCGAGTCCATGTCACGTCGTGTTTTTCCAAGCCTGCTGAAACATTGTCAAGCAAGTAATTCAGTAATTGACATTTGGTATTGCAAAACAAAAATTTCAAATATGAGGGAAGCCTTTCTACAGAGGTTTCAGGATTTCAGAAATAGCAAAAGCAACATTAGTGTTCATTTAAAAACCTCTCAGTGCTACCGTAGTAGAATTAAAATTTTCCCCTGTTAATGCTGACATTAGCACTTTTGAAATGCAATTGCTGGATTTAAAAATCAAAAATTTATGGAGCTCCAAATTTGAACGCCTTAATGCTGATATGGAAAAATTGGAGAAAACCAAATGTGATCTGAGTTTACAGTGTAAATGGTTTTCTTTGAAAGAACTGGGGAATGAAGACATGATGATTTTTGACACTTGGAATAGTATTTCTGGCTCTCATGATTTGTTAAAAAAAGGCTAACATTTGCTGTCCTTTCTCTATTCAGCAATGGTTTTTCTTTTTGTATATAAAGTTTAGGTATGAGGGTTGTCTGAAAATTTTTTATTATGTTTTATTTTTTGTATGTGTTCGTTTTAAAAAGGATGTTGACTGAATTTGAAAATTTTGCAAGAGAAGAGTACCAAGCTATCATAAAATTATTTAAAGAGCTTGACCCCGATAGGAAGACATGAAGCAAACAATTAAGAACTCTCGCCCTTCATATGCAACTGTGAAAATTTGGGTAGTTTCTTTTAAAAGAGGAAAAAATAACTTTGTAGATGACCCAAGCTTGGGATGACCAATTTCAGCCACAACCCCAGAAATCATTAAAAAAGTACATGAGATGATAATTGAAAACAAAAGAATTCCTACAAGAAATATTTCTGAGGCCTTAAACATATCTCTGGAACACATTAAATAATTCACAAGGATTTAGACACAAAAAGACTTGTTGTGTCGCAAAAATTATAAAAAAATATCCCAAAAAAGTTCAGGTGACAAATGTCAGTGGGGAAAAGTCTTGGCCACTTTTTTGGGATAGTGAAAGAATCTTGGTGATTTAGAAAAGAAAAAAACTATACTTCTGACTATTATTCATCATTATTGACCCAGCTCAAGGAGATTTTAAAAGAAAAATGGCGTGGAAAGTTGACAAAGGGTGTCTACTTTCTTTAGAATAATGCGCCAACATATACTGCTTACCAGACCATGGCAAAAATTCATGAAATAGGGTTCCAAATTTTGGAACACCTAGCTTATTCACGGGATTTGGCTCCTTCAAACTATTTCTTATTTCCAAACTTTAAAAACAATTTAAAAGGAAGGAATTTACTCTACTAATGACATTATCATGGCAGTGGAGACACGATTTTAGGACCAAAGTCCTTTTATGTAGGCATAGCCTCATTGGAAAAAGGATGTCAAAGGTGTTAATGTTAAGGGAGAATATATTGAATAAAAACGCTTTTAATTTTGAATATATTTTACTTTATAGGTCAGGCCAAAACTTTTCAGACTACCCTCATATATATTTAAAATAATAATAATAATAATCTATTCGCAGTTTCAATCGAAATGCTATAAAGAAAAAGGCTTTTACTTTCAGTTCAAAATCATTGGTGAGTAATTACTAACAAGGGAATTCTTCAAAACAATCCCCCACTGCTCAAGATCTGTATAATATATATAATGGCTTATAGAAGGGGGTTGTTGATGGGAGTTTAAACCCTCACTGTGATAAAATTTTGTATATATATACATATGAATATATGGAGTTAGAGCTCTGTAACTCCTCCTCCCCTACGAATTTCGGTATATGCCTATGAACATATGCAAGGTTTTTCATCATAGTAAACATGATAGCACCATGATGCCACAATCATGATAAAAAAAAAAGACTACGTTAGTAAAAAGCGCCAAGCTTATTTCTAGTCTTGCAGGAAAACCATCAAATACCAAGGAAACCTACCTCTAACTGAAAGAGGCCGCTTATGGATAATGATGCTAGATTTAAAAAAATCCAAAACTGCCACATTTTAGGATACCAGCCGATGAGAGTTGTTAAAATTAGTGAAGGAAATATCCTGTTATGTGGCAATTTAAAAACATAAAGTCCAATATTATTAATGTAAACTAAGGGTAAAATTTATGGTAAAAAACAAAAAAGCTTGTTCACATTAAAAGTAGCTCATGTTATCCAAAAAGGATAGAATTTTTACTGCGAAGGGTGATCAAAAAGTATCCAGATTGGTTCCATAAGTCTGGAACCACACATTACAAGAGGAAGTAATTTTTCAGAGATTGACCTTGGAGCTTTCCACGAATGTGCTGTAAGTTACACCTCCCTTACTCTAAAGGTTTTTCACAGCTGTTCTTTGTTCTTAAGCATTTGAAGCCATTTGTTGCATTTGTAATGGCCAGAAAAATTTATCAAAGAATTTGAATTTGCACAAAACTTTGTTAAACTTGTGAAGACATGTACCTGAAGTTACAAAAAGTCTATAAAGGGGATTGCATGAGTCATGCACAAGTTTATGAGTGGCATAAATGTTTTAAAGATGGTCATGAGAATGTTCAGAGTGGTGAATATTCTGGTAGACCCTCAGCCAGTAAAGGTGAAAACAATGTCAATCTTATGAACACAACTGTGAGAGAAAATCATCAAATCACTATTCTTGTGTTATTTCAAGACCTCAACATTAGTTTCGATTTGGTTCAGCCGATTTTTACAAACAATTTGAGTATAAGACTTGTCTCAGCCAAATTTGAGCAGCAACTGCTCTCAGATGACCAAAAAGTTGCCTGTGTTTCAGTAGCTGCTGACCATTTTCAGTGCGACAAACAGGATAGAACTTTTTAAAAACTACCCTGAGTGATGAATCGTGAGTTTACGGGTATGACCCCGAAACTAAAGCCCAGTCTTCACAGTGAAAACCCCCAACTTTCCCAGACCCAAAAAAAGCATGACAGAGCAGCAGAAATGTCAAGACGATGTTGCCTGTTTTTTCGATAATGAGGGAATTATGCATTATCAATATGCTCCAGCAGGCCAAACAATCAACAAAGAGTATTACTGTGAAATTTTGTGGTGTATGAGGGAAGCAGTGCTTTGCAAAAGGCCAGCACTGCAGTAGAGTGGTGAGTGGAAGTTACATCATGACAACACACCTGCTCATGCATTGCAACTTATGCAGTTTCTCACTAAGCATTTCACAGGTCCGATAGCTACCCTATTCGCCAGATCTCATTCCCTGTGACTTTGTTATCTTCCCAAAAATCAAATTCTAGTTGAAAGGAAAAAGATTTCAGGATATCGAAGAGATTTAAAAGAATGCGATGAAGCAGTTGCTTGCTATTTCAAAAGGTGACTTCAAAAATTGTTTAGAACAATAGAATAGATCAACCGGCAATTTAATTCCAAATGTGGTTTCCTGGTGGTCACTTGTTTATGACAACTTAGGTTTTGGTTTGATTTTGAAGCTTTATTCCTCTGTTGTTAAGAGTGTCATGGAAATATCAGTCTTTTTTTTTTTTGCTATGGGGTACAAATATCCGAAAATTCCCATTCCTATTCTACACCTATTCACTTTAGGTATGGTCCTATGTTGCAGCAGTACAAAACGTCAGATCGGCTCAACTTGTTTTTGCATGGTTTGAAATTATGTGGAAGTAGATTTGTGATTTAATGGGCTATGTATGCATGAAGAAATGATTGCCCTGTGAATGAATTTGATGAAAATAGAAATCGAGAATATTATTTGCCTAAAGTCAGAACAGAGACAGGTAACGAGAATATTAATTACAAAGGACTCAAACTATGGAACGATAAACCTATTACGAAAAATAAATAATATGAAGTTTTTAAAAATAAAAAATAAAGAAACTAATATTTGAAGCAGGGTTAAGTTTTCTCCAGAAGGAATTTTTTGGGGACGGTGGAAGAAACTGGAAAAAACGGATGATCAAAATTAAAATATATTTTCTATATAAAAGAATTAAAAACTCAAAGCATAATATTATATCAAATCTGAAACCATAACTTAATTTTTTAATAACAAACTTTGGATATTTACAGGTGATGGTTTTTATAACTTCAGTGGTGGGGGAGAGGCTTTTTCACTGTTTCTGCCATTTCTGTAAAAAATTATCTAACAATTCTTTATTTTTCATATAAAAAAGGCATAATTTTAAATTTAAAGACTATTGTGCAACACATTAAATAAAAAAAATTGTAATTATTTATACTAGCATGGGTATCTCAATGCTGATTTTAAAGATTGGTTGGTTGTATTTTTATGGGGCAAGAATAGCAAGGGTCATGATTTTAAAGGACTAATGTTCTAAAACTTTTTGAATAGATGTTTGTTTGTGGTTTTACGGCTCAAGGACTACAATGGTCATGCTACACCGGATGTTTCATAGATACTATCTCATATTATCATAATATGCTGATGAAGTATAAGTGATAATAGTTACATTATTTTTAGCCAAAATATTTGTTCATTAATGTTTTTTTTAGAATGCAATCCTTTATATGAGCTAGTACTGGCAATTTTATTTCCCTCTCTCCCCACCTTTCATTTACACCTTATCTTACATACCTGTGAAGTTTTATTCTCTCCTATTTTTAAAGTCTGGCCCTATGAGACTAGAAAGAATGTAGTGAGTCATAGGCACCCACTGATTGTGTCTCTGACTATGGCACACCTGTGCTGGACACATAGCTGCCAACTTTGAAATATGAAAATGTAGGAAATTTTACACATCGACGAGACGTGCACAGGATATACATGTTACGCTGTGTCGGATATTATCTCACAGTTAATGCACAATCCAAGTGATCTCAATTTTTTAACATGAAAAATCAAAACGTTAATACATTATCATATGGTTGCTTTTATGGATTTAAAAAAAAATGGAGTTTAAATATTTATACATGAAATTTCATTTGTTAATAACATTAATTGAACTGAGAAATTACGTTGAGAAACAACAAAAAGGTACAAAAAAAATCGTGTATTTTCAATTTCTTTGAGGTATGACATGATTGCGGCCTTCGGGACATAAGGTTGTTTTTTAGGAATGTGTGGTCAAAGTTCTCTTCATAACATTTTTCCTTTCTTCAACACTTAATAATTAGCAATTTTGCAAGAGATACATTTGATAAAGACTATCTAAATTCAGTTCCGATTTTCCTCACTTGGCTAAACACTCGTTTACATGCAGAATTACTGTGAGGGTAGGCACCGCTCTCTTTGCAATCAATCACTGAAGCAAAGTGACTTCACTTCTTAACAGTCTCCATGGATTCATTACCTTCATGTTAACAATGCATTTTAATATTGATTAATAAACTACAGGGTGGTCAATAAAATTCCATTTTAAATTTCCCTAATAATTCTAACTTTTCCCTGATAAAGGATTCTGTTAAGTAAGTACAAATCATGAATGGCAACCTTTTTTTATATATTAAACATTTAATATTAAAAGTTCTATCAAAAACCAATAATTTCAATATGCAAAATCAAAACAAATCATACAAATACAGCTTTAGATTCCTACTTTCACAAAATTGAAGGAGAAATGAAGTTGAAACCGAAGGAAAATTATTTTAATTTTTTTTTTAATACTACTTTTTGTCCAGCTTTGTTGGTGTCATGAATACATGAAAAATAGCTACATTGGGAAAGATTGGCAATGCTGTTTAGTGCTAACTTATTGTTGAGCAGGGTTGCCAGGTGACAATAAGGATCCCACTAACAAAATTAGCCAGAAATTTGTTGTTGCCTAACATTGCTAGATTAGCTATTTTATAGCCAAATAATGTTATTTATATCCAAAAATTCTATTTATCACATAATCTGGCCATTGTTTAAAAATTCCCATATTTTCCTTATTTTTAAGGATTCGCGAATTTCCTGCTACTCCTAGACACTGACCACTGTGAAACTACCGATGGTGAGAAACATTGGTTTTTCCTAACCAATGATCAAACATTAACTATCAATTGGAAAACATTCCTAAGAGCAGGAAAAAAAAGAGTTTGAAAAAGTGGGAGATTGGCTGACTTGCCCGGGAGATGCGATGAAAAACCGGGAATCTCCTGGAAAAATCTGGAGGGTTGGCAGCTATGTGGGCATTTAAAGGAAAGTAAGAACATGCCATTGTTGATTTCTTGGAAATTTGCATTACCAATACAACAGAAAATGTGGTGGACATAAAGGATAGGCTAATTTCTGCAGTTGTAGTTGAGCTTAGGTTGTTCTGGTCATTCAGTCAGTCTTCTAAAGACAGTTTCTAAAGTGAAAACAGAATTTTTCTGATAATTTTGTTTATGCAATTTTATCAAGCTTGTCTTGTTAGATAAACACAACTTTCATTTAGCATTCCTCTGCACAAAAATGAATAAAGGAGATAGAAGAAGAGACCCTATTTGGGCAAAATTTCAAGAGATAGAAGAAAATGCAGTAAAAGCTAACTGTAAGACATGTGGATATGTGCAAAGCATAAACGCACGGAGAATGCATGCTCATGTTAAATCATGTGAACATAATCAGCAACTCTAATAAGAACGTTGCTGATAATTCTATTAATAATGTTGCTGATAAAGCTATTTTCTAAGAAGGGAAAGATCAATTGGATGAGCTAATGAATACCCTATCAGTTCCTGCAATTGAAAATTTGGCAAAAAGAAAAAAAGTTCAGAATTCAATTGGTGATTTTTACTTCTCTATAAATGGCAATGAAAAAAAGTAACTGGATAAATTAATAAATATGTTTTTTTTATGCTTGTAATATACCATTTTCACATATGGAAAGTGAGCATTTTAAAAGACCAGTATATAAACTTAGACCAGGATACAAGACACCAACCAGAAAAGCTCTTGCTGGAAATATTTTCGATAACATTCACAATAAACTGCAGCATCAAATGATTAGAAATCTGAAAGGAAAAACTACAACTTTAATTGTTGATGGACGGAGAAATGTGTACAATGAACCACTTACTGTAACAGCTTTGTATACTGAAGAGAAATCATATCTTGTAGATGATGTTGATACTGATAGTGACCATAAAACAGCAGAGTACCTGATTGATTTAAGTAAACAGATCATAAGTACAGCAAATAACAAATATGATTTCAAAGTTAAAAGTGCTGTTACTGATAACACTAACTGTATGGTTAAAATACACAGGGAGCTTGAAAAAATGGAGGAGTTGAATCTAATTCCCCATGGATGTTTGGCCCATTATTTGAACTTGCTCAGACAGGATATCACACCACTGATGTTGTAAAGGTACAAAAATAGGAATCACCATGCCCCTGGGGCATGGTTAAAGTAGTGTTCTGCTTTTATTAAACCCCCAACTGCCTTGTAAAATTCAACGGAGCAGCCAGTTGGCATGTCTTCAGTCACATTTAACAAATCATGCAGCTTATTTAAGCACTGTAAATGAACCACTTTGATGATATTGATAAAACAATCGCAGATGTCACTAGAAACTTTAATTTACATAAACAAGCCAAAGATCTTGTAAAACAGTTATAGCCAATTTCTGCTGCACTTGATCGTTTACAAAAAGATACAGCAAATATTGCTGATGCAACACATGAATGTCTTGCACTTCTACAAAATCCTGAAATTAAACCTCATGTTGAAACTGTAATAAATAGGTTTACCAAGGCAATTCTGCCCCAACGTATGTTTACCTACCTTATGCACCCTAAGTACAAAGAAGAAAGATTGAGCCATAAACAAAAAGAGATAGCAAGGAAATGGATTGAAGAAAAAATCAGTGATCTGTTGCCTGCTGCGATACTTTTTGAAACAGAAAGTGGTCCATACCTGAAGATCTATTTTAATGACTTAATCAGGAAGAAGTTAGATCCAATTACCTGGTGGAGGGATGTTTGCGAGTACAGTAGCATGCCCAATGAACTCTACAGGTATGTTGAAATGCTTTTAAACTCTCCTTCAAGTTCTGCAGGACTTGAAAAAAAATTTTCATCAATGGATGAATGCAAAAGCATTCATCTATTCTAAGTTGAGAAACCGATTGCAGGCCTGCAAACAAGTTTAAGCACCAGAAAAAGGGAGAAAAGTGACTGATTAAAGGAAAAAAAGTGACCAAAAGTTACTTATGAAGCAAAAAAAATGACAAAAGTGACTCGCAAAAAGAAGTGCAGTATTAATTTGTGGCAGAAGAAAATTTCTTTTTAAAAAAAGTGCCCTACTAGAAAGGCCGGGTGATAAAGTGAAAATCGTTGCTGCACCATAAAGATTGCAATTATGAGCACAGAAATTAACCTTGGTTTTGAATGGGGTTCGGCCAAAATATAATACATTTTATTAAACTACAATACTCCTTACAAAAAATACAAAATCATGAACGACAAAACAATGATCCATACTTACCTTTACATCTTTGGTTTTTTAGCAGAATTTTTTTTAATTACAAATGCTTTTCTTTCATCCATGTTCTTCTGGAGAACACCTGTTTCTTGTCTTATTATATTTTCCTTCTCTTAGACACGGTAAACACCCTGCAACGTAACCTCAGCCAGTTTCACTTCACTAAACTTCCTGTTTTTCAAAGCCTCCTCCAACTCATTACTTGCTTCGAGGACAAGTTTACCAGCAGCTTTGTGAATTTGGTCCTTCTCTTTCCTTTTCTGTTCTAGTATTTCTTTCTCTTCTATTAATTATTTCTACTCTGTTTCAGTTTTTCTCCAGCACTCTTCCTCTTTTTCTTTCTTATCCTGTTGTTCAGATTTACTACTACTACTATTTTTTTCCCCTTTTTTATCCCTATAATGTTGGTAACTTTTTATGCAGCCTGAGTATGAACTACGAATGGAGATTGGCACTAGTTCAGGCTTATTATTGTACAACTGCAGAAATTCTTTAGTCATCATTATTGCATTTAGAGTACACTCACTCATTGAGGATCTACCTTACATCAAAGAATATCTTGAAGATGAAAACCTTTCGATGTCTGCATTGCCATGTAATAGGGAAGCTTTCACAACCATAGTAATGGTAGGGTATTTTTTGTAACCTGAAAAATCGTTGGTCATAAAAATTTGATTCTAATACTCATCAATTCGAATATCTGCATTTACCTAGATCTCATCAAACTACACTCATCCATCAATCTGTCACCAGTGACACCAAGAGGTTAAGGCTTTGGCAATCATGACAATATCATCAACATTTTACTGTGAAAGTATTGCATTTAGATGAAGGCACTTAAAACACTTTAATAAATTTCCATGTTTCAAACACTTTCAATAACATACTTGCAGCAGGCAATGTAACGTTTTCTTACATCTCTCAGGAATAACAAACAGTTTCCTTTTCTCATTTGCATTCCTGAGAGCAGCAAAGATAGTTTCTCCACAAGCGATGTCTTTTGAAGGAAGAAGATTCATTTTCTCAAAAATGCTATCGCTTATTCCATTAGCACTTTTTACTAGTGATTTACATATCCGGCCTAATAAAATCTTCACCAGAGTTTCAATTTCACTGTAAACCAAGTGTATTAGTGGTTCATCTTTTTGAAATGCCTCTCTGTAAATTTAGTAAAAATTATTGCACTGCTACAGACAAAGAGAATTTCAGCTTTCATAGTATTGTCTTTCAATAAGTCAACAATATGCTTGTACTTTGCAGAGGAAGCAAATTTTGCATTCTTCTTTAGGATAGAAAGAAAGTACTAGTTTAAAGTTTAGTAAGAAAGTACTTTTTCAGAGCATTCTATTGTTGAAAAAGTCCTGCTGCATTCTCCACAGTTAGCCATCTGGTAGTACCCATATCTGATAAAACGATGGTGAGGCAATTTTAATTCATTCTGTATGATTGTAAAATCTTCCCATCATGATGACCAATCATTAAAATGAACTGCTACAATTAGATCTAACACATCCTCTCCAAGATGAGAAAGTCCTCATTCATAAGACATGTTACTGCTTTGTTGATATTGGGTGCATCGCTGCCATCAACATGCTTCAAAGTAAGAGGTGTGCATTGTCAAGGGCAGTTGTCAATTTCTGAAATAAATCTTTTGCAGTGGCTTTACAAATAAAGAAGGGTTCCAGGTGTCTTCCCTGTTAAAATTGATAGACCAGTAGGGAGCTATGATTTGCAGCTCTTTCTTGTCAGCTGCATTCATAGTTTCATCAAAGCACATGCAATATACCCCATTCATATCGTTTATTAACTCCTGTTTGAAGTAAGGTCCTAAGGCATCCTCTAAAAGATAACTCATTTTAATTCACCTCAGAGAAAACCCTTGTGATAATGTTCCATGAAACATGGCTTTTAAAAACCTCTCCAACTCCAGCACATGAAGGTGCTGGAAAATTACTTGCCACACACTTTAACACCCATATCAGTTCAGCAGTTGCAGTAGAATCTTTCACACTGTACAGCTTCATACTTGAACGTGCCTTGGACACATTTGTATTGGAACATGAAGCAGATACTAACACACAATTTGATGGATTCAATGTCAACCGAAGCTATTTAGTTTCTTGTAAGAACAAAAATTTTTTTCTGTGTTTAAATGATTCAGCAAGTCGCAAAATAGCTTGAAAGCCTTTATTTCTAGTGTTTACAATGCAGGAACACACTTTACAAAACAGTTTATCACTATGTTTGGATCCCCATTCAGCCACTGTGCATTTATAGCCATCATCCTTTAAAAGCCAGTCATTTCTAAATCAACATTTCCCCATGATTCAGGTCAGGGGTCAAAATTAACTTTTTAAATCAGGTGCACAAATGCACCCAAGTCTTACGACTTACGTGCATAAAATACTAGTTAAGTGTACAAGTAACTAACAGAATAGAAAGTAAACCTCAACATTAAAAACGGGTAAAATGTAAGTGTAGCAACTATATTTAAGCATGTAAACTACAACAAAATGCAACTTTTCAAAATAATTGAACATTCATTTGTAATAAAAAAAAATTCAAAGCAAATGCAGATACATTGAGAAAATTATATAAAATTATTCCGTAGGTCACTGTTCTTGAAAAAAAAAAGTAAGTAGCCATAGTTTTGAATAGTTAGGTGCACTGCATGCACCCAAATTAAAAATTTACATGCATGGATAAAATTTCATGTGCACAGTGCACCCGCTAATTTCGAACACTGATTTAGGTGCGAACTCTTCAAGGTTTAGGCTTTACTTTAAAAAAAAAAAACGGGTATGTTAATGTTTGTTGCACATAAAACAAAAATTCTGGAAAAAGAATGCTACAATAGCCTGGGTTATGACAGGCTAGAGCATAAATGGAAGTATAGAAATAAATTGGTTTCTGCTCAAATTTTGAAAAATTGTGTTTTTTGTTTAAAAGTAATCTTATGTGGTGTCCAGATCATCTTTCTTAAAGTTCTCTTAACATTTTAAAAACTTCTACCACTTTTAGAACTTCAAGACTACTAAAATAAATGCCATGTAAGACCATTTTTAAGACCTAATTTTCCAAAATTTGAACATAGACAACTCTTCTTCTATACTGCTTAAATATTTCCCTTTAAATGTCTACAACTGGGAAACTTTCACAGAGTTTTCAAGTAGTTAAACTAAAAAAAAAATAATAATAAGGAATACTCCCTATATAAGGATACAATCAAAAGAAAAATAAGAAGGAATCTAAGAAAAGTAACTTCTTTAACAAATAAGTGAGTAAAAGTGATCAGTTTGCTGGTCTGCAATTGCAGCATCCTACTGCTAAAAAACTTTTGTTTTGTTATACCATATTGCACTGTAGTAAGGATTTTGATGACATTTTTTAATACAGTAATTATTGTATATTAGTTTCCTTAACTAATGCATGTAAATTGAAAGCGCTGTCTTTTGTTTAAATAATATATGTAAAGTAAGTTTCACCCTATAGTAGGTAAGTGATCCATACTATTTACTAGCAGTTAAAGAAGTTTAAATAATAATAAAATATGCTGGTAAAATTGGTAACTTTTAATGGATTTTGTGTATTTTGCTGTGTGATCTGATCTTGGCTAAAAACAACTGATTTAATTATTAATTTAGCATATATAATTAAATTTTAATAGGTCTAATTAAATTTACTTAAGGTTATAAAAAAATGCATTTATTGCATCTTACAAAGTTAAAACTTATATGGTAAATTCTTAAAAACAGTTTCTTCCATTAGTGGAAGAAACCTATTTCTTCCAATCGGTTTTTCTGAGGCTTTTTCCGCTTTGGGAGAAATTTGTCAACCCTGATTTGAAGACATTGAGAATACTATCTTACGTATTTGTGACATATTTATCACAGGTTTTGGGTAAAAGTGCACAACAAGCCACTGTCGCTAAGCTCCTTTCGACGTCGCCAAAATGCTCACTATACTTTTAAAATTAGTCCAAGAATTTTTTTATGCATAATCCATCTGCACACTGCATCTGTACATCACTTCTAGCATTGGTTGTCCCTTGGAACATTGCTAAAATGAATGCTGTGACTACTGTTGCAAACGTCTTCAATTATAGAATGATGTTTTGCAAATGGTTCTTTGATCCAGTATTTTTGCTGAATCAGTCAGTACAAGCTTAGTAAGGGCTATAATGCAGAAGGGAGGCACCTCACCTACAAGGCTGAATCTGATTCACGCAATGCGCTGGATCCCAGAAAACTCTCCAAACCAACATTCTATCCTGGCAAACGGTTGCTACGGCATATTGGTGTCCGTTTTGGCAATGTTTGTAAAAAATCACCAAGGCGATGGATATATTCTGCATTTTTATCTTTTTTTTAATCCTTGCCCTCCAAACGTTTTTCGAACTTTGGCCAAGATTGCCCCAATAGGTAACATTCAAGAAACCTAGCCCAGAAACCTTGAATCGGTGCTTGTTGAAAAAGTAAAAGATTCTTGGCAGGTTTTTTTTAAACTAGTGAAAATTTAGGAATTCTTTTTTTCCTCACCGCCAGACGTTTTTACATTTCTTGGCATCTGGCCGAGACAACCTCAGTGGATAACGTTCAAGAAATCTGGCCCAAAAGTAGTCTTGAATCAGTGGTTATTGAAAAAGTAAGACATTGAATACTAATAAAAAAACGTTTGGACATCACTGCATAACAATCTCACCCTTTGGTCGCCAATGGCACCAACTTCCTTCCTGTGTGCTATGACTTCCTTTCTACATGGTGCCATGTTGTATTTGCCAGTAACTTTTATAAACTTTATGAAATACACTTACGTTTCAGAATCGGCAGTCTGTGGAGGGAAGATGGTTAAATGGCCTTTAAAAAGGCTGTAAACATTTTTTCTTTTGCGTCTTTGTGCCGGTGACACAACATGTACTCCGCAAAGTATGAGGCAAAGTGGTGGTCGTCACCGACATTTCAATGGTATTGTTGCCGGAATTCTTTTTTAATGTTTGACCATGTTCTCTCGATGGTGTTTGTGTACTGTCCTATTTTGGGGGTCTTTCAATGTTAGACTGTGGTTAACTGTATAGCGTACAAAACCAACCAAAGACAGGTGCTTTCCAGCAGTCTGACACAATTGTAGTCTCCCCTTCAACGTTCATACAAACTTCTAACAACAAGACTTTCGTGTCCCCTCTTTCCATTACCACAAAAAAAAAAACGTTCATTTGAATTCCTTTATATTCCACCAAACACCCACTCTCCATTTACCCGCCTTCCTCTATAATACTTTCGTTTCTCAAACATACTTTCATCCATTTTCACAGTCTCTCCCTCACCACCAACCTTTTCTTTTTGCAACACGTACATATCCATACATCGACAAAACATTCTCCAACCAACCGACGTATGATCACTTCTTACATTCAATTCGATTCAAATCAGGTTTGATGGTGCTTTGAAAACTCACAAAAAAGTTAAAGAACGTCTGTCAGACTAAGCTTACTTCCTTCAAACCCTGACCCCTTTCGCACAGACCTCCAACAATCGTGACCATTCTTGCCCTTCTTTTTGCACTGCCATACAAATTAATCATCTAAACACAGTTTCAAAATTAACCTTCTTCTATTCACACATTTAGAACACATGTCACAAACTTTCTTTCATACACCATTTGATAAACTTTTACCCTTTTAGTTCCAGTCTGGAAAAAAAAAGGGATTTAGTCGTTCACTCATATTCTTACGTTACATCACACACAATGCCATCGGCAGAATAGAAATGGCTTGAGGGGATGCTACGATGCGAATGATGTACACTGCAACCATGAACAAAAAATTTTTGGATTAATTTCAAGAGTATAAAAGGAGTTTTGGTGGCATAAGTTGGCTCTTGGCAGAATGAAATTGTTATGCAGTTTTACCAAACGTTTGTTATTTTAAAAAAAAAAGCTTTCCCCAGAAAGAAGGAAAAGTTAGAAAAAAAGAGGGCTCTAGTGCACAACACGTCCCCTAGTGATTTTTAGTGAGAAGTGTTTCCAACACACACATGGGAATTGTGACACTGACTTGCCGCCATGTTGTTTACGTCATGTTACCAACATGGACGTCTCGAATTAAGCAAAGTTAAAAAAAGAATGTACTTACCTTCCTTTATTGGTCTTTTTTGTTAGATGTGTGGCATTTAAAATCATGGGGAAGCTAATTTTCTGGTCTAATTTTTGTGCCGGCGCCGCCATTTTACGAGTCCAACAGTTTCTTATTCCTGACTACGGTTTTTCCTTACTTTCTTCTTTCTCTCCTCTGCTTCCTCTTCTCTACCTCCTCTTCTTTCCCCCTTCTTTGCCTCCTCTACTATCCCCCTTCTTCGTCTCCTCCTCGTTCCCACTTTAACACTTTCTCCACTCCTTGTCCCTTTCTTTCTTCCTCCCCCATCTTCATTTCTTACCCCATCTCTTTCCCTGTCATGCACATTTACACTTTCTGGTAACGTCATTCAAACGAGAACTAGCTCACGATCTCATTTCACAGTCAGATCTTGACAAAATTATTTCTTCTTTCATAACCTACTCACACATATTTCCTTTCCCTTTCAAAACTTACTCATGCACATTTCTTTTCCCTTTCTACCGCAATTCTACGAAAAAACACGATGTTAACCATTAACGCATAATGCAATTTACATATGCAAATGCCCTTTCATGTCCAAATGCTTGTATGTGTGACGTCACAAGGCTATGTACTAAATCTAGCGACTTTCCGATTCATTTCAAGAGGATAGAAACACTAGAGGACGTGTTCTGCACTATTACCAAAAACGGGACACTGAAGAATAATCTCATCCTGCTAAGCACCAACTAACATCACCGAAACTCATCCTATACTTTTAAAATTGGTCCAAGATTTTTTGGGGCATGGTCAAAATGTGTATGCATATCGTGTGATTTTTTTCCAGTGTAAATGATGTGTGCTAGTTGTATTGTAGTGTCGTAGCATCCATTCAGCCATTTTTCTGTTGTCTGTGTTTGCTGGCAGTAGTGTTTTATGAATTGCAATAAAAAACTCATGGAAGTCTTGATATCAGTACCATGTCTAAGTAACCGAAAGGGTACACGGCACCGTTACACAGTTCATTCATGTGGGAGGGGAACAAAATTCAGGTTTAGCAGTAATAAAAATTTCTCGGACATTTGTAAATAAACAAGATTAGAATAACGCTTAAATTTTGATAACTAACCTTCAATTTCGATATCTAATCCACTTGGTTCCGATTTATGACTGTCAAGTCACGTCGTCCTATCCGATACAAATTGTCCTACTTAAAATCTATATAGATTACAGAATCACCATTGTTATAGCAGGTTATATCATTATATATAAGGTTGTAATAACCGATATACCTTACCGTGGCAATAAATGTACATGCACCCCATACGACGCTGCTATAAATAGTAAAAAAAGAGGACTGGTTTGCATTAATAAGAAAACATTTTTATTACACCAAATACTACACTTGGACTACATGTTTTACAAAAAAAATCAGCACAAACACTATAACTGGCATCTTGATATATGCCTAGAATCATTACGCCTCTGAAAAGACGATGGCAATAAATTTAAGTGCACCCAGCTTTCGCGATATAATTACCAGTTTGTGGGTCCTCCTTTTGCTGCATACACATCGGCAACTCATCTAGGCATTGATTCGACGTAGGCACAACAAAGTTCTTGTGGAATTTTGGCCCATGCTTCTTCAAGAACCGTCGTCAGCTGACATTTTGTTCAGGGAACTTTTTTCACACTTCTTTCTTGAGGACCTACCACAAATCCTTGATTGGGTTGAGGTCCGGAGAATTTGGGATCCAGTCAAGAACTTGGAGACGATGTTGGCGAAACCAAGCTGTCATTTTGCGTGCAGTATGCGGGTTAGCGAGATCTTGCTGGAAGATAGCATCTCCCTGTGGGCAAAGGCGGTCAACGGAAGGCAGGTAATGCTCTTGTAAAATTTCTTGGTAGCATTGTGCATTGATAGTCCCATCATACGGAAACAAATCAATGCCACAATAGCCAAAACACCCCACACTTGAACAATGCTTGGGAACTTTACTTCTTGTTTTACACAGTTTTTGGCGTGTCCTTCATTCGGCCGGCGGATGACTCTCCGCCCGATATTTCCATATAGGACTGGGAAGGGGGACTCGTCAGACCAAATCACCTTCCGCCATTGAGCTTACGTCCAGGACATGTGGTCTCTAGTCTATGCAAACTGCTTCATTAGCTAAACTGGCATCAACATAGGCTTTCGCTTACTCTTGTATGAGCCATATCCCATGTCATGTAGTATATTGATAGCAATTCGTCGCAATACAAGTCGGTCTATACGTTGGCTCCATTGTTCTGAAGCTTCCACCTAAGTTTCAGATCGGTGTTTCGTGACAACGCGACCCAAAATTCAATCTTCCCTAGCAGTAGTTATAGGCGATCTGCCTTTGCTAAACCCAGGTGTGATAGAACAGGTTTCGTCATAATGTTTAAGAAATGTTCTGACGGTAGACTCGTTTAAACACAATTCCCGAGCAGTCTGACCCATAGCTGCTCCATTTTGTCGTTTCTGAAGGATCTTATTGCGCATCTGCAGTCCTAACCTTTCTCTTGCCAGTTTTTCGAGTTTTGAACAAAACAGAGACTACATGAGGTTTTATACTGCTCTTCATTTGCATATTGTTGACTGCACAAGATACAAAGCAGCAAAAATTTGCACGTTCAGCCGAGCAACATGTGCAGAGAGTTGGGTGCGCGTAAATTTATTGCCACCGTCTTTTCAGAGGTGTAATGATTCCAGGCATATATCAAGATGCCAGTTATAGTGTTTGTGCTGATTTTTTTGTAAACCATAGCTCAAGTGGAGTATTTGGTGTAATAAAAATGTTTTCTTACTAATGCAAAGGAGTCCTCTTTGTTTACTATTTATAACAGCGTCATATGCGGTGCGCGTACATTTATTGCCATGGGTAAGGTATTTTCTATGAAGCAGAATAGCAAACCAAACTTCTTGTAAAAATTCCGTCATTATATGCGGTTAGTCGTTATAACCTGTGTTGTTGTAAACGATTTTCACTGTACATTGTCTTCCGATGTGGTAAGGACATTTTCATGTAATTCGCTGTTCTCTTGGCTGTGTTTTGTTCATTGTAGTGAATTATATTATGTTACAATCGCCGTTGTCTTTTTTTGTGGAATTATGGTTGAAAGAGCAATGTGCTGGAGTGAGTTATGAAAGAAGGATTAATTTCACATGGACATGAGTGAGAGATCATATAGTAGGCTAGGCCTCGTTTGAATGACGCTTTCCAGTGCTGTTACAAGAAAGTAAGAATGTGAATAACAGGAGAAGAGGAAAGGAAGGAAGAGATGGGGAGGAGGGAAGGGGGAAGGGGGAAGGAAGAGAAAGCGAAGGAGGGAAGGGGGAAGGAAGAGAAAGCGAAGGAGGGAAGGAAAGAAGTAAGGGAAAAGCAAATAAGGAACTGTTCGACTCCTAATAAGGTAGCGCCAGCACAAAAATATACCAGAATATTTGTTTTCCACATTTTTAAACGCCACAAAAACTACACACATCCGACGAAGAAGAGCAATAAAGGTTAGTACCTCTTTTTTTCTTAACTTCACTGAATCGGGACGTCTGTGTTGTTAAGATGACATGATGTAAACAACATGGCAGAAAGGGAGTGTCACTGTTGCCATGCATGTTGGAAACACTTCCCGCTAAAAAGGACTGGGGGAACAAATTCTGTACAAGCACCAGTAACCAAAACATATAATATAAATAGGTAGTCATTAGTATAATACAAATAGGTAGTCATTAGTATAAGACAAATGGGTAGTCATTAGTATAACACAAATAGGTACTTGGCGCAGTATAGCCCAGATGCTCTTGCGCCATAAAAAAGCCAAACAAACAAACAAACAAATAGGTACGTCATTAGTATAACACAAATAGGTACTTTGGCCCTAGTACAGATACTGTCCCATTTCGTTTTTAGTGGGAAGTGTTTCCAGCCCGCATGGCAACTTTGTCCTGTTTTGCCGACCTGTTGCTGACACATTGAAGGCTCCGCCCCTTTCCACTCCCAGCCATCGCCCCTTCCTGTCTCCACTTCCCATTCCCCCTGTTTTCTGTGCAGTCTCTTCCTCCTCCCCCTCTCTACCTATAATCCCTTTCTTCTGTTCCCTTTCCACTCCCAACTGCCATCCCACTTCCCCTCAACCTTTCTCCCTGTTGGTTTTCCCCTCTTCTCCATCTCTTCCCCTCCTTTTTCTTGGTGCAGCGAACAAAATAAAAACGGCATACTAACTTTTATTCCTTTTATACGTCGGATAACTTCACCTCTTTAACTACACAGTCATCCACGTTAGGCCCAGCGCACCTTGCAAATCGGGTCCTTCTACTCCAAACCAAATAAACCTTCTCCCACAAACCAATCCAACAACATTCCTCTTCCCTTTCAACCGCAATTGAACAAAAAAATCCATATTGAAATGTTCCGACATCTTTCCAATCGCTGCAACACTTCCATGACGCTCAAAAGAATAACGAAGCAGCTTCAAGCGAACGATTCTTGCCACACCCATATGTGTGACATCATGCTTCACGTGGCATACACTCTAACTTTAAAACCCCGCCTACAGCGACTTGTCTACATTTATCTAGGGGAGAAACACGCTGGTAGGATGGTATCTGTACTTCCACCAGTACTTCATTTGTAAACAACCATGGCAGCCGGAAATAAAGCAAACATGCAAAACGACAAATCCTCATGACGTAATCTGAGGAGGTTGAGATGGCTTTGATAACAAAGCAAACTTGGGATTCATCTGTACTGTGTTTATCTTTAACGAAAGCTTCCCAAAACACAAGTCTTTTTATACATTTCTACATATTCCGGCTAATTCATCATGACGTTACAGAACACAGAAGTTGCCACAATTGGCCACTAAGGGTTGAGATCGTTATGTGGTGACGCTGAATACTCAGCACACACATATCCTATCTGTGGAAGAAAAATGCGTATCTTGACATCTAAAAAGGTAGGGAAAAAAACTTATACAACTCCTTATGCCTTTTCCACCAACTCAGCAAAATAGGAATCGACACTTCCATTGATGTTCATTGTCAACATTCTCGGGACATTTCAAAACCTGGCAAAAGCAAACCTTGGCTCATAAACACCCTGGCACAAGCAAACCTTGGCTCATGAACACCCTGGTGCAAGCAAACCTTCACTTATGAATACCCTGGTGCAAGCAAACTTTGGCTCGTGAACACCCTGGCATAAGCAACCCTTGGCTCATGAACACTATTAACGATGGAAGCTACGAAACCAAACTGAAACCATGTACACAAGGTTGCCAAAAATACTGGACCACCAAGAAACCACATTCAAAGCAAAATTGTCGAATGCCATAAGGGATGCACATTCTAGAGTAGAGCCCAAAAAGAGTGTGGTGCAAATGGTCGTGTTTTTTCCCAAAAGAATGGGCAAAATATTCGGCCAAACTCCAGATGTATCCTGGTCGCCAAAGGCACACTAAAGTCCTCCAAGGCTAATGGTTCTCGGATGACATCATCATAGGTTAACATGAGGCTCACCGCATGGGTGCCCCGAGTATTATATGTAGGAGGGTGCATCCAGGAAAAACTCCAATTGGTGACACTACAGATGAATCCCCTGTTTTGTCGCCAACTCGTCTCCAAAACTGATGCTATACTCTTAAAATGGAGGGAAAGTTTTAGGAAGCGTTAAAAATGAGCACATGAGAATGGTATCGCAATGTCGGCGATGAAAAGCTGTTGGTTGGACTCGTACTTCGCAAATCCGCGTTGACTAGCTGTTGGACTCATATTCACAGAAGATATGGGGGAGAACATGGAGCATTGCAATGTCGGTGCTGAAAAGCTGTTTGACTCATACTACGCAGAGTATATGTGGAGGCGGCGTCACAAAGACGAAGTGGAGGAAATGACTCCAAAGGCAATAAAAGCTCAGAAGCTTAAAGACAGAAGTTTTTTTTTTTTGTTAAAAAAATCTGAAAAGAGTATAATAGGTAGTAAACTCAGTATAACAGGTAATTACTCCTTAAAAAAACATGGCGGCCGGGAAGCAAATGCATGATGATGTAATCCAGGAAGGAAGTTGCCACGCCTTGGCGACAAATCACACAGGGGACACACATGTAGTATAGCCCTCCAATTAAATAATGTTGTTGAACTATAGTTTCTCATGGATTCAGTCCTTTTGTCTCTTTTTTCATAAGCCTGGGGCACCCGTGGCTCACAGTAAATCTATTGCTTCTCTGAAGCCTTGAGATTAAGATTTTGTGTCACAATTTTTCTAAATGTTTAAAAAACTCACCCACGATGTTGTAGTATGAAGTTTGCTAAAGTCAGAATATGACTATGGGGGTGGTACATTCGTTGGGTAAACACATCCGCTTTTTTTCATCAAAGTTGCGACCACTGCATGTGGAGAGGGATGGTTACACTGTTTATGTAGAAGCTTTTGAATGCTTGGGGTGCGGCACAGAAGAGCAATAAAGGTTAGTACCTCCTTTTTTTAACTTCGTTGAATCGAGACGTCCATGTTATTAAGATGGCGTAAACAACATGGTGGCAAATCAGTGTCTCTGTTGCCATGTGTTTTGGAAACACTTCCCACTGGGGAATGAATCCTGCAGTAGCACCTTTGTTGAACGTCCATGTTGTTAACATGATATAAACAACATGGCAGCAAATCAGTATCACTGTTGGCACGCATTTTGGAAACACTTTGCACTAAAAAACTCTGCAGGACGAATTCTGTACCAGCACCAAAAAAAAAATCACTGGATCTTGGCATATTAATTACATTCACTACATTAAAAATACTACAAACCTTTGGCAGTTCCGTTGATAAAATCCCAAGTGTTTACCACCATAGGTATCTCATCAGAAGACATAGCTTCTACTAATATAAAAAAATTCACTGCAAAAGCATTAAGAGAGAAAACAATAACGAATCTTTTAAGAGTATGCATCATATTTTATGACCTGTTAAAACGGCAAATTTTAATCCTATAATACATTTATATTTTAGGAAATTAACGACGAATCCCCCGTGTTACAAATCAACATTAACCTGTAGATAAACGCAAAGTGCAAAATTACCGTTATCTTGTTTATTTTGCACTTGGCTAGTTATCTGGCATCGTGTATATTTACATTGCAAAACGTGACTAGGCACGGAATTAAAACTGCATATTCGTATTTTGTACGCGCTTTTGGTGAATCTGTGCCCACTTCTGCTCTGACGTCATGCGAGTTTAGTGCGCATGCTCCTGTACACCACGAACTCACGAGTCATGTCAATGGATAGCGTGTCTATATACCGGAATCATATCACTATAGAAGACACGCCCAGTGACTTTATAATGCCTGTGATTGGTTGGCTCTGGGCGGGGTCTTATATTCACAATTTCTATGGCTGGGATTACAGCGCCGCCTCCGGCGGCCACCCTTCCCAATGAAACCCTTGCACAATCCTCCTCCTCCTCACACAATTTCTATGGTTCTGGGATTACAGAGACGCCCACCTTCTTACATAAATCACACACACACAATTCCTGTGGTTGCCAGATACATGAATGTATCCTTAATTTGGCATTGTTTATTGTAGCCAAGTTTCAGCCAAAAAATGAATATTGCCATCGAAATCCTCATACAGGATAAATAAAAATTTTAAAGAAATGGGGAGGACTCACACAAAAAGGGGAGAATAAAATTCTTAATATACAGTAGTGGACAAAATTGTGGAAACCTTTTGAAAAAAGTTTATTTTAGAGGTTTGATGGCTAATAACACCACTTTTTTTTGTACCAATACTATAAAATTATATATCATTAGAAAGGTAATTTAATAAAGATTGTAATGCAATAACATTTGTTCAATTATCTGTATTCTATCAAAAGTTATAGCCAAATAACCAGAAAAAAGAAGCACAGCTTGCTTACATTTATATGAAGTAGCTTTCCTTCATTTGAATGTGGCCAATGAGCATGAGTGTTTACAGAGCCAATCAGGTGTCATCTTGTTTTGGCAATGAGCCAATCATGTTTTCTCTTGTTTTGGCAATGAGCCAATCATGTTTTCTCTTGTTTTGGCAATGAGCCAACAGGTTACAGGACATTTATCAGTGTGTTCTGTAATTGCTATCAAGTTGGTTGTTTTTTTTTTGTGCTCTTTGATTTAGTGTGCTTGTAAAACGTAATAAAATTAAAGAAATGGCGCAAAGAGTTGACTGGTCACCTAGGAAGCGATGTAAAATAGTAATATTAAGTGAACAAGGCTACAGTTATGAAGAAATTAGAAGAAATATTGGGGGAAACTTAACTAAAGGTGGCATTTCTAAATTTTTGAAGAAGTATAAGGAGACTCAGTCATTACAAAACCAGACTGGTAAAGGCAGAAAAAGGTGCACAACAGCAAGTGATGATAGAAGAATTAAAAGACAGTGCCTAGGTGACAGGAAAAAATCATCTCTGTGTATACAAGGTGAAATGGCGCAATGCAATGTGAAGTTAAGTGCAAGGACTGTTCGGCGCAGACTGCATGAATGTGGTCTAAATGCAAGAATTCCACGAAAAAAGCCATTTTTGTCTGTCAAACAGAGGTTGAAAAGATTAAACTGGGCTAAAACCCATGTTAACTGGACAACGGAACAATGGGACAGTGTAATTTGGAGTGATGAGACCAAAATCTCACTGTTTGGTAGTGATGGCGTAAAATACGTATGGAGAAGAATTGGAGAAGATTTCCATCCTGAGTGCATTACACCTACCGTGAAACACCCAGTTAGTGTTATGATTTGGGGTTGTATAACATCAAGAGGTGTGGGCAGAATTTGCGTGATCAATGGGAATATAAATGCCCAAAGATACATAAATGAAATACTTGAGCCCAAGCTGCAGCCTTCTGCATGTGATCTTTTCCAAGATAATGAAGCATTTATATTTCAACAGGATTCAGCTCCATGTCATGTTGCTCGTGTGTGCAAAAAATGGTTTCAAGATCATCATATTCAACTGCTGGAATGGCCTGGAAATAGCCCAGACCTTAACCCCATCGAAAATCTATGGAGCCGGCTAAAGAAGCTTGTTAGTCGGAAGCAACCCAGCAATAAAACACAATTAACAGAAGCAATAATTCAATCTTGGTTTCATATTATAACAGCTGCAGAACTAAAGAACTTGGTTCACTCCATGGGAAAGCGTTGTAAGGCCGTAATTAAGGCTAAAGGTTACCCAACTAAGTATTAACTGGTATGGTGAACATTTTTGTATATCTCATTTTTTCTATGTATATCACCTTTCTTCTTTATGAATGCTGTTCTATTAAAATACGATTCATAAATGTTATTGCATTACAATCTTGATTAAATTACCTTTCCAATGATATATAATTTTATAGTATTGGTACAAAAAAAAGTGGTGTTATTAGCCATCAAACCTCTAAAATAATCTTTTTTCAAAGGGTTTCCACAATTTTGTCCACTACTGTATATATATCATCATCATCATATTCAACCATTATCTATCCACTGCTGGATGAAGGTCTCTCCAAATGCTTTCCACACAAGTCTATCCTGGGCCATTCGTTTCCACGTCACCCCAACCTCTTTTCTTATTTCATCCACCCATCTAGTTTGAGGACGTTTTCTAGGTCTTCGGTGGTCTCTTGGAATCCAGTTCAGAATTTCTGTTGTCCATCGTTGATCAGTTCTTCTTGCAATATGCCCAGCCCATCGCCATTTCAGCCCTTTTACTTTAACAATGATGTCCTCTACTCTAGTTTGCTCTCTCACCCAAGTGTTTCTTTTTCGATCTCTCCTAGTTATTCCAAGCATGCACCTCTCCATGCTCCTTTGCGTTGTCTGTAACTTTCGTATTGCTCCAACTGTTAGACTCCATGTCTCTGATCCATAAGAGAGGACTGGCAATACACACTGGTTGAAGACCTTTCTTTTTAGACACAAAGGCAATTTCCCCTTCAGGATAAAACTGTTTCTTCCAAATGCACTCCAGCCAAGTTTAATACGTCTGTTGAGTTCTTTCATAATGTTGCCATCCATTGAAATCAGCTGGCCAAGGTAAATATATGAATCAGCAATTTCTAGCTCAATGTTGTCAACTTGTATTTTTGTTTCCTCTACAAAATTATTGAACATGATCTTAGTTTTTTGTAGGTTCATCTTGAGTCCAACTTCTTTACTTCTAGTTGAGAGCTCCTGTACCATGTCTTGGAGTTCTAATGGGTTCGTTGAAAAAATAACAATGTCATCAGCAAACCGCAAATGATTTAAATATTCACCATTTATTTTTATTCCCTTGTTATTCCAATTTATCAGCTGAAAAATCATCTGTAAAGCAGAAGTAAAAAGTTTTGGAGAAATGGTATCTCCCTGCCTCACACCTTTGCCAAGTTTGATAGTTTTGGTATCTTTATGTAACCGAAATTTTGCACTTGCATTTTTATACACACGTTTCACCATGTCAATGTACACATCCTCAATGTCTGTTGATCTTAAAGAGTTGATGACTGCTGATGTTTTTATAGAGTCAAAGGCCTTCTCATAGTCAATAAATGCAACACACAATGGAAGTTCATATTCATGTGTTCTTTCAATTAATTCTCTTAATACTTGAATATGGTCCACTGTACTGAATCCACTTCGAAATCCAGCTTGTTCTCTTGGTTGAGCTGCATCTAATTTTTTCTGCAGGCGATGTGTTAGCACTTTTGTGAAGATTTTATAAATAGCAGGTAACAAGCTAATTGGTCGGTAATTTTTCAAATCCTCTTTATCACCTTTTTTATGCAAAAGAATTACTGTTGCAGAATCCCATTGGTTTGGTATGTTACCGCTGTTAAGACATTTGGTAAAGAATTTTGCAAGTATGTCTTCTACATATTCTCCAGCTTCTTTTAGGATATCTAATGTAATACCATCATCACCAGGGGCTCTTCCTTTCTTCATACTTTTTATTGCAAATGAAACTTCTTCTTTTAAGATTTTAGGAGCTGTTCCTTCGACTATCTCAGAGTCTTCGTTTAATCCACTGTTACTTTCATATAGTTTTTTGTAGAATTCTTCAACTCTTCTAAGTATTTCTTCCCTATTTCTTGTTACGGTGCCATCCTCTCCTTTTAATGCAATGATGTGTTTCTTCCCAACAGATAAACTTCCTTTAACAACCCTAAGGCTCTTGTTATTTTCAATGGCCTTCCTTACTAACTCACAGTTGAATTTTCTTATGTCTTCTTTCATGCTTTTGCGCAGAGTTTTACAAAGTTCTATGTACTCAATCCTGGAACTGGTATTTCGATTGTCCACCTTCATATCTCTTCGCCTTTTCATGAGCTGTTTCGTCTTCTCAGATAATTTGCTATTGTGCTTTTTACAGGTTACACCACCAATTTCCCCAGCAGTTTCAACTATTGTCTTAACAATGTTTTCATTTGCTTCTGAGATATCACTTTCATCAATAAGTCCTTCCAGTGCAGAAAAGCGATTTTTTAATTCCAACTTGAATGCCTCGGTATTTTCTTTTAATTTCTTTAAATCCACCCTCTTACTTACTTGTTTCCTAATGAGCTTCTGTCGTTCTAATTTAGTATTTAAGTGCACTTTACATCTCACCATTCGATGATCACTTCCAGTATTAAATCTGTTCAGTACACTGCAATCTTCAATAATTGATTTCTTGTTTGCCAGGATATAGTCAATTTCACTAGTTCCCCCATTTGGGTGTTTCCATGTCCATTTTCTTTGCGGTTTCTTCTTAAAAAATGAATTCATGATGCTAAGGTTTTCAGCTTCTGCAAATTCGATGAGTTGATCGCCACGTTCATTCCTTTCCCCATATCCGTATTTACCAACCGATGTCTCTCCTTGTTCCTGTTGTCCAATTCTTGCATTGAAATCCCCCATGATGAGCTTGATATGTTGTTTCCCTTTGGTGTGTAACTCTTTGATTTCTTCATAAAATTCTTCAACCTCTTCGTCGGTATGGCTTGATGTTGGTGCATATACCTGTACTATTTGAAGTTGGTATCGCTGGGTTAGTTGAACAAC
>QLNU02015360.1:206084040-206109574 GCA_006491805.2 Dysdera silvatica
TTTGATACTTCACTCTTTTTTTCTATTTTCTTTCCTTTCCCTTTTCTTTCACCTTCTTACCAATGACAAAATTTTACTCATTATAAAATGAACTATAAATGTTTGGAAAAGGTTCCCTAGAACGTAAGAGGTTTGGATTCCACGGAAAACAGGTGGTCCCAGCGAGCATGACCATTGTAGTCCTTGAGCCATAAAACCACAAACAAATAAATAAATTACATTTTTTTAATGCAGTTTTTGTATTTGTAAATTCACTGTATGAGTTATAAATGGCTTTGAGGTGTCATTAATGGATTTTATGGTCTTATGAAACTTATTTTGTTTACACAAATTTTAATGCGTTGTGTGTTATTTACTGTAATTAGCAACTGGAAATCTGGAAAAGTCAGGGAAGTTTGAAATAGAATTTGGGTAGACACCCTGTTAAGTTGAATAAAAGATAAAGCATCATGTTAATTTCGACACTCATGTTTGACCTCAAACTAGAGCTTTGAGTTATAGGAAAAAGAGACATTGTTCTAAGCCTAGAGTTGAACTAGTTCCTCCATTGAGCATGGAGTGCCTTAACCACTAGGCCCTCAAGGATAGGAACAATGCCCCCTTTCTCTGTATATAAGGTTGTAAGCTATTGTTACCTTTCCCAGGGCTAACACAATTGCCAAATAATGGTCAACACACAAAGCCACCATGGCAAGTTTATGTAATTTTTCATGATGAATTTATTATAGTTAATACAGGAGTTGGAGCGGGTCACTAAAAGTCAATAAAAAATTTTTTTTTCAGCAAAGTCACTAACGTCATTATTTTTATTAAGAAGTCATTTATACTATTTTCGGTAAAAAGTCACTAATTCGGATTTTTTCGTTCGTGGTAGTTATGTACGAATTTCATTGACGAACATCAGTTTTGAATTTCCGTGGCCGAGAATCCGTAACCCTGAGTAGAAAATACCATATTTTTTAAGTGGACACTTAATAAAAAAAATAGTATAAAAGGTCATTTCGGTTAAGCGAAGTTCAAATGACCTGGGCTCATTATAAACGATTTCTTTCCACTGTATGAGCGTTTTTGCTAAAGAACATTGAACGTGTATTCACTTAAAAAAATAATTAAAAAAAATTGCACAGGAGGTTATTTTGGTTAAACAAAGTTCAGATAATCGGGATGCTACTGTTAAAGAATTAGGTTTATTATTTACATTTTTGTAGCCTACTCATTATCTGCAGGGAGCGAAATGTTTGCAGGGCAAGATGCTGGGGGATACTTTTCTGGATCCCGCTCATTTGGCAATTTTTCTTTTTTTTCTCTCTAAAGGTATAATAGTTATTTTTTTAAATCTTTGGAAAGCCTTTGTCATTCGGTTCTCTAGGAGTTTCTAAGGATTATCGATGCCACTATCTAGAGAATCCTATTTATTCAAACTTATCAATTGTTTGGGCATTGACAGTGGCATAGGAAAAGGTGGGGAGCTCAAGTCCCCCATTTGGTATCAAAATACATTTTCTTACATTTCATAACTTAATCTTCTTTAAAGCCACTTGAGCCCACCCCCCCCTAATTTTTCAATTGCTATGCTACTAGACATAGATGTGCGTAACTGGTTTGCATTTCAATTGGATAGAAGGCATGTATATTTTTGTATCATGTTGAAAACTTTTCAGATTATTTAATCTTGGATAGGTTTTATTGTAGCCAACTATTGTAGGACAATGGTGGGTCCAGGGGATGAAGGGGCAACCGCCCCCTTCCCCACCCCCTTTGAGCCAGTATTATATTATGGAAAATGAAATTAAAAGTACCGGACATCTGGCTAAACATAGGAATCGGAAACAAATTGCCCCTTCCTCTTGAAAGATTTCTAGATCCACCCTTGATGTAGTGCTCCTAACATGTCCTTTTTTTTAATGTAAAAGTCCATATTAGTAGGGTTCTTTTATCATTTGGTCTTTTATTTTTTTGGGTTTTTTTTTCATTGAACTGACGCTGAATCGGAAATTGAGTGGTTAAACGTAAATGATCGGTAATATTCAGATGTTTACAAAAGTATTTCTGGAAGCAATGAATCGCAGGGCCAAATAGAAAACCTTAAAGGCTATCTCTTTAAGGTTTTTTAAATGTATTTAATGTTAATTTAAAAGGAGTTAACGCACGATAGTCTGTCGCCTAATTTTTTCAATGTCGCCAAAATGAGCCTCAATTGCCATCCGTCGTGACGGAATATTGTTTTCCAGACCTTTTTGTGACCCTGTAGTTTTCCTGAATCAGTACATGCTCTGTTGGGGGGGAGGGGGAAGCACTCCCCATACTAAAAATATGCAGATAATCTTTGCACTGCAATCCCTTGAATTCTTAAACCTTGCAGTATTCAAAAAAAAAAATTAAAAAAAATGGTTATTTAGTTTCAGCTGTATTGGTTAGACGATATGACGTCAGAAGTTGTATGATACAATGTTAGAAGAGAAACGAAACTACTTTCAGGTAGGTTCATAGGGAAATACACCCCTCCCCCACCTCCATACACACGCTGCATATTCTGCAATAGTGTGCAAAAAAGGAAAAAAAATACACTCTGGGCGTTGCCCTCCTCCTGTCTTAGTCCCCCAAATCCAGAATTTCAAAACCTATACTTTTTGATTCCACGTTCTTGTTTTTCTAGATTTTTTTTTTTAAGCCAATACTTCTAGATGCAATAAGTGTCTCAGTTCAAGACCTATACTTCAGAGTTTATAAACTCTGTGATAAAAAACGAACAAACAAAAACATTTATATGTAATACATTCACACTCTCCCATATGCACCCTTTTTTCGTATCTGTAGATACGATATATTTTATTGACGTGTAAAAGTTAAAAATTTATTTTAGAAATATTGTTTTTTTATGCGTGAAATGAAAAAATATTCATCATTTACAATCACGGTTATTTATTTTTTTTAACTTATCTGGTAATGCATCTACCTTAAAGTTTGAAATCCGGCCTTAACTCCATATTCAATTCGTTTGCATCCTTTTCGTTAATAATTGTTTTTTCATTGGCTGTATTTCATTATAATGGCCAATGCGCCAACAAAGAGGTTTGCTAGTTATTTCTTATTACTGCAAGGGTTTCACGTAGATAAGCCGCAGTTGATAAGTGTTTAAATGTAATGTTTTAATTGTGATTTTTTGAGAAGGGAGGGGGCAGAGCAGTGACGTATCATTTCAAGAATTATTGGGTGGATTAAGTAGCTTTATAGATCATGTGATGCAGCATTAGAGATAATGTGTTTTTATATCCATTTATGGTCAACACAAGAAAGCCTCCGGGGCGAGATTTTTGTGAGTTTTCGTGGGGGAATTTATTATACAATAATTTTTGCCACCCACGTATTTATTATAGCTCAAACTAGAGCTTATGTAATTTTGGAGAAAAAGAGACGCTTTCCCCATCCTGGATTCGAACCAGGGTCCCTCCGTAAAAAACTCACAAAATTCTCGCCCCGGAGGCTTTCTTGTGTTGACCATATTTGGCAATTGTGTTATCCCTGCGGAGGGTAATAATACCTTAACATCTTTACATACGGAGAAAGAGAGCGTTGTTTCCTGTCCTCATTCGTCTAGCGGTCCAAGACACTCCGGGCTAAACGGAGGGACCCTGGTTCGAATCCAGGATGGGGAAAGCGTCTCTTTTTCTCCAAAATTACATAAGCTCTAGTTTGAGCTGTAATTAATACGTGGGTGGCAAAAATTATTGTATTTATATCCATTGTGAATCAAGATCCCTCTTTCCTATGCCACTTGGGGGTGATAAAATTGATTAATTTTAAATTGATACATTAAAATTGAAAGTTTTTAACATTTCAGCTATTATTTTACAAAATATTGATGAATAAATGATATAATTGTTTGGTTTCGTTGGGTATAACATAGCACCCTGCATAAATTTATTGATGCATATTTCTGAAAATTAAAAGTACGATATGTGACTTCTATAATAGAAATGAAAAGTTTTTAGTTCTTATTTGTTATTTCACACTCTATTACGAAATAAAATTTACACATTGAAAGAGCAATTGCTCTTTCAATGTGTAAATTTTATTGATTAAATAAAAAATTGTTCAGATATTTCTAAATTATCTATTTGTATATCAAGAGACTTCGTTGGTATGTTAATTATGAATTTAATATGAACTACAAATGTCTTTTGAAGTAAATTTTTATACAAATATATTCAAATGTTTATTTCTGAATCTTCCATTTTGTTTGTAAGTTATGGAATATGCATAATTCACTGTTGGGAGCTCTCCTATATAGCTAATAAAAATTGGCTTCGGACCTTTATCTTTCCACTGATTGTGTTTAAAGTTTTTATATTTTAATGAAGTTTAGAAATCGCATATTTGAACATATGCAGTCTTCCATTTTCATTAAATTATCTAGCACATTAATTAAATCTTGGTAAATAAATTAAGATAATAAAATTAATAAATAAATAAAATTAGAGGAAATAGAACTTCGTAAAAGGTTTCAAGCCTTGAAAGAGACATTAAACAAAAAATCCAACCTTATTTCTAAATTCATTAAAGAAAGGAAGAAGACAAAATTCTGTCCAGAGAACTTTTGCACAAAATTCTAAACATTTATAATTTTTCAGTTGAGGCTTTTGAGCTAACATGTTTTGTAGCTTTTCATTAAAACATTTTTATTGATTTTACATAAATTATAATTCTGTTTCTTGCTGTAGTGTCCATACTAGGCAAAATAAGTAAAGGATTGCTCAAAAGATAATTCTATTTTCTAGTTTAAGTTGGCGTATTTGTAGTCATCTTTTTTTTGCTAAAATTGTCACTATTTTTTGAGAAAAAAATGACTCTGACCCCAGTTAATAATTTCGACACCCACGTTTGAGCTCAAACTAAAGCTTTTAGGAATAGGCGAAAAAGACATCGCAATAAAGCATAATTTTTGCGGTTATATAGCTAAACTCGTCTCAAAAAGGGCCGAATGAAAATGTATATATTTAATTAATGCACGTATTTAGTGTAACCAAATACATTGCTCAATACAATTTTTGTATTTGTAAATCCGTTGTAATTAATTTATAAATGACTTTGAGGTTTGTGTTTGTGGACTCTATATTTTTGGAACTTGTTTTAATTATGCAAATTTTAATGCATTATGTATTGTTTACTAAAATTAGTGACTGAAAATCCGTTAAGATTTGGTCTGGAAAAATCTGGCAAGTTTGATAGTGAATTTGGCCAGTAATTTATCCTTACTCAACTAATTACATTAGCTTTCAATTTAAAACCGTACGTGTGGTCTCATCTTGTTTGGTACAGAATGACCCTTGCTGTCCTTGCACCATAAAAGTACAACCAGTTAATTATAACAGTATGTTATGATTTTTATAAGTTTATGCAGTTTTCTTTTTATGTGGCTTCTAATGAGGGCTGAACCATTAAAGTGAGGCATGAAATGTTAAAATATGCAGTGTAAATGGAGAACGTTACAGTCATGACTGAAATTTAAAAGTCTAAAAAACAACGTTAGTTTAAATTAATTTTATTTTTATTGCAGTTCAGCAGCTTTATTGACTGAAACGAATATTCTGTGTATCGCAGTTTGCGAAAACATTGCACCTGGAAATTTTTTCTTACTGCCCTAGTGAACCTGGAAAAGTCACAGAAGTTTGAAACAAAATTTGGGTAGAGACACCCTGTGTAGATTACAGCTTGAAAAATAAACTTTTTTTTTTAATTGTCATATAGAGTTCATTATAGATTTGTTGTGGTAATTAAAAAATTAGTATTTAGTTTGTTTATGCTTTTACAGGTGTTACAAACACTGTAACTGCAATGAAAAATGCTCAAATGGCAGAATCACCAGTGTTGTTATTGGGTGGAGCAGCTGCAACTATGCTGAAGGTGAAATGAATTTTAGTGTATTAATGCAGTGGCTCTCAAAGTTTTTACACATGCATGTGGACATTGCTTTCCCTTTGCACCTACACACTCACGTCATGGTCCTACCCTCCTTCTCTCAACATAGCATGTGATTAAAAATATTATGTTTGCTTAGTGTATACATTTTTTCACATATATGTGTATGCATTTTTAACATTTTATTTATAAGAAAATGAATATACCATTTAAATTAGAATGATTTTATTTGAATAAATTTAATGTCTAAAAATGATGTAATATTACATATATAGCTCTTAAACACATCAGTCATCATTTAGCTGAAGTTAAAAATAATAATTTCATATAAAAAAATAGTTTCACACTACCTTCAGCAGCTGTTGCAAACACAAATATTGCAAACCCTTCCCGGTGGGTCTATGCCTCACATTTTGAGAACCTCTGTGTTAATACATGTGCTCATGTGTAAAAGTTAAGGACAACATGGTTTCTTTCCATGTAGTACATATTTTACCTAAGTAATACAAAACCATTATAATGTTGTACAACTGCACATTCAAAGATCGATGCATCCCCCCAAAAAAATTATATGCAGAATTATGCACAAGGGAGCAAAGAACACCAAACTGCTAGAAACAAAATAAACAGTCTGCCACATGGAAAAATTAATAAACCATATAATCATGCACAGCAATGCACACATCACAATGACTTGACATGCTAAGAACAAGATTTTCCTGCAGTGCTTGTAGAGTCCCATTCTTGCACTAATGCCGCTCAGAGCTGTGGAAGGATGTACTTGTTGTCCTGTGATGCATTGGCCAAGTACATCTCATGCCAGGGTTGAATAAAACCTGTTTGTTTTTTAAAAACCCAACCCAGGTGGATTTAAATGGGTTTTATTAGGTAAAATTTGGGGTTTTTTTTTTTGGAGGGGGCAAAATGGGGTTCTATTTAAGCAATTGGGTTGTTTTCAAATCTTTACACAAATGAATAATAGTAATGTACTAGAGGTGTCCTATACACTTCCAGTATCTCTGTTGTTTATATATAATAAAAAGTGACAAAAAAAATCACATATAATTATGATGAAAAGTCATTTTATATCCATCACATACTTGCCAACTTAACACAGAAAAAAAAATTAAGTCTTTTTTTTTCATGTATTTTCATAATTATTCCTAAAATAAGGATTTTTTAATAATACTTATACATACTATTCATATGTTTATGAAATGGAAAAAAAAGTTCTATACAACAGAGTTATAATACAGCAGGTTATCAGTTAACACTAATTATTTATGAAGAATCATACAAAATAACAACTTTCAAGCTGGTTTGGGAATTTTTACTTTTAAAAATCCCTATTTAATGCAAAGGTGAATTTTTTTTTTAATTGCCCAAGGACATCAAGGACCATTCTGCACCAATCAAGGTGACATTGTACATATGGTATAAAATTATGTTAAATTTAAAGCTAAAAAAGTAAAAATATAGGGAATGTACTGTATTAAATCTAACAAATGATATGAATGCAGAAAAATGGAAGATATAGACCAAAAACAGAAAATAAGGCTGAAAGCCAAAGATTCCATTTAAAAAAAATGATTTGCGATCTATGCCATCACCAATTTCATAGATAAAGTACAAGTTTCTTAGTTCTTATTTCAGCTCACTCTAAAGAATAGAGAAAAGTTAAACTTGAAATTTCAGTGTATGCATTTATTTGTCTTAAATTCAATTACATCTAATTTAACAATTTTCTTCTTTTGAAATTAGTACATGTAGTTACACTTTTAAAATATAATGTACATTTAAAGTGCACCTAATTGCATTTCCTTAAATGTAACTTTATTATGTTCTGGCTAACCTAATGAGGTTTTCCAACAACAAAAAGTTCCCCAATCTCTGTTCCAACATAAATTGTAAATAACTCTCAGTTACTCATGAGATGCCATGTATGGAACATATTGGCAACTCCAATTTTAAAATTTTTAGAGGTTGCAAATTCTTCCTTGCCATTTTCTAAATGACTGAAATACTAGAAGTATATAGGATAAGCTATGTTATTTTCCATCTGTGCAAAGATTTGAAAATAGCCTAAGTAACTGTTTTTAATAACAAATAAATCTGTAAAATACCCATTTAAGCTCAAAACAGCTCACATCGGTTGGGTTTTTTAAAACAAAAAAAAAATCCTGGGTTTTATTCAACCCTAAAAGGATGCATTATTTCGGTGTTACTACTATCTTCAGTGATGTGAGAGTTCCAATATGTAGTGAGGTTTACACGAGGGGACAAATGCATATATTTAGCTGTCGTTGGATGATGTTTATTAAGTGGAATAAGTTTAGACCTTATTTGAAGATACTGCAATATTTGGCAAGATAAAGCAATGGAAAACACTAATGTAAGATAAAGCTTTAGGGTGGGGGAGGGGGCATGTCAAGGTTTGTAAATTTTTGCAGAGCCATAACGTGGATATCAATAAATGAATTCTTTATTTTATTTTGTACAGTTTTATACTTGTAAGATTCTATAATGTTTGTAAATTTAATGACTATATTTTTCCATTAATATAAAAATAAGGTCAACACAATAATTGGCTAATTTTATACACATTTCTATAGCAACAATATAACATATTGCTACTATAGAAATGTGTAACAATATAACATATCAATGAAATTAGAGCATACAGAATTCAACATCGTGATTAGAAATCCATTTACTCAACATTGGGGAAATGGGTTTCTAAGTATTTATTATTATGGGGTTTCTTTTTAAAAAAACCCTACTTTTAGTCTTATAAAATTGGGACAACCCTGATGTTGAATGCTGTACACCCTTATTTAATTGAAATGTTATATGCTTACTATCGAAACATAAAAATAACCAGTTATTATTGAGCTTATTTTTATATTATTAATAGAAAACTATATTGATAAGAAAAATATAGATTCACTGAAATTAAAAATACTAAATTTTATTGAAGCTTTACAAAATAAGATGAATTCATTTACCAATATCAGTAATAACACTGCAGAGATTTATAAATCTTGACCAGCTTTACTGCTTTTGTGTGCATCAAGGTGGTTATGGAACGTTGACCATACTATATCAAAAGTTTAAAAAATTAGCTCTATAGCAGCAGAATGTGCAGGACATAACCATAAGTTTGAATTCAATTTACAAAAGTCACTGGAGATATTCTTTTTTCTGTTCTTATTGCCATAATGTTTCACCATTTTCCATTTCAGAACGTTCATCCCCAGAAAACACTGGAGTGAAGTATTCCGCATATGTAATTGTATATGGCAAATAAACATATGTAGAGGTGCACACAGGGTTCCCATGCACCTGGAATTGTCAGGGAATTTGAAATTATCCCTAAAGGTCTAGGAAAAGTCAGGGAAAAATAAAATTTTTTGGTCAAATCTGGAAAAGTCGGGGAAAACTTTTATTTTGAATAGTTAAATGTCTTGTGAACATGAAGCAATTTTTTCTGCGACCAAAATTTAGTTGAAAGTTTTGTTTGTGATTGGTCACGGAATTTTGCTTGAAAAGTCAGAAGTTTTTCTCCAGTGCAAGCATGCACACTGTGTACATGACCCCAACATGATTTCAGCCCATCTCATAACTTTACCTCCATAATCGTCCCATTTAATGACGTTGGCCTCTCGTGTATTCTCTCCAGATGAAAACATGCTGTGATTTATCAAGTGCGTTATCAGATTTTTTTAAAAAATTCATGGTAGCTGGTCTATTGTAATGAATTTTTTAATAACCTAAATACATATATGTATACATTATGTATTTGTCTTATTTAAAGTTTATGTCAAAGAAGTTAATAGTTTAGCAGTTCAAATTAAATTCCAGTGGCAATACAAAATTAGACATACCTTTATTGGTTCCTTTTCAGAAAACTAAAGCAGTTTTTATTTTAGGGTCGTGGATCTCTTCAAGATATTAATCAAATCTCTCTGTTTCGTTCTTTGTGCAAACATGTTGTAACTGTTCCATCTGTTAGGCAAATAATACCAATCATACGTGAAGCTATCCAAATTGCACAATCAAATACTCCAGGTAAATAAACTGATTTTCTCTTCTAGTTGTGATTACACATAATCAGCCATGTTTTTTCTTAAAAATTGATTCTAATTTTGTTATATGTAAATTATCAGGACCTGTTTTTGTTGAATTACCTCTGGATGTTTTATACCCATATGATCTAGTCATTCGAGAAGTTCAGGCAAAAAAACAAGGCACTGGATTAATAGCATCACTTATTGATTTGTAAGAAATATTCCATATTTTTTCTTGTTTGTATTACGTGTGTCCAAAGCATTAGTCATAAATTTTGGAATTAAAAATTATTTCTGCTTAAGTTTACATTTCCAATAACAGAGTGGTAGAAGGTATAATAATAAACAATAAATTTTAACTAGAAAATAAAAAAGGAATGTGAAAAAAATCTTATAAAGTACCTGCTTTTACCTGTGTTCCTAATTTTTTTTCTGCATTTTGTAACATCCATTTCCTTGTTCAAATTCCTTTATATATATATATATATATATATACCAACCTCTGACAAATTTTAACATAAAATTAAAAACTATTAACTCATTTAATTACTAAAACAGAGGGTTTTTTGTATGAAAACCGCTAAAGTAACCTTTTCATGCAGAAAAATAGACATTTTAGGATAATGGAGAAACAACTTTAATTTTAGAAATGTGATGTTTTGTATGAAGTACTAAAGGAAAATGGTGAAATGCTATTAGTTACTTTAAAAATTACATGAATTCATCATATATTTAATTCACTTTTTGTTACTGCATGTTTTTAATATACAGGGTGGTCCTAAACTCTACCGACAAAATAAGAGGAGTTGTTGTGAACAACTAATAAGGAATATTTGCCCATATCCCCGTGTCCGCAAGGGGGCCGGTTTGGCTGTAGAGCGTAACTACTGTTTATGTCCATGTCGTTGCTACGTAGCCAATTGCATGAATTAAATACAATTTTTGATACATAATTTAAGTGATTGAGCTAATAATACAGTAGAGACAAAGACATCTGGAATTCTGTTTCTTGATCTATGTTACTATGTAGTGAAAATAAGCCTAAAACTGCCTTTTTTAACACACTAGAAAAGAGTTGGAGACTGCCAAGTATGTGCAACAGACAACTTCACTGAACAAAATAAACGTATTTTTTTCAAAAAATTAGCCACTTAGGCACTACAGTGAATTTAGTATTTGCATCCACCACATTCAAGGTTTCCACAAATGGCTACAATGCGCCATTTCAAGAATTTTTAAAATTATTTAATGTCAACAGACACCACTCTCTCTCTTTTTAAAAACAGTTAAATTCGCCGGAATTGTACATATGGATGGGTGATCGTTCACTCCCTTGAACTGGGATTGTATTATAGAAAATCAGAAAATGGAATGAAACATACTGGAGACTTGGCTAAAAATAGGAATCAGAAACAAATTGCACCCCCTCCCTCCTTCGAAGATATCTGGGTCTGCCAGTGGCATGGAGAAACTCTGTCCTTCTTAAAAATGATTCTTATTACGTCACAATGAAATATGTCAGTAGAGAGAGGATTCTCAGTTTATAAGGAGGTGTTGATTGAAAATATGAGGGGAAGAATCTCTAATTGAATGTCACGCTGTCTACGATGTAATTACTGTGTACTGTGACATTTAAAAAACGCTTTTAATTTAGAACTTGCTCTTTAATGTGCAAAAGGCATATAACAGATACAGTGAAAAACAGGCAAAAAATTCAGGAAAAAAAAAAGTTAAGAGTGGAGCAAAAAGGAAGCTGAATGAATGGCTTGTAGGAAAGCTAGAAGCAAAAGGAGCCTGAGTTCTAGAAGAAGCTCAGATCATCAAAGATTGAATGGAAAAGCTTGCCCGGGCTAGGTTTCTGGTGAATCAAGTTCTAATATGTACTTTTCTGCTTTCATGCACGGGTGCTTGTACCTGAGTTTGTGGGGAGGGGGATTGGAAAAATGGCAGTTGGCTATGAAGAAGGGGATGCTTGACAACACTTGAAGGTTATCCTTATTTGATTTTGTGCTAGTTAAAATTTATGTTAAAGTGGTGTTTCATATGAAGCTGAAGATAAGCACACTGGACAAATAATTATTCACACCTTGAGAAATCATGTTAATATCATGTAACTCCGACTCCAAATTTGCATTGCATGCAACTCCCGTCTCAATGTTCTCACTAACAGGTTTGGATGGACTTTCATTAACGGACTGCAGTAATTCCTGTCCGGTTTGAAAGCGATTTTGATTCATAAACCGTGAAACTCTTCTCTGGTCCTTCTCGGTTAGGATGTTTTCCCGACCACAATTCTGGCGTCGTGTTTCATGGCTATGCATGTTACACCACTGCTTGTAGACAAGCTAAACAGTCCTGCGAAACCTCAACAAATCTGGCTACTTCACTCACCGAATAGCCATGGGCATGGTCAAACACAATTGCCCCTTTTTGCCAATCTGTCACATCCTTGCATTTCCCCATCTTGATGCACAATTCCCACTTGTAACAATGATGTCTTACTCAACGTTACTGCCTTTATGATCACATAGAGGTAGTGTGTGCACAGTTGAGCACGTAATTCGACCGCTGCGCCATTTGTACCTATTTAACGACTACTCCATGTTTGCGTACCAGGGCAAATAATTTTTTGTGCGGTGAGCTTATTTGGAGTGGGATGCCAAGTCTGAAAATTATCATATATTGTCCATGAATGTTTCCAGCAATTATATATTTTCAGAAGTGTAATTGCACAAAGGGTCTATTTTGATGTAAATTTTCATTAGCTGTCAGTTTTGAGGAAATGAATGTGAATTTAGAAGTTTTTTAAGCTGCTTGGTATAGAAAATCTTAAAAATGTGTTTTATAAAATTATTTTAAATTCAGAAAAATATGGTTTAATTACTAGTTTATAAACTCAAACTTTTATACTTTTGAATAATACCTTAAACTTTATTTCTATGATTAGTTTAGTACAAGTAAATTTATTGAAAATAGAGATTTCTTTCCTCCTACAAAATATATCAGAACAAAAAATAGTGAGTTTTGTTTAAGAAATAGCTAAGCTTGCTAAATTTATTTGAACAGAAAATTTGTAATTTTTTTTCCATACTTAAGTTTCAATGTATAAAATTAAAATGATACTGTAAACTTTCGTAGGTTAAAGCATAACATGATTTTTATGGTATGAACCACTATTCTTGTGATTCGAATATTGGGCTTCATTTTTAACTTGTTTGTGTGGTTTGAGACTGATGTTGATTGGGAAAAAAAAATTTTTTTATTTATTTATTTTTTTTTTTTTTTTGTTATCCAAACGTATTTGAAAATTAAAATGTGTAGTGCTTTTTTTTAGAGAATGCATTTTTTTAAATTTTTTCATGCACTTCATAAACATTATTTTGGTTGGAAATAACTTCTGTAATAATGTTAGAATAATTAATACTAAACTAATATTTTTTTACAGCTTTATTAATCTGATTGGAAATTAAATGATTAAATTTAATCTGTAATTCTTGCCAATTCTTTGTTTAAAAAAGGTAAGTAGACCACTGTTACCATCCATTGAATAAAAAAAAAAAAAGTTGGTTTATAATTAAGTTGGATAAATGGTTAAGATCTTATTGTTCAAACAGCAGGGTTTGTACGTGGCATGGAAAGTCATGGACTCCTATTTTTCATTTTCCAGGTCTGGAAAAGTAATGGAATTAAAACTAAACAACATAAAAGTCACGAAATATTTGTTTGGAAGCAATTTAACCTAAAACTCTAAAGTTCTACATTAAAAATGCTGCCTGTGGTGAAAATCCCATCGCAAGAATGAATCGTCATTTTGTGGCATGCGAGTGTCTTCTAATGCACGTGACTACATAACTCCCTAAATGCGAGAGGGAGGGGAGTATCCATCTGCTCTGCTCTTGGTTCCAAATAGAATCAGCCACTACTTGTGGCCTGCCCCATTCCGCACGTTACCATGTGCAGAAATGCCAACTTCTACAGATTTTAACTCCACCTTACGATTTTACAGTACCAAGAAAACTACGGAAAACCTCATTCAAGATCTTCACATCAAATTTTCTACTGGCCCAACAAAAATTCATATTTTTTATAGTCTTTTGATAAAAAAAAAGGGGGCCACTTTGCAGATGGCCCTTGCCTTCCATGTTTGGATGCGACGATTCTTTTTCTGTTATTTTTTACATCTAGCTTTATCTGTGAAAATTGCTTTGAATTTGGATTAAAACAATGAAATGAAATACAGCTGCGATTGTGTAACAGCTGAAGCAGGGGGAAATAATGATAAAAAAGAAAATTTTTCGACATATGTTTTGCAATATTTCCCTGTTCAGCTTTTGTTATCTACACACGCAGAGACTTGAAGATTAATTCAATAGTAAATTTAACTATTCAATATATTTAATTAATTTACATAATTTGAAAGTATTTTTCCAGTGGGCTTTTCTCCAATTCTTTTTATTTTTTACATTTTTGTAATTTTTTTATGTTACACGTTCTTATTATTTAACTGTTTTGTCATTAATTTGACTTCTGGATATATGAAAGCCTTTTAAGGCAGAATTTTGTCATGGTCATGATTGAATTTTTCCATCGTTTACTGAATTCGTTTGTCTACTTTAACTAGGTTTTTTTTGTCTTTTATTGCCCCTTAAATACCAAGTGTTTCTGTCATAGAGCAAGTCATTGTATTTAACCCTAATCTTCAAGCATTTTATCTATGTATAAAAATTAGGATGGGGTTTGCTTTTTGTAGAATTGAGTTTCGAATTCCACCCTTCGATGCTGTTATATGTTTGATGGCTTCAAATATACCAAACATGCATTTGTTCTGAAGCTCTGTAGCCAAATGTGGTAACTCCAATAAGTAAATGATAATACAAATGTGGAGCCTAAACAATAGTGGCTGCAAATGCTATGATTTTCACCCCGTTTGCAAAAGCTGCAAATGCGATGGCACTCATGTTTCCTGAAAATATACTCATGTTTGTAAAAATTGCAACACCATGAAAGACTCGTGTGAATTGAATGAAATTTAATGTACAAACGACCTGTGTTGATACAAATAAACGATTAAAATTACAAAGCAAAAAAACAATATTACATGTCGAAAATCAGTATTTGGTGAAGCCACCACGCGCTGCAATAAGTGATGCTATACGACGTGGCATGGAATCAAACAGATGTTGAATGTGTGCCTGAGGAAGAGCATTCCAGATTGCTTGTATGCGACCCCAAAATTCATCTGTAGTAGCTATGGGACGAGGATCACGAGCGAGACGCCGACCAACGAAATCCCACACATGTTCAATCGGCGACATATCCGGCGAATAGGCAGGCCAAGGAAGAAGCTGTATCTGTTGTGATGAAAAGAAGTCTTGAACATTCCTGGCAATATGTGGGCGGGCATTGTCCTGTTGAAATACAGCTCCGGGAATGCCTTGAAGGAAGGGAACAACTTCGGGCTCCAGAACTTCATTGATGTACCGGTTGCTGTTAAGATTACCCACAATTCGTAGCAGCTGAGATCGTCCATGTTACGTAATCGCACCCCAGACCATAACTCTGGGGTATCGTCCACTATGACGTTGGATAACGCACTCCGGAAGGTGGCGTTCACCGGTATAGCGTCTAACACGGATGCGGCCATCACTGTACCCCAAATTAAAGCGGGATTCATCAGAAAACACCACTTGTTGCCAATCAGCACGCCAGTCTCTATGTCCATGAGCCCATTGTAGCCGCAGGCGCCGATGGTTTTGCGTCAGGAGGATCCTGTATAAAGGAACTCTTGCACGCAGTCCACGGTGCAGTAGACGCCGACGAATTGATGAAGCACACAATGATACACCTGTAGCAGTGCACCAACGTTCTGCCAACTGTCCAGATGAAGCAAAACGGTCCGTCACCGCCATGCGGACCAGGTGTCTATCATCCCGTGCTGACGTCACCTTTCGGCGTCCACTCCCGGATTTCCGAGTTGTCTGGTTCTCTTGAACCCACTGCTTCCACACTCGCATCACTGTGCTGCTGTTACGCCCCATACGAGCTGCTATTGCACGATAAGAAAACCCTCCTTCACGAAGGCCGATCATTCGTCCCCGTTCAAACTCCGTAACTTGCTGAAATGTCGCCCTCTTTCGTCGTAGAGGCATAGTGACGTCTCATGTAACGTTTACCACTAACCGATAACCATACACGCCCCGCTACAGCCCTCTATTTATACGGATCCATCAGCAGTTCAGAGGGCGCTGCTCAGCCCACGCATGCGTGATGACTCTGAAATTCTAATCATTTGAATAGCATACCCTAATTTGCATTTCCTGAAAGTTTCAGCTCAATCAAGTGATTCCTTCATGGTGTTGCAATTTTTACAAACATGAGTTTGCTATTGAAAATTAGTTTACATTCGTGAAAAAGAAAAAAAGAGGGCCTATCTGACTTGTTTTAGAATTGCTCCATATTTAAAGTCAGTGTTGACAACATCTGCGAAATGACAAAGTTTTGTATTTTTATTTGATGAAGCACTGAATCATAAGTTACAACAAAAACAATTATTTGCAATATATATTATTATTCGTATATTTATAAATTATTATTTTAGATTACATAAGGTCTGTTGGTGGAATTTTTAACGTTGAAATATCCAAGGGTTTATTGCTTTCATCTGTATCAGGCAAGCAAAAGTATATGCTGTATTTTGAAAAGCAAAGATGTTCGAAAGACATCAGTGAGAAAAATAAATAAAACCTTGCTTCAAGAAAAAATAAAGCAGTTGAGGAAACAGCTGAAACATTTAGAATCTGATGTTTTAGAATTCTCAAAATCAAATAGTTTGCATAGAATTGTATCCAAAAAGAAGGTTCAAATTTTGAATGTGCAAATGCAAATTGATGAAAAGTTGCAAAACTAAAAGATGGGTAGTATAAACATTAGTGTGTGAACATTTTTTAAACCATATGTGCATATATTATAAGGTGTAAGCAATAATCTTTAATGTATTTATAAAATATAATAATATAAAATAAAATGTAAATAGTCTTTATATACGTTCGTAAAGAGATTATATATTGTCCTTCGTAGCTCAGTGGGTAGAGCCTCCGCCCGGCAAGTGGAAGGTCGTGGGTTCAGGTCCCACCGAAGGCAGAAATATTTATTTTCTTTCGAACGTTTCACCATCTAATCACGCCATACCATCGGCGTTGGTATCACTACGCCAATAAACGTTGATTGATATTGTTGTTTGATTTAATCTTTAATGTATCTGCATTGTTTATTCTAATATAGGATAATGGATAATAATTTGATTTTGGTCATTATTTTATATATTTTGCAGTGGAATACATGTCAAAATTAATATTTCATTTTTATTTGTGAATTTAATTTAATACTGGGAGTCAAAATTATATTTCAAGTGAACATGAATTGTTTCTACGGCCCCGAAATGTTTTTAGTTTATAGTCATGGAATTTTTATTTTTTTACCCAAAGAGTATGAACCTTGAAATGGAAAAACATGATTTTCAAATAAAGCAGAATCAATGTCCATGAAAATTGCAGTATGCCAAAATTTTGCTAAGTTGTTATTATCCATGAAATTCTTGGGACAGACTGTTCTGAGGATTTAGAATAAAAAGATAGTCGTAATTTAGAAATCGTTAAAATGTCTCCCTCCTATCTTAAAGAATTTGCAGTCTTGGAAAGGTAAAATTCTTAACATAAACTAAATAGACATTTTTTTTTTAGGTATGTTCGTTGGCATATGCACAGAGTGTATGTTAATGGATTTGCTCCTAAAGAAACCAAACCGTTACCTGTTACTTCAGCGTTAGCTACTGATCATCAAAGTAATGTCATTCAATAGATATCACATTCTGCATGTTTGAAAAATTGTATAATATAGGAGATTTTACAAAAAAGAAAAAAAAATGATGAAATGTTTGATTTTTTAAGAATCTTTATTACATCAAATTGCAGTGAAACTAAATTTACTATGTCAACTGGAAAGAATTATAATTTTCTATTTATCATTTTGTACATTTTAATATTAAAATTCTATCATATGGGGAAAATGCTGTTACAAAATGAAGTATCTTCCACACTTTAAAGTTGAATTATTTTAGCATAAAACTTTCTATTTAATTTTTAGTTATCTGTCAATAGATTTCTTTCTACTGAACTAACTGCACATTATCAAATGTTTTTTAGCTTTATATTGAAAATTTGCTCAACTTCATTTAGTGTCATTGAATTTTTTTAGTTCAAGAATGCAAAAAGTTGCTTGAAACTTCAAAAAAGCCTGTGATTGTAGTTGGAAGTCAGTGTGTTATTCCTGCTTCATCAGTTGATAATGTGGCAAATGCACTCAATGTAAGATCTGCTACTCTTGTTTCTTTTAAAGAAATAAAAATAAAAAATCGTTTGTGTGTGTGTATACACAAAACAGATTTAAAAGTGTAGAATATTATTTTTCCTGTGAGGTATTATTTTGTTGTCCTGTATCTAGCTACTATTTGATAATAGTTTATCTGCAGGTGTTGGTTGTGTTAACAGGTGTTTTATAATGTTAATGAAATGATTTTTCTAAGTATCTTTAATTCACTTACGTTTTATCTTGTGCCATATAAGTATGCAGCTTTTTATTTCAGACACTAGGTGTTCCTTGTTTTCTGAGTGGCATGGCGAGAGGAATGTTGGGACAAAACAATAAACTACTTATCAGACAGAAGAGAAGTGAAGCTTTGAAAGAAGCTGATTTAATAATTTTAGCAGGTTAGTTTTTCAGTACTGTAAATCAATATTTTAATAATTAATAATTTGCTAAATCAACTATATAATGTGCTGTTCCACCTAAATCAAACATAGAACTTCTCTCTTATGTGGATGTGTATTTAAGTCTTGAAAGAAGTTTTTACTTTTTAAGGAAAACCGTTTCTATTGCCAATTTTTTTTACAATGAATGTCTGAAAAATCAGCAAACGATTGCATGCCTTGTGTGATTGATACAGCTTACAGATCCAGCTCAAAAGATATTCAAATAATTAAATACTAAAAAGACTTGCATTTATTTTAAAATTTTCTATTAAAGGGTTTAATAAGAGCAAAAGTATAGGAAAACTGTCTCTTAATTTTGTATACTGTAAAAAAAAAATTTTTTTTTTTTGCTTGTCTTCAATTATTATAGATTGACATGAATTGGACACAGTTGAATCGTGGAAAAACCTTACTACGCAATTTAATTTTATTGATGAACATGAGCATTTTTTATTTAAAAAATTATATTATATGGCTGCAACATCTGAATCCTAACCTCAATATATAGAGTCGAATGAGCTTTTTTGCCTGAAATACCCTGTTGTTGCAAGCAATGTTAAATGTGATTTCTATCAAAAATATTGCAATAAAAACTATGACTAGTTTTGGGCACCGATAAATGTATGTTTGAAGCTTGAAATAAAAATAAATGTACCATATCTAATTAATAATGCAAACATGTAGTTATTTCTGGAAAAAAAATGTACATCTACATAGAGTTACATTTTCCTAAACAGATGAGCGGTATTAGCAAGCATCAGCTAACAAAAAGAGATATTAAAGATTAAAAAAAACAAAAAAAAACCACCCAGTAAGTACATTCCTGAGCCATAAAGTGGTACTGAACTAATTATATAAAGTGAGATCTACAAATGCATAGTGACGTAGCCAACTTACAAAGGAACAATGAAGATGACAACAAGTAAACATGTGTTTAAATTTTTGATTTTTGGTGTGTATTTTAATAATTTGTATAGAAAAAATTGTACTACTTTTACTTATTGTTATGCACTTTTTACTGACATGTGTTTAATAATTTAAAAATGAGAATACACCCATAAAATAAAGTGGATGATAGCATACCTATTGATGTAAAAATATCTGACATTTCAGACTAGGGTTCTAAATCTTTTTTTGAAAATTCAGTTTTTGGATTTTTGTCTTCAAACTGGCAATTCATAAATATTTATCCTGAGGAAAGAAGTTCAATAGAAAGGTAGTGTGTAAATCTTCCTTAGCATATTATGTCTTATATAATAAACTGGTTCTGGTTTAAATCTGTGTAAGCATGAATTTTGATATGTGTACCATGATGTAATACTAATTTGTTAAGCCAAATATTCTTGCCATTCATAACCTTACGATTAACTTTGGAATGTGAAAAAAAAAATAATAAGGTCAGTCAACACACTACTTATTTGTGAAATATTTAGCTTCTAAATATGAACTCTGTAAACAGACCTCAATGCTTTCTTTTGCTCAGAAAAATCTCAATCATATTTAACATTGGCCATGTGCAGTGTTTATATAAATAAAATAGGGTGTCTACTCATCTGGAAAAGTCAGGGAAGTTTTTTCTGACTAGAAAAGCCAGGGAAATTTGAAGTGTCAAGGACTAAGTCATGGAAATTTAAAATTCATTGTCAATAAGTAACTTACTAAAATAATTTTTCTGAACTATACTTTTCGTACTGCATTACATAGTGAAAAATTTGAAAAACTGTACTTTTGACTAAACTTCTTCCAAAAATTACCTTTATGTAAAAAACTATTATAATTCATATAAAATTGCTAAGCCTACATATATCTCAGGAGAAAATGTTTGCCAAATATATAACTAAAACTTGAAAAAAAAAGTTTTAGCTAAATTTTCTAATCTGTAAGAGATTTTGATCATACTTATATATACTTATATGTCTCCTTTTCCTTATATATAGTCATACACGCTTTTTTAAACTGAATAAAAAATGAGCTTTCAGATTATATAGCTAAATTCATGTATAATGCTCTCAAAAAGGGCTGAGTGAAAATGTAAATACAGTCGAAACTGCATATATGCAAATGGACGTGGCAATGATATCATACAAGCGGTATTCTCTGAACTATAGCGTGGAAATAATTTGCTCATTAAATTTTTAATGAATTTTATTATTAAATTAGATATTTCTAATTTTATAAATCATACACATTATTTCAATATTTATAATGTACAGTACTATTACTCTATTAATAAAAATAACAAGTAATGTAGTAGTACTTACATAAATATTTGTACTGTATTAGTGGAAATAATCGGCTCACTTTCTTTATACACATGGATGTTCTGATAAATGATTAAAGATTTGATCTGTTAAGGTATTAGCGCTTTCCATATGAAAATTGTTTGATTTTAAATAATCTTGCAAAAGCATTAGAGCAGAAACAACTTCTTAATGAGAAGTGAGGCATGAAATGTTAAAATACGCCAGGTAGATAAAGAATATTACAATTGACTCAAATTTGAAAGTCTGAAAAGCAATGATAGTTTAAATTAATTTGATTCTTATGTATTGTAATTCAGCAACTTTATTGACTAAAATAAATGTTCTGCATATTGAAGTTTTCAAAAACACTACTCCTGGAAATTTTTTGTTACTGGTCTGGAAAACCTGGAAAAGTCAGGGAAGTTTGAAACAAAATTTGGGTAGACGCCTTGGTGTAAGTAAATACATTTTCTGCTATGCAATATTTCACATGAATTATATTAGTTTTGTTTTAAACACTTGTCAGGCGTAATACTGAAAAGACGTTGACTGAAAGTAATTTCCTTAGTGTTTCCCCTAGGCATTTTCAGGAGGGTGCAGCACCCTATCCGTTTTTTTGTAGTGATAAATGCGCCCTGCCTGTTTTTGTACAAAGGTAAATGAGTCCTGTCCCTACCATTTTTTCATAGCAATACGCCCTACTCTGTTTGGTTAAAAAACAAACGAACAAAACTCAGGACTCCACGGAAATTTCCATCCCTCCGCTATTGATATGTAGGAGCATGATTCATTATGTTCTGGTTCCCAAACTATAAAGTCGGAGATGTCAATTTGTACTGATTTTAATTCCACCTTGCAGTTTTACGGTTGATATCAAGAAAACTACGGAAAACCTCCATTCAAGATCCTCACATGCAATTTTCTCTACCGGCCCCTATGTGTGAAAATAGCTTTGAATTTGGATTAAAACAACAAACGCAGCCGTAATTGTGAAACAGCTGAGAAATAAATAAATAAAATCGACATACAAAACTTTATCCCCAAGTGTATCACGATATTTGTAATAAGGAATGACCGTTTTGCCAAGTGCCAAAAGTTTTTAAATTTTTATGTGAACTCGCAGTTTTACCATATTTTGAATAACTTTTTACTCTAAACATTTTATTAAAATTTCAGAAAAATTTCCTCACGACACTTTAAAAAATAGCATGCGATTTTTGCCAAGATTTTGCAATATATATTTCGGAATATTTCCGATTTTGCTTTCGTTATCTACACATGCAGAGGCTTGCAGATTAATTCAGTAGTAAATTTAACTAATCAATATATTTAATTTATTTACATAATTTATAATCCTATTCTGTGAAAAAACGCCACCTGGTGCCTGTTTCTGGAACTTAAAAAATTAACGATTTTGACGTTAATTAACAAGTGGTTTTTTCGAGGTGCGATTTCGTCCTTAATGCGCCACCTACTGGCAAAATTGTGAACTTTTTAAATGTACTGAAATTGACTGTTGGTCATTTTTTAGTATTTTTCCATCAAAATAGAGGAATTTTGCCCTGATACACCACCTATTAGCGGGGTAGGAAATTAGTGGTCATTAGTCATATTTTGCACCTATAAATTTTCATCCAAAGAAATATGTTTGCAGTGGAAAGTGAGCGAATTTTGTTGACAAAAGCTAATTTGCGTATTTCAACAATTTTAGCTTCTCACGTGCAGGGAAGAAGATTCAGAATTACAGAAAAAGAAACGAAGAACTTAATGTTTATGAAGTTTAACGTTTTCAATAAAACATTTAGCTTTTCATTTTTATTGTGCTCATTCATTTGATTAAACTATTTTTTACCTACTACAAAACTCATGTAAAAACCAATTTTCCTGTACAAAATTAAATTGTGGTGTTTACCATCTACAAAACTGACCTAAAAGCTTTTTTTCTTCTAAAAAACTCATGCAAAAGTCTATTGACTGTTCTGCAAAAATTGATGAAACTGTAACAGGTTTATATAAATATTACAAAAACGGTACTGTCAGAACATCAAGTCTAAGGGAAATTCAAAACATTTTATCAAGTGGTAAAGGAAAAAACATTAAAAAGGCAACACATACTAGGTGGCTGTCGTACGAGAATGCTCTAAATTCTATCAGAGTGAATATGAAAAGCATACTATTAGATTTGGAAAACGCTACTGCAGCTAAACAATTGAGAGTTCTACCCGGTGTTTCAGGGCCAACTTCAGAAGGTTTGCTGAAAATCATACAGTGTGAATTTTTTTTGTATGATTCACTTATGTGATGTTTTAGCAGTAATCTCAAAGCTAATTTTGATCTTTGAAAAGAAAAGATGTTTTAGCCACAGTTGAAAGTCAGGTGACATCAACTGTAACAGCGTTAGAGAGATTGAAAAGAAAACGAGGAGGTGCTCATTGTCGAAATATTGAAAAGCAGGCAAGAGAAATTGGAATTATAGTAACTGAAGAAGAAAAGAACTTTGAGCTAAGTGCAAAACTTTTCATTGATATGCTTGAAGAAAACATTTTGCAAAGGCTGAATAACTTGCCAATAGTAATAATGCTGGTATCGTAGATTTATCGAATTATTCAGATGGAACATATTTTATGATATAACAGAAATGAAAGAACTGGCTGAGTTTTATAAGATGGATGAGGATGACTTACTAGCATAATGGGATAAATTTTAACCTTTATGTTTTGTCACAGATAAAGATACGCAAAAGCCATTGACCATCACTCACCATATTAAATCATCTGCAGGCTTAAAGCAAACCATGGGAGAAAATTTTCCTAACCTTAAAAAATTATTTTCCATTGCTAATACTTTACCTGTGTCAACTGCAGAAGTTGAAAGAATGTTTTCTCAAGTGAAGCTTATTTTAACAGGTCACAGAAATAAACTAAAAATGGAAAATTTAGATAATTTACTCTCCATTAAATGCAATGGCACTGTCTGTATAAATAAAGCAGTTAAATACTGGCCAAGTAAAAAAGATAGAAGGCTTATTCTATTGAATATTTGTAATCTGTTTTGTCAACATATTATATATTCTGGAAATAACATAAAACTCAATAGGTTATGAAAAAAAGTTTATTTTATTTAGTGCAATTCATTTATAAACAGTATGTACTCATCTTTTGATGACTACTTCTTTGCTTACTGAGTATGATACCAAAAAAAGCTATAAGATATGGTAAGGAAAGTAATACAACTAACAACGTTTTCAATTAAAAGTTGATTTATAATGTTTATATCGATATTGAGGCAATGTATGTAAAGGCCGCATTAGACATATTCCTACGAGCTTTCGGACAGAAATATCAGACTGGTTTGGATATTCATTGGCAAGATATTTATCCATAGGCTGCAGAAATTCCATAAGGGGTTATAGGCTCAATGGGAGGGGTTACAGAGCTACAACTCGCACATTCCTATGTTAAATATACAAAATTTCATTGCAATGGGGGGTTACAACCCCCATCAACACACCCTGCATAAGCCACTCCATTTATTCCATATTCACTGGTGAGCTTTTGATTAGGAAACGAAAATTGGAAAAGGTGTAGGAATACTTATGCATGTAATGTGACCTATATTTTGATTTTATTTTAACCACTGATTTTGCTACTAGAACCTTACATTATGCATGAAATTAGATTAACAAAATCAATTTTAGTTATTTTGAATAATTTGCAACTAGTTTATTAAATATGTATTACAAAGAGCTGAATTCAATGCCCTAGGCTGTAACCCCAATGGTGGGGAGGAAACCCAACAAACCCCCGTTTGCATTAAAAATGCCCCATCCATGTTAAGAGTGCCCTTTTCGTTCAGCTGCAGTGCCCTCTTTATGAGTGAGCACCCTGCCCTTTTTTTTAGTCTAGAGGAAACACTATTCCTGTTTATTTACATTATTTTCATTTAGTTATATGTAGTTTCAGAATTTTACTTATTTTTGATCATTTTATAGTTGACTATATTTTTACATCTAATGTGTATATAAAGCATAATGACCAAATATCTAAATTATAGGTGCAGTTTGTGATTTTCGACTATCATATGGAAAAGTTTTGAATCGGAAGGCAAAAATTATAGCTGTTAATTTAAATTTAGCGCAGTTATACAAGGTAAGCAGTATATTTTTATTTTATCGTACTAAAATAATCATACACACCATGCTATGTGAACACACTGCTCTTTAAAAGTTAAAAACGAATTAGGATGTTTTTATGAAAGTCGCATTACAATATAATAGGGCATAAAGTGTATACATGAAAAATATGTAGCAAAACTACATAATTTATAATAGGGTTGGTCAGCCTTTTCGTGTAAAGGGTCACTTAAAAATTTTTTATGGAACTTCTGGGCCAATAATTATGGTCAATTTAATAAAAGTAAAAACGTTAGAAATGGACTGTGAAATTAGACATTAAATATAGTTAAATTATTATATAATTAATAAATTAAGTATAATAAA
>QLNU02015360.1:206137675-206157748 GCA_006491805.2 Dysdera silvatica
AAATGAATTATCGAACGTAAATGATGTAGGCATGCACATATGTTTTATACAGTCAAAAGACACTCCACAGAGTAAAGTGAATTTTCAAGACAGTAATGTGAACAGTTCACAATTGCCAGCAGCGATCTGTTTTGAGAATAAAGTTACTTTGGATGCCAGTATCATTGTAGAAGACACACACGGTCTGCCTAAAAAAAACCCATAATTTTCAACAGTAATGAAAAATGGGAAAAAACAAGCTCCTCTGTGAAAACAAACATGTGTTTTGCAGTGTCAAGTATATGTCAAAGGCCCACGTGTTAAACACATTTCGAGGCAAGAGGTTATTATATATTAAGAAAACAAATTACTACTTACATTTATTTTTCAAGAACAGTGACCTATGGAATAATTTTATATAATTTTCTCAATGTATCTGCATTTGCTTAAATTTTTTGTTTTTGTTTCTAACGAACAATATTCACTTATTTTGAAAAGTTACATTTGTTTTAGCTTATGTTCAAATGTAATCTATACTTACAGTTTATCCATTTTTAATGTTGAGGTTTACTTTCTATTCTGTTAGTTACTTGTACACCTAACTAGTATTTAGTGCACCTGATTTAAAAAGTTAATTTCGACCCCTGCTGTATTTTAAGATAGTGTTTCATGTCACACTATGAAGAAAGTTCTTTCTGAACTTTCTTCATATGGTTACGAAACATGAATTCCTTTTACTGCCACATCCCTTAAATTTATCAGACATGAAACTAATTGAGCATTTATGGTTTGACTTTAAGAAATGGTTATGCATAGCATCACCATAACCATGCTATTTACAAGAACTGATAGCTTTTATGTTGTAATCCTGGTATCAAATATCAAGAAATATCTACCAAAATATTGTCCAATCTATGCCTTGTTGAGTGACAGCTTATTTCACATTATTAGTTAAGTAAGAGGACTTGCATCACATTGGGTGGTTTTAATGTTTTGTTCGATTGGTGTATATACTAATTATTAAATGCAATTGTGTTGTAAAAAAATCAATACCAAGCTCAACAAGTCTGTAGTAGGAGCTTCAAAGTAATTCACCAAATTCATTTCTCATTTTGTTTGGCAAATAATGACCCTTGCTGTCCTTGTGCCATAAAAACACAACCAACCAAACTCTTCCTGTAATCCACATGATATTCAGTGTATTCAAAGTGTAAAACAGGCAAATTAGTAAGCATATCTTGATATCAAATGAAACTTAAAGTTGTTTACATAGCAATATTCAGTGTCATACATGTGTTTCATTAGTTAATGGAAAATTTTATTTGATACTTTAAATATTTGAAGTGCTTGATGACTGAAACATTTACAAATTAATGACCCTGCAGTCACGCTCTGGGAATGTGTTTGCCTAGCCCACTGATACTCCAAGTTTCACTCCCAACGATGGCAAAAAAATAACACTTGCAGAGTCACTATTCACTGAAGTCTGAGGATTGGTTCCCTAGGCTGTAAAAGATTCGGATTCCTAAGAAAACTGTAGATCTTGGCGCAGCATGGTCCTTGCACCATAAAATTCATAAACAAATTTAGAAATTATCATGAAAGCCTGAATAAAAAATGAAGCAATGTTGGAAGTGTCTCGGTAGTCTTGATAAATGTGTTTGGAAGTTATCAATCTTTAATATGACTGACTGTTGTACTTTGTCTGTTTGTAGAAAAGAATAGACTTAATAACCACAATTTGGCACACATTATATGTATATGATGAGAGCCAAATTTAAGTTACTGCACCTATTATTTTAATTTAATAAATATATATGGTTATTTATTTTTAGGCCGGAATATGATGCTACTGAATCGTTGTATATTACTCATAAAGATATTAGAAATTTTTTTTCAGTATGCTGTAATTCATTTCCAACAATTGTAAAAACAGGTAATCAAAATTCTTAGTACCAAATTTTTATTTTTTTATTTTAATTCTTTATGTAGTATCAAAAATAACATTCATGTCGTTGCTTTTTTTTGCCATATATCAATATCATTAAGTTTTATTTGTATGTTTTAAATATATACTTATCTGTTGATTTACTGATTCTTAATTGTTTATGAAATTCGTTTTTTTTAATTTCAATATTTTAATAGTTGGTAAATATTAATTGATGCAGAGTACAACTGTCATCAGTGGACCAGTGGCTATGATACGTTAAGCTAGGTTTCATTCCTAATAAACTGGGTTTTGTGTATTTTGTATAATTTCGTTCATTAATCACAATCTATCAATTCCATCCCACATGATCTGCCATGCATTCTTAGAGCATAAAAATATGAGTAACTATCATCAAGTAAAACATGTCAAAGAAGATACCCTGCACTTGTCTAAAAAGAAAGGTAAAAAACTATTACCTACCATTATTGTAATTATACTTTTTGAACATCACATTACAGGAATTGCACTCCTGCACGAATTTAAAAATTCTGTGCCAAACTGCTCCAAAACTGTTAAACTGTGCCATTTTGCACTAAACTAAATTTTTGTAACTGCGTTGAAACCAATTTTTGTACATCAAATTCCAATTTTCACGACTAACATTGTTCTTTTATCACTCCAATCTGTATCCCTTCTTTGGTTTATAATTTCTTTTTGTATTATTGGGTTCAATTGATCGCCCATATGCTAATGAGTCTGGTTACATGTCATGCTGACATTTCCCACTGTGTGAGGGTTCCTACACTGGGAGACGTCATCATGCTATGAATCGTAAACGTCGCTGATTCTTAAAGGTGCGTAATTTTTTTAGAAAACGATTTTCAATTCTTAAAAGTTTTTATTATCACTCAAGTTATGAGAAGAGTCCTTAATTTTATCCTCTTGATCATCGATTTTCCTCGTAGCATGTTTTCATTTCGTTTTTTATTATTTCCGTTCTTCTCACAACAGGAATCAACATAACGAACGAATGTGAAATATAAATTATGCAGATCGTAACATAGCTTTTTCAAGCAAAAGAAAAATGCAGAAACAGAAATTTCTCATGGGACCTCTCTAGAGCATTCCTTTGGAGCAAGAATAAGCAATACAATGCCACTCTTCACGTCCAGATAAAAGAATGCGAGGCACCCCAAGCACAGCGATCTTTTAGCTGGCACCCCCTCCCCATTTTCTGCAACCAAGTTCTTATCCCTGCTGTTTTTAAAAGAGTGGTACATCCTACCTGGCTTTCGAAGTTAAGCCAGCCGTTAAAGATAAAACCTTGCTACTGAAAATTGCAAAGTACGGGTGGGAGTGGAATATTAATGATTAATTTATGTACATTATTATATGATAAAATAATGATGTTTTTATAAACAGGTTTGTTTTATTTGAAGACAGAGTTTATTTCCCCATTCCATTTAATGTTTGGGTGGAGAGAAAGGTGGCTATTTGGGGAAATTTTTCAGAAATTCAAATTGTGATGGAATTCAAAAAAAGAGGGTGATTCCCATGGAATGCGAATTGGCGGAATTCAGTGGTGATAGAGATTGCAATTAAAAAAAAATCCTCCACCTTTTAAAATTTGGCACCATGGTCACTTGCCTATTTGTAAATCTAGGTATGCCTTCACATCCTTCTGTGTTGACAGTGAGGATGTTCCATTAGAGTATAAGTAAAACAGTGGTTGCATATATGTTTTATATCCTGCCCAATCCGTTTTGAATTGAATCATCAATTGCCACTGAGGAATCTTGGAGAACGGGTCTCGAATGGGAGGAGTGAAAGAGGATTAGTGTTCCTTAAATTTATTTTGCCAAACTTTTTTTTTTAAAGAACGGCTTATTTCTGGTAGTTCTGGAGCTGGGACCCCACGGTTTAGGATGTTCACTTCCGCTGATAGCGGGAGATTCAGTTTGGTGATTATGCTGCCCCTGGTGGCGTTTTTTGGTATTTTTGGGCTGTACCTGATTTTGTGGCGAGTGTGCAATATTTTCGAGCTGCTGTCATATGCTTAACAGGAAAAGAGAGAAAAAGACAATAGTGCCCTCTAGTGGCGTTTCGTCAAATTTAAAAAAAAAAAGGCCCATCTCCATAAAGTTTGAAGCTGGGATCATACAGTCTGTGATGCGTGATTCCGATAATCTATGGGGGATTGATTATAAATTTAAATCCAATTATCAGTCTCTGTCGATTTATGTTATTTTGTTTAGTGTAAATTACTTGATCAATTTTAGGGAATTACTTTCCATTCTCAAACATTTCTTAATTATGGTAATTTTTAGATTTAGTGGTAGCATGCTCTCCTAACATAATATCAAGCTGTGTTTGGTTCCCAATGGTACTGAAAGAAGAATACTTACCGAATATTTTCGCACTATTATTCTGGGTTTGGTTTCCCAGGCAGAGTTCCCATGCAACTTGGAATTCTCGGGAAATTTGATATCATCCCTAAAAGTTAAGGAAAAACAATTGTTTTTGGTCATACTGGGAAAAGTTGGGGGGGGTGGGGGCCTTCCTAACTTGTTGTGAATGGCTAAATTTCATGCGAACATGAGGCCACTTTTCATTAAAATCGTTCAATTCAAAGTTTTGTTTGCGATCAGTTAAAGAATTTTGTCCAAAAAGTCAGGGATTTATTTTTCTCCGTGGTGGGTGGGAACCCTGCCAGGTCTTTAGAGGTTGTTTTCTTCAGAAAAATGTAGGTCCACTGCCCTATGGTGGCATAATGATACATTAGTGTAACTACCCTTGAATTCGAGGGAGGTTTATAGAGTGAATGTCACGTCATCACAAAATGCAGAACGCTGAGATCCATTTACTCTAGTGAATTTGAGAATGCTATATAGATCCAGCATAGGCTTCAGCCAATGAATAATTTGACAGTTAGTCCTGAGACTATACGGCAAACATTATGGCCAGAAGGATTACATGGAAAAGCGAAAGTAAAAAAGTGCTATCTGACATGCCTCCACATATCTTTACGCCTGAAAATTTGCCAAGAAATATAGAAATTATACAGAATCGTGGGCCCGATTAATTTGGTCAGGTGAAACCAGAATCAACAAATTTGGCTCCGATGGTAGGATTTGAGCATGATAACAATTAAATGAACCTTTGACTTCAAGAACTGTACTTTCTGCAAAAAAATTTGGTAGAGGTAGTATCATGATGTGGGGTTATGTGGTAGCAAATGGTGTTGACTCTGATGGGGGTTCATGACAGTAACAGAGTTGCCAACTGCTCCGGAACTTCCGGAGTTTCTCCGCTAAAGCCTTGAAAATCTGCAACTCCACACTGTACATCGTTCACTCTGGAAACCGTGTCGACGCAGGGAAAGGGAATTTTTCCCTACAAGACAAAAATTTCCCCCCTCTTTCGCAGGGGTACCAGACCCTAGAAACTCGAATTACACCTTCCAAAACGGTGCACCGTGCATACCCTCAGACTTTGAAGCTTCAGAATGTTTCCTTAATGGGCTGGTATAAGAATTGAGGAAACGTTGTATTTCGACAAATTAGAAACTCGAAATGCACCGACCAAGTCATCAAGGGCATATTGGGAAAAGGGCCCGTAGCCCCCATCCTTTTTCTAGGCTGTTATTGAAGCTACAATTGCAATATTACATAATCATAGAGTGCACTGGCACCATTAGTGGGGGAGACAGGGGGGGACCTGTCCCTCTCAATGTTGGTATTAGGGTTCCATGTCCCCCTCCAATTTCAAACAAACTGCCTTCTACTGGTATACTGTTCCCCCTCAATATTTTTATGCCATCGGCACCCATGAGAGGGTGTATGTGAGGGCACTTGGAATGTGGCATGTCAGGGCCGTTTCGGATAGGGACCGGAGGCCCCATCATTTTTCTAGGCTGCTATTGAGGCTACGATTACGATATTAAGTAATCAGAGAGTGTACGTGAGGGCACTTGCAATGCCGCATGTCAGGGCCATTTCGGGTGGGGTCTGGAGCCCCCATCTTTTAAATTCCCCAAAATTATTTTTTGCCGTAAGTAATGATGTAAATAGAAATCATATATTGTCTTTTTTATTGTTCTGCACTGCTATTAAAATTCATTAAAAAATTAATAACATAATACATTTTTTTGGGTGAGTGCTTATCTTAGGCTTTTCTCTTTCCTATTGTTAATTGAATATCTGTATATGTAGTTTTTCATTTGTGTGTATTCAAAGGAATGTCCCTTGTATTTTCCTAAAATTATTCTACACAAATTCATTGGAAAAACTTCTAATGCATTTTATATTTGAGGTTTTTTTGGGGGCGGAGAGTTAAATGTGTATTAGATTTTTGTTCCTATAATATTAGAATAAATCCTTTTTATTTATACATGCAATTTTAAATCTTTTATGTATATATATATTACTAAAACACTTTTTTATGATATTGGTTTTTGTATGGCCGTTTTTAAAGAAAAAACGTGCTGATCTTTCATTTTTACCCTTATTCTCGCGTTACTCCTGAAGCTTGAAATTTTTAGTACCCTGCAGTAAGAGATTATGTAGGAATTTTGAGCCACAGCTTATTTGGAAAAATGGGCAAAAATCAACTGCAGACATTGTTTTTCAATAAGGTAACAACCCCGAACATACAGCAAAGCTGACAAAATTGTGGCTATCGACTCAGGGGTTTAAAGTAATAGAATGGCAACCCCAATCTACGGATTTAAACCCCACCAAGCAATTATGGGGAACATGAAAATGATCAGTGACTGACTTTATCACTGAGAAGACTAATTTGGACCACCTCTGGGCCAGAGCACAGGAAAAGTGAAACTGTATTATACCAGAGCAATGCCTGAACTTAGTTCAAAGTATGTCTAAAAAATTGAAGCAGTTATTAAGGCAAAAGAAGGATGTACAAAGTACGGAACATTTTTTTCATTGAACTCACAAATTCGTTCACAAGATCCTTTTTCCTTTGTATTAAGATAAATGAAGTATTTTTCTAACGATCTTGTTTTTTATTATTATATTATGATTCCCCATGGATTAATGAACCAGTAGTATGTAGAAGGTTTTTTTTTTTTGCATTAAAAGTCTTTAATTTAAGGCCTGATGTAAACAAACCATGGACTGATGTAAATGATCCTGTTAGTCACTGTATGTGCACATTGAATTGTTACCTAAGAATGTAACTATATACAGTGAAAATCGTTTATAACGATGCCGATTATAACGACCAACCGCATATAACGACGGAATTTTTACAAGAAGTTTGGTTTGCTATTCTACTCCATACTAAATATATCGGTTATAACGACATCGTATATAACGACGAAACCTGCTTTAACGACAGCGATTTTGTAGTCTATGTAGATTCTAAATAGGGAAATTCGTATCGGATATAACGACGCAACTTGACAGTCATAAAGCAGAACCACGTGGGCTAGTTATTAAAATTTAAAATTAGTTATCAAAATTTAAGCGTTATTCTAATCTTGTTTATTTACAAATGTCCGAGAAATTTTTATTACTGCTAAACCTGAATATTAAAGATAGTGAACTTAAAAAGTGATTTATTAATTGAATATCACGAGGGTCATATTCTTAAGGAGTCCATTCTATTTTTTCAGTGTAGAGCCCACAAAACTCTTAAACCGGCACTGTTCTGAAGTCATTAGTATAATATAATAAATACTATTCATTAGATTTGTTTTCTACATTATATACTTTAGTAGTATTTTCTACAATTTTTTCAATTTAAAAAACTAAGAAAGTACTGTGTATTAAGTGTTGCTATAACATAATATAAACGGAAATTAAATTCATTATAATTAAGTATATTTTTATTTAATTTTGAAACCAAAAAGTTTATACTTTTTACTATCAAAATAATGTATAAAACTCTAGAGTGCATTGCTATAGGCTACTATGATTTTAAAAAGATATCGGTTATAACGACCGAATTTTCACGGTCCCTTGGAGGTCGTTATAACCGATTTTCACTGTACTTACCAAGGTTTTATGCACTTGTTCTACTTAACACAATTTCAGTCAAAACTTTACTTACCACATTTATGCTCTATACATCAGTATCATGGTCTGCTGGTTATTGGTTCCAACCCATTTAACTCATCATGTAATCTTATCGGTAAAAGTATAAAACGAAAACAAAAACCCTATAGTATCGATAATTTGCAAATTTACTTGCAATATTTCCACAGCTCACTTACTTTACACATCAAGGTCCACATATTTGCTAAACTTGCATATAATTGAATTGAAAACATATCATAAGCTAATATGTTCATTTAGTTCAACTAGTTTTATCACTAAGTAGTTTGGCGCAGTATAGCCCAGATGCTCTTGCGCCATAAAAAAGCCAAACAAACTAAGTAGTATACTTATAAATATACTTTTAATTGTATCAACTTCTCCATTAATGTTTAATATTAAAATATTGTGATTTAAATTGTAACATGTCAGTGATTTTGAATTCTACTTAATACTGATATATTTACAGGTCATTTTTTGCAATTAGTACTTAATATTTTAAGTAATTCATCATATTCGTCAGTGCCTTTGCTGTATATAGTAAAAGCTATTAGCCAAATGGCCAGCTGCCAAGCATGGAAAAGAACCGATGTTCCAAACATTCTGTAAGTTCACATTTGTTTAAAAAAGTTATAATTTTGGCATATGCGTTGAAATTTTAGTTATAATTTGGTATGTGCTTGAAAAATTTAATGCATTTTATTAAAGCTTATTAAATATAAATGCACACTTTTTTCCAGCCACCTTCTAAGGAGAGCTTTGCAAACCCAAGATCTACTTCTTCAACGTTCTGTGATTCATAATTTATTGAAATCAGCTATAGAACTTTTAGATATGGTAATTTTTTCTTCTTCTCAATGTTATGCTTGTTATTGTTACTTATTTATTCTTCCTTTTAAGTAACTTACAAAGTTTTTGAGAAATGTGCAGGTTAGAAGTCCTTTAGCAAAATTTCAGTAGTAAATTCGTGATTGAAATTTGTCAAATGTCATAAGTTCAGTGATAGTATTGAGAATTGCTTATAGTCATTGCATAGGTGCCCATCTTTCTAATTTTTTAGGAAGGTTTGGGATTTTTTATCGATCTCGCAGTCAGAAAACAATTCTTCTGATTTTCAGAGATTTCTTCTAAAATCCCCAATGTTCTTTAAAATGCTGCTTTTAAATACCTTTGTTTTTCTTGGTGCATATTCATTTAACTTTTCGTTCTTATGTATGTATTTAAACCATCATAATTACAAATAGTAAACAAGTGAAAAAAAAATTTTCTGCTATTGATGACACATGCATGGCATTTGACTACAAATTTTTCACTTCTAGAAGTTGGCACCTATGTCATTGTTTAAAAATTAAACTTCTTTCGTACTGTATTACCATCCTGAGTATCATATGTGTACCACAACATACAAAGAAACAATTATTCTCATTTGTAAGCTGTCAAGTTTTGCTCCTGAATATTTAATAATTTTGTAATTGTATGGCCCTTGTAAGTAGCTATCTGAGAAACTGGTATGTAGCACTACGTGGAAAATAAGACATAAAATAAACATTTTAAGCATAGGATTTTATTTTTTAATTAAACTCAACACGTTTTGAACGGAACTTTGGCGGCCCATCGTCAGGAGAGTCACTTAGGATGGATGGTGATAAACAAAGTATTGCCGATGTACCAGTTAGTTATGTTGCCAGATGGTAGTGTTTGGTGTTGACTGCCATGCCATCTATCGGGAGTAGAATGAGGCAAATTAAATAGTGGGTTGTCACTCTTATATTCTTCCAAGCTTGGCTGAGAATTGAAGTGGACCGAAGATCGTTGATAATTTGATTGGAATGTTTAAAAATGCAGAACGCTTCCAAAAAATCCAATTCTATTGGAGACCTGGGTTGATGGATGATGGTGGCGTCATTGAAATTAAAATGATGACCACTTTCCCAGCAATGGACTGCGATTGAAGACTTATTGAATTCAGTCTTCTCAATGTATTTTTGGTGTTCTTTTAATCGATGGCATAGGGCACGTTTGGTCTGGCCAAACTCCCCAGCATTGAAGCAATAGGAGACAATCTTTGAGCCTAGATGGATGGATTTTGTTGGTTGGTGAGAAAGTTACCTTGAAGTTGCCATTGCAAAGAATTTTTGCAACGGTGACACTGATTTTTGGGATGAATGGAAGCACAACGGAACCGGAAAATTCTTTAGAAAGATCTGGAGAGAGAGTGGTCTGAGTAACATGTTTTGAAAATTTGGTGACAGCTAGGTCGATGATGTTGGTATGGAAACCTCCATCGATGGCAAGGGATTTTATGAGGTTGAGTTCCTGAGAGAGCACTGAAGGGGTTGAACAAACCTTAAGAGCCCTGTTTACGAATGTGTGAAACGCAGCCATTTTTGTTGAAATGGGTGACAATACTTTATGTGAGGTGGAAGCAAAACTCTGAAAGTCTTATGGTAAATGGGTGTGGTAAATTGGTTTTAGAGGCCAGTATCAATTACACGTACTTCGTTTTTATAGGCCAGCATCAATTACACATATTTTGTTTTTAGAGGCCAGTATTATCAGCAAACCGAAGGCTCGGCAATGGGGAATCCATTATCCCTGATTCTTTGCGACATATACGTACACTATTTTGAAGTTAAACTTTTCAAGAACATCACTTTTAAATTTTGCACTCGTTACGTTGATGATGTTTTCATCATTTGGGAAGACCTTTCCAACCAAACTGATTCCATTCTCCCTGTAGTTAATGCAATAGACTCACAGCTGGAGTTCTCACTCGAAATAGAACAAAACAATGCCCTGCCTTTCCTCGATGTTTTGGTTAAAAAAGTTAGTCACCAATTTACCACATCCATTTACCTTAAGACTTTCAGAGTTTTGCTTCCACCTCATGTAAAGTCTTGTCACCCATTTCAACAAAAAATGGCTGTGTTTCACACATTCGTAAACAGGACTCTTTTAAGGTTTGTTCAACCCCTTCAGCGCTCTCTCAGGAACTCAACCTCACAAAATCCATCGCCATTGATAGAGGTTTCCACGCCAACATCATCGACCTAGCTGTCACCAAATTTTCAAAACATGTTACTCACACCACTATCTCTCCACACCTTCCTAAAGAATTTTCCGGTTCCGTTATGCTTCAGTTCTTCCCAAAAGTCAGTGTCGCCGTTGCAAAAATTCTTCGCTACGCCAACTTCAAGGTTACTTTCTCTCCAACCAACAAAATCCAGCCATCTAGGCTCAAAGATTTTCCCCCATCGTTTCAACACTAGGCAGTATATCAGATCTTTTACCAGTGCAATTTATCGTACATTGGCCAGATCAAATACGCCCTACGCCATCGATTAAAAGAACACCAAAAATACATTGAGAAGGCTTTAATAAGTTTTCAATCGCAATCCACTGCTGGGAGAGTGGTCATCATTTTAATTTCAGTGATGTCACCATCATCCATCAATCCAGGTCTCCAATAGAATTGGATTTTTTGGAAGCGTTCTGCATTTTTAAACATTCCGATCAAATTATCAACGATCTTCGGTCCATGCCGTTTCTCAGCCAAGCCTGGAAAAACGTAAGAGCGACAACCCGCTATTTAATTTGCCTCATTCTACTCCTGATAGACGGTGCGGCAGTCAACACCAAACGCCACCATCTGACAACACAAAACTTATATATCGGTAACACTTTGTTTGTTTACCACTATCCGTCCTAAGTGACTCTCCTGATGATGAGCAGCCAAAGTTCCATCCGAAACGCATTGAGTTTAATTAAAAAATAAAATCATACATTTAATACATTGTTTATTTTATGTCTTAAGTAGCTATCTGTGCAAAAAATCTATCATATTCATACTTGTATGCAATAGTAGATCGACTCACTGTGCTAAACACTCGATGATTAATATATTACACAATAGGCACAGTTTTTGGAACGAAAATTTATTCGGCTTTAAACGTTTTTCGAAAGCCTTGAGCTTTCATCAAAGAAGTAAAAAATCTAAGCGTACATCGCTCGTAAGGGCGAGTGTACGATTGTTTATTGTATAAAGGGTAAGGTTGTTGGTGGATTGGCGCCTTCTATCGGTCGAGCCAGATGAATGTGGACTGTAGGTGGAAAGTTGTCTGCGTGAAGGATTGTGTTAAATGATAAAAAATTGTAATGTATATGAATTCAAAGCTACAATACTCGGTTCTGGATCACAACTCATGGGGTATTTATGAAATCCCATGCTCGTGCTCAAAATCGTGCATCGGCCAAACTCGTCGTGCATCCTGGTTCAGGATTAAAGAACACCGGGCATACATTCAAAAATAAGAATTGACTAAATCACCCATAGCCGTTCATTGCTGGTCTTTGGACCACAAATTTAACTTCGATGAAGCGAAGTTAATCTACAAACCTTCATCTCCTGCTGATCTTAATTTTTTTGGAACCTTTTCAATCCATCAAAACATCGAGCACCTGGTGAACGATTTATCTATTACGGCCAATATCCATCCAGCGTGGTCACGTTTTCTCCTCTTAAAATTTCACCAATAATTTTTTGTCATATACATTGCAATTTTTTATCGTTTAACACAATCCTTCACACAGCTAACTTTCCAAACAAACAATATTTTTATCTGTTATATGTTTTTATATAAAAAACAATGTTTTTATAAATTAACTGCATCAATGAAACAGTTTAATGACAACACACTGCACTAATCAATAGAAGCAAAAATTGAAAAAAATTTTATGGTGAAGTTATTTTATAAGACGTTATAATAATGATGTTGCTTATAGCATTTCGATAGCACTAAACGGCTATCGTCGTCAGAGCGAATGGCGGCTTCTGTTTATGTCCGTACTGTTGGTCGGTGTTGCCATCACGTCGGTTGGAAACTTGATTGGGCGGAGGAGTAAAGCGTATTTGTGGAGACGTCTTCAGCCGTGAGACCCAAAAGGTTTTTCCAAGTGGATGATATAGAGTTACTAAGGAGTTGATCATTAACTGCAATATTGATGTTTGCTAGAATGTGAAATGCCTCAAAGAAACTGAGATCAAGTGTTGAGTTGAGTAAAAAAAGGTTAACTTTTTAAAGTCTTAAAAAGTCAACTTAAAATTTGATCTTAGTTTTTTGAGGCATTACATGTTCTATCAAACATCAACGTTACAGTTAATGATCAACTTCTTAGTAACTCTATCTCATCCACTTGAAAAGATCTTTTGTGTCTCACGGCTAGAGATGACACCACAAATATGCTTAACTCCTCTACACAATCAAGTTTCCAACTGACGAGATGGCATCACCGATCAACATCGTGGACATAAACAGAAGCCACCATTGCTCTGATGATGATAGCCATATAGTGATAACAAAAAAGCAATAAGCAACGTTATTATTATAACATTTTATAAAATATCTGCACCATTAAAATTTGGTTAATTTTTGCTTCTATCGAATGCACCAATAAAGTTTGTATAATTTTTGCTTCTACAATGAGTGAATGTTATGAATATAAAAAAACGCAGGTAAAGTTATAAATGTAATGAATTTTTACTTTATATTTAGCAAGTTTCCAAGCTGGCAACTTGATCCTTTAATGCTGGTTCAGTTTTCTTTATGCTTATATACCTGATATATGTTTAATACAATTTTGTTTGGGGTAAACATCCTATAACACAGGGTCTTTATAATTAAAGTTCCACTTTGAAATGGCCATAAAATGAAAACTACTGGACCAAATGTTACCAAACTTGGTAATAGCTTACAAGAAGTCATGGGATTTTATTTTATTTCGTTTAACAATATTGCATACAGTGCCATTCCCGCTGGTGGTGATTTTTTTTTTGCGGAAAATAAAATCCCATGACCTCCTGTAAGCTATTACCAAGTTTGATGACATTTGGTCTGGTAGTTTTCATTTTATGGCCATTTCAAAATAAAACTTTAATTATAAAGACCCCGTATATGTACCATGTGTATCATTTTATTCTTATTCCTTAACCCTATAGCCAATGTCACTTACTTTTAGCACTTGTTGGTGAATATTTTAGATATCTAGATAAGTTTTGTGTTAAAGAATTCTTTCTACTCATTGTATACTGATAATGAGATAAGTGGTACTATATGGAGTTTATTTCATGCTCAGCAGTTGATCTTTATATCGATGCATAAATCTGTAAACGCCCTGAGATGTACAAGGTCGACCAAAAATTTATAAAAATTAAAAAGTCATGGCATTGAAGTGTGGTTTGCATGAAAAATATTATCTGGATATGTTTTTGTTTTAACACAATAAAAAAATTAGTTCAAAGGTCACTGATAGGTTGTATTAACACATGTAGTAACACATCTGCTAGAAGAATGCAGATAACGCTGTTATAAAAGAGACAAGTGGTCAGTGGGTTCTTCCTTCGATTCATTAATAAACTTGGAGTAAAGAATAAATTTCTGTAAGAATTTTAATTTCGCCAGAGCAAGCTTCATAAGTGAAATTGTTTTGCTTAAATGGAAAGTCAACATCAGCTACTTTGCAAAAATTCCATTCATAAAAAAATTTAAAGATATGGAAAAAGTCCTATAATATGTACTGGCTACTTAAGTTCATCAAATGATTTGCATAAACCGGCAGAATGTCCACAAAGTGGAAGACCATCATTATTGGAATTGAATGCCAGTGTTGTGGCATCTGAAATTGAAGAAACTGGCATTTGAAACAGCTAATTGAACTAATAGCACTTGTAAAGCTGCAAGACGATTGGGAATTTCTGCTAGTGTAGTACACAAATTGAACAGTAGCCAGCTTCACACAGTATCCATTTCATTGTTTTCGTACATTTAAAACACCATATATCAGTGACCTTTGAGCTAATTTTTTGTAGTGTGTTAAAAAACAATCCACATTCAGATAATAATTATTGCACAAACTGAACTGCAATGTGATTTTTTTTTTTATGAATTTTGAAAGCTTATACAGACTTTTGGTTGACCCACTATAGTACTAGAAATGTGGTATAACAAACTATGGGATATGTAAGGGAAACCAGAGATAGGGAGAGAAATGAAAAAAAAAATCCAATAAATATATTAAGCAGCGAATATTCTTAATTAGAACTGCAGCAGCTTATAACTGAAACAGCTATGATAAATTTCTGATATGATCAAATTACTCTGTGGAACTTCACAAACTGTTGGGGTTTTTTTTTCCAAATAACCAGTTATACTATTTTATAGTGTAAAATACAGAGGGTGTTTACACATTGAGTTTAAATTAAAAAGAAAACAAACTAACAGCAACCTATAAAAAAATCTGGCAACGCTCAATTACCTGAAAAGTGAAAAATTGTTTGCGACTAAAAATTTAGTTTGCGATGTGAAATGGCATACGACAGAAAGCTTTGGCTTGAAGGTTATATATTTACCCTTTCCGAAGAGAAATATTCATATTCAATAATTAAAAAGCGATGCAAGAAGCATGGTTTTCATGTTTCAAAATATAAAATAAGTGATATTATTAATGTAAAATGAAAAAATAGTCAAGCTTTAATGTCAAGAGGAAAAAATCCAAAAGAAATATCCCCAAAAAGTTCGTACTATTTCTAACATTTCTAAAGTGCAGTCTACGGTTTTACTAGAAAATCCAAAACCTCAAAGAACTATTGCAAAAGCTGTGCACACATCAGCATCAACTATAAATAAATAAATTAATAAAGATTTGAATTTAATTAAAACAAAAAAAAGTGCAGTTTATCGTCTGCTACCTCGGCATGTTGAGCAGAAGGTCAGATGCAGATTGCTATATGAAAGTCATTTCGAAGGAAATAGATGGGAAAAAATTATTGCAATTGACGAAGTATGGATTTATTTAAATGATTGTAATAAACAAAGGTCGATTTATTTTTGAAAAAGAAGCCTGAAAGACTCAAGTTTGGTTCAAAGAGAACAAAGGAATTTTCAGTAAAGGATTAATGGTTATCGCTGGCATTTCTTGTAACGGAAAATAAAAAATAAGAAAAGTTGAAAAAATCCAAAACTCAACTCTACATATTATCAAAATAATGTTCTGACTCCTATTTTTAAAGAAGATATTCCAAAATTGTATCCTACTGATTTTTAAAATGTGGAACTCCATCAGGACAAAGCGAGTAGCCACACCTCCAAAAGTACAACCGCATTTCTAGAAAAAATGAGACAAGAAACTGGCATCAAGTCAATACTAGTTAGCCATATTCCTACCAAGTCCCCATGTGTAGCACTGATGGATTACTGTGCATTTGGACTTCTAAAATAAGCTCTTTCAGAACTTTGACCCCATTACCTTAGATGGACTGTGGAAAGCTGTGAAATAGGAATTTGACGAAATTCTGCTTGTGACTTTACGAAAAGTCCTATTATCGTAGAAATCTAGATGTAATATGATAGTTCAAAGACAGGGCTATCAGATAGCACATTAGAAAATAATTTTTTATTATATGTATTTTATTTACACTGTCGAAGTCTCTATAAATATGTGTAAACACCCTCTGTATAAACCAAACAGGGAGTATATATATTTTTTATGTGTTTATAAAACAATGGCATATCTTTTATAAGAAATAAAATAAGATGCCAAACTTAAATATGACTTTTATGTTTTGTCTGCATTTTATAATTTTTGTCTTTTTACAGTCGTAATCAGAAACAATATTTCCATTATCTTATAATTATCACCTTATTTATTTTCATGCACAGTGTGCATTTGTTTTGTATTTTGTTTTTTAGTTCTAAACTGTAATAAAAAATTGTTTAAAATTTTGCACCAAAGTAATTAATAAATGATGCTTATCTATTTTTTTTTTTTTTTAGAAAGATCTTCATTACTGTGATTTATGCTTATTTCTGAATGCATTTTTTGACTGCAATGCTCTAATTCCTAAATCTCTATTATGGACAACAATAGCTGTATCATTAAGAAAGCATTTGTCTTGTGAAAACTCTTTATTAGATGTTAATGTATTGCGAGAATTGTGTTATAAGGATCGTACCTCCCTTTTGAACTCTGTGCAAGAAAATCATACTAATTTTGATTTAACAGGTTAGTATAGTATTTGATCAAAAATTAGAGGTAAGTGTCTATGTTTCTTTGTTTAATATTCAATGAGACCACTTTTACTTGCAAATAACAGCAAGTATTCAATGGAGCATCGCTCCTATGAGCTGCTTAAGATTATTTTGTTCTAAAGATAGCCACCTCTGAAGCAAAATACACCTAATTGATATTATTTAATATCATACAACTTCATCACGCAGTATGAGAACATACATAAGACGAAATCAATATTGAGTAGCCTTTTCTAGTATACAGGGTGTCCCAAAAAACCTTGACCGCCCCTCTATTTCCTTAAATATTGATCTTAGACATATGTATTAAATTGGAAAGTGGCGTAAAAAAAAGGTGCAGAATTTTATGAAATTGATTAAAATGGTAGAGAATTATTTTTCGAAGAAATACAAAATTTAAGTTTTTGTACGGTCCCTGTACACAAAAATGTCCAATAAGTGAAATGTGCCCCATACTCCAATAGGTCAATATACAAAATTTCAGCATTCTAGTGGATAAAAGAACCAGAGATATGAAGACCCAAAAATAATGTGACCTAGCAGAATGAATTACCCCTTTTCCCGGCATATACCTATTGCTCCCTTCAAAAAGTGTTGTAAGTAGTTGATGAGTGCAATGTGTCACCATTATACCGATTATTACATTCATTGCTCTCTCTTTTCAAGCTTTATAGGGGATACTGTTTTTCCCCCTTTAATTGCTACATGTAAATTTGAAAACCGAATATAAATTCTTTATAGAAATTTGCATATTGTATTAAAAAAACTGGCATAAATTAGCAAGTATGAATAAGATTTTTTTTTTTTTTGCACAGATAGCTACTTACAAGGGGCATACAATTTCCTTACATATGTCTAGGATCAATATTTAAGAAATTAGAGGGGAAGTCCAGGATTTTGGGACACCCTGTATATATAACCCATACATTTTCCACACCATCAATATAAGGTGACCGTACAGATTAGGGAAAATGAGGTAAACATTTCATGTTCATTAAACACAAACTATCACTGCTTTATGGTATGATGCATATTCATTAATAAAGATACCGTCTGTAAGTTAAAAATGTAATAAGTAGGGCATGCATGTGTATAAATTATGATACAGTAAACCTCTCATAGATTTTTATTTTTTTAATGTTTTGTTTTTGATCATGTATTTTGTTAAACTTATAATTTTACATAAGGTCTAGTTGCTTTAAAATATATTAGTAGAATTCATTTATGCTTTAAATTTTTATATTTTTAAACTTTTTTTACTTCGTAGGTCCTGGCATGTATCTTGAATCAGTAAAACACATTACTCAAACTTGGGCAGTTTTAGTTGAAGCTAAGGTATTTTGTTCTGAATCGTGTGAGATAAAAAACATGCATCACTGTCTCAGTTTTCCAACATTCGCCAGTCCTTTCTTTAAACTGGTTGAAACAACTTTAGCTCAACCACTTGTTTTGTCTACTGTCACTCGAAATATTCTAACTGTGCACTTTTACCTAGTTGAAGAAATCCTTCAGCAAAATTCTTGTAAGTGTTTAAAAATGATGTAATCCGTGAGAATGCAGTTTGCACTGTCTAGAACTCTAATCTGATTTGTATCTTTAGTTAATTGATGTATATTGTATTCACCTCCCCCTTTGGGCTTCAAGGCATCTGGATGAATTGGGAAGAGTTTGATTATTTTCATTTAAAATTTCTAGTACTAAACAGAAGCCCAACTAGTTTACTCAGGCTGGAATGTAGGAGAAAGCCGATTGCTTTAAATACGCTGCCTACAAAAGAAAATGTCACACCATGGAGCAGTGAGAAAAAATGGGCCAAACTGCATGCATAGATAGTCAAACAGATGCAGAACAAATGATTTAATTCTCACGTATAGATACGGTTGCAGTGACCTAAAATACAGAATGGTTAATGAGAAGTGGGACCTCCATTTTGTGTGATGCATTACTGAACCCAATGTGGCATCAATTCAATTAGTGTTCGAATAATGTCCTGGGGTATCATTGACCATGTGGTGTTGATCCAAGTTCATTTTCATTTTGTGGGGGTGGGAAGATATTTAACCAACGTCCAATCATGTCCCATAGATTCTCAATTGGCAAAGGATTGGGGCTGTTGGGTTTGCCAAGGAAGCATCTGCACACTTTGCAAAGTATCTAAGCTGATCGAACCTGTATGTGACTGGATATCATCCTGTTAAAAAATGGTGTTTGGGATGCCTTACAGTTGTAGTAATAACATGGGTCGCAACACCTCATCAACATAGTAGCATACTGTTAATGTGCCTTGGGCTTGTTTTGGATTGGACTTTAAAAAAAAAAAAAAAAAAAAATCTTTCACAGATGCTTGAGACATGAATATGAAAGATTCATGTATTCAGTCTCTGTAACTTGCACAAGGAGATGTAACTAGACTCTGCTAGATAGAAAAAGTCCTTCCTTCTCATGTTGACTTTTTAAATCTCAAACATTCTCAAAATACACATATTAATGTACCATTATGTGATTTTAGTCATTTTAGTATACCCAAAAAAGTTATGACTGCCTTTTAGGACTCAAATTTTTTCATACTACTCTTTATCTGTCCAGCTGTATTTGACCATAAATGTTACCCACATCAGACTGTAGAAATGTTCTTGGGGAATTTTAAAATTCTGGTCTTGTATTGTATTATGAACCATGTTAATTTTTTAGCACATACAAGCCATTACACATTTTTTACATCACATTAGAGAGTTGTTTACTTTTCCTCACCAACAGATTAGGTTTCTTTTCTTTTTTACAAAAAAATTCTCAAACAATCACAGTCAAGCATTTGTTTTCTGCCCAATCAATAGCCTTAATCTACTCTCAATACCTATTGCATTTTCAATAATGTATTATCAAACCAATAACAAATTGCATCATATTAAACATACAATTGGCAACTGGCCCTCCTCATACCGTAAAAATCGGAAAGAGGAGGATCTCCTTGCCAGACTTCGCATTGGGCATTCCCATCTCACCCATAGACATCTGTTGGAAGGAA
>QLNU02015360.1:206157848-206186151 GCA_006491805.2 Dysdera silvatica
AATCCGCACCTGGCTCAGACACGAGTTCAGTGTGCCGAAATCCAGCCTCCTGCCTCTATTTGGTCGGAAAATCGAGAACACTAACATTTTACATACTTAAACTCGTCTACTTTATGGACGGCAAATAATCTTTGAGTTAGCAAACAGCCCAAGGAAAGTTGTCACGTTGGTCAAAACACATCAATGGCTTCTTTGAGGACTATGCTCCCCCCCCCCCCATGTTTGGATTCTCGCTTGATCCCATTCTTTACATCTTCGATCAACAAACCTTAAACACAGGGTTAAACGACCTGCATTCGAAACATAATTAATTTTCTTTTAAATTTTGTCAATGAAATAAAATACGAATAAATATTTCGGAAGAGTTCTTTAGCGATATTTTGAACTTCAATACTAAGAATAAAATTAGCTAATTTAAAAAAACAAAACAAAACACCTTAACATCAAAAAAAGGTTTCAATGTGAACAAGTAAAAGACCTTCTGTAGATAAATAAAACTATTGCAAAGCAGTTAAAAAAGGGAGGGAGGAAGAAATTTTTTGGGCGATATTACATACAAACAGTTTATTATAATATACATATTATATTATATAAAACAATTAAATTATAAATGCATCGAAAGGTTTTTTCAAATATAACCAGGGCCTGCTTGGGCGTTATGAGGGGGCAGGGGGCTTTAGAACAGGGGCAAAATCGTATTTTTTTCCATACAATTATCGATTTTTCGTATTTTGCCCCCATTAAAATAAATGATTGATTATTAAGATACATGATCATCAACATCCCCATTGTTGTATTATATTTTGTATAGTTTTGTTTTTTTTTGCCCCCCTCCCCCAGTTTACACTATATTTAACTCTCAACCCAATTAACACACGCCGTACGATATCATTTGACATCGTATAGATTGAAATATATCGTATAACCACGACATTTTACAATATTTGTTGTAAAATTTTTAAATAGTAATATTAAAAATGATTTGATAGCAAAGAAAAAAGGTATCTATTTACAGGTTAAGGAAATAGTGAAGTCAAAAATTTTATTTGCAGCCGTACATTTATGGCTTTCAGCAGTGGTGGTTCTAGATGAAAAAATTTGGGGGGCACAAATTCTTACATATATGCAGTTAAACCATTTAAATTTGTTCATTATAATTAAAAAATAAAATCCTGTTATATTTGGGGGGGCCATATCCCTGACCATAGCCACTGGGTTTCAGACTCTGCGGGATGCACGTTTTTAAAATGTCATTTCAAATTGAAAAACTTTGAAAATGTTTTCTCATGTGATTTGCAGTTCAGACTAACTTTACCAGGTTCCCTGCTAGAATTTACCACCATTATTACGTTTTTGCTTGACTACTGATAAATCAAATTATTTCCTGGGCATCATTCAAGAAAAAAAGAAAATACAACATAAATAATAACACAGTGAGGACGATGTCAAAGTGGTGATAACCCGATGCCCACGCGGATGTGCAGAAACGCGACAGGAGAAGCTCCTTCTCCTCACTAGACGTTAGTAGATCTAGATATAATTTATAGAATGTTTCGGCATTATTTTTACCTAAGCAACATGCTTGCATTTGTAATGCACATAGTTCAGACACATGCACAGAAGGCAGAGCTCGTCCTGTCTCTAGACGTTAGTAGCAAAGGCCGTTTCACATGTCCGACTGATTAATCATCAACGCATGTGATTCGGAGGGAAGCTTTGTGGCTGGGGCAATTAATTGGCTTATGGTTCGAGATTAGATTCTGAGAGTTTCATATTTTCGCCTCATTGTTGTTCTTTTTTTCTTTCTTTTTTTAAAAATATTTTTTCCTGTTTTTTGTGCTTCAAATACGTTTGTAGAGGTGTTAACGTGATCTTTGAATTCAAGTCATTTCTTCCAGTATTTGTACAAGCTAATCTATGTGACTGAGAATTTTGGTAGATTGTAAAAATCGTGATGCGAATTTGTGCTCATTTACTTTAGCTTCCAACCATGTGGAATTTCATAAAAGATGTTGAAAGACCTCAGAAGAAACAAAAAACTGATGCACAGGAAAAACGATGCATGATATTTGTGATAGAAAGCACATATTTTAACCTCAGTGGACAAAAGCGTTTCCATGGGTGGACTACTACAACGACAAAGTGTATTCCACTTCTTGTATTTTAAAACCGGGAATTAGTGATCCTAGCAGTGCATTTATTAGCGGTTCATCTTTCTGAATTGATTTGCTAAAGACACACAACAGTAGTTTCAAATATAAATCTGCAGTTGCAGCATATAATGCTTTTAAAGAACTTCCTAGGACTTCAGAATCTGATAGGCTGTTACAAACTTTGAATAAGGCTACCTTCGAGAAAAATGAAGTTGCTTTTTCGTAGTGCTTTAGCTTTGAAAAGTCTACCCTTTACTGAGTTCACCTGGATCTGTGACTTAGATGGGAAAAAAGGACTTGATATTGGTGAGTCGTACAGTAGTAATAAGCAATGTCAAATATTTATTAAGTATATTGCGGAAAACGAGAGAATACATTTGGAAAAAGCAATTAAAGATTGTTTATTTTATTCTGTTATTTATGATGGTACAGTTGACAATGCTACAGAAGAAGTTTTGATTGTGTATATAAGGTATTGTCTTAATGGAAATATTCATACAAAGTTTCTTAATTTCGAACCAATTGAGCATGGAAATGCTGAAAATATATTTAAATGCATAAAGTTTAGTTTGATTAACTATGGTGGTATTCATGAAGCAGAACTCTTTAAAAAATTTGTTGGATTTGCAAGTGATGGGGCTAGCGTCATGAGAGGTGCCAATTGTGGAGTAGCTGCAAAACTAAAAGAAAAGCAACCATGCACACAGGCCATACAGTGTGTAGCTCATCAGTTAGAATTATCATGTAAAGAAGCTTTCAATACTTATCTATATCATAAAACATTTAAAAAAATACTTCAGAGTGTGTTTTGTTTCTATTCAAGAAGTGCTCTAAGTATGGCCGGTCTCAAAACAACACACAGTGCGTTAAAAACAAGATTTGTGAAACCCAGGCATGCTGATGAAACGAGGTGGATTACTTACTCCCTTGAAGCTGCAACTGCAGTTCATCAATTATATCTAGCTCTTATTAAGTACCTTGAACAGGTTTTCCTAAGTGGACAAGGGTAAATCAAAGCCGCTTTTAAAAGTAATTACATCAGAGAACTTTATTTTATACTTGCATTTTCTGATGGACATTTTGCCTATTCTCAGTCAGTTATCATTAAATTTTCAACTACAAAATTTGCCCCTCCTTGAAGTATATTATACACTATACAATAACTTATGTACACGGAAAAACTAGAATCAAGCCCAGGAATCAACTTTAGTAGTATTCTGTCTTCAAAAGTATTTCATTATGTAAAAATGAAACTCCAAGCGTACAAAAATTTTACTGCTTCATCAGTAACACTAAAATCACTGCTTCAATCACTGAAAAATAGATTTGAAGATGTTTCAATCATAAATTCTATGAACATTTTGAATTTCAAAATTTGGGCCAGAAAATTTGGAAGAACATATAGGGACAGAGAAATTACCGAATGCATTACAATATTTGAAGACGTTCTGTGAGAAAAAAACTGTTCTGTTGAAAACATATGTGAATGGACTGATTTTAAAAAATTTTTGTACACAAAATACAAGAATATTTCCAAGTGTGATTAGAGTTCTATAAATGAATTGGATACTATAAGGAATTTTTCATTGTTAATAGACTTGCTTCTCAGTCTTCCAACTCAGAGTGTGGATTGTGAACAAGGTTTTTCTGTCATGAAAATGGCAAAAAGTGATTGACGCAGCAAACTATGTGCTTTTATTACAACCAACTTAATAAGAATAATATTATCATCATCTGTAAATATCGAAGATTTTGAATCAAATGAAGTCATTAACGTGTGGTTAAGTGCAAAACAGAGAAAACCATACTACAAACTATATAAAAGTCGAAAACAAGCACTTCTTTGGCCAGAAGATTCGCTTGTCTCATAGAGTGATAATTGTACAGACCATAGCTGTACAACAGATGATGATTAAAAGTATTGCATCATGGGTAAATTTTCTTCTATTCGTTTTTTCACCCCTTAATATACAAGTGAATATGGCAATAATTTTATGTGTCTTTATAATATAATTGCAATGACCATGAAAGAAATTTCTAATTTTGCACAACGAAAAATTTTGGGCAACAAACTTAACTTGGGGGCAACCAAAATAATTCCAATTGTTGCCCTACAGGCAACCACAAAAATTTTCAAGTTTCAACCCTTGCTCCCTTGTAGTTTTGTGTGCATTCCGATGACATTTGCGATAAATCATGACCATTTCTCAATACTCAGCTTTCAAGTATTGCACCATTATGGCTTTCGTCATGTTTGTTGCATAACTTTTAATTCCTTAACCTCAGTATTTATCCCACTGACCACCTGTTACTTCACTGTCAATATTTATACACACATGTGAATCTGATCATTAATATGCAAATTGCCGATGTAACTTTGCAACTAAACAATATTCAAGAAAAATGTAAGTTACAAAAGTTGTCAATATGACAAGGTTAGTCTGGAATGACATTTTGTGTACAGTGATAGCTTCAAAATAAGGCTTTATACCCTTGGGGCACCAGAGGATGCAGCCTTAAATTTAACCAATCTGTGTACTTAAGATGTCATTCCATACTAACTAAATAAATTTGTCGTTGACATGTTTTCTGTCTCCTTTATTTCCCAGTTTATGTTTAATAACTTCTGAATTTTGCCACCAGGGGGGCTAAACGTGGGGACCCTGGTTCGACTCTAGGATGAGGATGGCGCCTCTTTTTCTCCAAATATAAAAAAAGCTCTAGTTTGAGCTATATGTACGTGGGTGGCAAAAATTATTGTATAATAAATTCCCCCACGAAAAACTCACAAAAATCTCGCCCCGGAGGCTTTTCTGTGTTGACCATTATTTGGCAATTGTGTTATCCCTGTGAAGGGTAATAATATCTTACATCCTTATATACGGAGAAAACTGCGTTTGTTCTTGTCCTCATTCGTCCAGTAGGTCAAGACACCAAGGGCTCAATGCGTTGACCCTGGTTCGAGTCCAGGATGAGGACGGCACCTCTTTTTCTCCAAAAACGAAAAAGCTCTAGTTTGAGCTAAATATACGTGGGTGGCAAACATTATTGTATAATAAATCCCCCCACAAAAAACTCACAAAAAATCTCGCCCAGGAGGCTTTTCTGTGTTGACCATTATTTGGCAATTGTGTTATCCCTGTGAAGGGTAATAATATCTTACAATTTAATATACGGAGAAAAATGCGTTTGTTCTTGTCCTCGTTCGTCTAGTAGGTCAAGACACCGCGGGCTCAACGCGGGGACCCTGGTTCGAATCCAGGATGTGGACGGCGCCTCTTTTTCTCCAAATACAATAAAGCTCTAGTTTGAGCTATATGAACGTGGGTGGCAAAAATTATTGTATAATAAATTTCGCCATGAAAAACTCACAATAATCTCACCCCAGAGGCTTTTCTGTGTTGACCTTTATTTGGCAATTGTGTTATCCCTGTGAAGGGTAATAATATCTTACATCCTAATATACGGAGAAAAATGCGTTTGTTCTCGTTCGTCTAGTAGGTCAGGACACCGCAGGCTAAACGCAAGGACTTCGGTTTGAATCCAGGATGAGGACGGCGCCTCTTTTTCTCCAAATATAAAAAAGCTCTAGTTTGAGCTACTTAAACGTGGGTGGCAAAAATTATTGTATAATAAATTCCCCCACGAAAAACTCACAAAAAAATTGCCCCGGAGGCTTTTCTGTGTTGACCATTATTTGGCAATTGTGTTATCCATGTGAAAGGTAATAATATGTTACATCATAATTACTGTTGACGTTCATGTCGTTGCTACATAGGCCATTACGGCAGTAAAAAAATTATTTTAATGCATAAATTAATTGACCTAATAATACAGCAAAGGCAAAAAATCAAGAATTCCCTTTTCTGATCCTGATCTGTGTTACGATTTAGTGAAAATAAGCATAAAACTGCATTTTTTATCACATTGAAAAAGAGTTGTGGACTGCCAATTATGTGTAACAGGTGAAGGACATCAAAATAAACAATTTTTATTCAGTGCCTTTTTGTCTAAAATTAGCCGTTCAGGCACTACAGTGAATTTAGTATTTGGATCCTGCATTTAAGGTTTCTACAAAGGGCTACAATGTGCCATTTCAAGAATTTTTAAAATTACTTAAAACCAACAGACATTTTGCTCTGTCTATTTGGCGACTTTTTAAAATCAGTTAAATTCACCGGAATTGTATGTGTAGAATCCATGGTCGCAACTGAACCAGCTACATACTAGAGCAGCGGTCACCAACCTTTCGGACCTCACGGACCACTAAATTCATAATTTTAAATCCCGCGGTCCATTAATATGAATTTTTTAAATGATAAATACAGGGCGTCTCCTGGTTACCTCATTGCGGCAAGTGAGAAGTTTTTCACTAATTGCCGATAATTATCTCAAGTACATTCTAGATATAAAAATTTACAATTAATTATTTTAATAGAAAGTTAGAAATTAGTACTTAAAAATTTAGGAACCTATCAAGTACATTTCATGAATCTAGTGCAATATAATCGCGACAATTGTCATTCAGAATATGAGAATTTCTTAAAATATTGTTTTTGTTTTATTATTAATCAAACATTAAAAATGCAAATAATGTCCAGATTTTTCTGCAGACCACCAAAATTTTCTCGCGGACCACCGGGTGGTGACTGTTGCGCTAGAAGGCACGCTCGGCTGCATGTATAAAAGCAATGGGTTTTGCATGCAAGGCCAGTAGCAAGTTGCCATGAACCGGTATACCAATGTGGAGAAGGCAGACATGCACTTTGTGTACAATCTCGCCAATGATAATGCCAGGGAAGCTAAAGGCTTTATCAAGAGCGCTTCCCTAATAGGCATGTTTTCAATTATAGAATGTTTCCTCGATTTCATTGCTAACTGTCCGAAAGGGGATGTTTCAGTGCTACAATGCACGATGCAAGTCGTGCGTCAAGTGTCAGGATGCTGATCAGGTTAACAGAGTTTCTACATGAGGTATAACAGCATCCTGACATTAGTACAAGAGGTATAGGTCATCGCACAAACGCACCTCAAAACACAGTTTGGCCTGTTTTACACGATGAAGGATTACATCCATTCTGTATGCAGCATGTAGAAGCTTTGCAACCTGTCGATTTTCGTGCATACGTCAAATCTGCACGTTGGTTCCTACATCAGAGAAGCGTTGAACTGGGATTTCCGGCACATGTGCTTTTTACAGATGTAGTCATGTTTACCTGCGAGGAGTCCTCACAGTATGCATGTATGGGCCAGTAGTAATCTGCATGCAACAAGGCAACATTCCTAACAGCAATGCTTCTCAGTCAATGTATGGGTGGATATCATCCACGACTACTTGATTAGGCTACATTCGTTTGGGCTGGTAAGTCCAAATGCGGCCAATAACTTTTGAACCAAGACAGATATTGCAAAGAAAGTTAGATATTAGTTAATAAAATGACTATGTACTATCAGACGAGATGAACAGCAGCGCTCCTGGTGGCGAATTGAGGAAGTTAAAAATTTTATTTTGAAAAATAATAAAGATAGCGAAATATAACAAACAGTTATTTCGACACTGGCGTAAGGTTTAAAAACACGACGTTTCGGGAGCCAACTGCTCCCTTTGTCAAGTGAAGGCAGAATGCGAAAGGCAGATAGCGAAATATTTTCAATTAGAAAGTCGTAAACCATCCTTCAGTTAGTAAAAAAAGAAATACGGCTCACATTCCGTATGTGCACGTACTGTCACAAAGTGAGGTGTTCCGGATGTTTCAATGCATAGCTTTCAGTTAATGCTTTCTAGAGCTTTAGAGGTTGGGTTGAAATTCTTAAAGAAAAGAAACCATAGTCTCTCTTTTATAAGAACTTCAACTGAACTCTTAAAACACCAGAAAAAATTAACTGAAAGTATTGCCTTGAAACTTCTGGAACACCTCACTTTGTGGCAGTATGTGTACATATTGCATGTGAGTCGTATACATTTTCCTACTAACTGTAGGATGCTCTACAACTTTCTAATTGAAAATATTTCCTCATCTTCATTATTTTTCGAAATAAAATTTTTAACTTCCTCAATTCGCCACCAGGCACGCTGCTATTCATCTCATCTGATAGTGCATAGTCATTTTACTATACCAATACCTAACTTTTGGTGCAATATCTGTCTTGGTTCAAAAGTTATTAGCCGCATTCACACTTTCCTAGGAACCCTGCATATATATATATATATGCGTGTGTCTGTACTTACGTATATATACACATATATACACATGCAGAATAGCTAAAAAGAAACTTTGCTAACTTAAAGAGCTCCAAGGATGACAGCTATAATAGAATTTAATTGAAATTTAGAATCCTAGGGTTTCTTAGAATGTGCAACCATTAATCAATTAGAATGTGCCCTCTCAATAGGGCACTATCCCACAACCTTCCACTTGCCAGGCGGGTACTCTACCAACTAGTACCCGCCCGGCAAATGGGAAGTTGTGTGATCGTGTCCCACTGAACGCAAAAACATTTCTTTCTTCGCGAATGTTTCACCATCTAACCACACCACACCATAACATCATCATTAATATTACTAAGCCTAAAAGACGTTGATAAAAATTATTGCTTTATTTAATCTACATCAGGGATGTACCAACATTTTGAAGAGTAGGGGGGGGCAAGAGATGTTTTATGGTGACAAACTGGTAGTGCAATCTATTGCCATAAATTCCAAACAGTTATTATAAAATGTTAATTAGATAAAAATAATTGTTAATTAGTTAATTAAATAGTTAAAATAATGAATTACAAAACAACAACCATTTGAATGATTTACAATTTTACTGATTTCGCAGAGCACCAGGCTTTAAGATCGATGGTTTCACAAAGAAAGTAATATGTACAGGTAAAGAGAGACTAAATTTTTTTTAACAATAGGTATGCTAGGTGGCACTGTCAAAGTATTATTGACGATATGGTGCCGACATTTATTGACAGAAAATGAAATTAGAATCTAAGTTTCTTTCAGCTTTGCTACATTAGTGGCAATGTGCAATGATATTTTTGACGTTAAAATTTTAATAGTATTCCTCAATAGTGAGAGGGAGAATTATGTCTTTCGCCCCTCCTCTTCCGCGATTGGGGCGAAAAAACCCTACAACACTGTTGGCACGTGCCTGATTAAATGTTAATTCATGAATTAAATAATTCAAATAAAATTAATCACAAAACAACAACCATTTAAGCGATTTACTATTTTACTGATTTCACAGAGCCCTACGCTTTAAGATCAGTGATTTAACTAAGACCGAAAGAAAATGTACACATTAAGAGATGACATTTTTTTTAAATATGAGATACGCCAAGGATCTCTGTCAAAGCAATATTATTGATGTTATGGTGCCGACATCTATTGGCAGGAAATGAAATCAGAATTCAAAGTTGTTCCACTCCACTACATTAGTAGTGATGTTTAATGTTACTTTTGAAGTTAAAATTTTAAGAGTGTTTCTCAAAAGTGAGGGGGCAAAATATACCTTTCGCCCCCACCTTCAAAACTGGAAGGCAAAACCCTGCTGCCCCCCCTTTGGCATGTGCCTGATGTCAAACATGCTGTAACATACTATCAAGTGCTAACTCAGTGACTATCAAACTTAATAACTGTCCATCTTGAGAATATGTCCACCAGCTGCCAATCAACGAACCACAGTGTTTAGTCTCAAAGCTGTCTCTCTAGGAGTTGCTACGATGACGCTTTGTATTCGAGCCCGGGGAGATCCCGTTTAGTTCAACTGCCAGGAAGATACTGATGCCAACCAAAAACGTCAAAAACCCTATAGCATTCTTTCTCCTGTTTTCATTGAACACCTGCCCTCACGTGACCTACAGACGCTCCTAACATTCCACAGTTGTGGACGGTTGAAATGTAATTTTTTGCATTCGCATTGACAGAGGTTTTTTTTACAATGTAAAATATGCTGGCCGTTGTACGATAACATAGTCCTTCTTGGGCACGGCAACAGATAGGGCACCCTCTTCTGTATAAGCATCGACTTTGCTCCTATTGATATGCAGTGCTTGAAAATAGTCCCTTATTTGCATATGCGCGTCTCAGACAAAATTCATGTTCCATCCTTCTATACCTTCTATTTTATCACACATAGCTGTAACCTTCCTTGCTTACTCTCCACTGAAAAGGCTGTTGTGTTGAGGAATTTTCATGCAGGTGGCCGGGATTTCCCTTTAGAAAGGGAGATGGGAGAAGTTAAAATAACAAAGAAATAATGAACGCTCAAACCCCAAAATTTCACTATCCACTATACAAAAAATTCGTTAACGAAACAGTTAAAATTTTATGAGTGTTTCTTAAAAGTAGGGGACCTTCAAAACTGGAGGGCAAAAAAACCCTGCTGCCTTGTTGACACGTGCCTGATCTGCATAGTGTTTTACTTATATAAAAAAAAATTTATTGAAATCAAGAATGACATGTAAATTATAAATATAAAAACTTATGTATGAGACAGGTGAGACATTTGTAATGTTTTATTGTATTTGAAATTATGATGTTTTTTTTAGTTTACTTAATCTTTTCTCACCTTAATGTAAATTATTATTTTCTCATTTTAATTCAATTTAAAATAATGTTAATCACATGCTAAAAGTTTTAAATTGTCTAACTGCAAAGTGTCATGCCATATTTACAGTTGCTTAGGGAATTTGACTGGAAAAGTCGAGGAAATTTTTTCTCCAATGTGAGTGGGAACCCTGATTAAAACTTGTGGACAATGAATGGTATAATTAATCTGAGAAAAAAGGACACCGGTGTAATTATAATGATCTAGAAAAATTTAAATGACTTAGATGTGGGAGGGAAGAGGAACAAAATAAGAATTTACACAAGGGTATGAAAGGTAATGTTAAAAAGTGTATAAAAATAACTATAAATAAGGAATATGTTTGGATGTCTTGCAAAATGAGAATAATCGTAAATTTTCAAATATTTGGTGTGTAAATAATGTTGATTATGTAATTAATGTTGTTAAAGATAATAGTGGGTTTTTTTTTGTTGTTTTTTTTTTACAAAATGCAAATAGAGCTGAAATATCTAAGAATAAAAATATCTGGAAATCTGAAATTTTAGAAATAGATTTAGACAATGAGATATTAACAAATTACTTTTAAATTTGGATAACGAAATAAGAGTAAGTGATAGTACAATGGATGTCAATGAAAATGAGGTAGAAATGATTGAGCCTGACATGATTTTAATTATGTAAAACAGAAGTATGTTCCAAGAAACTCCAGAATCCTAAATTTCAGTTAAATACTTTCATTACTGCAAACCTCTGACAGAATTTCTTTTTGGCCGTCCTCTATATATGTATACATAAATATGTATATTTGTTGTAAGCTGAGTTTTGTTATTAAGGGCAATGACTTCTTTTGGAATTGTTCAAAATAAAATATTTAAATCACAAACTTATTTGTTTTCATTGTAAAATATGGCTTATTCTTCAGGGGCCATCTTTAACCTTAAATGTCTGATGATTTGTTTGGAAACCTGTTATGATACATATAAATTATTTATAATAATTATTTATAACAATTGCATGTGCAGCAAATTTAGACCTTGAAAACGCTCTACTCTGCTCCATTTCTAACCTAATCATTTTAATATTCTCCAAGTCTCAAAAATATTAATTGTAACTTTAGAGTTATATAGAAACATATGTATCAGCAATAAGTGTATATTGGTGGAATAAATTTATATTTTACTAGAATAAATAGAATATCTTACTGTGTAAGATATATTCTAGTTAACAAATTGAAATAAACTGAAAGTGAATTTCTATACTTCTCTGACATTAATCAGAAAATATACTGAAATAATGAAACTGGCATAATAAATTAATTTAGAGAATTACCTAACCTGTTTAACTCTAATTAAAACTATATCTTCATTGAAAAAGTTTCAGAAATATTGTCAAAGATCAAAGAAGGTAAGATTTGAAATCATTCTTGTACTTACTTCAGTCAAATAAAAATCCACATTTCAGAACCTACAAAAAGGTATTTTGCAATACTTATTTCTCTAATGTTAGAACTCATTAATTTTTTCTTTTTGTTCTGCTTTCTATTCAGATTGAAGATCTGGAGTGGATATGTTTTGCACTTAGAATTTTAGATGCACTGCTTAAAAATAGAAACAATAATCCAAATGAAAACCTTATACTCATGATTTTAAAACAATATGTAAATCAACTTGAAAAGGTATTATTGTTTTCATATTTTTTAGTTATTTTTAATATTTGCAATACCTGACATTTCTAAACTTTTCTGGTACAGTCGTGACTGTTGCTGACGTTGCATCATAAAATAAAGAAACAGATATTATATTTACATTTTAAACATTAGTTTTAATCTTATTGAATTATTTTCTATAAAATAATGCATAACTAGCATTATATGGTCAATATTATGTACTGAGCAATAATTAAATTCTGAATAATGAAATAGACATAGGTCCCTAGCATAAAAATGTTATTGAATACATGCTAGTAGTACTTTGAGATGTAGTAATGGCAATCCAAGGTAATTTCGATATTGATATAGAAACAACACATTATGGTAACTCACACAAGAAACACAATAATCACCTTGAGGAAGACATCTCTCCCTAATTAGATAAAAGTGCGTTTAGAGGGATTAATCATAAAAATAATTTTTGTTGCGTCTACTATTGTATGAATAAAACTAGAATCCATCTTTGTATGTACAGGGCTAATAAAATTAAAGTTCCCCTATTTAGATGGCTCTGAAGTGCATTCTAAGGCTCCCAAAGGAAAGAAATTTGGTCAACAGATAATTTTAGTGATTACCAACTTTAAAGTAATAGGGAAAAATGTTGCTAAACAGAAAAAAAAACATTAATTTGAACATGTGTAATTTTATGAAGCATTTGCTGCATCTTCAAAATACAGTCATTAAACTAAAAGTCATTAATTAGAAAATTAAACATTCCATTTGCCCAATTGCAATTAAGGAGTGTAATTTTGTAAACTTTTGAAAATTTTTAAGTACTCAGGACAAAAAATATCTATTTTTGTACTCTTGAGGTTCACAAAGTTCCCTGAATTTTTAAGCCATGTGGTGGTGCAATGGTAACATATTTACCTAATGTGTTATCCTGGGTTTGTCTCCTATCTGTGCTAAAAATAAAAGAACATTTTCTAACTGTTCGCCATAGTCCAGGAGTTATTTCCCTAGGCCTTAAGAAGTTTGGATTGTTCGAATAATTGTAGGTCCTAGTGCAGCATAGACCTTGCTGTCCTTGTGCTGTAAAATTCACAAACTTAATTTCTGATTAAATTCCACCATCTCCTCATGTATGAAATGTCAGTTCCACAATAACACTTATATTTTCTCAAAAAAAAAAATGGAATTCACTATATACACCGTCAGAAAATGAAAAAAGAACACCAAGAAGGAATTGCTGGATGGTTATGAAATTTGCATATGTTAATGGGATGGAGCACAAGTAGGCGTGATCTTAATTTTAGGATCAACCAGTTGTTACTCACACCAAAACATGCTATAACATGCAAATTATAGTTGTGGTATTTAAGGAGAAGGGCAAAGTGGACGTGATCAGTCGTCGAATTATAGATACTTGCGAAGACTCTAAAGAAGCTACAATGCCTGGTCGTGGAAGACCTATACAATTTCAGTAGTTATCGAACTTTGAGAGAGGTCGTCTAGTGGGATTCCATGAGGCCGGTTGGTCGTATCGTCGTATTGCGGAGCGAATTAGACGGGAAGTATAGGTGGTGGTACGATGGTAGCGTAGATGGTTCAAAGAACATTCCCACACAAGAAGACATGGAACCAGGACTCACAGACAGATTGATGAACGGACAGATTGACGCATAAGAAGAGCGGGGTTGTCAAGCAGAACATTCCCTGCGGCTCAAATTCGAGCTGCCGTTTCACCTGAGGTGACGGTGTGAACAATCAGCAATTGTCTGCTGAAAGCAAGACTATGTATACGTGTACCTCTGGCATGTGTACCTGTGACTTCAACCTAAGGTCAAGAACATCTGCAGTGGTGCCGACAACGTCTGCACTGGAGAGCACACTAGCGATCTGTCGTTTTCAGCGATGAAAGCGATTTTGTTTGGGAGCCTCAGATGGCCGTATGCTTATTCGCAGACGCACAGGGGAGCCTCTCCACCCTTCTTGCATCCGCCATTGACACGCATGGCCTACACCTGGTCTCCTGGAAAGGGGAGCGATCAGTTATCACTCCCGTACAGAACTAGTGTTTGTACCAAGTACGTTAAACAGCATTTGGTATATCAGAATTATCATTCAGCCTGTTGTTGTCCCATTTCTAAGGTTAGTTCATAATGGCGTCTTCCAGCATGACAATGCCCGCCCACACACAGCTCGTACAACGTAACATGCACTTCAAGATATCAGACAATTTCCATGACCTGCACATTCACTTGACTTTTTCCCATCGAGCAAATGTGGAATTTTATGTGACAACGACCAACCGGCCTCAAAAAGTCCCATTAGACCACCTCCCTCAAATTTCGTTAACTGCTGAAATTTTACACGTCTTCCACGTCCAGAGATTGTAGCTTCTTCAGAGTCTTCGCAAGTGTCTATAATTCGATGACTAATCATATCCACTTCGCCCTTCTCCTTAAATACCACCGACTATAATTTGCATATTATAGCATGTTTTGGCGTAAGCGTTAACTGGTTGATCCTGAAATTAAAATCACGCTTATGTGTGCTCCGCTGCATTAACATATGTAAATTTCATAACCATCCAGCAATTTCTTCTTCGTGTTCTTTTCTCATTTTCTGGCAGTGTCTATAAAATTGTAAATATATGAAGTGCATGTATTTGTGGAGTGGGAGGGGTCATGCTGAGAAAGATTTAACTCTTGCCAAAAAAAATCCACGATGCCCTTGACAGAACACAGCTATGTGAAGTTTGAAAACCTTAGGGATTTGATGACCTTAGTGTTTTATTTCAAACAAGGATGTCTTTATGCTTAATAAAAGTTTTAAAAAAATCTTTCTCTAAACTCAAAGATGAAAATTTTAATTTAAATGAAGTAATAATAATCCGAACCATAAAAATGAAAAGAAAACTAGAATTATCATTGTTGCATGTACTTCCATTTCCACAAATATGACACTTTTCTTTCAAGCACCAGTAATTGAGAAAATGCATGACATACTGGTTGTTTGGATTTATGATATTAGTAAAAAATAGACCCTACTAATGACAATGCTACAAAAGGCAATGAAAATGTATAACCATTTAAAAAAAGTGAGAATCTTCTGTAGGTTCAGAGTCTGTTAGAAAATGTTAGTTTGGGTGATTTAAAAACCATTTTTCATTCCATTATATACAAATTCAAGAGTAAAGGGCATTCTGTAATAATGGATCTGTCATAATAATCTGTCTGTAATAAGGACCCATAGGAATTTCAGATAATTATTGAAGAGCATGGACACACACTATATCAAGTTTTCATTGCTAATGAGGCATGTCTTTGGCATAAACAGTATGCCCAACGAGCATTTAATTAAAAAACCCCAAAGAAAACTGCATCAGGTTTTAAGGCCAAAAAAAAAAAATAATAATAAATAATTACATGCTGTAATGAAATTTGATCAAGAAATTATATACATTTAAAAATCATCAGACATTAGAAATATAGTGGGTTTTGGAAAAAATTGATTCTTTATGTGTTGAATTGATGAAGGCATGAAAACACTTGTCGATTATGGACTTTAAAATCATAGTTACATTTTCTCAAGGAAGTCAAAACATCAATATTAAATGTGTATTGGAATATATTATGTGTCTGGAGTCAGATTATTCAAGAAATTTGGGCAAACTGGTAGAAAATAGAATCCAGAATAGTATAACTTGTTAAATTTGCAGTATAGTATAAGATTTTAATGATCATAGCTATTGAAAGTGGGAACTGGAAAAGTAGCCCCTTCCATTTTGCCCCTGCAGGTAATACACCTAATTTTTTAATAATTTATTTTGTTTTAATAGAATAAATGCACATTACTGTTGTCTAAAACTTTCAATTATGTGTAATTCCTCTAAGGTAATCTGGCACGTTACAATTTTGAAAATCTTGATTCTAGCAGAAATTGTATCATACTTCTTATTTTCTTTATTGTCTGAATTACTGGCAATTACTTGTGTATTTTCAAAATTGTGCAGTCCGTGTTTCTTTAAAACATCAATGAATCAGTAAATATTTGAGAATAAAGTGGCGCAAATTTCCTGAAATCCCCTATGCCACCCCTTCATACTTCTGTTGGTATGTTGCTGATCATTCCATGCTCGTATGTAAATGTTTCATAATTTGATGGCAAAAATGAATAATTACTGACCTCCATTGTTACCTTCTGTGTCTTCAGAGTAGTTCTCAATCACCATAGCTTTAATGGGGAAGTCACCAGCTTCAACTGAATCTTCAAGTGCTTGAATAATGTTAGCAGGGGGAATGAATGCCAATACTGGAATTATTTGGATCCAACAAGCAAATTCAGGATCTTGTTCAAATCAGGCTTTTAAATGTTCATTTTGTACTTTTCACCAAACTCTTTGAGAAAGATGAAAAAAACAACCAATATTTACAGTACCAGGACATTTTTGTTGAAAGGCTTGGGTGGCATCTGGTTGGAGAGCAAGTTGTAAGTTTTTAACTTCTTGAAGCAACTTGACATATATGGCGCAAGTTTTTTTGGCAGAAGCACATAGAACACTGGAGTAACTGCATTTTGAATTGTATAAAACTACTTGCAATGTGCAGGTTACTATTCTAAAGGTTCTATCAAAAAATTACTCATGGCTACACATCAATAACTGAAGATTGTTACTAGTGAAAAAAAAAAAAATAACCATGAGGTTCAGGGGCAATTCATCCTGAGAATCATGCGTCAAAACTGTTGTACATTGTCATCCATAATTATTTCTTAATAATTTTGTGGAATTACTAGGTCCTGGAAATTGCATAGTAAAACAGCAGTGTGTCAGTGTTGCATCAAACATGACAAATGTTCATTTAAATGAACCCTTTTTAGGAAGTAATGCCATGACAGCGGCTGGAGCTTCTGTAATTACTGATGCAACGATTTGCTCTGGCTGTTCATTCATGGTTGTTACATGTTGTCGTATTTAACCAATCAATTACAATGCTTCCAACCTTGCAGCTTGAGTTGCATAGTTATGTTTAACTATAACTTTCATAATTGGCCCTTCCAAACATTCTTTTTGCAGGTGGAGCATTTTTTACAAACCCAGATTCCATGTTGTTCATCTACAGTTTGCTGTGAAAACACCTGAATGCGGCTATGATCATCTACCAATTTTCTTTTGTCTCTTATTGCTGGAACACTTTTTGCTTTCGTACACACAGAATTGACCAATCAAAATGTAAAAATAATATGCAGATATAATAATTAAATTGGACTGCCTTCAATTTTGAGCTTGTTCTCGCGATGCACCACGGATAATGAGGTGGCAAAAGCAGCAAACGTGCACTGCTCATTGCACCAAAAAATGTGAGAAGAGCCAGATGCAGTAATTCTTATTGTTTGAATTTAGACAAATCGGAACAAGATTCACTTATTACTGTAAAGACTTTTATAGGATTAATCACTATTCCCTCCCCCATGTCTGTCACGAACCATGTAACTATCACCCTCATGGTTAAATATGTATTTCTTCTATTGTGAAAAGGTTAACAGTTCCAATTAATCCTCTCACAATGGAAAGAGAACCCTGAAGACATACAAAAGGAGAAAAAATAGTTTAGAAACTGCATGACAATTTGTAAACGAATGTCATTTTAAAATTTGTTCGTAAAAGTTAGTTATCAGAAGTTCAGTTTGAGTAATCGAGAGAGTTTAACATTAAATCTTCACTAACAGGGCTGGGAATTCAACAAAAATTTTAGTTATCGAGAGTTGTCTGTATTTTTGTAACTTACTCATCTACAATGGGTGAAATGTACAGCAAAGCGATATGAAGAGCCACTTTTCCGTAAACCATTCGAGGTACTCAAGTATTACTGGTTCAATGGAGACTGGCAAAACAAATTTGACAAAAATGACATCAGAAGTAAGCCAAGTTAATTTAAAAGGTAACAGCACAGATGAAAGTTCTGAAGCTATGATTTTACACTAAGGCACATAGGAAGGTGTACTCTTATCCAAACAATTAGAATCTGTTATGCAGGATGTTCAAAATTTTTTGGATACATTACAAAATTATGTAAAGGTAAATCTATGAGCAGTAGCTGCTTTTCTGTGTCATATATTGTTAACATGGTTTCTAACTTCTTAGTTTGCAGAATTGTTATTCCCAGAATCTGATAGGTGACCTGATGAGGATTTTATGACGAATTCACAATCAGTAGTCGTGTCATCCTTATCAAGGGTGGACTGGGCCAGGTCGCCCTCATGGGCTATAGGACTCGCGTCCTCAGATAATCCAAGGTATGCGCCCTTTGAGAGGACCCAGTCCACCCCTGATCCATACAGCAGAACGTGATGTGTATGTTATGGCTTGCGGAATTAAGGTCTGTCATTAATGTTAAAAGACGGTACCATTTAGAATATGGTTGTAATACTCCATTAGGTTGTAATTCTCCTTTCATGAAAAAAAAGATAAAAAATAGTGTAAAAACTACAGAGGCATAAGTGTATTACACACAATTATGAGAAATGTAGGAAGAATTTTAAGCGACAAAACTGAAGAAAAATTTGCAGCTAGTGAAGAACAGGATGGTTTCACAAGAGGGAAATCATGTATTGACAACATCTTCATGAGACAGTTACTTGGAAAAAATAGAGAGCATAATAAAAAGGTACGTATAGCCATTATTGATTTAGAGAAGGCATATGATAATATCTCACACTTGACACTTAGGAAATATGTGTAGAGATATGCCATCAACAGGAATATCGTTCTCGCAATAGATGATCTATACTGACAAAGCTTTGCCAGAGTTAAAATAGGAAATAATATTTCAGAGGCATTCCAAATTACAAAGGGGCTCAGACAGGGCTGCTGTATGTCACCCATACTTTTCAAGAGCTTTCTTCATCATGCTGTTAATAATTGGAACAGGAAATGTAGAGGTATGGGAATCCCAATAGGGATGAATTTTTACACTAATTTTTCTTTGCAGATGACCAAGTGCTTTTCGTAGAAGAAAAAGATAACATAGAATGTATGTTAAGAAAATTAAGTGAGGAATGTGACAAAGAAGGAATGGAAATTAACTTCATTAAAACTGAATATCTTGCAGTTGGGGATAATCACAAAGGGGAGCTGGTAGATGAGGACAAAAAAGTGAAGAGATGCTTTAAATTTAAATATTTGGGATCCATAGTAGAGGATGATGCAAGTAATAAACAGGATATTAAGAGCAGAATCTGTCTTGCTGGAAAGGCAATTTGTACACTACACCCACTATCTAGAACTAAGGAATATCCTTGGAAAAAAAATTGAATTAATTATTGAAAGTATACTTGTATATGGCAGTGAAACTTGGGCTATTACAAATAAATTAGGGCAAAAAAACATTAAGGCTGTCGAGATGGCCTTTCAGTGTAAGTGTTGCTAAAAAAGCAAGAACAGACAAAGAAATTACACTATTTTGAGGTTAGTAGAAATAATAAAACCATTGAGAGAAAAATCCAATAAATGCACTTAGATGGTTTGGATATGTTATGAGAATGAGCAGTGATAGATGACCAAAAATTTTGTAGTATGTGCGAGAGAGGAGAAGTGGGAGAACATGAAAAGCATGGATGGCCAGGCATACAAGATGCAATTGAAAAAGAGGAATATTGATATAAACACTTGGAGGCACAGAGATCAATTGAAGAAATGCACTGCAACTGCATGATGGAGGGTAACCCCATAAGGGGAAAAGGCTCTGTGAAGTGACTGAACTGTAATCTTCCAACAAATTCAATTAAGAGGTAGATGAAAAAGTTTAAAGAAACTGTCAGTGTGAAACATTGTGAACGAACCGGTATGCCTGGCATAAGTGGTGAGACTGTTGACGAAGTTAATGAAAGTTTCCGGTAAAGTCCCAAGAAATCTATTCGTAAATTGAGCAGAGAACTGTGTATTCTAAAATCGACAGTTCGTTATACCTTTCACAAGAAATTAAAGCTTCGTGCTTATAAAATTTAAAGAGTGCAAAAGGTGCATGCAAATGATCACACTGTGTGATAGGATTTTGCCGTGGATATGCTTAATCGAGTTGAAAACTGTGAAAAATTTCTCAGTACCGTTATTTTTAGTGATGAATCCACGTTTCATTTATCAGGTACTGTGAATCTTCATGACTGTAGGATATGGGGCAGTGAATTACCTTATGCTGCTATTGAACTGGAACATGATTCTCCAAAAGTTGATATGTGGTGCGCCCTATGAAAAGGAGGAGCAACTGGGCCTTCTGTGTAAAGACCATAAATGGTGACATCTACTTGGATATGTTAGACACTTGTGCTATATCAAGATCAAAAGATATGATATCGTTTTCCAATAAGATGATGTGCTTTCGCATTGGTCAACGTGTGTACATAATTGCCTAAATGAACATTTCCCTAAAAGATAGATCGTTTGTGATGGTCCCATTCCATGACCTCCTCACTCTCCTGACATGGGCACCCACAGGATCATATGCAAGGGGGTGCATCCAGCAAAATTCCAATTGAATAATGATGTTGCACTCGGTCAATAGAACGTTCAACACATGGCGCTGTTAGACGTCGGTAAATCGGGCAGCTTTTGTACGGGCAGAACGATGATTGGGACTCCAGTCCAGTTTTGCTAACCTGTTCAAAGAAAATTTCCCTCAAAGGAAGGCAAAATTTCCCACACCAGATCGAAATTTCTCCTTTTTTTTATATATATATATAAATGAGAAAACGCCTTACTATGTGTTCTCATATTTAGATGCCTACACGCATCTTTCGATGCAAAACGGTACGAAAATTATAGCGTACAATTCCTACAACTATATATTGTGACTAATAAATGTAAATTTTTATCTATTTAAATTTGGAGGGTTTTTTTCCCCCAAGAGTATTGATTTTGCAACATATCCCTTTTTAACAACGACTACTTCAATATATGTGTGTGTATTTAGTTCATTGAGCAAATTAATAAGATATATATTCATTTAAAAAATTGCTGCTCCAATTATGCCCAATACAGATCTGCCTTTTTGTGTAGCTTCAAATGATTGTTTTTGATTGGAATAACGAGCGAATTACTGCTACCATATTCAAAGCGACCTGTTGAATGGGACAAACTTGTGTTAGTGGAGATGAAAAAATAAGATGATTTTAAAAAATACTCTTGCCTTAATCTCTGTCAGCTATTTTGCGGAGAAAAGATTGTTTTTACAGCTTTAAAAACATTGCGATAAGTAGGAACGAAGTTGACGACATTGTGACCAAAGGGTGAGATTATTATGCAGTGACGCCCAATTATTCAAAGAAAAGTTTAATACAACCAAACAAACCATTTTTTAACACCAAATTGCTTTTTATTACGTACACCACCATCTCAATAGTGGTTAATCATCACTATAAAAAAAAACGAAGCAAAATAAACTGAGTTAAATTTAGAGTAGTTTACTACTTCTTTAGGAGATTTCCTAATTATACGTGTGCATGCATTTATTTAAAAAAAAGTGGAAAATTTTTTCTATCATATCGAATGCGATGAAATTTCCCACAGTTTGGTAGTTTTTGTTATTTTTTCCCTTTTTCCCCACAACGTTAAAATTTTAACAAAATTCCCCTCATCCATGGGAAATTTCCCACAGGTTAGCAACACTGCTCCAGTCTTCCTGCATTCGCTGGGCTGTTTGACGGATGCTGGCTGAGTGTGTAGTTACTTAAGAGCGTGTTTGTTCGCGTTGAATATAAGTTGTTTTCGCTGATTGTAAATGTATTCTCGTGTGCTGTATTCTGTTTATTTTGTGAAAAGCAAGTAATCAAGTAAAATGTACACGAAAAACAGTACACAACTTCTTTTTTTTTTCTTGTGGATTCAGTCATTTTTTTTCCTTTTTCCAGAAGCTAAGGGGATACAAATACACCCCCATGCGGATGCCCATGTCTCCTGATTTAACTCCATTGTTGTTTTTTATGTGTGGTTATGTGAAAAATTGTGCCTATCAAATGCTATATAATAATTTGCAGGAACTGAAGCAGTATATCACAGCTGCTATTAATTCTATAACTCCTCAGATGCTTGCCAATACGCGGCATGAAATCAAATATCCCTTAGATGTACTATTAGCAACATAAAGGTGTAAAGTGCCCATTATCTACAAAGATTCAAACTTAATGTTTTTTCTTTATCCCAAAAAAATCCCCCCTTCATGAGAATAATTTTACTGTGAACCACATTCAAATATACCAATTCCTTCAATTTTTATGAATTTTTGAAATGTTTACGAACTTACGAGACACCCAGTATTTCATAACAGGAAATGTATTCTTATTTGATTGGGCTTAGTAGTGAAGAGGAAAAAGGTTAAATGAACATATACATTTTTTTTAAATACAGGGCAGCTTATAATTAAACTCTCCCCATTCAAACCTCTTTCTGTATCTTTTACTAATAAATATAATGATGATAATAAAATGACATCAAAATTTATATTGGATTAGCCAAGATCAGTTGAATATGGCGGATGCATGAAAACATTCCAGTTCTGCTCTCCCAATTTTAACCCAGTCCACAAAAATATGTATGGTCTCACATTGCCTTGGTGGGAAAATACTCCTTTTCTTTTAGCTAATTCTGGTCATTTTTCTTTTATATTTTACTTCAGTCAATCTAATTGGGAACAATATTTCTCATAATTGAAAGAGATGTTTCGATTGCAAATAGCAGTAACACATATGTAATAAAGCATTAATTTCTACTCCCACTATAAGTGTAGCATGATTTTCTTGAGGTATAAACCAACCTTGGAAGTAATTAATGTAGCTGATCCTTGCTTAATCCATTGTCTTTGTTGTTCCACATTATAACCATTAAATTATTATAGAGTTACATTTATTGTGTTGTTTTTATAAGTATTTATTATTATTTAGCATAATATTAGCTAAGTTTTATAAGTATTCATTATTATTAACTAGCTGTATGTTAATGTTGCATTAGTTTACCATTTTAAACAGGGTGTCTACGGATTTGGAAAGCATGGAAAACCTAGAAAAGTTTGGGAAGTTTTTCTGACTGGAAAAGTCAGGGAAATTGGAAATACAAAGGCCCAAGTCAGGGAAATTTGAAATTCATTGTTATAATAAATAGCTAATTAAAATAACTTTCCTAAACTGTGCTTTTTGTACCACATTGCCTACTGAAAATTTTGAAAAACTTCTACTTTTAACTAAATTTTTCCAAGGATGATCATTTTGCACCAAAACTAATATAATTTATATAAAATTATTAAGCCTATATATTTCTCAGGAGAAAATGTTTGCCAAATATAACTAAAATTTGAAAGCAAGAAAGAAAAGGTGTTTTTAGCCAAACTATTTAATCGGTAAGGGATTTTGATCATACCAATCTCCTTTTCCTTATATATAGTCATACACATTTTAAATGAAATAGAAGATGAAGCATCAGCTTTGCGATTATATAGTTAAACTCTTTTATAATAAACTTGAAAAGGGCCAAATGGAAATGTTGCTGTAAATATTTAATTAGTGCAAGTTTTTAGTGTAAAGAAATACACTTTTTAATACAGCTTTTGAATTTGTAAATTCACTATAATTGAGTTATAAATGGCTTTGGGGTGTGCATTAGTAAATTTTATTGTCTTTAAACTTATTTTTATTACGCAAATTTTAATGCGTTGTGTGTTGTTTACTGTAATTAGCGACTGGAAATCGATTAAGATTTGGTCTGGAAACCTGGAAAAGTCAAGAAGTTTTAAAGAGAATTTGGATAGACACCCTATTTAAAGTACTAAACTGATGTATTGTTAAATGTAAACTGCCTTAGCCGAAGTTTATTTTTATCATTAATTTTTTAATATATTCGTAGGATTTTCAAGCTATTAATCAAGTTCAATTTTGGTGTTTTATTGGTAAAATTGCATTATGTGCCGAAAAGAAAAGCGTAGCCAGTGAATACATTGCAACTATAATGCAGAAGGTTATTGGAAATACATGCTTAACTCTTTCCTTTAAAAAGCCAAGATTTGTTAAGTAAATATTGTGATTTACGCTTATTTAAAATATCCTGTTTTTATGATGTAAAGCAGCGGTTCCCAGCCTGGGAGTCGCCGCAATTATTTTTATAAGGAATTTCATACCAAATGTTTCCAACGCTTTTATATTTCAACATGGCTACACACATTGCAATATTCTACTAATGGTTGTTAACTTTATATCTATAATATACATTAATATAAATTAATATGCATAATTATTATGGTATATTGGCCCAGGCTCCCAAGCCGAAACACTATATTCGCCATGGGCTTTTCCCTGTGCTGCACTTGAAGTATTGAAAGAAAGGAAACTTAACATGTTTAATTTCAAAATTAGCAAAATGCTAAAATTGTGTCTTTTTACACTGATGTTTTCATCTTGCATGTTTAGTTTCATCGCTTAAACTAAAATATTATATAAATTAAGCTTTACTTTATATTGCTTGTATACTCTTAATTGTTTTTTGGTATCCGTCAGTATACTTTGGCAGCTCTCACATTGCGGGTTCCAATGAGATTATTAGTTTTGCTTTCACTGCTTCTTGTCAAATTAAATTTATTTATTAATAAATTAACTTAAACATTTAAATTATTAATAAAATATTATTTCAGTAGGATGAATTTCTGCATTTCTTTAAAACTTATAACTGCAATGTATATAATTAATATAATTTTATATTTAATGTGTTTTCTTTACTCTGTTAAAAATGCTTTTATTATACAAATGTGTCGGCGGCGGACAGAGGGGTCGCAGATCTTTTGGTTACTATAAAAGGAGGTCGCAACTTGAAAAAGGTTGAGAACCACTGATGTAGAGAACGGAATTATTCATTTGTTCATAATAGGTTTTCCTGTTATGAACAGGAATAGGAAGATTTATGGAATTTCTGAAATGCATGTATATATTTTAAATTACAATGAACAATGAATTATATAACCCAATGGTGGATTTAGGAAATTGCGTGCCCTAGGCACGGACTGTATAGCTGTCCTCTTCCTCCCTGATGAAGAAACAAAGAAATACTTAGCTTTAAAAAAAAAAGAAAAAAATACGAATATTGTACTCATAACTTTTCCTTATGTGACAGTGATTTTTACATAATTATTCAAATGACTACTTTAACTAATAATTTTATATAATAATTTATTTTTGGGTTCTCAGCTGTTATGCTTAGACAAGTGCCTTATTTACCTACTTAGAAATCTGCTACTGATGTAACCACTTGCATTTCAGTATGTGTGAAAGAATAAGCATTGAAAGAAGCATTCATTCTGAAATATAAAACTTGAAGCCACAGAAATCTGCTACTCATACACTGAGTGGCTACTTTATTATGACCCCCTTGTTAATGTTTTGTTGGACCACCTTTTGCCTTTAATACAGCATTAATTCTTCTTTGCATGGACTCTACGAGATGTTGATAGGTCGTTCGTGGAATCTGAGACCATGCTTGATAAATAGCACTTTCTAGTAGTGTGAGATTGGATGGTTGTGGATTTGGATGTCTGTTGGCTCTTTCAACTTCATCCCACAAATGCTCAATGGGATTGAGATCTGGGGATTGTGGGGTCTACCTAAGCACAGTAAACTCTTCTTCATGTTCCTCAAACCAATCCTGTACAATACCAGCACTGTGGCTAATGCATTATCTTGTTAAAAGTAGCCATCGAGAATTGTGATAAACCATCAACATAACAGTGTGTACTTGGTGAGGAATGATGTTTAGATATGACGTCTTATCTCCACACCATCACGTTGTCTCCACCAGCTTGAAGGGTTGTAGCAATGCAGTTAGTGTGCATGCTTTCATGTTTTTTCCACCAAATTCTCACTCCTCTATCTGCGTGGTGTAACTGAAAACATGATTCATTGGACCATATAACTTACTTCTAATTATCCACTGTCCAATCCTTGGGCTCCATTGCGAATTTGAGATGTTTTATCTTGTTAGCTACAGACAACAACGGTGTTTGAACTGGCCTTTGGCTTCCATATCCCATACGATGCGTTGTATGATGAACAGTACATTCAGAGATAGTTTGAGATGATCCTTGATTAACATCTGCTGCAATTTGTTGCACTGTTATCCTTCTGTTACCTTTTGCAAGTCTGGAGACTCTCCGTTCTGCCTGAACATTCACTAATAGGTGATGACCATAAGTTGCATGTTGAAACCCAGTTTTTTGCCTGACAGTCCAGTCTTTAAACACTTTAACTACATCTGCTCTTGAACATTTCACAGATGCAGCAGTTTCACCGATATTCACTCCATGGCTTCAAGCTTCTAGAATCATCCTGATCAAGTCTGTCAAATCATGTTTTTCCCCCATATGTTCACAAACAAATCACCTATACTACTGTCTAAGGAACTACGCTTTCCCTTTTTTTATACTAGCCTAGCCCTCTAGCTGCAACAGTATTACGTCGTAGCTAATTTGCTTAATATTGTCAGGTGGTCATAATAAAGTGGCCACTCAGTGTATAACCACTTGAATTTCAGTGTGTAAAAGAATGAGCATTGAGAGTGGCATTCATGCTGAAGTATAAAACTTTAGGCCACTAAACCAGGGGTGGGGAACCTTCAGCCTTAAACCACATGTGGCCTTTTAGGCCCGTAAGTGTGACCTTTTGGATGAATCCGAATTTTGCAAACCAAATCCTTTTATTTTTATTAATGTGATTTTGTTCATCTTATTTTTTATTTATTTACTTTATTTTTATTATCCAAAGTCAGTAGTTTCCAACGTGGAGATCACAAACAGGTTTTTGGGGGGTCGACGCCACTATTTTTAATTGCAATTATTTTTATAAGGAAGCCAAATGTTTCCAATGCTTTTATATTTCAACATGGCTACACATATTGCAATATTCTACTAATGGTTGTTAACTTAATATATATAATTAATATAATAAAACATAATTAATATAATATAATTTTCTATTTAATGTGTTTCCTTTACTTCGTTAAAAATGCTTTTATTATGCAAATGTAGTGACAGCAGACAGGGAGGGGCCACAAGTCTTTTGGTTACTATAAAAGGGGGTCGCGGATTACTTGGCTACTATAAAAATGGGTCGCAGCTTGAAAAAGGTTGGGACCCACCGTCTTAAATGAACATATTTAAAATACCAAAGATAAAAGAAGTATAGTAAGCATAATCTAAAAATTCAATTTTTAGAGTAAAGGTCAAAAAAATTTAAATATTTATCCACAGAAACATGTTTTGTTACATATTACTAAACAATGATATTGATAGTAAAGAAAGCCAGAAAGTATATGTATGTGTTAATTATTAAGAGCCATTATTTTGAAATTCAGACAAAGTGAAATAGTTGTGTTTTTTGTGATTGGCTGGATTTTTTTTTATGATGAAGTAGATCATGGGAAATGAACACTGAAATTTTGAAACCATGAAAAAATGTTGCCTCCCCTGTAGAAAATGTCAAATTTCGAGGTCGCACATCTCGCTTTTCGTAAAAAGTGAATTGTGAGTATGGAGTGCTGTAACTTTAGAAAGAAACAACACACCAGCTTTCTGTTTTCATATTCTGTTACGACAACACTGTCTTCTTATATTCATTTGTTTCCATTGTAACTTGTTGCTTTGCATTGTTATACTGCAACAAAAAGTGTGCAAAATGTCGTTTTTGCCTGTTTTCTGCCCTTATTATCTTGGTTAAGCAACAGCATCCCAATAAATTGTTTACTGAACATGAGATCTCACTATTAGGACACTCTAACTTACATATCAGTTTACTGGGATATTGATATTGTTAGCAGATATTAATCAGTTAAATATTCAAAAATTGCAAAATCATCAACTTTATAATTAGGCCTATCTCAAAAAAGCATCAGTGCAAAATACAACGAAGTA
>QLNU02015360.1:206192189-206210374 GCA_006491805.2 Dysdera silvatica
AGCTTATTGAACATGTCTCGTGCAAGTCTGCCGATAATTAAAAACCGATTTCATTGTTGCTTTTTATGCTGATTTTGGCCTCAGGAAAATTAAAAACAGATTTTTCCTATCCGATGTGGTAAGACCTTGTCGCGGTGGATGGGCTTTCCACTAACAGTGCCATACTTGTTGAATGAATTGGATGTCTTTTTTTCAGTGAAAAAAAAAGAAAACGATACAGTCATGCACATTGAACAGTACAGTTGGTTTAACATGCAACTTATGCCATAGCCGTAGTATTGCGATTCAAATGTCACTTGTAGCCGAACCCATTTACGTTATGAGGCTTAAAGCGCCATCTATTGCTAAAATTTAGAACTATTTTTTTTCTTATGCTATACAATTTCCCCCTTCTTCGAGCGAATTCAGTTCATTTTTTCACAGCTTTTTGAAAGTTGAACTTTAATTATAATCACCCTGTGTGTGTATATCATCATCATCATCATCATCATATTCAACCATTATCTATCCACTGCTGGATGAAGGTCTCTCCAAATGCTTTCCACACAAGTCTATCCTGGGCCATTCGTTTCCACGTCACCCCAACCTGTTTTCTTATTTCATCCACCCATCTAGTTTGAGGACGTTTTCTAGGTCTTCGGTGGTCTCTTGGAATCCAGTTCAGAATTTCTGTTGTCCATCGTTGATCAGTTCTTCTTGCAATATGCCCAGCCCATCGCCATTTCAGCCCTTTTACTTTAACAATGATGTCCTCTACTCTAGTTTGCTCTCTCACCCAAGTGTTTCTTTTTCGATCTCTCCTAGTTATTCCAAGTATCATGGTTTCATGGGGCGACGATAAAATTGGCCGGTTCACAAACAGAATATCAAAACATTATGTTCCGAATAAACTGAACTTTAATTACATACGTACGATAATATGGATTCCGAGATTAACGTAAGCTTGTACAATCGTGAAGAACATACGCATGCAAAGGCGTCGAAGTTACGAGGAAGTCTCTCTCTAATCACTTACTTTGCCGCGAACTTAGCGTCAGTTTTGGTTCTAGTTCGTAGGTGTTGCCATCCCCTGACGGAAAGTGTGCCGCTACACACTCCCCTCCCAGCGACAACGTTTAAATTGAACATATAGTGACATATCTAGTGGGAAAATGAACTTGCTGACCCGATCTCGTGATCCCTGTTATCATTGAGGTCTCTGTGGTGTTTGCTTCATTGGTGTCCTAAACGGCATTGCTGCCATGAGCTGTTGTCCTCTCTGTTTCAAGCATAAAAGCTGGTTTGATTCGATCAATGGAGATTCTCTTGACAGTTCCGTTCATTTCGATATCAAAAATCTTCTCAGTGCGTCGTTTGACTGCATATGGTCCGTGGTAACTTGGCTGCAAGTTTGTGTGTGTCGCGTTGTCTTGCACAAAGACGTGTATACACGTTTTCAGATCCATGGGTACAAAAAAGATTTTTGTCCCGTGTGTTGTTGTTGGGGTTGGTACCAATGCTTTGACAAAATTTTGAAGTTGTTTTAAGAAATCGTGTTGTTGTGTCTTCTCGGAATCATTGTAAAATTCAACCGGCAAGTGCAGTGCTGAACCATATACCAGTCGAGCAGATGAACACCCCAAGTCTTCTTTAATGGCGGAATGAAGCCCAAGAAGTACAAATGGGAGAGCATCGACCCATGAAGTTGATTTTTGAAGATGGCTTTTCAGAGCGGTTTTGAGTGTACGATGCTGTCGCTCGATGAGACCCTTTGCCTGTGGGTGATAAGCTGATGTGTGATGTTTTTGAAAACCAGGGTATTTTCCCAAAGAATGAAATAATTCTCTCTCGGATTGGCGACCCTGGTCTGTTGTTATCTTTGCCGGTATGCCAAACCGAGCGAACCATGATCCAATTAGTGCTTTGCTGACAGTGTCCACGGACTGATCCTCCAAGGGTGTGGCCTCTATCCACCTGGTAAATCGATCTATTGCCGTTAATAAATAACGATAACCATGACATGGTGGTAGGGGTCCAACGATGTCAATGTTTGTGTTTGAATTTTTGATTGGGTACCTTAAACTCGCCTAGGGCTGCTCGTGTGTGCCGATGGACTTTGGAGCATAAAATTTAATTCTTCAAAAATTCATCCTGTGTAATTTGTCTTCTGTTCTTGTTTGTTTGCACTTCTACAAAATCAATGCAAGTATTCAGTCTGGTAGTGGGGCTCCCATCATTACCTTCCTGCATAGAATAATGCTGTAACCCGGCGATAAATGTTTTTTTATTGCCTCCTAGCGAGTCACAGACATAGGTGGATCACCATTAAAATCATCTTCTGCTTTGTTTAATTTTTGATGTTTCTATTTAATGGCTTCAACGATTGCCTCGCCACAGGCTTCATTTTCATCGTAAGATGGTAAATTGTTATCAATTGTCAATAATTCTTGATAATTAACAATTGGAACACGTAACTTTCAACGGTTTCTAAAAGTTTTAAACCGTAAGCAGCACAGCAATTCTGTACAGTGTTGGTTTTTATAGCATCACCACATCAATGCTAAACATTAAGTGATATGTATCTGAAGTCCTGTTGTGCTATATATAAGATCACATCATATTAATTTTTTTTTTTTTTTTGAGACTATTGGTAATATAATAATATCTAAGTGCAAATTAATTGTAATCTTAGATTTTTGTCCCATTTAAATGGAACGTTGTCCCAGTAAAGTGACGTAAATTACTTTTAGTTCCTAGGTTTGGGTTCTATTCCTTGAGATTGGCCCAATTAAGCAGAATTGATTGTATAAAGTTTCGCCTTGTTCGGTATAAAATAACTCTTGCTGTTCCTATGCCATAAAATTTCAATCAACTAGACATACACATACATAACTTTTTTTCTTAACTTTATAACTAATTTCCAACCACACAAATTTATTAGAAGATATTACACGTAAGGATGTTGGAAAACTTTGTGATTTCAATTTTAATAATTGAGAATGAATGTATATACATTAAGTACTAAAAATATGTGGATTTTTAAGGAACAGCAATAGAGTTAACCCAATCTGGTTTTTGTATAAATGTACACATTGATTTTGTGTTGTTGGAAATACCAAATTGCTCAGTGTCATATAACTATCACCCTCGAGCTCATTAAACTTTATCAATATTGTTAATGCTTACCAACTAACTGCTCACTGTAGGCTAAGGCTGTTGGTTCCCTAAACATTAAGAGGTTCAAATTCACTGAAAAACTATAGCTCCCGGTGCAGCATAACCCTTACTGTCCTCACGTCATAAAACTCAAATAAATAAACCAATATTGTTTGCAATGTGCAAATATCATTGTTTATAGGGCACATTAACTCATCAATTCCCCATTGGAGGATCCATCATTGTGGTCTCGAAATGTAGCACTGCACAGATACATTAAAAGTAAATAAAATAAAATTTAATACGTTGACTGCCACGGCAATTTTCAGAAATCTAGCCTAAAATGACAATTTGATTTAATCACATTATATTATTAAAAACTCTAATTCTAGTGCATAGTTATCATCAAAAAGCATAAAAAATGTGTTTTTTTTTAAAAAAAAAAGGTCTTATTAATTATCTCGTAGTTGGCTTCTGTAACAGAAATCTCTTCGCGGAAGCCAACTACGAGTTAATTCGCACGCAGACACGCTTCGCTAAAGCTGAATCATAGATACGCGTCCATATTCGTCAGTAGTATCTCAGAAATTGTCGAGTGCATCACATTTACGTCTTTCTTGAGTGTTTTGTTTTATAAATAATTATTGTTATAATCAAGAATTGTTATATTATCAAGAACCCAATATGGATAAGAAAAGACCACTGACTCAAAATGAAATTGAGTACTACGTAAATCTAAGTGATTCAGAATTTGACGGGATTTTTGGCGAGGATGGTAACGACAGTAGCGATTATGAACCTTCTGAGAATTCAAGTGATAGTGAAGATGAAGTCGTCTCCGAACCTGAAGATAATGACGATGATTCCCAAGCAACAACATCAAATGCGAATGATAATTTGTGGACAGAAATTCAACAAAATCCTGAATTATTTATTTTCCAAGAAAATGTTGGTGTGAAATTGGATACGTCAAATTTTACAGTACAAACGCTGATGGACTTATTTTTTTCGGATGAGTTTCTTGCATTACTGGTGGAACAAACTAATTTATATGCTGCGCAAGAAATTGAAAAACGCAAAGCAATAAAAAAATCTAATAGGTTATCAAAGTGGCAAGACGTCAGTGCTGCAGAGATGAAAGTTTTTATTGGACTTTTGTTGCAAATGGGACCTTGTACTTTTCCATCAATTGAACATTACTGGAGCACAAACAAGCTATATAATGTAAACTTTTGGCGCTCACATATGAGTCGAAATCGATTCCAGTTGTTACTTCGTTATTTTCATTTGGTTGATAACTCAATACTATCTGCCGACAGATTATACAAGGTGAGACCAATACTAAATCATTTCAATAATATTATGCGTGAAAACTATGTACCAGATAAAAATATTTGTATTGACGAATCCATGATGCTATGGCGAGGAAGATTGCTTTTCCGCCAATACATAAAAAATAAAAAACACAAATATGGTATCAAACTGCATGAACTATGTGAGTCCGACGGTCTTGTAATGAAAATAAAGATTTACAGCGGAAAATCTGAGGAAACTGACAATAATGTAGGTCACACTACTGACGTTGTTTTACATTTACTTGAGGACTATCTCGATAAAGGATACACGGTTTACATGGATAATTTTTATAATTCTGTTACTCTTACAAAACTGCTAAATACACGAAAAACTTATGTGTGTGGAACCCTACGAAATAACAGAAAAGGAAACCCCAGAGATGTGGTAAATCGTAAACTGAAAAAAGGGGAGTGTATTTGGCAGCAAAATGGTCCTGTTACTGTATGCAAATGGAAAGACAAACGAGATGTCCTTAGCATTTCAAACATGCATGCTGTTGAAATGGTAGAGGTGCCCAATCGCAATGGAAAAATTTCTATGAAACCGAATATAATTCGAGATTACAATAATGGAATGTCTGGCATTGACCGATCAGATCAAATGCTTTCGTACTACTCATCTCTAAGAAAGACTATTAGATGGCCCAAAAAGGTTTAATACATATTATAGAGATATATATAAACAATGCTCACAAAATTTTTCAGAAAGTAACTTCTTCTAAAATAAAAATGATAAAGTTCAGATAAGAATTCGTCGCGTTGATTGGAGAAGAGATTCAACCAGTTTCGAAAAAAATTAGATTGCAAGAGCTCCATTATTTAGAGAGTCTACCACCTACCGAAAAAAAACAGCGTCCGACAAAGCCATGTCGTATATGTACCCAAGCAAAAAAACGCCGAGAAACGCGTTATTTCTGTCCAGCCTGTAAAGAGAAGCCAGCCCTTTGTGTGGAAGATTGTTTTAAGAAGTTCCACAAACAATAAAATATTATTTTATTTCTTGAATTTGAATTAATTTTTATAATTATATTTTTTGTTCGTTTTTTATAAATTTTCTGTTCATGCAAGCCAGCATTGATTTTTTGTTCTTTTTCCAGAAGCCATCTATCAATATTAGCACTGATATATTCCGAGTTTAATCGTAGCTGCACAAAAATGGCAAGTAAACAAGGACGAGATAACTCGTAGTTGGCGTCCTAGAAAAGAACGCAATCTACGAGTTATCTCGTAGTCGGCAGTCAACGTGTTAATAATAGCTTGGATATTTTTATATGTGAAATATTCAAAATAATAGTTATCTTAGTAATAATAACATAAAACTTCTTACTAATTGAAACGAAGCAAAACTGAATCACGGTAAACTTGGATATATAGGATGGCCATAATTAAATTCGGCCTATTTTGAGCATGCTGCAGCTTAAACTATTCTGTGAATTAACACCAAAATTGGTATATAGACTATACAAAGGATGTAGAAAATGAATTTAATTTTTAAAAAAATAGTTTGAAAACATTATCTAGGATGAGCCTTTCAGCAAAACTAATGGATTAAATGACAGGGCTCCCAGTTGGTCAGCTTTTAACGTAAAAGTCCGTATTAGTCTGTATTTTCGTCTCAAGTCCATATTAGTTCCGTTTTTCTATCATTTGGTTCCCATTTTCCCTTTTGCACATTTAACAGATGCTTAATCGGAAATTAGTTAATTAAGAGTAAATAATCTGCAATATTCACATGTTTACAAAGGCATTTCCAAAAGCAATCGTGATGCGATAAGATTCATATTGCTGAATGCTGATCGGTAAGAGATGATGAAGCTGCATTACGTCGCATCTATACTATGTGGTGGAATTATTATTCTAAACAAGGCAAGTAGGGATAGGGTTTATGAGCCCTTAGAAAGTTTAGCACAGCTTTCAAAGGCTAATGGAGCGTTAAGTTTTTGTTTTTTTCTATTCATTTTCTAAAGAACTAATATTCTCTCTCTCCCTTCTACTATAGAAACTTTTAGGGTGTTTAAGGATAGGATATAGAAAGTTTATCATATTGTCTCTCTTTTTCTCTCTCCCTCCCTCATCCAGATAATTTTTAAAAGTTAATGGATTGTTAACATTTTTTCCTACTTATTTTTTGTTTATATATCAATCTTTTATGCACATGCAAAATGCATAGTACTTCAAGTGTTTTTTTATTGAATTTTTTAAAGAACATTCCCCCTTCTAATCTAGAAACTCTTAGGATAGGTTTTTTTTTTAAGATGTGTTTAATTATAATTTGAAAATTTTTCGTGCCGTGCCGCTGAGTCTTTGTCTCCTTTGCATTCCCCCTGTCCCAGGTGCTTCCCAATGCTTCACATCTGTCATTTTCATGCAGGATGGTGCACCCTTGCATGTAGGATGGTGCGTAGAACCTTTTTTACTCAAATGTTTTACAAATGAACATATTATTAGTCATACGTTTCTTAATTACTGGCATCACGTTTGCCGGATCTCACTCCGTGAGATTTCTGGTTGTGGGGATATTTAAAGAATTTGGTATACTGTGGGAGTGTTGCTACATTGTCAGATTTGAAGGACTGCATCACACAAGACCAGTTGCAATCCACTACTAATCCACTACTTAGCACACTGTCCATCAGCTTCAAATTTTCTAACTGCATGATAGTAGACACATTGAGTAACATTCATTACCTCATCCTATACAGTATTAACAGGAAGTGCATTCAAATTCTTTTCCCTTTTATAGTTCCTGCATTTGAAATGTTTCAATGAAATGTTGATCCTTAACTGACCAAGAAATATTAACGATGTTATTTTTGTCTAGTGTTGATCACATCATCCGTTCATTTTACTGAAAGGTGCCCCTTAATGGACTTTTTTTTTTTAAATTCCTTTTTTGCGTCTTTTGGGTAGTCTATATGCCAATTTTGGTGTCAATCTGCTGAACGATTCTGCAGGATTCTCTAAATAGGCCAAGTTTAATTATGGCCATCCTATATGAAAGTATGCTATAGTTTGGGGATCAGTTCTAAGCTATTTATCCCACCTCTTAAATGACCTGGTGTGCCATCTTGGGATGTAAAGCTAAAAACAATTTTTATTTATTAAAAAAATTTTATACACTCGAACTTTCTACAAGCAGAAATCAGTATTTTACCCTAGGGCTTTAAAAAGTTGCTTTAAAAAAACATGATTTATAACTTGTAGTTATAAAAGAAATATTTTTATCTAATAATTAACTTTTATTTCTAGTATGTGAAAAAACTAAAAACACTGGAAGATCGTCCTGCATGTTTAAGCATGTTATATATTCATATATGTCAAGTTTTTAAAGTAGATGAAAATCGTGCTAATTGCTTTGAATATATTTCTTTTCTGTCTTACGGATTATTGTATGGCCCAATGCGGAGAAAAGATCAAAGGTAACTTTTTTTCTGTGTTTTTTTTAAGAAAATATTTGTTTTAAGCCCTAATTTTGTTTAAATTACAATCCACACGAATGCAGTTTTTTATGAACTGGTACATTGTCTTTACAATTGTTTCATCAGAGATGCCTTTGCTAGAAAAGCCTCCAGGCTGATCCCTTGCCACTAAATTAGACCTATTAATGCTTCGGAATGTGTCAGTCATCACATATTGCCATCTATTGGCAATAAGTTGAATCACAACCAATTTACCTATTACTAACCTACTAGGGTTGGGGGAGAGGTGTTTGTAGCTTTTGGAGGAGTAGGTATTCTTATATGGATCATTAGCTTTCTGGAAGATATGATAGACCTTAAAAAATTTATGATCTGTTGATGATTTGATTTTTTCAATAATTTTATCATCAGAAAAATGAAATTAAGAATCAAATCTGGGAATGATACAATTTTGAACAACCTTGTTTAGTATCAGTTACTATCTGTCTTATTTGTATCTTATTCATATCAATTATTTTAATCAAATACAATGGCAATGATAACTGGAGATAGGTAGTGAAAGCAAACAATAGGCTATGCACAAAATACCTACCAATTGCCTCTATATACACTAGTTGTCTATGCACACAATAACTGTCATTGGGTTAATAAGAGCAAAAGATTACTTTTTCTTTCTCATATATATGAAAAGCAGGTGACTTTCTTCATACTTAATGCATAAAAACTTATTTCAAACAATTTGCCCAACTTAGCATATAAAAGTGTCTAACTTCCAAGGTAGGGAAGTAGAAGTGTCTGCGAGGGTATTATACATATGTTAAAAGATGGCAGTTCATCTAATTCTGCGCCTGTGTCCAAGATGGTTAAGGTGTCCAACTTAACAGGTTTCACTGTATATATTTTTATAATATATTTATTATATAAACTAAATATATTGAATTAGTACAAGGTGTGCTAAAAGTTCATAAGAGCTTTAAAAAATCATTTAAAAAAAAAAAAGAATAATGATAAAGAGGTACGATTTGCACGAAAGGGTTTCTAGATAAATCAGATTTTTTTAAAAGAAATTTAGTTAAAAAGGCACCTGTAGGTGGAACTGGCAACTCTGAAAAACAATGACAGGATAATTGTGCATTCCATCGATTTTTTATTGCAATAATTTTTCAATGTGACCTCCAGAGCATTCTATGACAGAACTAAGGTGACTCACAATGCCAGTGATAGCTCAGTAAAGCATGTTGGGATGGACATCAGAAACACAATGACGAATCACATCTTTGAGTTTAGGCAATGTGGAAGGTTGAGAACAGTATGCAGGCTATTTGAAATACCTCCCTAGCCAAAAATCAACCGGATTGAGGTTAAGTGACAGTGGGGGGGTCATGTAAACTTGCAGCTTTGACTGATAACTCTGCCTTCACCAAAGTTATCTGAAATTAATCTTTTCACCGGATTGGCATAGTGGGGTGGTGGTGCACCAGCCTACATGAAGCTACCTGCGGACAACACACCTCTTTTGTGCCATACGAATGTGACTTTCTCACGCAAAAGAGTGAGATAACGATCAGCAGTCACCATGCGCAGCCAGATATCAGACAACATTCTTCAAAGAAGAAAGGCCCGATAGTGAAAGACGATGTGAAGCTACACCAGACTATCACATGGGGTGAATACAGTGGCTGTATCGTGTACTGACAGGGTTCGACGTCACTATATGTGAGTGTTATGAGTGTTGACATTCCCATATAGTTCAAAGTGGGCCTCATCTATCCAGAACACCTGAAACAACCACTGAGGCTGCAATATGTAGGGGATACCTATGCAATATCCCATGCAGGATACTTCGAATCAGTGATTCAGGTACACCCAATATCTTTCCAGTTTCAAGAGCACTGCTACTTCCCATGGATGATTCCACCGCCATACCCTCTACAACAGTTTCCATGGCAGTGACACAGCCATCTACCAATAAGGGTTTTCCACTTTGCGGCCAATCCTCCAAACAGCCTGTTTCTTCAAACCGTTTAACAAGCTTCAGTATCCCAGCACATGACATGTGGCCATTTCCAGTCTTAGTTGCTTCACCATGCGAAATTTTCACAATGCATTGGTTGCTGATTCACTGTTCAGGTAAAAGAGCTTCATCAGCAACGCTTGATCTAGTAACGATAACATTCTTCAATTATGCAGTTTTGCCAGAATCGAATAAAAATTCCATGTGTATCCAGGTTTTATGGCAAGCCTAATTTGCATACTTCTGAATATATTGTTTATCAGCGCCACCTACAGGTGAAAAGTCACTACTTTTTTGTTTGTGATAGTTGTATAGGATTTTAATTTGCAGACGTGCATTTCTAATTTCTGTGGCTGAGAATCTGTAACCGTGAAGAGAAAATGCCATGGAACCATGTTGAACACAGGGTTTGTATGGTCCTTTGAAGTGCTGGAACTTTTAAGTGACGTAAAAAGGCCTTTTTTTTTTTTTTTGCGATAAAGGATCTTTTTTGACGTGAAGTGTGTGTATGTACATGATCCATGTAGCAAGGCGTCTAGCCATCAGAAAATATACTTGAATTTTTAGCGCCTCTGGAAAATCAGGAAATATGATTGAAACTCTAAAACTCAAGAAAATTTTGTGTTTAATATTTGATTTTACGGTCCATGTCCAGAAAATTTTCCCTTTGTTCTTATTAGCCACACTGTGAAACATATAGGTTTAAAAAAAAGCAATAAAGAACAAACGATATTTTTCAAATTGAATTAAATGAAAATGTATATACATCACAACTCAAATCTGAGTTTTGATAAATATAACGGAGATGCCAACCATTGCAAATTTTCAGCTCTCCTTCTCCAATATTGACAGTCTTATTTTAAGATTACGGAAAATGTTCAAATGATGCAATTTGTTAATATTTTTGTGTTTTAGTGTGTGAACGACCCCTGCTATGTTTAATGGGCATCTGGTGGCAATTTGTGTCTATAAAGATAACTTAAATAATCCTTACTCAACTGCTTATTCCCTGGGAAGGAAGAGATTTGGAGTGACTGAATAGGACCACCCAGTTTTTATTTACAGGATGGTTAGCTACAACCCCCCGCCAATTCCCAGAACAGAGAACTGGCAGGGAAATTCAAGTTGCTTAGCGATTTTCCAGACACGCACTACAAGCATCCTTTTACAAGATAAGGAGAACAAAAGAAACAACTTTGGTCCAGTGAAACAATGTCCGAAAATGAGCCGTTCTGGAACTATAGGGATGCTATTATTTGCATCCACATTAGTCGATCATGTAACAAAATTTGAAAAATTTGTCGTTCCAGCTTAGAACCGTATTGGAAAAGAGTCCACCACTTACTATGGTTCAAAACTACTTCCCAGGGTCAAATTAATGCAATTGAAGAATTCATGGCTCAAACGTGAAGCTCACACTTTGGCCATAAATTTCCAAATTGCATAAATTTAGCTTACCTACCATTATTTGTCAATCTAGATCACCTTTAAAGTTCCACTTTCTGGAAGCTTTCTGTATTTTTGAACAGTTAAGCAACCTTATTAATGCTCATAAATTTACTCCTTTCAGCGTTGCATGGAAGGCCCTGATAAACTCTACAAACATGAATTATTCTCCCTTTTCATTTTCTTGCCATTTCTTTGCTTATGATATTTTCTGCTAATAGTGGGGAGGGGGGGACACACTGCACCAGAAAAAGAATAGTAGCATGAATGGCAATACTCGGTATTCAGGTAGATTTGCTCCAATTGATTCCCGATCAGGGGCAGTGATGTCTAGGTTAAATGCATTGATGCAACATCAGAAAATGACTGTCTATAATGTTGATACTAATATTTGATGTAATATATTAATATTCTTTTTTACTGTTCCATTTTTTAGGGTTGTAACTGAAGCTATTGAAAGCATTATGGATGAAGAATTAGTTGATGAAAAGTTGTCATTAATGTAACAGTTCATTTTTCTTGTTGCTTGATTTGTTATACTAGTGTTTAGTTTTTATACTAATTTGTTTATTTGGTGATTTTTTTTTAATTACTGCGGTGTATATTATATTCCATTGAATAGAGTATTGTTACACTCTCAATCATATATGATTTGCACACTAAAAAAGAAATTTTTACTAATATAAAGTAATAGATTATTAATTGCTGTATAATATTATTTTGGGGTGCTAGAAGTTTTAAAATTACTCTGTCATAGAATGTAAATTAAAAGTAATGGTATGTTTTGTTTTTTTTTTGTTTTTTTTTTCTTTTACTCCTCGTATAAAACTGTTCAGACAGTTTCTATTAGTCAAACGACTTATGTAAAAAAATATCGGAAAAGAAATTAATGTTCTGTAATTTCAATATTACTAAATTAACCTATTCAAAAAATTTAAGGAAATTAGTGGTTTACATGAACCTTTCCACCATATTTTATAATTTGTGACATAATCTTTATTGAAAACCATATCGAAAAAATACATGTTAATAAAAGAAGGATTTTAATAGCCTAAGTTAGTGTTCACTCTGGATTGAAATTGGAAGGCAGCAGTGTCCTGTCCTTTTTAGTTTTGAAGAATCGCACCCTGCCCCCTTTCACACCTTTTTAAAGTTTTTTTTGTCTGAATTATTTTTTCACATTAAACATATTTTTTAGATATTACGAAGTAAGGACCAAAAATAAATAAGAAAAAAAAAGGGTGTGAAAAAAAGATTCCACTATATGTATTTTAAACTACAACCTTCCTAGTAGCTAGCAAGTCCCCTTTTTGCTGGAGCTAAAACTAGATCTCCCCCCCCACTACATTGACATCATCTTTTATCTTCTTATCTTGCTTTCCTTTGTGCTGTGAACCGACCTCAGGCTGTTGTCACTCAGGTGTATACTCCAGGTGGTGATTTGACTTTACACTTGCATATTACATAGAAAGATTCAAAGTGATATTTTTTTTCTTTGTGATCTTGCTAACACATGAAAATGCCGTAAATCAAGGCTAAAAATTAGTGGTCATTAGTCATATTTTGCACCTATAAATTTTGTTTTGACGACCAAGATTTTAGACCTTGTCGTTATTTTTGGCACCTAACTTTATTTTTATTGTTTATATAATGCAAATTTCGATTGCTCAATCCTTTATTTTTCCTTCTGCCAATCTTATCGATGCACATCTCAAGATCAGAATCATTGTTGCTCTCATGGAGGGTGGGGTGGAGAACCCATGGTCTGCCATCTTGTAGGCTGCGGCCAACTGTAATACCTCGATTCCCACTCTTAGCATTCCACTAGTATTACAACCTAGCCTTTTGTGTACCTATAAGGAAGTTCTTTAGGGATAATTTACGTTTAGCCATATTCTTTGGCTTTACACTTACTGACGATTTTAAACTTTGCTATCAATTTTCGATCACGAAGACTACACAAAACAGAATCCATAGTAAAGTTTCTTTGGCAAAGTGTCCACATGTGCATATTATTTTGAATTATGAGCATTTGCGATCGAGCCCGAATTTATAAATAGGCGTGTTGGGCAAATGTCCCAGGCACTAAATTTTAGGAGGGCAAAATTTCAAAAGGCGGGGGATTTTTTTTTTTAATTGCAATCATTGAATTCCATCGATTCACTTTCACTGGGAAAACATTTCACCACCCACCCCCCCAAAGTGTTGGGGAAAAATTTTGTCATATACAATAAATTTATTCATAAATTAATCGTTATATGTATTATAATAATGCAAATAAAGTAATCTCAGACCCCCCAACCAGTACTCCTGGATTTTCTGTTGCATTTGAAGACAGATTGACGGAATTCTTATTTTTTCTAGCAGAAAATTCCTAATAAGTGCCCTCCCCTACATTTTTCATTACCCCTTTTTTTGGGGACAGGAATCCAGGATCGCTATGTGGGCAAGTGTCCAGGAGCATACAATTTTAAAAGGTGGTGTGCCTTTTGTAAATTGCAATTTAGTCTAGGAAATCCTCTGTTGATCTGTCCCATCAAATCGCTTTCTCCCATTTTTGTCTCAATTTGAAATTCTGACATTTTTCAAAACAGGCCCTCCTTCCACAAAATAAAAATTGGGTATAAAACCTGGTACATCAACAAAGTACCTCAAACACTATTTTATCTTATCTTAATGTGCTATGTACTATGTAAACCTCCCTTGTCCACCATTGCATTTGAGGTTTCTAGGATCAACAAAATGTGTTTATTCATTTTAGAATGTACCCTTGGTAAACACTCTACATTTTCCGTGAATTTAAATACTGGGTTTGGGGGTCAATGATAGGGCGAGACCAGAGTTTAAAAAGTAAACATTTAATAAATGCCATGTAATTTATAAAATGCCTGTTTTGCTTATCATTATAAGTCATTATGCTATGTGTATGAATACAACAGCATGATGCTGCACAAACAAAATAATTTTCAAATTGCACCTAAGAAAATCATTTTGGCGACTAAGAAAAAATTGTTAGGTGCCATTGACACTTAACTTTCTGTTCCTAATTTCTAACCCTGCTAAAAACTCTGTAAGAGTTAACTTTACAGCAATATTATTAGATTTAGAGAAGGCTATTGTGAACCGTAATTCTACAACTTATGTTGGAAGTGGCCCAACAGTTGGAGGTTTATTAAAAACTGTGAAAACTTTTCATTTCTTTCAACAGATCAACTTTTTGTATACTGTTTTAGCTGTTGTTTTGGGGTTAACTTTGATATTTGAATCAAATACAATAGATCTTTCAATTATAGGAAGCAAAATTTCTCATGCTGTGGCAGAACTTAAAAAATCAAGAAGAAAACCTGGGGGACAACACTTCCAAAATCTTATAAAAAGAGCAATGGATATGGGAATCAAAACACCTATTGGGGATAATGATAGTAAATTTGAGAAACAAGCCAAAGAGTTTTTGGATACTTTGATATCAAATGTTGTGGAAAGATTAGAAGATTTACCAGCTGTGCCCAATTTTAGTGTTTTGAGTTTAAACAATGTGAAGATTGACAAAATATTTCTTTATGGTAATAATAAAATATCTTGCTTGGCAGAACATTATGGTGAAGATGAACAGGAGTTGTTTGCAGAATAGGATGATTTTAAACATATGTTCATACAGGAACTCTGAAGAAGAGTTCAGAAAGAAAGTTCTAGGAATATCAGGTTTATTAATGAGTCTGTCAGACAAGAGTAAAGTCATTGGAGAACAATTTCCAAAAATTAGAAGTTTCCTTCAAATTGCAAATGTCATTCCTAAGTCCACAACAGCAGTAGAAAGAATTTTTTCACAAGTTCAAAACATTTTAACTGACAAAAGAAATAAAGTGGAAGTTAATAATGCGAATGATATATTAATGATAAAGCTAAATGGCGAAAATGGAATTCAGAAAAGCTATTCAACATTGGTTAAATGTTAAAAGCAGAAAATTATTTATTCAAAAATAAATTTGATAATGTAATTTGTTAATTATGCTTCTCTATTGTTGATTTTATTGTTTAAAAGAGTTTATAAGGACACTTTTCAATCATCTGTTTGTAATCAAACTTAAAATTTTGACTGAAGTACAGTGAAACAGGTTTGAATTTTTTATTTAAATTCCCGAACAAAGCAAACATGATTAATTTGAAATAATGAAATTTTTTCAGTTGGTTCTTAAATTACGAAAAACTGCATTGAACGAATTTATATTTAGAAAAGAAATTAAAATCTTAATTTCTAAATATAAATATTACTGTGTGATATTAATACCCCCACTTGAACTTGATTACTAGCTAAGTAGACCATTATTATACAATTACTAACAATATTTTGTATATTATTTAAATTATTCTTGCATATTAATAATATACACAGTAGTATAACTTAATATAAATGTAAAATAATTTCTGTACAGGTCTATTTTAAAAATGGTTATTTATCTAAAACATTTAAAAATTTGCTTTTTTTTTTAAAGAAATTGCCCTATTTTTTGAAGCACCCTGCCCCTTTTTCATCCTAGAGTGAACACTGGCCTAAGTATAGTTATTGGCATTAATCTTGTATGCTGTTTGTGTTATTAGTATTATAAAAACCATATTTATTGCAGGTATTATAATCTTAGTATTTCTTTCCTTAGCTAAAATTTTCCAAAACAAAAATTATGAATTTGGATTATTTTCACATTATGTTGTTGAGCTTTAATATTGAATTTTTATATAGCATGCTGTAATACATCACACAGATTTGCAAGATTTGATGCAATTTTCTTTTTAAGCTCTAGTATTTAAAATTTTTCATTGACAGTTTTAAACTAATAGCTGATAAAAGAATTTATGTGGTGGTAATATTTTTTTTTAATCAAATACATATGCAAACTTATTGTTAAATGTTTATTCATTGTTGCAGTAAAAAATATTAGAAATTCTAAGGTCATTGCTTTCATTGAAACAACTTTTAATAGTGCACAGCAAAAATATGCTTCATTTAAGAATATATGTTAAGTATAGTTTTTTTAAAGAGTGACTTACAGGAAATCAAACTGCCTATAAATTTACGATATGCATATTATAACAATCATATACACTCTTTTTTTAAAAAAAAAAAAAAAAGGAAGCACCCCTAAAGGATAATCTGATCATCTCAAAATTTGTCACGCAAATTCCTTTATAAAAAAAGTATGCAAATAATTAAATTTTCAAAGCCAATGAGTGTTAACTTCGATCATAGCGCGCATTTCTACTGCGCAACTGGCATATTATAAAAGAGGTAAAAATTGCAGATGATTTATGTTTTCTTCTTGAAGGCGTTGCAGTTCCCTTCTCAGCCTTCTTTGAATGCTTTGTACCACTCATATGCTCGTATTTTTGATAAAGATGACTCACCATAGGCTTTTTCAATGCTTTCAACCATTTAGCAAAAGAAATTTCATTGGCGGCATAAAATTTTAAGCAAACTCTTTTTTTTTTATATTTTCTTCAAGTTTAAAAATCGCAGAGCACACATGAGATCAACTAACCTAACTAACAGCTGTAAACAAACTGGTAGACAGATTATGCCAAAAGTCTATATAACTATTAGGTACATTTTTTGGTACCAACTTACAGCAAAAACAATTTTTTTCATACATTTTACATGGGCGTTTTAAATGAAGAATTCCCAATATATATTGGACAGAAGATATATTTATGTATAAACCCTGCTTTTTTTTAATATTTAGATCTACACTTCAATGCAGTCGAACCTCATTACCACAGGCATTCCTAGTGTGAATTATTTTTAACACAAATTGTTTCCTGAATCTCCATCAACTTGTATAGGAATTCCTGTGCTTCTAGTTCTTTTAAGGCCACTTTGGACTTCTAAAAAACATTTTAAACCTTACAACTTAAAAAATAAAATAAAAATTAGGTTTTTTTTTTTATTTTTGAATTTGAAAGCCAATATATTTCTGAAAAAAAAAAAAGACCAAAATTTTTATTGTACGTCAACTGAAACTTGAGTTACAGCAGAAATAGTAAACGCTTGCAATCAAAAATATTGATTTAAAGGGATTGGTAATTTAAATGGCCTTTGACTCAAATACTACAACTTTAAACACATACGTTTAATTTTAGAAAATTATTATTTATTTTACTTTAAAATTGAGAAGATCCATGAAAAGAAGTAAACAACTTCACGCACTTTACATTCGTTTTGGTAAATAGTGGGATCTTGTACACTTGCCATAGACTTCTTTATTTATTGTTCTCATTAATTGTCTAATACTCTGTTCTATAAACTGTCCTTTTCAGGGCCATATATTATATTTGTTAAGCATTTTCTAAATGGCTAGAGCAAAATTGAACTTGGAATTGCGTCCAAAAAAATGGTAGTTTTTTAGTAAACAATTTTCTTAGAAGCTTCAAAATTCAAAATTTGATGCTGAAGAATTGCAAACTACATCAGCAAAAAAAGACTGAAAAGAAGTTCAAATGCTCCTGAAAAAGAAATTTTAACACTATCTGCTCATGAATTGTTTGATGGTGGTTTTTTTTTTTACTTAAATTCGTTAATTCAAACTATTGAAAGTTTCCTAAGTTGTAAGATTTGTGGACATTCTGTTCAAATGAGTGAAACGTTTCAGGTTGGACTTTCATCTGAATTTGAAATTAATTGTGTGAATTGCGGAGCATATATTTCTTTTTGCAATTCTAGAATGCTGGGTTTGCGAGAAAATATCCCTGAAACAAATCATCGCAGTATATATGCTGTACTGTGTGTTGGTTTAGGTCTAACTGGATTGAAAACTTTCTGTGGAG
>QLNU02015360.1:206211374-206232554 GCA_006491805.2 Dysdera silvatica
AGCTGTTGCTATCAGATATTGCAATATTATCCATACAAGATAAAACCATGTGCCGCAGCTACAGTGCAATTACTTAGAAAGTTGTCTCATATTTGCACTTCAGTTCTTGGCACGTATGTCAATTAATATTGATTGCCATGAAACATTCTTTGGAGTGATGAAGCTCACTTCTGTTTAAATGAGCATCAATACTCACAACTGTCGGATTTGGGTGAAAGAAACCCTCAAATTTCACATTGCACGTTGCATTCGCCACAAGTGAATGTTGTGGACTTAGTGCTAATTTTATCATTAGGCCATATATTTTTTTTAAAAGGTTATTCCGACTAGACTTTGCACTTGTGCTATAGCCAGACAGAGGTACCATGACATGCTGAAGAATTACGTCATACCACAGCTTCAACAGCGTGGGTGTGTTCAGGAAACCACCTTCATGCAAGATGGTGCACCGCCTCATATCAATTGCAGTGGTCAAAACTTGTTAAGGTAGAATTTTGTGAATGAACGGGTTATTAGCCTTTTTTTCCAAGACAATTTTGCTACCTCAGTCACCTGACCTCACCCCATGTGACTTTTGGCTATGGGTTTTTTGAAAGACCAAGTGTATTGAGAAAGATGTCAAACTTTGTTGGAACTAAAAGGCAGTATTAGACGTCATGTTTTGTTAATTTCAGAAGACATACTGCGTTCTGCTGTAAAAAACCACAGTTTTCTGAATGGAACGTGTTCTTGACAACAATGGGGGTCATGTTGAGCATTTGAACATTGGACATTGCGAGTGATTTTCATTGTTACATGTGCCACCTGGTGGCAATTTTTGTATTATTTTTTTTTTACATAAATGGCGAGCATCAGGGGCAGACTGGGCTGCCGGTGCACCCAGTCCGCCACTGGCGAGTGCATCGTTTGAACTGTCTGTTGTCCAAATTTCATTTGGAGCCTTAGAATGCTCTCCAGAGCCCTCTAAGTGGAGGAACTTCAATTTCGTTAACCCTGTATATAAAGAAGGCCAAGAAATAATATTAAACTTTTTTAAACAAAAATATTGAATAAACTTGTATATATAATGTCTTATGATCCTCAGGCATGTTTTAATAGTAATATGTATACATTTTTTTTTAAAAACCTAAAATTTATACCTTAAATAGGTTTTTCTCAAAACATGAAATTTTCACACTGCCCATGATAACTAAAAATCTGTTTGAGATACATTTATGAAATTTAGCAGTTTCATTGCTGCTGTTATAAGCAGCAGATTGAACCAAACTTGGATTTATCACTTTGAAAATAAAAAAAGCATATTTAAATTGCCAAAATAATGTTGTAATATGGTTAAAAATAATTTAAGGGAATAAAATTATGAATTACTAATTTTTTTTTTAAATAAAGGTTCATTTTGTAGAACTGATTGTCTTCAATTCAAAACTATATTTAAGTATCTGAGAGATTTCAAAATAAAACTGTCATGCACAAGGTAAAATAATCAGTTTAAAGACTAATAAAAAGAGCTGTAAAAAATATTAGTTTAAAATAATTGTATCATCATCATCATCATATTCAACCATTATCTATCCACTGCTGGATGAAGGTCTCTCCAAATGCTTTCCACACAAGTCTATCCTGAGCAATTCGCTTCCACGTCACCCCAACCTGTTTTCTTATTTCATCCACCCATCTAGTTTGAGGACGTTTTCTAGGTCTTCGGTGGTCTCTTGGAATCCAGTTCAGAATTTCTGTTGTCCATCGTTGATCAGTTCTTCTTGCAATATGCCCAGCCCATCGCCATTTCAGCCCTTTTACTTTAACAATGATGTCCTCTACTCTAGTTTGCTCTCTCACCCAAGTGTTTCTTTTTCGATCTCTCCTAGTTATTCCAAGCATGCACCTCTCCATGCTCCTTTGCGTTGTCTGTAACTTTCGTATTGCTCCAACTGTTAGACTCCATGTCTCTGATCCATAAGAGAGGACTGGCAATACACACTGGTTGAAGACCTTTCTTTTTAGACACAAAGGCAATTTCCCCTTCAGGATAAAACTGTTTCTTCCAAATGCACTCCAGCCAAGTTTAATACGTCTGTTGAGTTCTTTCATAATGTTGCCATCCATTGAAATCAGCTGGCCAAGGTAAATATATGAATCAGCAATTTCTAGCTCAATGTTGTCAACTTGTATTTTTGTTTCCTCTACAAAATTATTGAACATGATCTTAGTTTTTTGTAGGTTCATCTTGAGTCCAACTTCTTTACTTCTAGTTGAGAGCTCCTGTACCATGTCTTGGAGTTCTGATGGGTTCGTTGAAAAAATAACAATGTCATCAGCAAACCGCAAATGATTTAAATATTCACCATTTATTTTTATTCCCTTGTTATTCCAATTTATCAGCTGAAAAATCATCTGTAAAGCTGAAGTAAAAAGTTTTGGAGAAATGGTATCTCCCTGCCTCACCCCTTTGCCAAGTTTGATAGTTTTGGTATCTTTATGTAACCGAAATTTTGCACTTGCATTTTTATACACACGTTTCACCATGTCAATGTACACATCCTCAATGTCTGTTGATCTTAAAGAGTTGATGACTGCTGATGTTTTAATAGAGTCAAAGGCCTTCTCATAGTCAATAAATGCAACACACAATGGAAGTTCATATTCATGTGTTCTTTCAATTAATTCTCTTAATACTTGAATATGGTCCACTGTACTGAATCCACTTCGAAATCCAGCTTGTTCTCTTGGTTGAGCTGCATCTAATTTTTTCTGCAGGCGATGTGTTAGCACTTTTGTGAAGATTTTATAAATAGCAGGTAACAAGCTAATTGGTCGGTAATTTTTCAAATCCTCTTTATCACCTTTTTTATGCAAAAGAATTACTGTTGCAGAATCCCATTGGTTTGGTATGTTACCGCTGTTAAGACATTTGGTAAAGAATTTTGCAAGTATGTCTTCTACATATTCTCCAGCTTCTTTTAGGATATCTAATGTAATACCATCATCGCCAGGGGCTCTTCCTTTCTTCATACTTTTTATTGCAAATGAAACTTCTTCTTTTAAGATTTTAGGAGCTGTTCCTTCGACTATTTCAGTGTCTTCGTTTAATCCACTGTTACTTTCATATAGTTTTTTGTAGAATTCTTCAACTCTTCTAAGTATTTCTTCCCTATTTCTTGTTACGGTGCCATCCTCTCCTTTTAATGCAATGATGTGTTTCTTCCCAACAGATAAACTTCCTTTAACAACCCTAAGGCTCTTGTTATTTTCAATGGCCTTCCTTACTAACTCACAATTGAATTTTCTTATGTCTTCTTTCATGCTTTTGCGCAGAGTTTTACAAAGTTCTATGTACTCAATCCTGGAACTGGTATTTCGATTGTCCACCTTCATATCTCTTCGCCTTTTCATGAGCTGTTTCGTCTTCTCAGATAATTTGCTATTGTGCTTTTTACAGGTTACACCACCAATTTCCCCAGCAGTTTCAACTATTGTCTTAACAATGTTTTCATTTGCTTCTGAGATATCACTTTCATCAATAAGTCCTTCCAGTGCAGAAAAGCGATTTTTTAATTCCAACTTGAATGCCTCGGTATTTTCTTTTAATTTCTTTAAATCCACCCTCTTACTTACTTGTTTCCTAATGAGCTTCTGCCTTTCTAGTTTAGTATTTAAGTGCACTTTACATCTCACCATTCGATGATCACTTCCAGTATTAAATCTGTTCAGTACACTGCAATCTTCAATAATTGATTTCTTGTTTGCCAGGATATAGTCAATTTCACTAGTTCCCCCATTTGGGTGTTTCCATGTCCATTTTCTTTGCGGTTTCTTCTTAAAAAATGAATTCATGATGCTAAGGTTTTCAGCTTCTGCAAATTCGATGAGTTGATCGCCACGTTCATTCCTTTCCCCATATCCGTATTTACCAACCGATGTCTCTCCTTGTTCCTGTTGTCCAATTCTTGCATTGAAATCCCCCATGATGAGCTTGATATGTTGTTTCCCTTTGGTGTGTAACTCTTTGATTTCTTCATAAAATTCTTCAACCTCTTCGTCGGTATGGCTTGATGTTGGTGCATATACCTGTACTATTTGAAGTTGGTATCGCTGGGTTAGTTGAACAACGAGCCTCGCTGCTCGATCTGATGTACTTTCAACTTCCAGAAGACAGTCTTTAATTCTTTTGTTGATTAAGAAGCCAACACCACTTGTTCTTCCAGTTTCCGTTCCTCTATAATAAAACAAATGTCCGCTTTTAAGTTCCACCAACTCTTCACCTTTTCTTCTAACTTCACTGAGTCCTACAATGTCCCATTTGATCTTGTCAAGTTCCTCTTCCAATTCTTGAAGTTTTGCTTCAGAAGCAAGGGATCGTCCATTAAACGTAGCCAAGGTCAATAACAAACGGCAGCCTGGGCCATTCCAGTGATTCTTAGCACCCCCTGCTTTCATGCCACACTGACCGCTGCCTTGATCAGGAGCACTCCAGCACCTGGAGACTAGGGGCCATGGTTTCTGGTGTGTCAACATAATGGAGGAATTAGCCATAATTTCACCACGCTGGCTAGACGGGTTGGTGAATTAGCCCTCCCCTTCCGCCTTTCTATCCGTGCAGCAAATATTAATTTGCCACATAAATAGAAAGCTCAGCCTGCACCACTTGAAGGCGGGGTAGGACACTAGGTTACTGGCCTGGCCGGTTCCACACATCGTCACATACGTTCAGCGTGTGGGTCTCCTTCCAGTTAGATACCAGCAACCCTTTTGCAGGCCATATATATATATATAAATTAATTTTTGAAATAGTATATAACACATAAAGCAGTCAATCAAAACAATTAATTCAATTTCCAAGATAGAAATCACAATTGAAATTTAATGTTAAAACTGGAATTTTTAATGAGTTGAAAGTCCAAAATGGCCATGAACATGGTTAACATAAAATACTACTACAAACTGATAATCAGCGGCCCTTGGAAAATTTCCTTTGATTAATAAGAACAAAGTATTTTTTTTTTCATTATGTCCTTTTTTTCTTTGAAATAGAAAGTTCCAAGAAAGGCCAAAATAATGCTATCTTTTAAAAGGGGTATTTTTGTTCGGATAGCCCTAGAGGGTTGTGATGATAAGTCACTTCAACCAGGACAGGCCGATTTCGTTGTTTCATTTCTATCACCACTGAATTCAGAATACAAGACAATCAAAACTTGGTTAATTCTAGCATGCATTTTATACAGAATGATTTTATACTGTATTCCTTTAACGTTCAAGTGTAAAAATGAATTGCAAACTCCTGAAGTCGGTGAGTTTAGAAATTTTTTTTAAGTGTACAGCTACAATTTATTTTTTTCTTGGTACAAAGTAATTCAGGGCAAATAAATGTTTACTAAAACAATAATATATATACATATAGTAAAACTGGGATTTTTGAATCATCTACTGGCGTAATATAGACTTGGTTTGTATGTATTACTTATATTTTTGTTGCCGCTGGTAACCAGAAATAAGTGCTTAGTACTATGATCTTCCATCCTTTCTAAATAACTCAAACTACTATATATATATATATAAAGTAAACAGATTTTATTTCCTCTTGGTGTTCACATTAATGATGTTTGAATATAGCACCATTTACTCAGTGATTAGCGCAAACATCTTTCCACAAAAGAATTGCTAAACTATTTTCAAAATAATACATTAAAATCCTCAAAATTTATTAATTGTGAAATTTTATTTTAAAAATTTGTTAATCAATTTATTTCCAACTGTAATTTGGTGACTTAGCCCATATAATGTTTTTATGTATACATTTAGCTTCTTAAAAATCATGAAATTGTTCTCACAGAAAATTAACTTTCAGTCATATTTATTTGTTACTGTTTTAGTGTATTAATATCATGGCCTATTTGAAAATGTTTCCTAAAATAATTTGAATTTTTTTCTGTAAATACATTCTATCTTTTCAATAACATCATTATATACTATATTCTTTGTTGTATTTTTCTTATTAGTTCTATATTTATACTCGTTTATTCTTCAGGTGTATGAAAGCAGATTTTCACATCCGTTTGGAAGTAATTCATGTTGTATTAACAACAATTGAGGCTGGTAGTGCTGAGAAATTCATTTGTTTATTTATTGAAGACTTACTGCTAAAGCAAGAAGAAATTACCCAAAATAAGCCATCATATTTTTTGAATTCATACCAACATCGTGTGCAAAACCGTGTATGGCAATCAATTTTGCTATTAAATGAGCTTCTTGCAATGAATGTAAGGAATGATTATATTCTCATTAATTAAAATGTGTACATTAATTGGTTATTTTCTATCCATGCAAAAGGCATTTTATCACTTAACAATACCAGTAATCCTATCAAGATGTAAACATTGATTGCTGCCAGATTATTAGTGTTAAATAATTAGAACTTGGAGGAATAATCATGTGCATATAACATACTGTTTTGGCTTATCACACTATGATATAGTTCGTTCACGGAAAATTGGTGGCCAGGTTCCATTAGATCAAGGGAACTGACATTGCAGACAGATTGTTTCATTGCAGTAGGGGGTAAAGCTTCTTCCATAACTCATTTTTCGTGCACGAAAAATGAGTTATGGAAGATATGGAATCAACTCGGGGGGGAAAAAAGGAATGAATAATTAATTCTTTGGGTAGTTGGAAATTCATGCAATTTCAATTGCAAACTTGGCAAAAATTTAGATTTCCTCAGGGAGAAAAAGGTGGAATATTTTTTTTTTGCTCTTCACCTTTAGATAATGGGAAAAAAATTTTATGTTGGTGAAATCGAGAATTACTTGGAGAAAAATACAGACTTTTTTTCTTTTGTTTGTCGGAAAAATTTGCGATTATAACTGCCCATTTTGTTAACAGTTATTTTTGTTTCCACGTCTGTGGTATATTGTCTAGTTGATTGTGCACCAGAACCACAGATTCAGGGACTTTGTCTCTTCCCCTTCTCATTTAACCTGCATTTTAAGTTCCACAAAGAAAAAATCAGGACATTTTCCCGAGTGTTCCTTATCTTGAATCTAATTTGCAACTGACCATAGTATTGGGCTCTCAAACTTGTTGTGAAACTGAAGGATCCGTCTGTAGCTATATCTGTACAGCAGGCACGAAGAAGTTTCAAATAGTTCCTCTCGTATCATAAAACACTAAATGCTTCCAGTGCCTTATCATGGATTTTTTTGTTTATTTAATAGTAAATACTATCTTTAAATATATATGCAGTTAAACCTCCCTAAGGCAACCACCGTCGGTTCCTTAAAAGAGCAGTCACTCAGCAAGGTGGTCTCTAAATGGATGTACATTCACCATTGGATCTATGGGGGAGGGAGAAAATCCGTTTCCAGAAAAAATGGTTGTTAAGGGAGGTGATCATTAAGGGAAGTTTACTGTGTGTATATGTATATATTTTTCCAACTCTTTTGGATAGTTGGAAAATTTTGTGCTTTTCCCTCCCCCCAATAAAGGTATGCTTGGGCTACCCTTGGTTTCAAACACAGTATTTCGATTACCAACTGTTCCCTTTGTCTAATGAAGGCAGAATGGAAAATGAGTGAAAGTCTCAAGTTTATATACCCGCATGTTGGGAATCCCCATCTAGGATAAACCCTGCATAAAGAATTCTGAGCTGGGTTCCTCCCCATGTAGGGAATTCTCAGCTGCAGGGACTCCAGACTGGATAACACAAGATGGCCACTTCCAACTCGAGGTTTTGCAAAAATCCTGTAAGGTTCTGGTAGAGGTTTTGCGATGTTTATTGCACGACTCCTCAAACCGTAGGTTTCCCATGATTCCAGAAAAAGTCTACTCCCCAGATTCGTCACATTCTGATGTAATATTTTCATCGAATGCCAATCTGGTTCGTGACCCTCTCTGAAGACATGTTCAGCCAACTGGCTTGAATTGTCTCCCCTAGCTACCGCACGCATATGCTCCTTCCCTCGTAGACGTATCGATCTTCCCGTCTGTCCAACATACACCTTGTCACAGTCTCCACACGGTATTTGGTAAATAGCACCAGATTTTTCCTCCTCAGGGACGCGATCCTTAACTTTAAGTAATAAATCACGCAGGGTGTAGACAGGTTTGTAGTAGGTCTTAACATTCACACAACTGAGAATTCGAGACAGCTTTTCTGAGACACCCGCCACATATGGCAAAACCACTGATGTCTTCCTAGTCTCATCCTCTACATTCCTGTTTCCACCACTAACACCACATTAGTTACGAGCGATAAATTTAGTCGGGTAACCGTTCTTTTTCAACACGCTTTTGTTGCGTCATAATTCAACATTGCGAAGGTCATCATTACAACAATGTGTAAAGGCTCGTCGGTGCAAGGCTCTAATGACAGATGCTTTGGGTGATGCCGGGTAATGAGAACGAAAGTCAAGATACCTATCAGTATGTGTTGGTTTCCTAAACACCGTAGTCAACAGTCGCCCATCCACATCTCTATTTATCCGAACATCTAAGAAGGGTAATGAACCGCTATCTTCTTCCTCTAACGTAAATTGAATATGAGGGTTCAAGCTGTTCAAATAGAGATGAAAATCAGCAACTGAAGACCTTGGTAGGATAACAAACGTATCATCGACGTATTGCTTCCACACCTTGACACAGTAAATTCACTCATCTAAAGCACTGTTTTCAAACGCCTCCATGCACAAATTGTGCATACTCAGAAGCAGAATTTATGGCCGTACCTCTATTCTGTCAGTAAAATCTACCCTTGAAGCGAAAACCGTGGAATTCAAGCAGAACTCGAAGCAGGCCTGTTAGATAAATAGGGAATAGGTCTTCAGTTGTTTTTGATTTTCATCTCTGTGTGAACAGCTTGAACACTCATGACACAATTCACGTTCAAGGAAGAATATTACAGTTCATTACCTTTGGCAGATGCCGGGTAAATGAGATGAAGTGGGCGACTGTTGACTACAGTGTTTAAGAAACCAGCGTATACTGATAAATATCTTGACTTTCGTTCTCATCACCCGGCATTGCACAAAGCATCTGTCATTAGAGCCTTGCACCGACGAGCCTTTACACACTGTTGTAATGATGACCTTCGCAATGTTGAATTATGACATAACAAAAGCGTGTTGTAAAGGAATGGTTATCCGAGTAAATTTAACGCTCGTAACCAATGTGGTGTTTGTGGTGGAAACAGGAATGTAGAGGATGAGACTAGAAGGACATCGGTGGTTTTGCCATATGTGGTGGATGTCTCAGAAAAGCTGTCTCGAATTCTCGGTCATGTGAATGTTAAGGCCTACTACAAACCTGTCTACACCTTACGAGATCTATTACTTAAAATTAAGGATCGCGTCCCTGAGGAGAAAAAATCTGGTGCTATTTACCAAATACCATGTGGTGACTGTGACAAGGTATATGTTGAACAGACGGGAATATCGATATGCCCACGAGGTAAGGAGCATATGTGTTCGGTAGCTAGGGAAGACGATTCAAGCCAGTTAGCTGAACATCTCTTCTGGGAGGGTCACAAACCAGATTGGCATTTTATGAAAGTATTACATCAGAATGTGACAAATCTGGGGAGTAGACTTTTTCTGGAATCATGGGAAACCTACGGTTTGAGGAGTCGTGCAATAAACATCGCAAAACCTTACAGGATTTTTGCAAAACCTCGAGTTGGGGGTGTTCATCTGACATCGTGGAGTGTGGGGGCTTTCCCGGCGAGGGTTTCCCCAGCTGGAAATGGCGTCAGATGGGGATTCCCAACATGCGGGTATATAAGCTTAGGACTTTCACGAACTCTTCATTCTGCCTTCACTTGACAAAGGGAGCAGTTGGCTCCCGAAACGTCGTGTTTTTGAACCTTACGCCAGTGTCAAAAATAACTGTTTGTTAATATTTTCCTCCATTCTATTAACTTATTTTCATTTCTTCTACTTACTTATTTCTTACTATTTTCTTTTGGTGTTCTTGTTTTTATTTTCTTTTACATCCCAATAAGTGAAATATACTAGTTAATAATGATTTATCATTTCTTAATTATAGTGTATTGATATTCTAGTATTTCCCATTGAGTCTGTTCAATAAATCGTTTATTTTTCATTTCAGTTATCTAGGAAAAAATTGCTTCTTAAAATCTTAAAGAACTCATTTACTCAAAATTCACAAATTTCTGTGAAATATTTTCAAGACTGGACAGTTCTCAGAATAGTTTATTTCCACACTGAACTCTTAAGTGAAATATTTGCTGTTACTCAGGAGGTAAAGTTTTATTTATGAATTAAATAGCTATTTAAACTGATTTCTCATGCTGTGCATTTTTAAAGTACATGGTATTAATTTATAGAATGAAATCAGTTTTCTTAGATAATCTGAAACTCTTTTATCATGAAAGCTAAAACCCAAATAAAAATTCTAGCAAGTCTTATATAGCTCTCTTTTTTCTTAAACTTGAACAGGTTATAAAGTACTGCTGTATAAATATGATCACTTGAGAAACGTTCATGCAACCAAATTACATTAGTATAAATGCCGTTTATCGTGTTTTATTCTGATAATTTATATTTAATACTATTTGGTAGTGAATGTTGTATATGGTGGTAGGGAAAGAACCACATTGATGCTTAAAAGGTTGGTTCATGAAATCATGAAAAGTTATTGTGAGAAGAACATCAAAAGTAGCGTACAGCCAATGGCTTCAACCATAATCTGTGAGATTTCTTCAAATCTCATTAAACTTTATTGTGCATAAATATATTATGATTGGCTGTCACATTAAAGCAGCGCAGTTGCTATGATCATAGTCCTGGAGCTATCTAGGCTGTATTCAGTTTCCTGTAAGCTTGGTTGTGTAAAAATGTGTATGTTTCAGAGGTCATGATAAGTCACTTGTCTCATTCCAGGTGACTCATTATTGGCCATCAGTCGTGGCACATACAAGGTGGTTAGTAAAGTCCTTATACACGCAGATAACTGTCTAACGGAGAGAGCTATATGTACGAACGTAATGCATAGGTAAAGGAAAGTGACTATGCGCTACAAGATGAGACTGCGTGCAGCGCCCCTAGCGGAAAAATCCAGAACTCAGAGTTGCTATCTCGAAAACTGTTCAAGATACGGGAAAAAGTAAATTACAATGTTGTTAAGAACCAGCTAATTAGTACAAAACGTTTTTCTTTCCACCAACTTAATAGGGCAAAAATCGTGATTTAGGAAGTTTAAGTGCTACAGGATGCCCCTGCGTGACAGCTTTCCCTTCATACAGCTATACATAGAGGAGAAGCTTCGGGTAGGGGCGATACTTTCATTGCGCACACAATTTTTAGGGTGGTTTAGTAAAGTCATTATACATACTATCAAACGGATGGTGATAGATGTATTAACATGGTTCTCCGCTCACTCAATGGAACATCATCCAAAAGCTCCGATAGTACGCTCTGTAGCAGCTGCAAATATCGACGTCCCGTTAATGTGCCCTCGTAGTACATAGGTCCAATGAGTCTGTTGTTCAAAATACCGCACCACACATTAACAGACCACCACCACACCTGATGTCGGACTGGTCGTCTCCATAAAGGATTTTCGAGAGCCCAATAATGTCCGTTGTATCTATTTAACACCCCGTTGCGGGTGAATTTTGACTCTTCCGTCCAAAGGACGTACACTAAAAAATTCGGCTGCATATCTAAGGTGTTCGTAACGAAGTTTCACCAATTAAAACGTCGCTCAGCATCCCCTGGAACTAGTGACTGCAGCAGTATTCCATAGTAGGGGTGAGCTCCCACTTGCTGCAAGATTTGCCGCACACGACGGCCTGTTAGGCCACACATCATACCAACTTCTCTTGAACTGCACCGTGGGTGGGCCAGAACATAAGCTAAAACGTCCTCTGGTTGCACACCCTGACTTACACATGCGTGGCGACCTGAACGGGGACGAGGTGTAACGCTACCCATCTCTTTCAGCCGTCGAACCACATTAGTGATGGTCATTGCAGTCGGATGGGGTCCCAAAATAAAACGTACGACATATTGTTGTGCACTTTCTCTTGCATTACGACCACATTCCCCATATAACAGCACCATCTCGCAATACTCGTTGTTGGAATATTTCACAATGTACTATGTAACTACAGACGTTTAATGCACGGTTTCACTTCTCACACTGTCTTACACTCCTTGCCTGGCCACTATTTTATGCTTACCGATAACGTATGACGTAGCGTACACATTTGCATATCATGCGCTTTGTGACACCATTATGTGTGCAATGAAAGTATCGCCCCTACCCGAAGCTTCTCCTCCACGCAGAGCTGTACGAAGGGAAAACTGTCATGCAGTGGGCATCCTGTACCCTTTAAATTTCCTAAATCACGATTTTTGCCTTTTTAAGGTGGTGAAAAAAAAACAAAAACAATCGTTTCGTACTAACTAGCTGGTGCTTAACAACTTTGCAATTGACTTTTCCCCGTATCTTGAATAGTTTTCGAGATAGCAGCTCTAAGTTCTGAATTTTTCTGCTTTGGACTCTGAACACAGTCTCATCTTGTAGCGCACAGTCACTTTACTACACTTATACATTACGTTCATACATATAGCTCTCTCAGTTCGACGGTTTTCTGCGTGTATAAGGACTTAACTAACCATCCTATATAAATCCAAGCATACCACAATCCTATTAAGCAGTCATCTTGCCCCAAATCATTCATCACTCAGCCTTAAATCTTAAAAAGCACTCTACGAAAATTACATTTTATTTTTATAATGTTATAAAAATAACATCTTTTATTGTAATGTTATAAGGGTAATGTCTTTTATTGTATTGTTATAAAAGTAGCATCTTTTATTGTAATGTTATAAAACATTATAACATTTATTTATATTTTTTATAGCATTTATTATATTATAAAACATCGTAACATTTTATTTGCATATGAACAGTTGGGTGACAGATTGCATAAAGTTGTCTAGATTTAATAAAACCTTTGATTTTCAACAAGGAAAACATTTACTCGTTTAGGTCTTAAAATGTTCAAAGAGAAATATCAATGAAATTTCAGTGAAGATTTATTGTAAAATATGAATGTCATGTTCCTATTTATACGAAATTAACTCAGCATAAAATAAATTGTGATTCTATTATATCTGTGGGGGCCATGTTTTATTGTGTTTGTTACAGAAAGGAGGAAAAATTCAGAGGATTGTTAAAATGTTAAGCCAACACTCTACTGGAAATAAATTGTACTGTCAGGAATATGTATTGGTTAAATAATCCAGAATCTGGTTCTATTATGTAAAATAATTGCAAGTTATTTGGCTTTAGTGTTAAAGAAACATTGATTAATTTGTTTAAAATTAAACAATCATGAAATTTGCAAATTTTAATTAAAATATCACTAAATTAGCAAAATACATTTAATGTGCTAATACAGTTTATGCAAATATTCTTTGCTTAAATGATCATGATATTTGTTGTCCTTAAGTGAAGTATTACTTCAGTAGGTATGCAAATAGCCATTTGTTAAAAGACAATTGCTATTATTTGAATTAAGAATATATCAAATGCTATTAGCAATATATAGCATAAGTAAGGCTATGATTTTTTTTTTTTTTTTAAATTCTTGTGTCACTTGTTTTTAACAGAAATAAGCGTTTTTCTAAAATTTGAAAATTTTTCTAATTTTTTGGACTGTATGCATATGGGTCCTGCTGTGTTATTGTAACATGAATATACTTAGTGCCATGTCTAGTAAAGTATTGATGGAAAAAATCATGTAGAATGATAATATGATTTCTGTTCAAAAATATTTATTTTTTAAAATAGAGTATTTGTTTAATTAAGAATGTTTTTATGGTTCTTTTTTATTTTGAAGTGTTTTAATCAACCACCTTCTTATCAAGTGAGGCTGTTATCGATTCTGATTCATCTCATTGAACTTAACGTTATCAACTCACCTGATTTAGCATTGCAGTGGATGCCTTTAATCCTTAAGTTCTGTGTTGCCCATAATTTTGAAATTCGACTTTATGCTGCCTTAGCACTGCAAAGCATGTGGAAATATTGCAGTAAACACTCATATTTTCATGTATTGGAAAAATTCGACTTTGTTCAAGGTTCTGAACTTACAAATCCTAAATCTGGGTAAGCCATAGTTTAATTTTTTTTTATAACTTCATTACTTTTTATTAGTGATGTTTATAGTTGTCAGTATTTTGTTACAAAATATTCAAACACAAAGGACTTAACTTTACCATTTTTCAAACTTCTTTGATCTCTGTTATTCAATCTAATATATTTAGTTTCGATTTTCAAAATAAGTTACAGTCAAACCCCAATTTAACATGCCATCATCCATTACAAGGAAATTTGATACTATAACGAGTTTAGTGGCATATTGAATTATCTACTAATATCTACAGTATTTATAAAATTGAATTCAAACATGAACTGTTACCATGGATGATTAAATAGAAAATGATCAAAATAAGTGAACTTACCTCTTTAAATTCTTCACAGAAGTTTTAGGTAAGCACAGAAAACATATACGGTGACCCACAGTTATCTCTCTGGAAGTAAAAATTTATATCTGGGGATTAACCACATTCACCATCAGTTTTTGTGTGTGTGTGTGTGTGTAATCACGCCATTCGTTTTTCGTCTATTAAAAGGATTCTCCTACTTTCCCTATATACCAAAAGTCAACCCTGTGCATTATTGCACCTGTGTACAGCTATGCATGCAGGCAAAGTATCATCCCTATGTGCTACTGTCCCTGTATACAGGTATGCATACAGGAGAAGTATCATGTAGAGGCAACTTCTGAGAAATTGCCATTTTTGGAGATGAGACCAGAAGTTCCCCCTACATGATACTTCCCCTGCATACAGATGTGCATAAAGGGGAAGTATCATGTAGGGGCCACTAGTTTGGTTGTTTGTGTTGGACTCTGGCACTTGGTGTTAAAACAAATTGACTCTATAATGGATGCATTACATTGTGGTTCCTATTCAGAAGATCTATTCGCTGCCGATTTATGGCACTATTTCAAGGGGGGGGGGGCTATAACATGGTTTGACTGTACAATTCCATTTCCCAAAAATGCATGTACAATAAAGAGTTTTCTATTAAAGTTTAATGAACTAATTTATGTATAATTTCTACAGGATATTCTACCACATCATAGTTTGTTTTTGTTTTGTTAGATTTATTCTCATGTATCTGTATAATACTAAGACCTTTCCCCTTAGTTACTCAGCTATAAAATATTGTAGAGGAATGCATAAACGATGTGTTCCCATCTGTTTTACCATTGACAAATTGGATGACTCCTTGTTAGTTTAATTCAAAAGTTCTCATCACTAGCTTAAATTTGCATCAATAAAAAGAAAATTTCAATTAAATTTTAGTTTTTAGTTCCTCAGACCTTAAAGTGTTAGGATGCTTTGAAAAAAGATAGGCCTATGTCCTGCAGTGGTGTAGTGATAAAACGTACATCTATCATGACATAAATCTGGGTTTAACTCCCAATGGTATCATGGAACATGTGCTGTTAGGCTACCCACCAAAGTCTGGAGTTTTGTTCCCTTGGCAGCAGAGGTTCAGGTTCCTTGGAAGATTGTAGCTCTTGGCATAGCATGACCTTTGCTGTCCTTGCACCGTAAAAGCACAAACTAAACCTTTTGTCTAAGTTACAACATGTCCTTGATAAATCACATTTTTTTAAGTGAACCCACAGCCAAATGAACACCTAAATTAAGGTCCTAAAAATGTAATGGCTAGGCTGTAGGAAACATTTGACTAATCATGCTAGCATTGGTGAAATATTGGCATAAACATTGCTTTGGACAAAGTCCAACCTGTGGGAGCACTCCATCATGCATGAAACTGATTAACTCAAGGCATTCTTCTTGCTGTAATTTGAGTGCAGTAAAAGTGCTAAGCACCTCTTGATATCTGGGAGCTATCACAGAGCATATTACAAGGCCATTGCTACTAACTTCTTCAAAAAAGAATGAGCTAAGGATAAATTTCGCTGTAAATCCACACCAGACAATAATTTTGAGTGAGTGCAATGAAATCTGTTAGATAACACATGAATTTTTCATAGCCCAAATGCAAATGGTGTTCACTGTTCCATTGAGATGAAAATATGTCTTGTCATCAGAAAACAATTGCTGGCTATGGTTGATCTTAATGCAGGGTTTGTGCGGTCCTTAAAAGTCTTTAATTTTTAAAAATAATTTTTGACCTTTCCTTATTTTCACCCAAAATCTGCAAAACTTGTTTAAAAGTCCTTAATTTTGTTCTCCAGTTCCTCAAAATTCTTCTGTAGTACATTTTAGTTTCAATTTTTATTCCTACCATTTTCTTCTCACAGTATGAATCGACTTAAAGAATGAACATAGAATGCACATCATGCTGGTTATAATGTCTTTTGCTAACAATGGAAGCATGCATAAAAAAAAAAAGAATTTCTTCTGGGAATATGTATAGAGGAGAATTCCCCCTGGAAATTTGCTAAAGCATTTCTTTAGACAACAACGTACAAAGATTGACCAGGGCTTACCATAACTAGTAAAATTTGACACTGGTCGGAATATACGAAATACAAATGAAGAAGGTAAAAGATATTTACCGTCTGCAAAAATATTCGCAACGTTTCGAGAACTACTGTTCCCTTCATCAAGCGAAAGTGTCAAGGAAGTGTAGGTGTTCGGTATTTATACCCCAACTTTGGTTTTCCCCAAAGCTATCCCGCACTCGGGTTTTCCCCCATCTCCTAGCAAAAATGCGGTAAGGTTCAGGCATCGATTTTGCGATGTTCATCGCCTTACTTCGCATTCGAAAAGTCTCCCAAGACTCCAGAAAAAGTCTACAATAGCGAGAAGTTACATTTTTATGAAGAACTTTTGTACTTTTCCAATCAGGAACATGACCTTTCTCCCAGGCATGTTCTGCCAGAAGATTAGTCATCTCACCTTTCTCCACAGCACGATGATGTTCTTTTTTATGTATGCAAACAGTTCTTCCCCTTCTCACCAGTATATACTTTTTCACAGTCTTTGCAGAGTATCTGGTAAACTGTTCCAGTCAATTCATCCATTGGAACTCGATCTTTCACTTTTACTAACAAGTCACGTAAAGTCGATGCAGATTTGTAGTAAGCCTTGATATCAGCTTTCCTCAGAATATGCACAATCTCCTCCGAAGTCCTCTCCACATGTGGTAAAACCATCCGTCTCGTCAACAGGTTCTCTATGTCCATCGTTAGATCTTCAAGCAATAAACTTGCCCGGGTAGCCATTATCTACCTGCTACTTATGCTGAGGTATGGAAGGTAAGGAGAGCGCTTGTAGATAATGGCTACCCGAGCAAGTTTATCGCTCGAAGATCTAATAATGGACATAGAGAACCTGTTGAGGAGAGACAGACTAGAGGGACGGTTGTTTTGCCATATGTGGAGAGGACTTCTGAGGAGATTGCGCGTATTCTTAGGAAATCTGACATCAAGACTTACTATAAACCTGCATCGACTTTACGTGACCTGTTGGTGAGAGTGAAAGATCGAGTTCCAATGGATGAATTGACTGGAACAATTTACCAGATACCCTGCAAAGACTGCGAAAAAGTATACACTGGCGAGACGGGAAGAACTGTTTGTACACGTAAAAAAAACATCATCATGCTGTGGAAAAAGGTGAGATGACTAATCTTCTGGCAGAACATGCCTGGCAGAGAGTTCATGTTCCTGATTGGAAAAGTACAAAAGTTCTTCACAAAAATGTAACTTCTCGCTACTGTAGACTTTTTCTGGAATCTTGGGAAACTTTCTGAATGTGTAGTAAGGCGATGAACATCGCAAAATCGATGCCTGAACCTTGCTGCATTTTTGCTAGTAGATGGGGAAAACCAGATTCAGACAAGGTGGGGATTACCTAGTGTGGGACGGTTCTTAGAAAATCCAGATTCAGACAGGGGGAGAAAACCAAATCTGGGGTATAAATACCAAACACCTACACTTCCTTGACACTTTCGCTTGATGAAGGGAACAGTAGTTCTCGAAATGTTGCGGATATTTTTGAAGATTTTAAATGTCTTTTGCAACTGGCACATTTGTATTTTTTATATTCCAACCAGTGCATCACCCCTCTCCCAGACCCAGATTTAAAGTGTGAGATGCCTTGGGCACAGTGATTCTTTGGTGTCCTCGCCCCCTTCCACACTATATACAATCAGTACTGGATATAAGGTCACCCCTGTATTCCTGCAAAACCTTCCCTTGTAAGTGGGTAGACCATATACACTGAAGTGCCAGAAAAATTGGTACACCTACGTAATATCGTGTAGCCCCCCTCCGTGCGCATGCCGAAGTGCCGCAACACGACGTGGCATGGACTCGACTAATGTCTGAAGGTATCCTGGAGACAATTCACACCAGGAATCCTGCAGGGCAGTCCACAAATCCATAGGAGTGCGAGGTGTTGGAGATCTCTTCTGAACAGCACGTTGCAAGGCATCCCAGATATGCTCGATAATGTTCATGTCTGGCGATTTAGGTGGCCAATGGAAGTGTCTAAAGTCAGAAGAGTGTTCCTGGAGCCACTCGGTAGCAACTCTTGATGTGTGGGGTGTCGCATTATCATGCTGAAATTGTCCAAGTCCGTCGGAATGCACAATGGACATGAATGGGTGTAGGTGATCGGACATGATGCTTACGTACCTGTCACCTGTCAGAGTTGTCTCTAGACGTATCAGGGGTCCCATATCACGCCAACTGCACACGCCCCATACCATCACAGAAGCTCCACCAGCTTGAACAGTCCCCTGTTGACATGTAGGGTCCATGGATTCATGAGGTTGTCTCCATACCCGTACACGTCCATCCGCCTGATGCAATTGGAAACGAGACTCGTCAGACCAGGCAACGTGTTTCCAGTCATCAACAGTCCAATGGCGGTGTTGGCGGACCCAGACGAGGCGTAAAGCTTTGTGCCGTGCAGTCAACAATGGTACACGAGTAGGTCTTCAGCTCTGAAAGCCCATATCAATGATGGTTCGTTGAACAGTTCGCACGCTGACACTTGTTGATGCCCCAGCATTGAAATCCGCGGCAATTTGAGGAAGTGTTGCACGTCTATCTCGTTTAACGATTCTCGTCAGTCGTCGAAGGTCCCGTTCTTTCAAGGTCTTTTTCCGGCCACACCGCTGTCGGAGATTTGATGTTTTACCGGATTCCTGATATTCACGGTATATCCGTGAAATGGTCGTACGCGAAAATCCAAATTTTGTCGCTATCTCGGAGATGCTATGTCCCATCTCTCTTGTGCCGACTATAACGCCACGTTCAAAATCACTTAAATCTTGATAACCTGCCATTGTAGCGGCAAGAACCGATCTAACAGCTTTGCCAGACATCTCTTGTCTTATATAGGCGCTGCCGACCGCATCGCGTTACGCTGATTGGTTGCAAAGCTCCGTTATTTGCATACGCACGCCTGTACCAGTTTTTCTGGCACTTCAGTATATATATTATGTATAAAAAATTTGGCGAAAGGTAATTACAATTGAAGTGTCTTTGAATGTATTTTAACTGAATCTTAGATACTATTAGTAAAATACTGTATAAACAAGTTGAACATTGCAGAAATGAATTCCTTTGTTTTAAAAGCTTTAAATTAAAACTGTAGTGGTAATACCTACTTTACATGGTGTCACTCTTCTGTCCTGGGGATGGAATTCCCTCTTTTGAAAAAAAATTCTAAATTTTACCAGATTATGGGATATTTTTTTTAAAAATAATATTTGAGTTTTTCTTGAGGAATGCTGCTTCCAGCCCAGTCAACTTTCCTCTTCAGGCCAGCACTTCCACAATTTGGTCTGGGAATGAGGCAGGCAGCCTGAAGACAAATTTTTTTCCTTGGACAGCTTTTTGAAAAGGAAGGTGTGGGCGAGCGTTAGTGGGGACTGTGTTCCCAAAAAGAAGAATCATAAAATCTCTGTCCAAAATAAGCCAACCCCGCCTCCCCAGGGGTTCTCTCTCAGTTAAACTGAGTGTGTATTGAGAGGGGAGCACTTCTTTCCTTTCTTCCCTGTAGCATCTACATACCTGATGTTCTGTGTTATTATGCAGAATGATGGCCAGGCCTGCACAAAAGTTTAGACACAGAGGCAAATTATAAATAAAAACGAGAATTTGCATTGAACTTCGCCGATATTGTATCTAAATAATCCTAGAACCAATAATAAATTGTGCAACTTAGAAGGTTACCAAAAGTACTGAAACAAAATATCCCAACACCGTAATATTGGAATCTGCATGCCACAAACGTTTAGGCACATATGTCAGATTTATGCAAATTAACGGCGCGAAGTTCATAAGTGATCGAAGGGGCGTTTCCCAGAGTTGTTATATAAGGCCTGAAATAATTTAGAATGCTTAGAACGATGCCGAAGTCAAAGCAATTTACGAATGACGAGATTTTGAAGATTTGGGGGCTGAAAACTAAAGGTAAATCTGTTACTCAAATTCTGTTGCATTGAACCGTTCAAAGCGAAGCATTTATCGAGTGTTATCCCGGGGTGATCAGTATCAACCAAAATCACGATCTGGGAGGCCTCGAGTGACCAGCATTCAGGATGATAGACAAATACGAAGATTGGCTTCAAATGAAAGCCTGTCTGCAAATCAAATAAAAAACACGTTAGCAATGCGAGTGTCAAGAGAAACCATACGTAGAAGGATTGTAGAATGCAGGTATTTGAGATATGCAAAAATGCGACGCAAGCCCTGCTTGCAATTACATCATAAACAAGCACGACTGCAATGGGCAAGGCAGAACATATCATACAGTGACGAATGGCTGCAGGTGTTATTTAGTGATGAAAAAAAGTGGAACTTAGATGGTCCCGATGGCCTTTCGCACTACTTACACGATCATTGAAAACGCTCCTTAAGTCGGTTCAGGAGACGTCGAGGAGGAGGTTCAATCATGGTTTGGGGAGCCTTTAGCTTCAATGGACAGACTTTGGCGTTTTTGAATGGAAAACAAGATTCCAAGGCATACCAGGCAACTCTTGAAAGTCACCTATTACCTTTTGGCGAACCTTTATGTGGACGAAACTGGGTTTTCCAACAAGATAATGCGTCCATCCACACATCCAGGTCAACAAAAGAATGGATGAGTGCTAAAA
>QLNU02015360.1:206244064-206264122 GCA_006491805.2 Dysdera silvatica
TTTAACATTTTTATTAACCATTTTTTTTTTTCCTTAATTTTTCTAATTTATTTTCCTCCTTTTCGTTACCCTTACCATTTTCATCTCCAATTCACTTTTCTTCTTTTTTTCTCTCTATTTTATTTGCTTTTTTCCATTTTTCTTTCGCATTCCGAACAGCGACAAATTTTACTCGTTATAGTAAACACTGTCAATCGTTGTCCAATTCTTTTGTAAGGGAAAATTTATTTATGTTAAGATATAAAAAGAAAGAAATTTTAGTGGTTAATGTATGTTAACTTCGGTCGTAGAACGTCTTTCTACTGCGCAACTGGTATCCTGTAAAACAATTAGCAATTGTGGGCTGTTATAGCTTCCTGGAGACGTCACTAATAATGCCATTTCCATGCGCTCGAAGACCTGATAGGCAATTAGACGCCTCCGAAAGGAATCGAATAGTTGGGATGCGCGAAGTAGGCTGGTCAATCGAACAATAGGGCGTCACTTGGACGGTTCGGACGCGGCTGTGCAAAGGTACTGGCAACAATGGCTGCTGCAAGATATGCATCAGCGAAATGAAGGCTCAGAGAGGTCAAGATGCACAAATGCGAGACAAGATCGGCTGATTTTGGGACAGGCCCGAACTGCACCAACGACATCATTATCCACCATTCAACTTTATACAGCTTCTTCCATACCACCTGTCGTGCATTCCACCATTTAGTAGCGCTTGGTTGAGTCAGGCTTACGCTCACATCGTCCTAGACGTCTGTCTTTAACCCTTCAACTTCGACAAAGTCGTCTGAAATGGTGACGTAGTCGATCATGGTTGTAAGCTGACTAGAGTCACGTAGTTTTCAGTGATAACTTCAGCTTTAGTCTTGGAGCAGATGACCATCCCATCCATGTGTGGAGGAGATACGTCCATCGCTTCGAGCGGACTTTCTTTTGCACGGGAACACAGCCATTACTCCTGATGTGATGATGCGGTGTACTATCTCCTGTGATAGTAGTTCACCCCTAATAGTCTTTCGTATAACTTTAACAGCTCAACGATATATTGATAACTTCTTGATACCGTTTGGCACGTCACCCTGGGGCCATTTTCCAACATAGAAATGCCAGGCCTCATATGGTTTACATATCTCTGGATAGACTCCGTGTTGTGCAAACTTTTTCTTGGAAGAAAGGTCACCAGATCTTTCGCCAATCGAATGTGCATGGAACATTGTAAGTCACCAAATTCGGGCACTACAAAATATCGAAGATCTGGAACAACAATTGCAGAAAGTCTGGCAAAATCTATCGCAGGGTGATATTAGGGTTCTATATCATTCCTCACCTTGACGTAAACAAGCATGCATTAAGGCCAAGGGAGGTTTCAGTGATTATTGATTGTAACATTCAAGGTGCAATTGTTACCCGTTGTTGGAGTCTACGGCTTTGAAATTTTAATCATTTCCTTATCCATGTATTTATTTTACGCATATTTAATTTTAATGCAAACATATACTTCCTTCATGATACTTTTTTTCAAAAGAGTGTGTGTTTTACAATCCTTTGGAATAGAAAAGTTGCTGATCTCAATGCTTTTTAAAATTTTTGTTATTGCTTACATTTTTTAAATGTTTAATCCTTTTTAAAAAACCTGGAAGCATTTTCGAAGCTTACTCAAAACTGAGAGCGTTATTGGAGATTACACAGTTCGGAAATGCACAACCAAACATTTTTACGAAAATTTGCATAGTCAGCACTTTAAATAGAACTAAGTAGTTTCGTTTTAAATCCCTGCAAGGGAAATTGAGCTTTTTTGAAGTACGAAAGAAGGTAAGTCTTTAAACAACATCTCTGATTATGTTTTTTAAAGCAGATAATCCGATTCTGTTTAAAGAGAATTTATTTTGAGGTATTTCTTTTATTTTGTGGTATATCAGAGGATGCCATTGTGTACGTACTTTACATCATAATGCTCATTTGTTAACATTTGGTTTAGGAAATATAATAAAATAGGTTCTTAAAGTATAAAGGCTAGTAAACACTGGAAGACCGGGTCTCGCTATTTTAGTCTCAGAGACCAGGTCTAGCAATTGTCTCTAGACATCCAGTAGACCATCTGGTTTCCTAGAGCCCGTTCTTAGACCAAAATCGTAGAACATTGGTCTCCCATCCAAATTAGGAGTCCTGAGATAATCACTATACAATGTTGAGCAACAGTGCATAGTGTAGACGCTGGTGATACGGTAGACCTAGACCCAGGGCTCGATCACCGCAAAGACGTATAAAGCCTGGGCTTTGGGCCCCTCAGTTTTAGGAGACCCCCAAAAAAAGCAAAAATATTTATATTTCGTTTATTAAAATGTTTGCACATTGGTAGCCTTTACTTTCAATTTGTTGTTTTCCCGTTTGATAAATTTCTTTCTTGTTCAAATTGAGAATTAAATTAAAACCTAATTTTTAATTATTCAAAATTAAACTTTTATTATTTATATGCCTACCTTTTTGCATGGAATTTTTAAATTTAACAAGGTGTAATTTATTGTTAATGAAAAAAGTTAGCCGTGTATACCTTAGTTGTTAACGAAAGGTATTTTTTTGGTTATACAATTATATTTGGAAATAGTTATAATACTGGTAATAATCAGACAACATATTATATTATTAAATTGAATAGATTACTAATAGCACAAATTCATTTAGAGTTACTAGTAATACAGACTGAATAGAAATAAATAGAAATAAAAAGCAACACAATTTTATGGTGCAGTTCGATAAAATCATTAACACGATAACACTGCTGATAGCTATTTCGATAGCGTTAACCAGCTACCGTCGTCAGAGCGAATGGCGGCTTCTGTTTATGTCCGTGCTGTTGGTCGGTGTTTCCATCACGTCGGTTGGAAACTTGATTGGGGAGGAGTAAAGTGTATTTGTGGAGACGCTCTTCAGCCGTGAGACCCAAAAGGTTTTTCCAAGTGGATGATATAGAGTTATTAGGAGTTGATCATTAACTGTAACATTGATGTTTGCTAGATGTGAAATGCTTCAAGAAACTGGAGATCGAAAGTGTTGAGTTGACTTTTTAATAAGATGCTCTGGAGAATAGAAATTGATGTCCAATTCCCACGAGGTTTTGTACAGAGCTCCATTTATGGAATTCCTTGCTTTCTGACATAAGCCTCTGTATTCTTTAGTCTGAGGCTTAGTGCCTCCTTGTTTGACCGATATAAATTTGGCCACACTGGCACGGAATGGAATATATGCCCCAGCTGTCAGAATCCGGGATGTTATCCTTAAGATGAGAAAAGCCTATTTTGTTGATCGGAGTGAAGGTAACGCGAAAGTTGAATTTGTGCAGGACAGCAGCGATCCTAGTAGAAATTTTCGGAACATAAGGAATTCAGACAATGTTCGTAGGAGCTGAAGAATCACTGGAGAGAGAAGAGGCCGGTTTAGGTTTAGTGAGTTCTTTAAAAATATGATCAATAATTGTTGGATTGTAGCCACGGTATGAGGCAATTTGTCGAATGTAGCTGATTTCTTTAGTCAATGCGTCACTTGTAGAAGAGAATTTGATGACATGAAACACCAGCTAATAAAATGTGCTCATTTTGTGGCTTCGTGGATGAGCCGACAGAGCGTGAGGAAGAAGGCTAACGGAATTAAGTTTTCGGTAGACACTGATTTGGAAACCAGTAGGTGTTCTATGAACTAAAACGTCGAGGAAAGGCAGTGTACAGTCCTTTTCTTCTTCGAAAGTAAATTGGATGTTATGGTTAATGGTGTTTAGGAGCTTGATGATCTGTGAAGGATTCATATTGTTAGGAATTAGAGTGAAAGTATCATCCACATATCTTATCCAGAATTTGAATGGGATGAGCGACAGAATTTTTTCTTCCATATAGTGCATGAATATATCACATAGGATTGGCAAAAGTGGATTTCCCATTGCAAGACCACTGGTTTGTTTGTATAAGTTATTTTCAAACAAGAAACAAGTTTGGTTGATGCATAGTTTAGTAAGGAGAATCAGTTCGTTAATTTCATGATCTGTATAATGGAACTCCTTCAATCTCCGAGTAAGTGAATCAAGTGAGCCTTGGATGGGTACGTTTGTAAATAGATTCTTCACATCAAATGAGACCATTTTGAAGGAATTAGGATCGAGTAGCTTCAATTTTTCAATGAAATTGGAAGAGTTTTTGACTGTAAAAATATTATTAGTTAGTAGATGTGAAAACTTCCGGACAAGATATTTGGACAGTGGATGGGTGGCTGTACCAATATTTGAAACAATTGGTCGGAATGGCATTCCCGGTTTATGGACCTTTGGCAGGGCATAAAGTCGGGCAACATTAGCAATTGACGGTATAATTAACTTTTTAATTTTCTCATCTATGAAGAAACAGTCCCGAACCGTTTTCTTGACATTGGAAAGGTGAGCAGTGGAAGGGTTTTTCTTTACCATTGCATATGGGCCATCCTGGATAAGTTGGTTCACTCCATCCGAATATTGCTTCTTATCTATTACGACGACTTGACCACCTTTATCAGCCCTAGTTATAATGAGGTCTTCGAACCTCTCCAGTACTTCACTTTCAGAGCATCAACTCAACTTACTTTCCTTAAACTCAAATTTTGCAATAGCCCGGCCAATACATCATACCAATTTCATAGCGCCTATCGAAAGAGCATTAAAATTTAGCAGATTGCATTTTGGTCAAAAAGAATTTCTTCGCCATTGCATTGCAGAAACATTATCCTCGAATAATGGTCAGCCTTTGCCTAATATTTCTGCTGCTGATGCTCGGGAAGTGAAAAATCTACTCATGAACGAAGACCTCATTATAACTAGGGCTGATAAAGGTGGTCAAGTCGTTGTAATAGATAAGAAGCAATATTCGGATGGGGTGAACCAACTTATCCAGGATGGCCCATATACAATGGTAAAGAAAAACCCTTCCACTGCTCACCTTTCCAATGTCAAGAAAACGGTTCGGGACTGTTTCTTCATAGATGAGAAAATTAAAAAGTTAATTGTACCGTCAATTGCTAATGTTGCCCGACTTTATGCCCTGCCAAAGGTCCATAAACCGGGAATGCCATTCCGACCAATTGTTTCAAATATTGGTACAGCCACCCATCCACTGTCCAAATATCTTGTCCGGAAATTTTCACCTCTACTAACTAATAATATTTTTACAGTCAAAAACTCTTCCAATTTCATTGAAAAATTGAAGCTACTCGATCCTAATTCCTTCAAAATGGTCTCATTTGATGTGAAGAGTCTATTTACAAACGTACCCATCCAAAGCTCACTTGATTCACTTACTCGGAGATTGAAGGAGTTCCATTATACAGATCATGAAATTAACGAACTGATTCTCCTTACCAAACTATGTATCAACCAAACTTGTTTCTTGTTTGAAAATAACTTATACAAACAAACCAGTGATCTTGCAATGGGAAATCCACTTTCGCCAATCCTATGTGATATATTCATGCACTATATAGAAGATAAAATACTGTCGCTCATCCCATTCAAATTCTGGATAAGATATGTGGATGATACTTTCACTCTAATTTCTAGCAATATGAATCCTTCACAGATCATCAACCTCCTAAACACCATTGATCTTAACATCCAATTTACTTTCGAAGAAGAAAAGGACTGTACACTGCCTTTCCTCGACGTTTTAGTTCATAGAACACCTACTAGCGTCCAAACCAGTGTCTACCGAAAACCCAATTCAGTTAGTCTTCTTCCTCACGCTCTATCGGCTCATCCACAAAGCCAGAAAATGAGCTCGTTTTATTGGTTGGTGTCTCGTGCCATCAAATTCTCGTCTACAAGTGACGCATTGACTAAGAAAATCAGCTACATTCGAAAAATTGCCTCATACCGTGGTTACAATCCAACAATTATTGATCACATTTTTAAGAAACTCACTAAACCTAAACCGGCCTCTTCTCTCTCCAGTGATTCTTCAGCTCCTAGGGACATTGTCTGCATTCCTTATGTTCCAAAAATTTCTACCAAAATTGCTGCTGCCTTGCACAAATTCAACTTTCGCGTTACCTTCACTCCAATCAACAAAATTGGCTTTTCCCAATTTAAAGACACCATCCCGGATTCTGACAGCTGCGGCATATATTCCATTCCGTGCCAGTGTGGCCAAATTTATATCGGTCAAACACGGAGAGCACTGCGCCTCAGACTAAATGAACACGAAGCTTATGTCAGAAAGCAAGAATTCCATAAATCGGCTCTGGCAAAACATTCATGGGAATTCGGACATCAGTTTCTATTCTCCAATGCACGTATTAATAAAAAAGTCAACTCAACACTTGATCTCAGTTTCTTTGAGGCATTTCACATTCTAGCAAACATCAATGTTGCAGTTAATGATCAACTCCTTAGTAACTCTATATCATCCACTTGGAAAAACCTTTTGGGTCTCACGGCTGAAGACGTCTCCACAAATACGCTTTACTCCTCCGCCCAATCAAGTTTCCAACCGACGTGATGGCAACACCGACCAACAGCACGGACATAAACAGAAGCCGCCATTTCGCTCTGACGACGGTAGCTGGTTAACGCTATCGAAATAGCTATCAGCAGTATTATCGTATTGATAATGTTATCTAACTGCACCACTAAAATTGTGTTGCTTTTATTCCTAATGAACTTACCTGTTTAAATTCTTCACAGAAATTTTCATAAACTAAATTTTCACAGTAAACATAATAACATGGAATATATATTTTTTTAAAATTTTAATCTGTATTATTTTTACTCAAGAAATATTTCGAAATGCCTGTTTGGGTTTTCTTTTTTGAAATAATTTTTACAATATACTTTTTAACTAATAAAATGATTGTCCATTGTATTCTTATCTGTAGCATTTTTTCCAGAAATCTCCATAATCTATTAATGCAATGCTTTGCTCCTTCTGATTAAATATTTTGTTCTTCGTGCTCAACTTCATTTTCAGATGAATCTGAAATATGGTTATTCTGATTCAATCTATTAACTCCACAATTTCTACATGAGTCAATTCTTCAAATGTCGCAATATCTTTATCAATATTAACATAATCAACTGCTGAGGGGATGATGCAAACCAGTCAATTTACGTACGGAATCCTGTGGATCTTCAATTCCTATAGAGTTTTGTGCCAAAGTAGACTTTCTGTTTTTATTAAACTAGTATGTATCCAACAGTTAATAAGAGTCTTTTGAAAGACTTCATCCCAAGCTCTGCTTATCATGTAAACAGCATCCTTTAAAGATACAGCAGAAAAGCAATTTTCATTTAAACATTCGATGATGTGTTAGATGTGATGTTTATGATAATGTGCTTTAACATTTGATTATTTCAGCATCTTAAAGGTTGTACAACTCTGATACAACCAGACGGCAAAAATTCTTTGCTCATATTACTAATTATGGTTGCTGTATGGTAAGGTGCATTATCTAGTATCAGTAGTATGCAACATTTTCGGCTTTTGATTTCACCATTTAAACTTAATATTAATTTCTAAAATAGAACTGCAGTCATCCATGTTTTCTTGTTATTAGCATAATTAACATATAAAACAGGATTAAAATTTTTAAAGAATCTTGACTTAGCTTTTTGTCTAATCCAACAGAATTTACACAGAATCTATCAAAACTGACGACTCAATTCAAAACGGATAAGATAGGAACCAAAATGAATAGACAATGGATGTTCATATTAACTGATGTAACAGGAAGAAGGCAGGTTCAGATTTATGAATAGGCAAGTTTGACAAGTGTCCAGGGTGCAACATTTTAAAAGCCACTCAACATATTTTTTTAAAAAACAAAATTGCTATCTGTCTCTCTACCATACAATTCCATTAATTTCCACCCCACTCCTTTTTTTTCTTTTTTTTTTTGCCTTAAAATGAAATTCCATTGAACTACACCCCCCAACTCCACTCACTAAACATCAAGAAGAAAAAATTTCCTCATCAAATAAAACAAATTTATAAAAACACAGTATTATTATAAAACAATTATAAAAAAAATCAGCATTTTTTTTTACAATACTGCACATAAGGTAATCATAAATGACCCCCTACTTTAATTTGACAATTTTTTATGGGATGACTAGCTTAATTTCAAAAGCTAGCTAGGACATACTACTCTTCTAAAAATGACTGGAATAAACTACGTGTATGGCAGAGGAGGATGGGATGCCAAAAAAAAAGCATGATTTTTTGAAGTCTTATACCCTACATCCGGGCCAGTTATAAAGTGGTGTTGCAGTGGTCATTCCTGTCCCAAGGGAATAGTCTAGCAAGTTTCTAGAAGGAATTTCTGTCATTGCATGCTTCTATTGTTTGCGAAAGCTAGCCGAAAGCCAGTTTGAATTCCATATCCGTTTATTATGCTGATTGATGTTGCGCAGAATGGTAGTAATAAAAACAAAAAGTGGTATAGAGAAATGTTCAAGGATTGTGAGAGCAAAATTAAGGACTTTTCACAAATTTTGACCATATAAATAAGGACTTTTAAGGACAGAAAATTATGTTAACAAATTTATAAGGATTTTTAATGACCATGCAAACCTTGTATATTTTAGGCACCCCTTTAACAAACGTTTGAATAGACTGCATACTTATAACCAATAGCTTACTAGTTATGCTAGCTTGGTAGAAAAAAAAAGAGAAATTTCCTGATTCAAGTTCAATGCAAAGCATGGTCTTTTTTTTTATTGACTCTAAGAGTTAGTGAAGGATTTTGGTCTGAACTTATATATCATGATTATGTCAAAATTAGTAATTCTAATTTAACTCTGAAAGACACTTTCTTTAATAAGGAAGACTCCTTTGGAATTAGAATGATCAGTAGAGAGAAGCTTTTCAAACAAGTTATGCAGAATATGCACATGTCAGGGTACGTACACATTACTTTACATGGAATTTAAGGACCTTTAAGAATCAGAAATAAGAAAAAGAAATGAAAGACCCACAAGAAAACATTAAACGAATGAATCAGAGAAATCTATGCAAAGGACTTCATACTTATAATACTATTTTACGAATAAAATAAAAAAATTAGGATGTATTATATAATTAAATATGATCTAAGAATTAACATAACTATGAAACAAGAAGCTTTGAGAATGAAAAGCAATTCCTTAAAAAGGATGAAATAGTTAGCTTTAAACAAGATAATACAAACCAAATGTGGATAATTAAAATTAGTAGGTATCAGAGTTACAATAAATTCTAATTCTATATAATTTAATATATATAATACACTGTTGGTCATTCAAAATGCAACACCATATAGGCCTACAGGATGCTTCTTTTAGGAAACATCTTATAGGCTTGAAATTTTCACCATGCAGAGATCTACACAGGATATGTAAATGATTAGCATGGCAGCACAAATGCAAATCATGTATGCCAGTAATGCCACCTAGAAGCACCATAAATAGAGAAAACAGGAGTCTGGTTCTAAGAACTGGAATTCTGTTTTCTTGCTGATCTTTTGTGTGGGAAGCTTCAATATGTTTCATCGAAAAATACAGCAGTCATTCGTACATGTTTTCAAGTTCGACAGAGGAAGAATTGTAATTTATAGAGACTGTGGATTACCTTTTTGAGTTATCATTGCTCACGTTAGATTGAATCAAGCAACAGTGATACACATATGGAATCAGTGGGTGCAGGAGGGATGGATTGACCGACGGGAACAATTGCACCATCCTTGTCACACCACCGAACAAAGGAAAAGAATGTTGTGCACATGGTAATGACAGATCTCACTGCAACATCAATAGCCCTAGTGCAACAGTTAAGGTCTGTCATACAACAGTACATACCATTCAACGTTGTCTACAGCAGAGGGGAATTTTTACAAGGCATTAAGTGCTGCGATTCATTGTTCAACAATGAAAATTTTACAGCGGTGAAAATATCTGTCCTTTATAGATTTCAGGTCACTGAACGTGAAAATTATGCTTAAAATTGCTTCCTGGCTCAGGTTTCTGGGTAATTTCACTATTTACATTTCACCATATAAGGTTATGGGAACACAATAGTACGAATAACAGTTAAATACCTTCCTTTTTATACATGCTGTCTTTTTGCCTGCTGCTTGTGGGAACGTCCAGAGAATCTCTCTGGATCATCCAGCAGAAACCTTATGACACTGAAATTGAACACTTTCCTTTGTCATGCTGTTCCATTGCAGAAAAGTCCTCATGAAATTACTCTCCTTTTTTGTCACTAAAGCGCCACAATTCGCTCGGAAGACATTAATACGTGAATGCAGGAAGTGCATTTTTAGTTACATGTTGCATCCAATTTTCTCGTAGGCAGATATAAGAACTTCTACTACGTTTTTGTAATTTTCAGCATGAAGGTTGCCCAAAAATTGTGTACTAACATTCCAGAAACAATGCCAGGCATGTAACTCATCAGGATTGAGACTGGATTCAAACTATCTCGAAAAAGTTTACGTATCTGGGAACCTATAAATACCCCGTTTTACCTTTTCCGTACTTACAAGAAGGGTACACAAAGTGAGAATCGAAAATGTGCTTCATTTTAGTTTTATAATAAAGTATAAATGTTTTAACAAGAAACTAAAACTTTTTTTTACGTAAATCCCCCATTGTGGGGAGTTATACCCCATCAAATTTGGCGAGAAAAGGTTATTTTCAGCAAATTTTACTTGATAAGCTTTTTATTAACCGCAGGAATGGTGAGATATTTTTGAAGTGATGTCACCAAACTAGAATTAATAAACAATCCTTCATTCGAGATAAAAATATTATCGATTTTGATTCGTAAGAATTTATGCATGTATTTGCAAAAATACTTAGAACTTTATTACCAGTTGGTAGCTGTCTCGTTTTAGTTATATAAAAAGCGTTTATTTCGCTTTAAAAAAATAATATACGCACTTGGCTTTATTAAAAATTTTTTAAAAATGTTTATGAAAATGAACAAGAAAATACAAAAAACAAATTAGGTTTGAACAATGACTACAACTAACAACCGAGGGATTTTCGCAATTTAACGTGTAATAAGAATTTTTGGAAAAAGTGAAACACCATTGTTTGACATTGAGAAATCTATTTGGTTTGAGAACGGGGTATGTGCTCTTATTCCAAGCATATTTAATCACGTCACTGAACGTTGGAGCTGATAATTGGTTGTGTATTAATGAATACAATTTTATCTGAAACGGAAATTAATATAGCAAATAAAATTATTGCTTTTACTGAAACCATTGCCGAATCTAACAATTTTGAAGTTATTAACGATTTTAATTTTGATCTTTATTGTGAAAAACCTGTTAATAACAATGAAGATTGTAAATGGTCAGATTTCTCATATGACGAAACAATACCTGAAAATTTTGTATGTGGTTCGTCATCATATTCATTAGAATATGTAAAAGAAGTTGTAGCTTACTCCTGGATGGCTTTAGGATGTCGACGGTCTATACTCAATTCAAGATCGTTTTGGAAATGACAATTTAACACTATCACAAATTTATAGAATGAAAATATACCTTGCTAATATGGGGAACAGAATTCAATAGCTAAATACTATTAAAACACAAATGCATGAGAAATTTTTAAAAGCCAGATCCAATGGCGTTACAGTGTATGAAGTTGATGTACAAATTTGAGCTCTTGATGTTGCGAAAAAAATTTTTTTCAAATTTTATAGCATCTAATAAGTTTTTGGCGTCTTTTAAAAAGAAATTTGGTAAAGTTGGACTAAAAATTACTAAACTCGTTATGAAAGTAAAATTACAAAATGACGAACAAATAGAAAATGCAGCCATTGCATTTCCACTTCAAGCCTATGAAAAAATGCAAGATTATTCGCACACTTGTATTTTTAATAGCGATCAAACAGGCCTTGCTAAAGACTTGATACGATTATGCACCCTTTCGCCAAAAGGTGTTAAACACATTTACAGTGTTGTTGAGAATAGTAATGCAATTTCGCATTCGTATACTGTAAAACCCGTCGTCATAATAAATGGTACAGTTTAATCAAAATTTTTATTTACACACCAAAAATAAACAGGTACCTTTGGCTCTCGTGTTCGCAGAAATTATTCAGCCAACCACCAAACGTAGTACTTATATACACAAAAAGTGGGAAATCTTCCACAGATATTCATGAATCATTTCTAAAAGAAATAATAAAACCCCAATTAATAGATCAAAATGGCGTAATTTTATTAAATTGCTGGACAGGACAGAAAAACGAGGGGAAAAAATCACTTTTGGAGATAAATCATCGCCTGAATTTTTATATATATCTGCAAGCACCACTGAATTAATGCAACCTTGCGATGTGTATTTTTTGGGCAGTAGAAATATTTCACAAAAACTGTCATGCAATATATTGTATTTCACCATTTTAATGACATTGGTTATTAAACAATATTTTATAATTATTTATATATTTAATACAACAACAAAATTACATTCATTAATACACAACCAATCATCAGCTCTAATGTTCAATGACATGATTAAATATGTTTGGTATAAGAGCACGTGCCCTGTTCTCAAACCAAATACATCCCGCAATGTCAAACAAGTGTATTTCACTTTTTCCAAAAATTCATGTTACACATTAAATTGTGAAAATCCCTCGTTTATTAGTTGCAGTCATTGTTCAAACCCAATTTGTTTTTTGCATTTTCTTGTCCATTTTCATACACATTTTTAATTTTTAATAAATAAAGCTAAGTACGTATATTATTTTTTAAAGAGAAATAAATACTTTTTATATAACTAAAACTTGAGATCTATCGACTGATAATAAAGTTCTAAATATTTTTGCAAATACATGCATAAATTCTTATGAAATCAAAATCAATACTATTTTTATCTCGAATGAAGGATTGCTTACTAATTCTCTTTTGATGACATCGCTTCGAAAGTGTCTCACCGTTCCTGCTGTTAATAAAAAGCGCATCAAGCCAAATTTGGAGAAAATAGCCTTTTGTCACCAAATTTGATGGCAATATAACTCCACCCATGGGGATTTAGGTAAAAAAAATTTTTTAGTTTCTTATTGAAACATTTATACTTTATTTATTATAAAACTAAAATGAAGCACATTTTCGATTCTCACTTCGTGTACTCTCCTAGTTAGACATGGAAACTTCTGGCATAAGTATTCAAATGCATGTTTGTTTTTGTGAATGGCCTTCACAAATATCTTCATAAGTCCTAGTTTTATGTGTAATGGTGGTAGAAAAATGCAGTTAGGTTTCACTAGAGGTTAGTATAAAACGTTATTAGTGCCAGGCAACAAATCTGTTCGTAGAGTCAGTCTGTTTGTAATGAGCATGCCCCACATGGCTATCCAACTGACATACATAACAACAGAACTTCGTGTACTCACCTTGTAGACCGAGCACAATTGATATAATTTTGAAATCCCCACATACTAACCACTTACGTTAATTGTAATTTTTAAGGTCCAGAAGGCATCGAAATATGAGTAACTTTCTTTACCTACAGCTGCATAAGCAACAGGGATTGATAGTGATATTTCATTACTATTATGCAATAGCATAGAATTCAGGCTTGTTTTTGAGGCATCTATAAACAGTTTCCAATCACCTGCTTTGTACGGAATGTTCAATTTTAGAATAAAACCTTCAGCAATATCAAAATACTAAGTTGTCGTCACTGCTGAAAAACGTTGACAGTACTTTTTGACGATTGCGAAGAGTACATATTCTATCAGTATCCGCCAGGAGGTTCCACTGCTGCAATCTGGATGCTAAGAGTTCAACTTTATTCCTTAGCAGTTCTAAAATTCTAATCAGGCTATGAAGTTCACATTGTGTGATTCAGTGTACGTTACAGGAGATACTTGTTGGTTGAAATGTTGGATCTGCATCACTGGTGCTTGAAACACTTTCTAATACATCAAGTTCACTTCCATCATCCTCCATGTCCCCGTCTGTCGGAATGTTAGTGGGAGGATAGGGGGCTGGTAATCCTTCTCTATGGACCACTGGGCGAATGACAGATGGTATCACAGGATATTCAATCTTTTTCTTCGCATTAGTTCCTTTCTTCAAGCATGGTATCATGTAGAAATAGTAATCAGTAGTATGGTATGTTTGGCACTCCAAAACGCATGAAAACTTTTCCCTCAAGCATCCAAGCATTCAGGTTGGATGAACATGTTGTACAACAAACGTGGGAAGCCCATGATTTATCCTGGTCTCCGATGTGACACCCAAAGTACAGTACACATGCCTTTTTAACTGCAGAAGTCAATGCCTACTTCCTGGAACTACAAATCACGTCAACATATACATAACAAAAGTTGTCCACCGGATTTATACAGGAGTGGGGCATTACTGAAAATTCAGTGGACCACAAAATTGATGTAAAATGCATTTACGTAAAATGTTAAAATGTACAAAGCCATTCAAGTAGTAAGTCACTAATTAAACAAATCAGTAAAAAAAAAATCAGAAACAGACAGTGCAATATGAACTTCACATGCTGTCATGTACAAAACTGAGGCCATTGGATGGAACTGGTTTTAACCGCTCGATCACATGGTTCATGAAACGAAGGCCAGAAGCATCAGCACCAAGTCGATAGCAGCTTTATCAAGCATGACAGTGTCTATTTTTTTTCCCTTATTTATTTATTATTTCACGTATCGTAATTATAATGTCCCATAGCGTTATATGTAAAATACAAACAGTGCAATTACTCAAAACTCTGAGCTAGGAGAGAATTTTAAGGGTGTTTTTTTGTTTTCAGCGACCCAAAATTTATAAAAGGTAGCTACTTTCATTTTGGTAAAAAACCAAAAGTGAAAAATTGTTAAACCATGTTACCTTTGACTCTACAACACAGGCATATGGGTTGGCTTATTGGCACAGGTTGCAATAGTGCATTGAATGCCGGATATGGACAAACAAATGACACACTGTTGTCTCTTGAGACCAATCTTGATTCTGCCTACGTTATTACAATGGTCGAATCCGAGTCTGGCAGTATCATGGCAACAGACTGCATGACTGCTGCATTATGCATCGTCATACAGGTTCATCACATACAGTTATGGTTTGTGGGTGCCACTGGATTTTACTCCTGAGCCTGTCTAATACGCATGGCCAGCACAGCAGCCAGCGGTAGATTTCTGAAGTTTTGGAATCCGTTGTCTTCCCTTACCTTTGAAGCTTGCTTGTGGCCAAGTTTCAACAGGATAATGTACGTCCACACATGGCATGCAAGGTTCGACAATTCTTCATTGCAGATTGAACTACTGCCTTGGTCTGCCTGTTCTCCCGATTTAACATCCATCGAACATGTCTGGCCCATGATTGGAAACTAGTTGCCTATCGTATACCGCCCGCAGCTAAGTCAGATAAAAATTTTGGCAATGCGTAGAAGCAGAATGGACTGACATACCCCAAACACACATTCAAAGTCTCTTTCTTTCAATGCCGAGGCATATCGCAGCAGTTATTGCCAGCCATATCGGCTACACAAAATACCGATTTTTTCGTGGGGTTGCATGGGGCTGCATTTTTAATCATTTTACCCTTGTACCTCGCGTTATTTGTCCAGTAAATATGGCTTTATTAGCTTTTGTCCATTATGGTGTTGCATTTTGTAGGGCCAGTAGTGTATTTATAATTAAAATTTTCCTTGATTGATAGAAACTAATGTCACAAACATCATACTCCTAGTTGTTGAATTTGTGGTGGACCAGTTTTTAAAATGACTGGTGAAATTCTGTAAAGGAACACTGTGAACTCTTTTTTGTTTATTCCATTTGAGATACGAGAGTCAGTCAAAAATATGGCATCTTCATTATGAATTCATAATAAAAAAAAAATGCTGCTAGGAGCAGCACCATCACCAAATTTAATCTCTCTTTATCAGTGGAACAGTTTGCTGCCACAAATCATGTGACACCAGCTCCAGAATTCTTGGAAACTAGCCGATTTAAAAAAAATTTCAATCAAATGCCACTGGATAATGATATCATCTCTTTTTCTTTCCTTCTATTGGATAGTTCTGCCTTTGTTCCCCAGAGAACCACCATGTCAATCATTGACTCAATTCAGAATGGATGAGGTAGGAACCGAACAAGATATCTCCACCATTCAGGATAGGATGGGGAGAAAGAAAGTCCAGATTTGTAAATGGGTATCAAATGTTTAGGGGCACAAAATTTTAAAAGGTGAAGACTTTTTCGTTCCTTTAAAAAAAAAATGCAGTCTTGAAGATAGAATTCTATCAATCCGCTATCTTTGGAAAAAGCACCCCACCCACTTTTGTCTTTATTTGAAATTATGAAAAATTCTGTGAAACACAGCTATTTTCTCAAAATATCTGGAAAATAAAAGATCTTGCTATCAAAGGAAATAAATTCATTCATAAAAATATCAGGCTAATATTGAATATATGGGTCACATAACTAAAAAATTTTCACCAAACGCCAAATAGCTTTCACCAAAGAGCAACCCTAACTATAGTAATTAGAGTTGCTTCTGAAAAATGGATGCCATTTTGTTTTTTCTGCAGCAAATAATAAAATATAAACTTTTAAAATAGAATTTATAGAATTTTTCTAGGAAAAATAGTACTCACGTTTTTAGAAGCAATCATTGTATCATTTCACAACAGCTTTTTCGTGAAAAGAAAACAAAAACTCAAGTTTAACAGATGCTGGAAAGGCTATAGAAGAGCACACCATCAAAGAATACAGAGCAATTTATATTTACGTTAAAAGAATACGAATGTCAAAACAAAACTTCAGCTATGAAAATTTAACAGAATTCCATTAATGGTAGAATTTTCACGAAGGTTCGGGAGTGTTCGTGAACACTTTGAAGTGCTTTTTTCGCACTATTTCTAAAAGATAAAAAATGGAGCAAGTGCATAGTTCGCCACCTAGTTCAATCTTCACCTGAAGTTGCTCCAAAATTTCAGAAGATCAGCTTGTGATGTCATACTTTCTCTGACATTATGCTTAGGCACCTCTTTTGCATTTGTAACGAGTTCATGTGGCGCTGCTGCCGCAAGGTTAAGCTGGAGAATTTGTTTCCGGCATTTCTCGATGCCATTAAACCCCCCCCACACGACTGACTAAGACCAATAGAGGTGAGTACTACCTGTTTTTAACTTTACCAAATCCTGACAGTTACGAATATCAGGCAGCTCTGATGCTTTTCTGCTAGCATTGAACTTTTCTAAGATTCCGATATAACTCGAATGTGATCCGAACAAGCAGCGAGGGCAAAGCCTAAAGTGAAGGGCTCCTCCACTAACCATTTGCTGATACATCCCCTTCACTGATTCAGGAAAATTACAGAGCCCCAAAACCAGCGTAAACAACATGGCAGCAGGTGACAGACGTAATTTTACCAAAAAAATTTCAGAGATCAAGTAATACTGTTCAAGCAACACTGATTCAGGGGAGTACTGAATCAGAAGATTAAGACTGCTTACTTTCAATAATGCCAGTATCCATAAGGGGGAGTCCCCCCCCTCACTAGGCATCCACTGATACAAAGAAAGTACTGTGACAACTTCAAAAGCACTAAAAAAAAAACCAAAAAAAACCCAACCAGCAATATTGTTGGGGAAGTTGGCAACAAGAAGCTGGCGTTGGAAAAACTGTAATGGCGTAAACACCAGATATTTGGAAAATTTTTTGGTAATGTGGCCCGTATACGCAATATTTACCAAATATCGTTATTTTACTTTATAATAATGCATATAAAGCAGTGGTTTCCAACCGTTTTCAAGCTGCGACCTACTCTTATAGTAACTTCAAAAGTCCACCCCACAATTATTTATGACTTCCAAAACACATTAAATACAAAATTATATTATGTATATACATTAATTATATACAGTGGTCCAACTTTTATTGCATTTTTATTATATTATGTACAGTGGAGTCCATTTTCAAATTGCCCCCCTTAACATTCAAATTTCCCTCCCTGTAGGGCGTGGATCCTATGTTGGGAAACACTGATATAAAGTAATCATACACATAATATAATTATCCATCCTCCCCTTCCTTCGTGACTGCCTGTCATAAAACATTTTCTTGGGTGGCTATCTTAACTTTAAATGCCAGGTATGACATTCTACCCTTCTATAATTGACTGGGACGAACACTGCATACGTCTAAACAGAACAAAGTAAAATCTCTTTTAATGGATACCTAATTACGAAATATACAGTGCGGCAGGGGGATGCCAAATGATTACTATGATTAAGGTGCCTCACACTTTAAATGCGGTTTTAAAAGAGGGGTGAGATGCACTGGTCATTATTGCTTTAAAGAAACGTTTTAACAAGTTTCCAAGGGGAGTTCTCTATGCACATATTTTCAGAGGGAGCGCTGGTGTACGTAAGGGGTTGATGGGTATCATAACCTCCATTGTGATGCAATTCTGCATATATATATATGGAGTTGTATCTCTGTAACCCACCCGATTATAAGCCATTAACCCCAACTTATGAACTTTCGTGTACACCGATGAGACAGAGTTCTCTTCTGTGTATGTCCCCACTGTTCGTAAAAGGCACATTACAATCCACATAGTGTGGTGAATACTATGTTTGTTCTTTATGTTAAGGTATTATTACCCTTCGCAGGGATAACACAATTGCCAAATATGGTCAACACAGAAAAGCCTCCGGGGCGAGATTTTTGTGAGTTTTTCGTGGGGGAATTTATTCTTTATGTTGATTTACACTGTGAGAAGAATGGTAGCAATAAAAATTGAAACAAAATGCACTACAAAGAAATGTTCAGGAACAGGAGAACAAAATCAATACTTTCGGCCCATTTTTGGCTAAAACGAAAAGGAAAATTTTTAAGGACTGAAAATAGTTTCCCAAACAAATTAAGGACTTTTAAGGACCGTATAAACCCTGCATGCATGTACAGGGTGGTTATAATTAAACTTGGCCTATTTAGAGCACTCTGGAGCTTGAACCGTTCAGCGTATTTTCACCAAAATTGGTATATAGATATTCAAAGGATGCAAGAAAAAAAAAAAAGTCAGCAGGAGGTGGGGGGGGGTCGCAATACTGCAAAAGCAACCCATGAAATGACTAACACGCAAGACAAATCACATTTTTAATGTTTAGTAACACTTACTGCATCGAAACATTTCAAATGAACGTTGTGCGAGCAATAACAGAATTGCAGGCGTACTATGGAAAAAAAAGATTTTTCACATGCAGATAGAGAGTAAAGAAATGCAGCAAGTAAGCACCTTTTAATCGTGTACAGAATGATGCAATGGAGGTTGCTCAATGTAGCCGCTATCATTCACTTGTAAAAGTTCATGGTCCTGTCAAATGTTCTGTAACGGCATCGGTATTGTGAATTACTCCAGACGTTTGTTTTGCCGCAACTACAGAAGCCGCACACGTTAGCCGGATCTCACTCTGTGTGACTTCTAGTTGTGGGGTCATTTAAAGAATTTGGTTTATTCCAAGAATTCCATTACGTTGCATGTGCGAAGCATAACAGAGGATTAGTTGCGATGCGCTGTTGAACACATTCTGCATTGGCTTGAATTGTTACAAATAAATGATGACGGCCACATCGAGGAACACCCATTACATCGTCCTGTACACGATTAACAGCTGCTTAAATGTCATATTTCTTTATGTGCTGGCGGCATGTGCAAAATAATTTTTTTTTCATTGTATGCCTGCGGCGTTGGCATACTGTTATTGCTCGCACAACGTTCATTTAAAATGTTTCGATGCAATAAGTGTTACTAAATGTTAAAAATGTCATTCCTGTTGTGTGTTGGTCATTTCAGAGCTCGCTTTTGCAGTATTGCGCTAAAAAGCGCCCCATAGCGAACGTTTTTGAAGTAAATATTTTTGCAGATTCCTTTTCCGCATCCTCTGTATAGTATAGTCTATATACCAATTTTGGTGAAAATCCGCTGAACAGTTCAAGATCCAGGATGCTCTAAATAGGCCAAATTTAATTATAACCACCCAGTCTATGGTGATTAAGAGATTTTATCTGATCATAAAAT
>QLNU02015360.1:206274901-206290094 GCA_006491805.2 Dysdera silvatica
CCTTATGGATCCACCACTGCTACAAATATTATTGTTTCATTTGAGTTTTGAAAAAATGCATACAAGGTAAGTTCAAACAATATGGGTGGATTTTCTTCTGGTATATATACACACACCGGACAAAAAATTATTCACCCCTTGAGAAATCATGTTAATATCGTGTAACTCTAACTCCAAATTTGCATTGCATGCAGCTTCTGTTGCAATGTTCTCTCACTAACAGGTTGGGGTGGACCTTCATTAACGGACTGCAGCAATTCCTGTCTGTTTTGAAAGCAATTTTGATTCACAAGCTATGAAACTCTTCTCTGGTCCTTCTCAGAATCTTTTTCCGACCACAGTTCTGGTGTCATGTTTCATAACTATGCATGCTATACCACTGCTTGTAGACAAGCTGAACAGTCCTCTTTGAAACATCAACAAATCTGGCGACTTCACTCATCGAATGGCGAAATGCATGGCCAAACGCAATTGCCCCTTTTTGCCAATCTGCCACATCCTTGCATTTCCCCATCTTGACACATAATTCCCACTTGTAACAATAATGTCTTACTCAACGTTACCGCCTCATGATCACATAGAGGCAGTGTGCGCACAGTTGAGCATGTGACTCGACCACTGCGCCATTTGTACCTGTTTAACAACTACTCCATGCTTGCGTGCCAGGGCAAATAATTTTTTGTCTGGTGCGTATATATATATTGGGTGATTCAAAAGTCAGTCCCCCCACTGTTAATTGTTTGGTGGGTTCAGGCAGATAAACGTCGTTTCGGGAAAGTTGCTTGTTGAAAAGGAAATAATTTTTGTTCTGTGTCGCGACTCACCCTCAGCACCAGGGGGCGCCCCACGGGGGCCAACTCCAAAATTTCAAATGGCAAATACGATCGAGTAATACCTTGTTTTGAAGGTCTCGTCGAGAAAAAAATAATGATATTTACAGTATGGCGTTTCGACACTCATAGCACCAACGATGTGTCCGCAAAATTCAAAATCGACATTTATTCTCCTGGCTTTTGCTCATGCTAGTAAAGTCTTAGGCAAATAACGAAAATTGTAGAATGTAAAGCAATGTGTGTTCTATCAGTAACAATTTTAAATTTCGTATTAATCCAATATGTAAAGTTTCAAGGATCGTTTAAAAATATCAATATTCTAATCCTCAAAAACTCAAATAAAAATATTAAAAAATAAAAGAAATATAAAAAAAGAAAGAAAAGAAGTTACCTTTTAATGAAGTAGCTGCTCAAACTGAAGGCCTTACACTTCTTGGTAGATATAAAGCTGGCCTCAAATCTGTCTCTGACTTTTTGGAAAGTGTGTGGAATAATTTTATGGCACTCATCCCATATTCTTTGGTGCAGCACATTTATATTTTCAGGTGGCGGTTCATAAACTACTGATTTCAAATGACCCCAAAGAAAAAAATCCAAAGGTGTCATATCTGGGCTAGGAGGTGGTCATTCCACAAAGCAACGACAGCCAATCCACCTTCTAGGAAACTTGTTATATAGAAAGGTTCAAACATCTGTAGAAAAGTGTGGGGGAGCACCATCCTGTTGAAAAATAATGTTGGCAACTGCGTTTGTGTAATTTTCAACAATTTCAGCTATATCTGTCACAATTTCATCCTGCCACATTTCTAAGTACCACTGTCCTGTTAACATCCGCAACTTTTCGAATACTCTGTATTGGGTTCACAACAAAGTTTGCTAATACGTGCACTTGCATCTCTTAAGTTAGAACGGACAGATGACCGGATCTAGGGGCTTCATTGATGCTGCCAGTGTTCAAAAACTTCTTGACAGTTTTCCATATGTATTTTTGGTCAACAGGTCTCTCAGGATGTGCTTCATGAAATAATCGGACAGTTTCGTGGTAATTCCGTTCAGCCTGGCAGTAAAAAAGAATGGCATCCGTTCGGTGACTCAGTGGACGAGTCATTTCTTCAAAGCGTGTTCGTATAAAAAGGAATACTTTTTGTGAGGACGCGTGGGTGATTTCAAACAACTATTATTGCCATGGAAATATTTGAGTTTTTGAGGATTAAAATATTGATATTTTTAAACGATCCTTGAAACTTTACATATTGGATTAATACGAAATTTAAAATTGTTACTGATAGAACACACATTGCTTTACATTCTACAATTTTCGTTATTTGCCTACGACGTTACTAGCATGAGCAAAAGCCAGGAGAATAAATGTCGATTTTGAATTTTGCGGACACATCGTTGGTGCTATGAGTGTCGAAACGCCATACTGTAAATATCATTATTTTTTTCTCGACGAGACCTTTAAAACAAGGTATTACTCGATGGGGGGTTACCATTTGAAATTTTGGAGTTGCCCCTCCCCATTGTGGTGGGTGTGAGTCGTGACTTCAGAACCCAAAATTGGTTCCTTTTCGATAAGCAACTTTCCGGAGACGTTTATCTGCCTGAACTACTAAAAATTTAGCAGGTGGGGGGACGGGGGCTGACTTTTTAATCACCCCATATATATATATTATATGTATTTTTTTTCTAAGTACTTAGTAAGTACATCAAAATAAGTAAGTTACTTGTTTTTATTCAGTATGATATTTTATGTGTGATATGATCGGCAGTCAGTAAAACAACTGCTTATAATATGATTTATTGCACAATATTAAGTCTATGTCATAAATGTTACTTTCAACCAAATATCTTTTTTTCCTTTATTAAGAAAAATTCTGTAAGTTACAGGAAAAAAATCTTGCCATTATTTTTGAAAAATTAAATATTTTGTTTTAAACGGTTAAGCATATACAGGGTGTTTGGAAAATATCTGGCAAAACTTTAAGGGGTGGTAGGGGACACCAAATAAGGCATGTTTGACCATATCTCCCTGTCCACAAAGGGGCGGTTTGGCTGTAAAGCGTAACTACTGTTTACGTCCATCATGTTGCTACGTAGCCAATTACGTGAATTAAAGGGAATTGTTAATGCATAATTTAAGTGAATGAGCTAATAATACAGCAGAGACAAAAAAATCTGGAATTCCGTTTTCTGATTTTGATCTATGTTACTGTTTAGTGAAAATAAGCCTAAAACTGCCTTTTTTTTAACACACTGGAAAAGAGTTGGGAACTGCCAGGTGAAAAACATTAAAATAAACGTTTTTTGTTCAGTGAATTTTTTTCCAAACATTAGCCGTTCGGGCACTACAGTGAATTTAGTATTTGCATCCACCACATTCAAGGTTTTCACAAATGGCTACAATGCACCATTTTAAAAATTTTTCAAATTATTTAATGTCAACAGACGTCGGGCTCTCTCCGGCGATTTTTTAAAATCAGTTAAATTCACCGGAATTGTATGTGTAGAATTCATACAATCGCACCTGAAGCGGCGAATTCTACACATACAATTCCGGTGAATTTAAATGGTTATAAAAAAATCGCCGGAGAGAGCCTCACGTCTGTTGACACTAAATAATTTGAAAATTTCTTGAAATGGCGCATTGTAGCCATTTGTGGAAACCTTGAATGTGGTGGATGCAAATACTAAATTCACTGTAGTGCCCGAACGGCTAATTTTTGGAAAAAAAAACTCACTGAACAAAAAATGTTTATTTTGATGTTCTTCACCTGTTACACATACTTGGCAGTTCTCAATTATTTTCCTGTGTGTTAAAAAAGGCGTTTTTAGGCTTATTTTCACTAAACAGTAACACAGATCAAAATCAGAAAACGGAATTCAGGATTTTTTTTTGTCTCTGCTATATTATTAGCTCATTCATGCAATTGGCTACGTAGCAACGTGATGGACGTAAACAGTAGTTACGCTCTACAGCCAAACCGGCCCCTTTGCGGACACGGGGATATGGACAAACATGCCTTATTTGGTGTCCCCTATCACCCCTTAAAGTTTTACCAGATATTTTCCAAACACCCTGTATCAGCGTTACATAAATAATCAGTAGTAATGCGTAAAAATAAAGTTTATGGTACGAATTTTTATGGTCCTCAAAATTTGAACATTGGTCCCCAAAAAGTCCCCAAATTGGATTCCTAGATTATTGTAGACACCCTGGTAATGCATTTTCTGAAAGTTTGTACAATACCAGGCTGCATTTGTTGTTTCACCTCGTAGAAGGAATGAGTAGTGAATAACACTTTCATCTCTCCTTTTTTAACACTTTCAAGGAGAGATAGTTAGGAATCAGTGCGGTTTATACCAGAGTTGGTACCTATTATATGGTAAACGTATAATACGTCCAGTTTTTATACGTTTTTCAGCATACAAAAACTAAACTTACTCTGCATGAACAAAATTCTGAAACTTGGGATAAAAAAATTAATTTGCCCCAAAATCTGTTGTTAAATATCGTAGAAAAGCTGTAATCAAAGGATGCGCGAATATTAAAAATTGTTTTTCCAATTGTCATACTGCTAATAATTCCGAAGTTTAAATTATGCATCATAGTGTAGTACATCTGTACAGTAAGACAAGATTAATCTTGTGATTAAATTCCCGATAGGGACCGCCACTCAAGTTTTGATACATGCATAACGGCCTATTATTACGAAAAATGACCAGTTTTCAGTTATTACGGAAATTGTATCGAAAGTTACAAGAAACGTGCAGATTTTAAACCATTATTGTTTTTATGCTATTTTTTGGCATGACCCCTGAATCCTCAGTCGTAACTTCACCACAGTGTCGTCTCATTGTGGGACACTAAACCAGGCAGGGGCAGGATTTAGGCCTCTAGAATTTTTGGCAGTTTTTAAAGTGTTTTTAGTCTTTTCTGGTATAGAAACTCTTAGAGCCATTTCTTATTTATTTTTTTAGATGTGTTTAATGATAATTATTAAAAAAAAAAAACATGCTTGGCTGCTGGATCTTTGCTCCTTTTGCCCTCACCCTGTCCTAGGCCCCAAAATCAGAATTCCGAAGTCAACACTATTTGCTTCCATGTTCTTCAATGGACTATTTGAAGTCATATTTCTCTGAATGTAATAAATCAACTCAACATCCGTACTTCAGAGGTTTATAAACTCTGCAATAGAAAACGGCCTTACGTAATATGTTTTTCTTTCATGTGCACTAGTTCTGCCTTGCTGTAGGTATGATATAACGTATTTTATTTCTGTGTGAAATTTTCATATTGTTTTAAGAATTCCTCTCTCTTAGTCAGGAAAAAATATATCGATCGTTTACAACTGCCCAGTTAGTATTTTAAACTTTCTCCGGTGATATGTCTGCTGCATAATTTGAAACCCAGCCACAACTTTATATTTAATCTGTTTCCATCCTTTCCATGAATGGTTGTTTTTTCATTGGTTTTATTTCATTATGATGGCTCATGTACCAACAAACAATTTTTCTATTTATTTTTCAATACTATGATAATTTTGCAGAGGTAAGCAGTGTCTAATGCGTGTTTAACAGCTAAGTTTTAATTTTGTTTGTGTGGGGAGTGATAAGATCAAAACAATTTTTAAAATAAATTGATGCATTGAAATTGAAAGTTTTTGATGTTTCAGCATTTATTTTCCAAAATAAATATTTGTGAATGATTTTTTTTTTTTTTTACTCAAGATAACATAACCCTGTGCATAATTTTATTGATTCACATTTTTTAAAACTGGAAAGTATGATATCAGAATTTTGCAATAGGAATGAAAAGTTTATTCAGTTTCTTATTTTCATGCTTTATGGTAAAATAAAACTTACTTACTTTTTTTTTTTTTTTAAGAATATCAAGATCAACTTTCGCAGCAATTTGGTTGTTGCAGTGCTATCAATCTTTTTTGCAACCTTTGAATGAATAATTTTTCAGTACATGGCCCCTATTGACTGCATAGTTAACAAAATTGTTCCATATTTTTTAAAAATATCATAATTTAATGAATTGGATTTCATTTTGAAGTTTAGCAATTATTGAGGTTGCATTAAAAGTATTTAAGTTCTGTGTTGACAAAAGCAACACAGGTTTACTTTTGAGTATTTCTAGTTTATTTGATCTACATTGTTTTTCAAGGAGGGGGCATGTAGGATAAAATATAAATTATTATTATTATTATTAAGAACAATCTGTATCGTGTGTACGATCTCACCTTGATTGGTGCAGAATGACCCTTGCTGTCCTTGCGCCATAAACCAACAGCCAACTCAACCCTAAGAACAATCTAGTATTTCTCCAAAAATTCAAAAAACGTCTGAAATTGGAAGCGTCCCATAACTTTTAGCTATATAGTGTATATCTTAAAGAATTTTACTTGTAGTGAAGAATTTTGTGTATAGTCTTTACAACTATAATAATTAACACGATATAAGAATGCAACCAAAGGACAAACTGGATATACCCTGTAGTGGCGCAGTGTGGTAACATGTTCATCTAGTGCTCCTTTAATCTGAGTTCGACTCTCAACAGTGCAACGAAGGCTTACTCAAAGATCTTATAAAGATCTCACTACTCACTGAAGTCCTGGATTTAGTTCGCTAGGCCTTAAGAGGTTTGGATTCCCCGGAAAATCATAGGTCCCAGTGCAGCATGACCATTGTAGTCCTTGAGCCATAAAATCAAAAAAAAGAATGCAGTTTTTATGATGTTGCCAAACTAGTGTACAGACTTCAAACTTCACAACGATTACTGCCATCTAGCCATAAAGTTAATTAGTGTGACTATGGCAGGATAAAGAAAGAAATGTGTTTAATTTACATATGCACAACAAAACTAGGATATATCCAGAGGTGCAATTTATCAGTAGGAAGCTTCTCATAGCATTGTTTTTTATATAATTTTCTGAATTTTTACGTTCTTATGTTGGTTAGTAATACTTTTGTCTTGCTCCCTCCTCCCCCCAAAGAAAATTGTGAAATGAATCTTCTGAATTCACCACTATTCAGTTGACAAATAAACCCTCCTAGTACACATCATATTTTTTTCACACACAACTTTTATAAGGAAGATTGATGGATAGATGTTTGTTTTTTTTTTTTTAATGTCACCTCTGAACCATAGTGTTTATGCAAAAAATTTCAAGATTCTACTACTTATCCCTTTGGAGATACACACATGTGTATTATAACGTGTTTTTCCATTAGATACAATGTTAAGCTAGTAAAAATCAGGCTTAACTGCTAATTTCTTAAAAATTCATAGCTTACACAATTTTTGAAATATTAAAGAAATAAAAAAATATGGGTCTAATAAAATTGTCTCATAAAACTAAAAAAAATCGAGGTTTTTCTGTGACATTGACCTAATATGCCTGGTTGAATTGACATGGAATGTCTCCTATAGCATGTTTTCGTTTTGTTTTTTATTACTGCCATTCTTCTCACAGATGAGTCAATGTAACAAATGAACATGGAATTCATATCATGCGGCTCATAATGTGGCTATTACAAATAATGGAAACGAGCATGGGCAAAAATTCCTTCTGGGAACTTGCTAGAGCATTCCTTTGGGGAGAAATGATCCATGCGGCATCTCTGTCTGACTATACCATTGCTGACAGTGAGGATGTCCTGTTATATCAATCTCAGTCATTTCATGTACCTATCTGAAAATCTGGTTTTTTTTTTCATGTATACACTTTATAATTAAGCCATTAAAAGCAAAACTAATGCAAGTCTATCTCTTTTTTTTTTTTTTAAATTTGTAATCACCAATCTAAAGCTCTACCTTCATTATCTTTTGTGCATAAGAAGTGTAAGTACAGTTTCATTATTTTGTCATTCGATGGCACCATTGTCAAGAAGAAGCCAACAGAATATCATGACCAAACTTTTAGTTTGACCCTTATTATCCACAAACCATGGTTTTAATTTTATACTACTTTCAATTGATCATATTATTCCTTTCCCATATCGCTATTGATCTGAATGAAATGCATTGTAGAAATTAACTTTGTTTCTTTTTATAGGATGTAATCTGCAGAAGAATACAACACCCAAAGCTGTTTTACTGATATTTTAACAAAGCCATTTTTATTATTAGAAGTGTGATTGTATAATGCTAAAACAACTTTATAATAGATTCTCATGGCAAGAAACCACTCACATGTATCAATGTCATTAAAACCACTCAAAAGGCCTGTCTTTAATGTAAATTTGCAACGTTTGAATGCAATTTAATGTGTAATAATTTTATTTTGAGAAATATCCCGACCATTTTAAATAGATGATTGTATTACTTCCTGTCAACTCATTTGTCCATATGTTCAACTTACAAAGTGTATGTAGTAGTATTTTTATAATAAAGGTAAATATATTCGATTCAGTTCAGTTTATTTCCTGGGCATTATTCAGGCTGTCAAGGTGGTGATGAGAAAAAAAGCACACATAGGCCTGACGAAATTCTCATCACCAGGGATGACAAAACGGTACATACAGATAGACACATGAATGACAAAAACGTTGATCATATAGTAATAACAAACAAGTACCTATAGATAGATATGTGTACAATACCTTGATGACACAATAATGATGATAAAAAAGATACATGTAGATGGACGTAAAGCCAATAAAACATTGCAAAATATTGAATTAAGAAGAATGGCACAAACATTGGAGGACAGTCAGCTAACCAAAAGACTTTTTTTTAGTTTTGACCTGAATCAGGTTAAACTATTGATCGATTTCAAATCAGTTGGAAAAGAATTCCAAAACTTGGGACCCATAATAATGCTGAAAATTTCTGTATCTGCTTGGTTAAGTATGATTTAGATATTTAAGAAATAAAAGATCTATGAAAACCCAGTTGTTTTTAACTACACTCTATAACAAAAAAATCCACTCACCAAGAAGGAGTTGTCCGATTGTAATGAAATTTCGTATGCAAAGACATTTTGACCGAACATGCAAATGATTAAAATTTGGTGTCCAATGAATGAATAGCGGGAACTCCAGCGCATCGGAACTGCGCATTCAGCAGGTGTATATAAGGAGCGATTCTCAATATGTGGTCAAAATTTCTGTTGCATTTTGACTGCGGATATCTTACGTCGACTGTAACAATGCCTCGCCGAAAGATTCGTGCTCATTACGAGCATATGTCAGAGTTTGAAAGAGGTTGTGCTATCGGATTGAAAGAGGCTGGTTGGACGAATCGAAGAATCGCTGGACATGTGGGTCGAAGCGATGCGGCGATTGGACGGTGCTGGCAAGAGTGGGTCAACAACGGCAGATGTCAGCGTCGGGACGGCAGCGGTCGACCTAGGGCCACAACAGAACGGGAAGACAGAGCGATTGTCAGAGCAGCTGTCACAGCACCGGATTCGTCATTATCAACTATTCAACGTGTGGCCCGCACACATGTGTCCAACATGACCCTCTGCAGATGACTGAGAGAGCGGAATTTACGCTCGCGCCGACCGTTACGCCGCTTACCTCTCACGCCTTTACACCGTCAAGTCCGATTACAGTGGTGCCGGGCTCGATCAACTTGGAACTGCGCTGACTGGGGACGTATAGTCTTTAGTGACGAGTCCCGTTTCCAACTGTGTCCTGACGACAACCGCAGACGTGTCTGGAGACGTCCAGGGCAGCGTGGGGATCCTGCCCTTACTATCGCACGCCACACATGCCCACAACAGGGCGTTATGGTCTGGGGTGCCATCTCCTTTGATAGCCGGACCCCTTTGGTGGTCATTTCTGGCACACTTACAGCACAGCGGTACGTAGACGACATTCTACGACCGGTTGTGTTACCGTTCCTTTTGCGACACCCTGGACTTACGTTTCAACAAGACAATGCCCGGCCGCACACGGCACGTGTTGCTATGAATTGTCTTCAAGCTTGCCCAACACTTCCTTGGCAAGCTAGATCTCCTGATCTCTCTCCCATAGAGCACATTTGGGACGCTATGGGAAGGCGATTGCAACCATCCCGGAATGTTGACAATTTGGCAAGAAATTCCGCAGGACACCATCCGGGATCTTTATCAGTCTATGCCACGCCGGGTGACAGCTTGCATCCAGGCCAGAGGTGGACCAACGCCTTATTGACTTCCTCCCTTTGTAACGGTCAAACTCTGCAATAAATCATTCAATTGTTCTGAAATTTTAATCGTTTCTTTTTCTATGTATGTTCTTCACATCCACCAATTTTTATCGCAATCGGACAACTCCTTCTTGGTGCGTCGATTTTTTTTTGTTATAGAGTGTATTATAGCTGACTTCATCCATATGCTTTAAACCAGAGGTTCCCAAACTGTGGTCCACGGAGCCCTTGAAGCTCCACAGTGCTTGTACAAGGGCTCCACAGAAGCATTAAAAATGAAAGGGCATTTTTATAAAAAAATAATCCACTTGTCCTGTAAAAAATAAATGGATGATCCTAATTTTTGGAAAATTATTTTTTATCACATTACAAGTATTAAAGTATTATCTTATCAGATTTTAAACATATTCAAAAGTCACCCAGTGGGTCGGAAAGTGACACTGAAGGAGTATAACAGGGTAGTGAATCCATTTGCTGTTACTTCAAAAAAAAAATGCCTAACATCAACTGATTATGAATGCCTCACAGATATTATGTCAGACAGCACATAAAAAAAAAGGATTTGACACCCATGATCTTAGATTTTGATGAAACTTGGCATGTTTGTTCATTTTATAGGTTTGAGTAAGCATATAAAACTTTTTTGCTCTATCTGAAACGGTCTGGGTTTTACAGCTTGCTGAAGTCTTTGGAATTTCGTGGGTTTTATCGATCGGGCGGAAAAAACGCAATTTGCTTTTTCATAGAAAATAATTTATATCTCCCTTATTTACCAACCAATGTTGATGAAATTTTTTGAGAGTATACGTCAATATGTAAGGAATGCGGAAAAAACAATAAATTAAACCAGCAAGTATCTGTACATGGTCAGAAAAAAATCCTAAAGTGTTAGTTTTTCATTTTTTTAAGTACAATAGTGAGTTCTGTACCAAATGGAATATCTTCAGAAGGGAAAAGGATAATTGAACAAACTTTTTTTATACTTGTTCTAAAAGATATGCTCTACTACATAAAAAAATAAAAATGAATTGTTTTTCACTCCTTTATTTTTTGCCACTTCATAGATGAAATCACTTGACTCTCTCATTTTCTTGAAATCATTAAATTAAAATTACTACTTTTGTAAAATTATATTAAAATTTGAATACATTTATAATGTTTGTTGAAATGGAAACTGTATTATTACAAAACTTACCAGTAAAATATTTCAAATTCTACGAAATTATTCTTAATTTTCTCCAGTGTTTTCAAAGTTCAATTGAACAAGTATCATGCATTCTTGAGAGAATTGATATGTTCTTCCGATCATTGTTTTTGGGAGTTCCACGATTGCAATGACATGAGGGATGGGTATAACACATTCGTCTTCCCTTTTGGGCCAGAAAAATGATGGTGATGGTCCATGAGGATGTAAAAACTTTACAGTGACATCATCTTCTGCATTCACCTCACTCACCACACCAAAATACCATATGCTATTATGAACACAAGCAATAAAACATCCAAGATATAAATATTGTATTTTCACAGGTAAAGTTTTCTGCTTGTTATATAAGTTGAATATGAGAGCTGGTGTTTCGTTACTGCTGATACTTCTAGCCTTAATGGTTCGCAGATCGTCTGTTGTTTGAAAGCTGTGGAACGATCTTGTTCCTTGAAGAGTTTGAAGCTCTTTGGCACGACTTTCCAAAGCCAGGCGAGTGGAATCAACCACTTTTTTTAAAATAAATTGGAAGTTAATGTTTAATGTTGGGCTTGCAAAACTGGAAAAGTTTATTCGTTGTTATAATTCGTCTGTCCAGATATTGTTGAAGGCTTTCCTTTCCTTTCTAGCCAAACGTTTTACGGTACCCCCTATTCCGTCGCATTCCATTTTACCATGACTTGTTGCAAAAAATGACCACTTGACTTTTAGTCAAAAGTCCTTCTCATGCAGACGCAGATTGAAGTTATATCATGAAGTTTTGATTTGTATCATGAAGTTGTATTTGTTTTTATATTGCCCAGTGCACGCATCACTGAAGTAGTGAATGTCTGTGATATGTGGGTAGTTCTCTTTCAAAAGAGCAGTTACAGTTTTTTGGAGCTCATATACCATACTCACGTCATGTTTAAGGTCATCAGATATCATACAAAGAGGTAAAATCTGTTTTCCATTACTTGCATCCTTGCAGTGAATCATGACAGGATGAATAGTGCATAAATCTGAGGTCCAGTGATAACTTCGAGCAGCCTCCTGTATTGTGAAAGCATAATTTTCACTAAAATCCATTGAGATAACAGCTGTATTTGAGGAAACCGTTTCCTTTAAACTTTTAAAAAATAAAGCTTGTGATTTAGCAATGTATGAATGAGATATTAATTTGTTCAATTTTCTACTAACTTATCAATAAACTCATCAATCGAGCTCGAGCACTGTATCATTTCAGTTGGGTCAATCGAAACCCACTGATTGTACTCGACAGGTTCATCATCATCGTAGTTCTCAAATTTTGACTGTAAAAACTGGACAGGGTTATCTTTTGATGGACACTTGTCGCAATGTCTTAGCATACATCCTCTTCCTGCTCATTCACAAAGAATATACAACATAAGGTCTTTGTAATCCTCTTCAATACCTGCTCCGTGAATCAATAAAATCACATTTTGATGTATTGTGCATACACACATTAACAAGGGCAACCCACGATGAGTGCCCCGCCGATTTTGATGAAAATAGAGCCAAAATAAGAAAATACATGTCTCGACATTCGTGCCAATGGGCTTATTTTCGGCGATAAGAATTTTTAAAATTTTTGCATCTTACATATGAACTCAAAACACGACGCCCTCTGCAAGCCAATCGGTGGCACCGTGATTAAGTTGCCGGCGTGTCGCTCCGTGTTTTTGCGTTCGATGTCCGCGGAAATCGATCACTTTTTTTTTTAATATATCCTTTTTACTTATTTATTTATTGATGTATTTTTAATAATAAAAATACTCTGCTTACAGTTTCATTTTGTTCATAAACTTACTTTAATAGAATTCATGTTTATGTAGTTATGTTAATTGTATGCTTATTAGCAGTGATAATTTCTACTCGAATTTTAATTGTTGATTATTAAGAAAAGTTGGAAAGATAGAAAAAGTTATGTTTTTATGTGAACATAGCTTTAACAAGAAAAGGTACTCAACCTGTGAACGAGGTGAAATTATAGTGGTATTTTAATTCCCAACCTTTTTATCCTTACACCACCTAATGAGTTAAAAGAAATTAAAACTTCGCGACCCCCTCACTTTCATTTTTAACAAAGCTGCATTATGCGTTGGACGTTTTAATTTCTTAAAATATGTGTTTGTTTTTGTAGAATGTTTTATACTTTATCATATGTATATTTAACTTTCTTTAATTTCGTGGACACTGATATCTCACCGACAACTACCTTCCCCCTGTGGGTTACGATTCCCAGGTTGGGAAACGGTGTTATAAGGATTTGAAACCAAGATCGCACAGGGTACAATTGAATAGGTCCACTGCCGTAGCTGTATAAAATTACCCATTATGATTTTTCGCGCATGCGTAAATTAATACTTGCGCAACGTTATACTATTGAAACTCGTCGGTAACGAAGGGAGTATCTGAAATTTGTGGAATAATGCGTGAATATCCGTCCAACTTTTGAAAGAGGTAGCTGTGTTTCGAGTTTCGATGAAAAAAAATCAAATCTAGAAGCATTATAAGATCTTAGAGATCGTGATTATGGAAAGTGGCAATGGTAGTGCTCCGATGTTATATCCTAACATAGACATTCCGAACTTCGTAGCCTCATATGAGCCGCAAGACATCGCAAATGCTCTAAAAATTTGCAATGAAATTTTAAAAGACCTGAATCTTCTGCAAAGTAACCAAACAGACCATGTGTCTGACAAAGCAGCGTTGGTGGGCAAATCTATGGCTGAAGCCATTATTGACGTGCTGAAGAACTTTGAAATGATAAGTAGGGAGGAGTTGTTTCCACGTGAGGAATCGTTACCAGAAACACTAGAAATGTCCGGAGCATCAACATCAGAAATGATACCAGACTAAAATTTTTCTTCCACATCTTCGAATCCAGAAAGTATGGGCGAATATGAACCGGAGATTAAAAGATCCGAAAAAGAGTACGTTTCGCTTGAGACGAAAATTAAAATCGTACAACTTTGAATACAGCATCCGAAGTGGAATTTAAAATCTCTACATCGATGTGGATGTACTGCTTTGCAGCGAAAGAAACATCTGAAAAAATGGGAGCAAGAAATTAAAAGTGCAGGTGAAGTAAAAGAAAAACATTACATGATCAACAAATGTACCTTCGATAGATTTCGCGAAGCAAAAGAGAAAAAACAGCCTGCTACTACTCGAATGATACAGCAATGGGCTTATCTGTAGCAGTGCAACATCAATCCAGCGATTTTTCTTTTACAGCTTCACATGGGTGGCTGGACAAATTCAAAGTAATTCATGGAATTCGTCAGCAAAAAGTGACACGCTACATCAAGTCAAAAAATGAATTAAATTTGTCAGCCATTCTCGCAGATGCAGAAAAATTCCAAAAACGTTTGACAAGAATGATGAACGACTTTCCGTTGGCTTACGTTGTTAACACTAACCAAGCTGGATGTGAATATAGAACCCATATGCACAGAACACTCTCCATGAGAGGAGAAAAAAGTACAGAAGTATTTTTGGGAGATTTCAACTAAGTCACCCAAAGTTACACTGCGCAGTATACACTAACTGTTTCCGGAACACTGTTTCTAAAAGTTTTTCTAGGTATACAAGAGTCGCAAGGAATATTTGGACGTCGTGTTTCCAGCACTGTGTATATATATAATGGCGGGATATAAAAATATATTTGCAACAGCCTCAAAATCAGGAAAATTAACGAAAGAACATTTTGGCAATTTTGTTAAAAACATCATTCAACCATATTGTGAAGAAGAGAAGTTTCTGTTGATCTTGGATTCATGGGGAGGTCAAGTCGATCCAGCACACTTTAATAGTGTCTTTACAAATGACGACGGCACCAGTTTTTCTGCTGTAGAAATAATTCCACCTCATTGCACCCCATATTGTCAACCTTGTTATGTGTACTTCTTCCGTCAAGTAAAAAATTGCATTGAGAAGTTACAAAATTGTGGTAAAATCTTATAAGAAAATAAGCGTTTAAACACGCGAGCAGATACTTTGGAAATC
>QLNU02015360.1:206307421-206323818 GCA_006491805.2 Dysdera silvatica
GGTGCTATGGAAAATGTAACATTTTGACATAATTTTACAGAAATCATTAAGTTTGATGCAGATAGGCACAGCAACGTCATTTCAGCACAGTTAGGCATGCAGCTGTTCTACCCCTGTATAATTTTTCAAGGAATCCAAACCTCTGCTACCACGAAACCAAACCCAGACTATGGTGGGCAGAAAAACGGCACACATTCTACGATACCATTGTGCGTTGAATCCGAATTAATGGCACAATAGACGAATGCATTACCACTACACCACCTTAGGAAAGTGGACTTATGTTTTTCTGAAAAGAATCAAAACCTCTTAAGGCATAGCAAACCAATACCAAGACTACAGTGAGCAGTTAAGTGTTATTTTTTGTTTTTTCTCTTTCACTGCTGAGAGTCGAATCCAGATAAGTGCTACACTAGGTGAAACAATGCAAATGAATCATTCAACTTTTGAACATATAATTACTTTACACAAATCAAAAGGAGAGAAAATCTTTTGCAATGAATATATACCTTAGATTTAAACGCCTTAAATCATCCCTTGACATTAAAAGTAATACATCTTCTTTAGAATAGTCTTCATTGATAAACTGAAAGAAACTTAGAAAGTTCATTATATACATTATGTTTTTCTGCAAGTCTTTTTTAGTAGGATTGGAGCATCTATAATAGATTTTGAACTTTGGCAAATATTATTATTCTACATACACTCCTTTGGGGAAAAAAAAAAGACCCCTAAAAATGAACTGATCTTGAAATTTCGCATGCAAATTCTTTTAGACCAAGTATGCAAATGATTAAATTTTCAAAGCCAATGAGTGTTAACTTCGATCATAGCAAACATTTCTACTGCGCAACTGGCATCGTATAAAAGAGGTAAAAATTGCGAACGGTTTATTTTTTCTCGTTTTCGGCGTTGCAGTTCCCTGGAGACGCAACCAGTAATGCCATTACGACGTTGTCAAAGACCTTATAGCCAAGTGGACGACTTTGAACGTGGTCGCATAGTCGGGATGCTTGAAGCTGGCTGGTCCTACTGAGCAATAGGCTGCCACCTGCACCGTACGGACACTGCTGTTCAAGGGTGTTGGCAGCAATGGTTTCTGCGAGGAACTTATCGGCTGAACAAAGGCTCTGGAAGGCCAAGGTGCACGAATTCGAGGCAAGGTCGGTTGGTTGTGCGACAGGCCCGAGCTGATCCTATGACATCATTGTCCGCCATCCAACTTGTCACAGTTTCTTCCATACCACCCATGGTAGCTTCCACCATCTCACAATGCTTCGCTGAGATGGGGTTATGCTCACAGCAGCCTTTTAGACATCTGTCTTTAACCCCACACCATCGACAAAATCGTCTGGTGTGATGTCGTAGCCGATCATCATGGCTGCCAATAGATTGGCATCGCATAGTGTTCAGTGATGATTCCCGCTTCAGCCTTGGAGAAGATGACCATCGGATAAATGTGTGGAGGTGACAGGGCCAGCGGTCCCAACCACCCTTTGTTTTACAAAGGCACACAGCCATTACCCCTAGTGTGATGGTGTGGGGTGCTATCTCATACGAGAGCAGGACCCCCTTAGTCATCCTGCATACAACTTGAACAATTCAACAATATGCTGATGACATCCTGCGGTCATTTATGTTACCCTTCATGACATGTCAGGTGGGACCATTTGCCAACAAGATAATGCCAGGCAACGTATGTCTCGCATATTTTTGAGCAGCCTCCATGCTACGGATACTCTTTCTTGCCGGGGTAGCCTTTCTTGGTAGGCCGCCAGATTCGGGCACTGCAAAATGTCGCAAATCTGTAGCAATAGGTGAATGCCTAGCAGAATGTGTCACAGGAGGACATTAGGAACTTTTATCACTTCTTACCTAGATGTGTCGAAGCATGCATTGCTGCCGAGGGGGGGGGAGCTCACGAACTATTGATTTGAACATTTAATGTGCAATTCCTAAACATTGATGGGTCCCACGGCCTTGAATTGTTTACCATATCCTTACCCGTGTATGTGCTGGATGTACATTTAATTTCAATAAAAACAGGTAATTTCTTCATGGTGCTGTGGCTTTTTTTTTTGCAAACGAGTGTATATAGATTAAGTAAATATTAACATGAGTTGTTTTATATGCAAACAGGATATCAATAATCATATCAATTACAATGCAGTAAAGAAATATCACAGGTTTCAAGAGACTAACCTAAACAAAACATTCATTTAATAATTTTTCAATAACTTAAAAACTTTCCTTATAATATGAAGTAAAATAAATTTTAATGAGCTGAAATACATTAAGTTTAGGAAAATATTAATCTGTATTAAATACGTATTTATTTATTTTTTTACACATTGACATTTTTACCATGAACAAGAGGAGAAAAAAACAAAAACAAACTACAATCAGATATGTGTATCAAATTCTCTCTTGAGTTCTTTAATCTTTATCCTGAACTATGAAATGCAAGTGAGTATTAAATTTATCTTTTAATTCAAAACCAGAAAATTAATCCTAATACATCATTGAATGTAAAAAAAAAATTCATAAATAAATTGCAGTTTTTTTTATATAAGAAATTAAATTGAATATAACACTTCATACAGTATGAATTTTGTATTATTTGGATGACAATTTTATGAGTAGAGAAAAAACTCAAAACTTGATAAAGCAATCATTTTTTCTGTTAATAATATGGAAAAGAAATATGTGGTTATTTTTCTGCTCAAAGACTTCATAACCTCAGTAAAAATACGATAGTGAATGTTTAGAAACCTTCGAGGAATGGTAAATGATTGACATCGTATGATAAAAAGTTAATGAATACCCTAAACATAGAGAGGCACAATTTTAGTATTAAAATTCATTAAATTTTAATTGATATAATTTAGATAAACTATTTTTGAAAATCTTAAAATGTCATACAGGATAGATTTGGTCTCTCTTCCTTAGTTAATACGTAAACTTGGATACAAGATGATTACAATAAGCCTAACTAGTGATATTCCATTTGTGAATGAACAGGTCCTTGTAACTGAACCATTTCAGTTAATGATACCTGAAATGTTCTTTTCAAAAGAACAGCCCTGCAGTGATCATGGCATGATCTTCACTTCATTTACTAATTAGGTCATATGTATCAATTCATCTTTTGGCCAGTAATCTGAGCACTTGCTTCATTTTAATCATTCAATCATTGTCTTAATTTGAGTCATTCATATCCCCTCTTTTCTTAGTCAACCATAGTTATTTCTCATGGGCTACACAGGTTAGCAATGCAGTCACTTGAGTGATTTCATTGGGTGTACATTGTATTTTGTTCAACAGGCATTGTGTAATTTAAAATAGTTGAATATTTTTTCCTTCAATTCCTTCATTTTTTTGTAATTACATAATATTTTAATCAATTTATTATTATTTAATAAAAATTATAAACTAACAAAATATTTTAGATGCACCTGTATGAATTATAAAAATCAATAGTATATATTAACAATTTTATTTCTTAAAATGTTTGCTATGTTGGTAAAAAATGTCAGGAAGTACATTCGTTATGTCAATATGGACTCTCTCAAATAAAGAAAGGAGGATGTGTGTGAGGAGTGGAGGGAGGGATTAATTACCAGGAATGAAATTGACAATCCATAAAAATTGTAATAAGAAAAATCAATGTTCACAATGCACTTTATTTTCATAATCTAAATCGTTCAATTTTCATAAATATTCTTATGAAAATATTCAACTTAAATAAAGCATTTATAATCAATGGTCAATGTGCGTGTATGATTTTTCCTTATGAAATATAGATTGAGGGACAAGCCCAATCATTCATGGACTGACTGTAGGTGGCATGAATGAATGACAGTACAGTTTATTCCATAATCTGTAGTCTTCCATGAAGCAATATAGTTCCACAATACAACAGATATGAACTATTTTTAAGTAACGCATAATGAAAACAAAATTTCAAGTGAAAAAATATAACGATGTTGTAGACAAAGGGATATGGAGAATTATTAATGAATTAACTCTAGAGAGCATAATTGAACATTAAAGATGTATATCACTGCTCAAGGGTATAGTTTTAGAAAATAACATTAGCAATTTTAAAGCAATGGTTGTTGTAGATTACTATGTGATATAACACAGTATTCTTTTACGGAACTGATGAACCGACACTTGTGAAATAGCCATTAACTGATATTAATGGATGAAATGTGTTGTTTTTGATAAACAAGGAAACCTTTGTCTCTTTCTCTGGAAGTATTAATTTTTTTGCACTAACAGAAATGTCGAAATTTCTTCATGTTAGACAGGTCAATGTTCAGGTTTCAGTCACCTGGTGGTTATTTCTCGAAACAGTTAAAAAACATTAGGGTGAACCTAACATACTGTAAATTCATTGTATCTGCCATTTGATAATACTTCTTTATTTCTTATTTATTTGACATCGATACATAATATCAAAAAACAAAACATGTATACCAATATTGAAATACCTGTCATTATTTCCCATCTGGATAACAAAATCCAAATTATAACATAATCAGATCAATAATAATCATGAAGTATGGCTCTAATGGTGTAATACATACCGGCAAATTTTAATATATATATATTTGTATTGATGAAGGAAGCATCAGAAAAGGACCAGTTTACACTGACCTGAAAATGTCTGATGCTCCCTGTAATATAAAGAAACCCATACAGTGCCCAGCAACACTCCCAATTACAATCTATCGACACATGCAAATACATAAAATAGAAGCAACAGTAAAAAAAAAGGAACTAATAAAATAAAGAAACAGAGGACAACACAAAGGCACAGAAATGACTCTTGAATGAGGCCAGGGAACGACTACTCTTGAGTTTATCCGGTACAGTATTCCACACTCTCGGACCAAAATATACAAAAAATATTCAAATCGTTATCCCCAAAGTGTTTATGTGAAAATAGCATTGATAATTCATCATGCCTTAAGCTATACAGTCTGTCCCAAAACAATAGATAATGGAAAGAGAATAAAAAATCATACTGCAAAAATATTTTTAAAATTTTGGATGCATATGATATTGATTCGACATTTGAATATGCACATTTATGTGGCATGTCTTTGAAATAAAGCAAATTTGAAATAGACGGTTTTTTACCGTCTATTTCAAATTTGCTTAAATTTTGCAACTGTCCCAAAAAGCAGATAATTTTGGAATAAAATAATTTAATTATAAAAGTTATCTTACAAATACTTAATTTTCTCATTTGCATATTTGTAGAAGTCAAACATGTGGAGCAGGTTGGAATTTTAGCACAAATGTATGTTGTTCTTCGCGATGACTCATGCAAAACTAATGAACTAAACAGAAGTCTTTAAGATATTGTTATTGAAGGCAAAGGGGACTTAACAGTGAAATAATTTAGAAAGACAATGAACATCTCTCTTTGTAATATACAGTGTGTTAAAAAGATTCAGAATTGAAACCCAAACAAGTACAGTCAAGTGCACATCAAATACAGCAAATCGAACTTCAGTGGAATTGGCTACTAAACAATATCAGTCCGATAAATCATGTAATTCCGGCATCTTAGCTTCCAAGTCGATTGGTTACAGGAGACATCAAGGACAAGAGTTTGTTAAATGGCGCAAAATGGTAAAAAACCTCCCTTTAATGCCACGGCATAAAGAAACCCGATTGAATTGTGCAGAAAGACATATGTCATGGTGTGATGAATGGATTTCTATACTCTTTTCTGATGAGATTTAATTTAGATGGACCTGAAGGCCTAAAGTATTATTTGCATGATTTATGAAAGAAACCAAGACAATTCTTCAGTCAACAAGAAGCAGGTAGATCTGTGGCGGTTTGGGCTTGCTATGACTTCAATGGAAGGTCAGAAATAGCATTCATTTCTAGATCAAACACCGCTCTGGACTATCAGTGTTTACTAGAGTAGAATTTCTGTCCATGTGTAAGTATACTTGGCAGACCAGACTGCATATTTCAGCAAGACACTGCCACTATCTATACTGTATGTTCTGCGAAATGGTGCTTCTCTTCTAATAATATTAAAGTGATGGAATGGCCATCTAGAGACCCAGTTCTGACTTCGATTGAGAATATTTGGGGTACACTAGCAAGGATGGTGTATGCAGAAGGAAAGCATTTCTCAAGTATCATGGAACTGGGAAATAAATTTATTGATGGTGGTATAAATAACCACCAGAATTTTCCAAAATTTAATTTCTTGAATGCCAAATTGTGTCTTTGAGTTTATTAAACTAAATGGTAAGATAATTAAGTATTAATTTTTAAAAGTGTATTTGTTTTCTAATGATTATCTATCATTTTGGGACACATGCAAAGCAACTCCCCTTTGTTTTTCCCGACTGTATATTAACTTTACAGTGAAGCGTTTTTTCTCCAGTGTTTAAAGGCATATAAAAACATCGGAACATAACTTTTTTTGCAAATTAATAAAAAAAAGTTTTGTATACGCCTTTTTGCATTATATTTATCATTTTGGGACACAGTGTATGTTAAAAAATGATGACTTATAAAAATAATATCATTCAAGAAATTTAAGATAATTCTCTCAGACATCAATCCAATTAAAAAACGTAATTTATTAACTGGTTTAATCTGATGCTGGAATTGATGCCTTATCTCTTCCATTATTTGGAAAGTAGATGCTACATAATCTAAAAAATCTTATTTGTAATCGATATAACCTATTTAAATTAATATCAGTTGAGTGTCCATAAATTATAAAACTAAATTGAAAAATTGACTCAATCACAGCAAAATAAAATTGCATCAGAATCTTAGCTAATAACAGAGATGCTATTTTTTTTGTATAGCCCTAATTGTACCTGGAACTACTACACACATAGTCAAAGTGCAGATTCCAGTGCAAAGCAGACAAAAAAAAAAAAAAAGAAAGATGCTACTGAAGAATCTAAGCCCAACCTGTATAATATAATTGCTGAAGGGAAAATTGGCTGAATAGGAAAAAATTACTTCCTTCATCTTGAAAAAGTTATCACTATGGACTTAGAAAGATTGATAGTTTTTTTTAGCTAAAAACCAATCATCAATTAGTGAGAGCAAGATTAGAAATCTGGGCTAATTCATATACATTTCTCCCACCAAAAAACAAACATGTATCATCAGCAACAAGTATGGACCTTGAGGCAGAGGAAGCAACAAAAAAATGATTCAGAAAAATTAAAAAAAAAAAAGATAGTCCCAAAGCAGAATCTTGAGGGATTTCATGTGACACAGGATATCTCGATGCCATATATGAACTGCTAGCAGTAAATTGAGATCTTTTACCAATAAAAAAGAAAAAAGCATCATGTGTGGTACCTCCAATTCCAATAAAGTACAATTTATCCAAAACAACTGAATGAGAAACTGTATCAGAGGCCTTAGCGACATCCAAAAAGCCGGCCAACATAAACATACCAGAGTTTAAACTAAAGAGTAAAAAATCTGTAACATTAGCAAATGCTCTATATACTGAATTAGATGGACGAAAACAAACTGATATCTGTTAAGAAATTCATAATTCTCAAGAAAATTCATCAACAAAGTGCTCAAAAATCTTTGCAAAAATTGAAATACCACAATAATTAGATAACTCATCCCTTCTACACTTTTTATGTATGGGAACAATTCCAGCAGTCTTTAGACAATCAGGAAAACACCCTGTTCAAGACAATCATGATGTGAACTACTATCTTTACCTGAAGAATGTAAACAATTTAAATTATGATGAGATATCAACATAAACTTTTAAGCATAAACAGAATTTTCTTACAATGAGAAATTAAAAATAATAAAATTGGAAAAAAACGTTAAAATCAACTCATCATATTATCAGGAGAATGTTTTACATCCGATATTTACAGAAGAAATTCCATTTTTTTTATTCCAACAATTTTCAGTGTGTAAAACTGCATCAAGACAAAGCCAGCAGTCATACCTCGAAAACTACCACTGCATTCCTTGAAAAAATGGAAACTGATGCAAGTGTTGCATATAAACCTGTTCAAAATATTGCTGCAAAGCCCACTGATGTTTCTCCAATGTACTCTTGTACCTTTGTTTTGCTGAAAAGAGCTCCCTCTAAGCGCAAACCCACTACCATCGATGGACTTTGGAAAGTTGTGGAACAGAAATGGCAAGCAGTACCTCTGGAAATTTTTTGCGAAAAGCCCTTCTATCATGGAAAGTATGATGCAGACTTATAGTTCAGAAACAAGGTTATCAGATGGAATATTTAAAAAAATAATCTTTACATTTTAAACATTAAAAAAATGGCTCCAAAATCGTTCTAAAAATGTGTAAACACCCTTTGTATAATTTTGCAAATCTAATTACACAACTGATTAAAGGCCATTCAATCAGTATATACCCCAGTAGCAAGAAATGTTTTAAACACACTGTTTTCCTTCTATTCAGTCTGTATATCTGATTAGTCTCCCATGGTTTCCTGAATTCCGTTCTAGTTGTAACCCTCACCAATGGAAAATAACGGTCATAATTTTAGGAAATTCTCGTGAAAGAATTAAAACCTTGAATTAGGATAATTTAATTTCTACATCTCCACCCAGTAAAATCCTACAAGCCTATCCCCAAATTGTTCAACTTTGTAATTATTTACCATTCTTCTAAATCGAGGTGGAACTTGTGTTTTTTCAGTCACATTGGAGGACTCAGAGGAGAGAATCGGTAAATAGTCACTAACATAAAGTTCCAGCACAAATGAAACACAATCAGAAATATTTGAGACAAAAAGATCGAGGAGTGATGCTGAAGTCACACCTATCCATGTAGGTCAAAAAACAAAGTTGGAACAGTTAGATGGTCCAAAAGCATCAAACAATGCAGCCGATCAAGGAAAACTATCTAAGAGATTAATGTTGAGATTTCCAGTGATAAAAATCTTTTATTCTTTACACAAGCAAATTAAAAAAAAAATCCACAACAACATTATAGAATGAATTAAAATCTGTATCTGGTAGCTTATAACATACCGAGATGAGAAGGTTACTGTCCTCAATGGTAACCATTTCCAAAAAAAGGCCTGGAGAAGGTAAAACTGGTCACAATAATCAAAATCTGAGAAAGAATTTAAAATATAAATAGCAACTCCACCTCCCATTCCCTTTGGATGATTACAAGCAAATAATTGATATCCCTCAATCTGAACCACCTGATCCCTAGACATCCAAGTCTCAGCAAAACGTAGAAATGAACGGAAAATGGGCATGACAAAAGCAACATATTAATTTGATCAATTGAAGAAAAAATACTTCTAGGATTATCATAGAAAAAGGAAGTAAAATGGTACATTAAAATCAGAAAAAAAAGCACATATGAAATATGGGAAAAGGAGCATTGCAAAAAAAAAAAAGGGGAGAGACAAAAAACCAATAAAGAATCATTAAATCATCGTCACAAATGATAGGGATGATTCTCATGGATTCATCCCTCTTCACAAATTTTTTTTCCCCCATTTGTAACTCAAGCAAATTTATTGACCTTAGCCCTTTTAAATTGTCTAATCTCAAAAAATAAATTTATATAAGGTAGTGATACATGTTCATTTACAAATAATCGCTATTCTTCATTAATGATATCGATTTCATTAATATACAAAGTTCAGTGGTGGAAAACTGAAATTTGCCTTTCGTAGCATTTTTGTAGCAGGAAAATTTGCACTTTCATAGCAGTAAAAAGTTTCGTAGCAACTGAACCAGGATCTGATTAACATACAGGCCTTATCCCTAGGGCCTCAAATTTTGCATTTGTATGTTTTTTTTTTAATTATTTATATCATAGAATTTTACAGTTGGTGAGCAAGTTTTCGTTTAATCAAATTATAGCACTAACTTATTTGTTCCCTTTAATTATAACTTCAAAATCATTTGAAATAATATTAACATATTGTTTATGCATATAACAAGTGTCCATACTTTTTAATTATTTTAATGTTGTATATATGAATATTTTTGTTGAATATGTTGAAGTCCCAAATTAATACAAGGCCCCATTTTGTCTTAATGGGGCCTGGAGGTGAAAAAATGTCATGTAAGCTCAAAACTTATGCTACGCACATGAAAACTTCACTTTAACAGTACTAGACATATATGAACAGAATATTGAAAATTATCTATTAAAAACAAACTTAACACAAAAAAACCTTTATATTCTTTAATTTTGAAGAACATAAGTTGCTTCTTCAATCCACAAACATGATATTTTAAGGATTCAGTTGTAACAGTTTGAACATACTGTAATAATTCAACTTTCATGTGCTCTTCTAATTTGGTTAGATACTAACCCATGTTAAGATTTGGCCTCTTTAAGGGAATTTGACCACTCTCTGTCTCTGATAAATCTTCCCTTTTTTATGCCTGCTTCTCAGCTTTTGAAAACATTTTTGGTGATAACTTTACCCTTTTTCTTAAATTTCATCGCCTCTCATTTTACAATTTTTTAATATATTATTTTGCTTTTGTTCAACTTTTCATTTTTTATCATTCTTTGCCTACATTTTTCTCCTGCTCCTTTTATGAATCTTACAAGTTCTCTAGATACTGACAAGTCGTTCACATCTCCATTTAATCTCTTCATATGGCATTTAATTTGCTGCATGCTATTAACACTTTCAATACTGAAGCTAGATCTATTTGTCGATAATATTTTCATTTACATTAACTCCACACACAAATTCTGCATTTCCATGAGCTACGGATAATGTTTTAATGAGAGTTGTTAGCTTTTTATATTTAGGGTTTCCGAGATGTTCTGTAATGCAGACTATACTGTGCCAATAGCTACCTACCCTGACGTATTTAGATGAAAATGTTTTAAAGTTGGTACCTTCATGTTCAGACAATACAGTCAGACTACATGCATTTTCAAAAATACTAGAAGTTGTTTTGCTTGCAGCAGAACCCATTGATCGAAATGATTATCAATGATGAAATATCGCTAAGTTCAAATACATTTGGTAACTCGGCAGTTAACATCCAAATACTTTTTGTAGACCTTCCTTCACACCTATAAAACAGGTGGACACTTCAAATTTTCTAAGGATCTGTTCTCAAAAAGGAAGGTTTTAAAAGACATGCTGTACACATCAAATAAAATGATCTTACTGACATACAAAATTTATAAGATTCTTCTTTACAATTTGACAATTCTATTTAAGTATCTAAGCTTATCCCTGGAACTTTTGCTTAGTTTTTCCCTTTCTGAATATCAACAGATTATAATTCAAAACAAGCTTTGTTCACATAAGTATCAAACCTTTTCGTCACCATTTTTTTTGTCAGCATTACAAGTATATAATTATATAATACAGGGTGGTTAAAATTAAACTGACGGTACTCGGAGGCCAGTAGCTTCGGTTCTACTGAATGGATTCAAATGAAACTTCGAATATATGTTATGTAGATCACGTGGCCGAGGTTTAAGTTGGAAAAAATGTATGTGAATGTATTATGAATATTGTGTAATGAACATTCACTGACAATTCTATTTTCATTTACACTTCAAACTTTGTTTCACACTCTTCATCATATCAGAACTATCACTATAAAAAAAAAATTCTTAGGTAGTTCAGATATTGCTGATAATATTGCTTTAAATAAATCTTAGGCTCTTGTATGTCCAGTGAAAAACAATTTTAAGTGACGCACAACCTTTGTCTTTATCACTAAAATAACGAATAATAACATCAAACTAATTAACCCCTTTTTCGTCAAGTGGGCTCACATCAACTTGGATGTGCAAAAAATAGTTATTCAAATAGAAAGGAACCTCCATATTTTACCTTTAAATATTACATCTGTGGTTAGTATACAAAACTATACTGCAAAGCAAAAATTAAAATCCATTCCACAAAATAAGTACATAACAGTAGTTGTTGGCAGTAGGTTGGTTAACCCCCTTTTCCCCCATGAGAAATGTATTCCCAGTTTGGTAAGATACCTTAGTGGTCTGATTAGCATATGTGTGTGTTTTCAGTTATTCTTGTGTGAATTCAATTAAAATTTTATTCATACCTCATAAATCGATATTTGAAAAAAAAAAAGATACTAGGCAAAACTAATATATAAAATTAAATAAATTGGCATAACTAGAGAGGGTGTGAAGGCACTCTGGCCCTTTCTAAGATTTAGAAAGGATACATTAAATTTTCAGGAACTTTATTTTTTTTAATTGCTTTATCATAGAAAATAAGATTCAAGAATTTTGAACCTCCAATGTGCCCCTTACCCTTAATACACTGAAATCGTTTTTATTAGTAGTAAGTTTTTTTTTGGCAAAGGTGGAGGGGGGGGGGGTCCCCAACCGGCGTCAAGCTCTGCATATTAAATTTGTTGGAGGTAAGTGTAAAACTAGTTGTATGAAAAGTACAATCAAAGTTACTAAAAAAGTTTTAAAATATATACAACCCTAACTGGGAAAAAAAAAAAATAGATATAAAAGAAGATTAATAAAAAAAAAGAAAAGAAAAATCAGATATATATTAAAGAAGATTAATAAAAAAAGAACATTAGACATATAAAAAGAGACTGAGAAGATCTAGTTCCTGTTCTGTGTTGCCAACTGCAATGAATTAAAAAAAGTCCCTTAGCAGCGGCAATATTTTTAAAAAGGGAAGAAAATTGCCAAATCTAGTGGAAAAATTAGCAGTGCTGTCCAGCGTACTGCTGACATCAAATTATGTGAATGGCTCACAAGGGTGCAAATGGCCATGTTTTGGACAACAAATTTCCCCGACTTTTCCAGATTCATAAAATTTCCTAATAATTTCCGGTCGCTAGCTACCCTGGAAAAAAAAAACTTGAAGACATAAACAATAGAATTTAACATGCCAGAAAAGCACAAAAACTAGCAAAAAATCGAAAGTATTGTTAACCATGGCACAAAGATTGAAGCTTAGTTTCTATTTTGTGATGCCAGCCATCCATTATGCATTAAATCTAGTGAAATTTGTTAATTTAAATTTTTTTCCCTTCACGAAATATTATTTTCAGCCTCACTTTTAATTGAAGCATTCCAGATACCAAGAGACAAAAATTAACTTGGGTAGACGCAGAGTGAAAAAAATGTTTTTTGGGAGAGCAGATAGGACAATGTGACACCTATTTTGATGAAAATGCTGTTAACATGCTTTCCCCTGGGAAAGACGAGTGGAATGAATTCTACCAGAAGATAGAGGAGACAAGAGTAATCTCCCAAAAAAATCCCCCCAGCGAGTCCTCTGGATTGCCATTGAACCCTCAAAGTGTTATAGAACTAAATATTTTAATATAAAAAAATTGTTTTCGTCTGTTGCATTAATAATTTATTAAATTTTAAATCCGTAACTCAGGAAAGTACATGTAGGGGTGGGGACTGCCTTCCACCCACCATAAATGATGTCCCTAGAATGTCAGGTAGTGATCACCTGGGTTCATTTTTAGACCGTTGGTGACAAACCCTATTCATTCATTTTTACTGCCTCAATCTATCTCCTACTGCACAACAACAATAAATGGAATTGATCGCTAGCGAGTTAAAAGTGAATCCAAGTGATCACCACGTGACAAGTGAAACAAACACAATGGCCGAAATCAATGATGCACTCGCATATCCATACTTTATATTGAGGAGAATTTGCAATAGGTTTGCCATAAAATCTCATTGCCGAGAAAACAGTAGCATTTCCATATTTGGATCTTATACTGTTGGTGATTTATTAATTTTTCGGTGACCACCTTTGTTGCCAAAATGGAGCCAAACATGCCAAAAACATTATGTTTTTGTAGCAGGATGTAGTAGCAAACGGAAATTGCACCAGTTTGTCACAATTGTAGCAGATTTTCCACCACTGAAAGTTTTTTTCAACTTTATCTTGGCCATAATTCTACTTCTAAAAGATTTTGATATAAATCTTTCTACAATCATTCTAGGCTTATCTTAACCACTCTGTGACAATCCACAGAGTTGGAAGGAAACTGAGTTGCCACTGACACACCAAGGGCCTTGCTGATTCCCTTTACAATATTATTACAATCCTCATCGACCATCACTGGAAATCCCTGTATTTCAATTAAAACTTTTTTGTTCCAGTCCAACGACAGATTGCTTGATTGTTGCAATCTTCTCTCTCAGCAAGGTATACTCCCTCCCCAAGCCATCTTCTCTCCCATTTAGATTTACCCAATTCTTCCCTAAGACTCGCAATCTCAACCGTAAGAGTGGTTGAGATTGAAAAAAAACCATCTGAGAGATGTTTTACCATTTGTATCAATGGGTGAAGCTTGGCAATGTCCTCTCTCATCATCCTGATCTCTGTCAGGACAAACTGTATTCTACCTTTTCCTGGATTAGATATCATCAAGCCCACCTCCACACAATCGGTGCACTTCTATTTAGGTCTTTAAGGTCTTGCAAGCTTTCTGAAGACCTGTTCTGTGAAGGCTATACAATATAAACGAAATCTCTGATCATATTGTATACAAATAAAACATACTCTTCCGTGATAATACTCCCCTGGCATTTATTTAATTTCTCACAACTGTTGCCCTGCATTTCATTAAAATTTCAGAGTCAACCTGCAAATTATTCACAGGTCAAAACAGTAATTGAAATAAGTTCTTCCCATTGAATGCCAATAGAGGCCACTCCAACCAAATGTGAAGGTGTCTCTTTGCCAAAAAAATACACAATCCATAGTAATGCTGTATAGCAGGAAATATTCAAAAGTAGCCACAGAAGCACTAAAAGTAACCATACAGTGCTAGGACACAATGGTCATTTTGAAATTCAACACACTCGATGCCATTGAAAGCAAAGTTTGAATCACAATATTTATAAGTACCCGTAACCAATGCTGCAAAACAAATATCGATAAAGATACACCTGTCATTAATCCTTATCATAAATTTAAATTTACAATTCCTCACTAGTAATACACCAAACACACAAATTGAATGGAATAAGATTTTGATGTGTTTGTGTTTCACAATGCAAGAACAGCTAAGATTATTATGCACTAGGATCTACAGTTTTCTGAAGGATCTGAACTTCTTTTGTCTAGGTAATCAAATCCTGGAATATGAATCGGTAGAAAAAATGGCAGCTGCTCTACACTGATGTGATTCAAATATAGATTTCTGCATGGAAGACAAACACACTGTCTCTACAAAACTGCCAGTAATGTGTTTCTTTAATTAGGGTTGCCATGCAAACTGGAGGATCTGGAATTGTCAGGAAATTTGAAATTATCCCTACAGGTCAGGGAAAACTGAGATTTTTTGTTTAAACCTGGAAAAGTCAGGGAAACCCCGAACTTCCGTTTTGAATAGCTAAACTTCCCATAAACGTGAAGCCATTTTTCCCACAACCGAAGTGCAGTTGAAAGTTGCTTGTGATTAGTACGGGAATTTTGTCAGAAAAGGTCAGGGAAAAACCTGGAAGTCAAGGAATTCTTTTCTCCAATATGAGTGGGACTCCTATTTAATATAAACTTATTGCAAGGAAACATGCAAAAGCAAGCAGTATTTAACAGAAAGCAATAATAAGCAGTGTTTAATAGTAAGCAATAACAATAAGCAGTGTTTAATAGTAAGCAATAATAAGCAGTGTTTAACAGTAAGCAATAATAAGCAGTGTTTAACAGTAAGCAATAACAATAATAAGCAGTGTTTAATAGTAAGCAACAATAATAAGCAGTGTTTAACAGTAAGAAATAACAATAACAAGCAGTGCTGGCATATACAAGAGCTAATCACAAAAATGATTGAAGTTACAATGAATTAATTTGGAAAACTACATCAACCTTTTGAATACAATCATCATCTGCATTTAAGGACTTCAACCATTCTACGAGATAGCAATCAGAAGACTGGTAGTGAGATTTTGATAATGAAGCACTGACTGCAAAGAGAAAAAAGCAATATAATTAAAATAAATACAATTTCATGAAAACAATATAATGTACTGCATATATGTATACATGCACAGGATGTTCCATAACTCTTGCGGAAAAAAAAAAAAAAAACCACACCTGAAGAATTAGAATGTAACAAATAGCAAAAATTTTAAGAAATAAATACTTTTTGTGCTAATTTGCAGTTAATATCTAATCGATTATAACACAGTTTACATTTGTTAACACATTTAATGGTTAGTTTAAAATCAATTACAAAAACTTGTTCCTGCAAAAGCATGATGATCCCCTCCCCCATTTGAAAAATATTATCAGCTGTAAAATAAAATTTATCGAGATACATTTTTATTTTTATCTCTAAAAAGCTCTCTTTTTCATCAACAACACCCATCTTTTTTTAAATGTAAGGCAAGGCTTGAGTATGTATAACTTTTTTTTTTTTTTT
>QLNU02015360.1:206329116-206341106 GCA_006491805.2 Dysdera silvatica
GAAGAAATTCCTACTAAGTTTTGGACTGATTCTGCAGATGCCCTGCACTGGATAAGGAAACCTGATTCGTGGGGTATTTTTGTTGCCAATCGAGTGAAAGAAATTCGTAATTTAACAAATCCAGATTCTTGGAATTTTGTTCCAGGAACTTTGAATCCGGCAGATCTTCCCTCTAGAGGATGTTCAGGTAAACATCTATTGGATTCCCGATGGTGGGAGGGACCTGAATGGTTAAAGAAGCCATCAGAATTTTGGCCAAAATGTGATTTTCTTGCTGATCCAGAAATTGTTGATTCCGAAAAAAGGAAGACTATTATTTCTGCTTCAGACATGGTTAGGGAAAATACATGTCTGTTTGAGAGGATATCGTCATATAATAAGATAGTTAGGGTGAACGCGTGGATTTTTCGATTTTACAACAACATCAGAGACAAAAGTAATAGAAAATGTGGAAATTTACAAATAGAAGAACTTTCTCGAGCTGAAAGAATTATTTTGAAATATGTTCAGAATCAAGATTTTCGTAAAGATTTTTTGTAGAAATTGTCTATACCAACGTATATTGATACGGAAGGACTTCTTAGGGTGAAATCGAAAATCAGTTTAAGACAAGATCTTGATGCGTTCCGCTACCCTATCCTTCCGTCCACACATGAAATTGTTTCGAAATTGATTATACAACGGCATTTAGATCTAAATCATGCTGGAGTACATGTATTGATGTCAAATTTGAGAGAAAATTACTGGATCCTTCGGACTAGAAAGACAATTCGTCATGTCATTCATGAATGTATCAGATGCAAGAGGTTTTCTTCCCGTCCTGTTGAAGTAGTGAGCGCCCCTCTACCTGAAGATAGAGTTAGAGATGCCTCTGTTTTTGAAATCGTTGGGATTGACCTCGCCGGACCGTTATATTTAAAGAACGGAACCAAGGCATGGATCGTTATATTTAGTTGTGCAGTTTTCTGAGCTATACGTCTAGAACTCACTATCTCGTTGTCAACCAATAGTTTTCTTCTGGCCTTCAGGCGATTTATATCGCGTAGAGGACGGCCGAACATGGTGTACTCTGACCAAGGTACCAACTTCGTAGGATGTAACAACGAAATCAAATCACTCAATTGGGAAAAACTGCAAGAATATGCTAATGTTAGAAAAATCAAATGGAAATTCAATCCACCATCTGCTCCGTGGTGGGAGGATTTTGGGAGAGAATGATAAGACTTATCAAAGACATCCTCAAGAGGGTACTAGGAAAGGCCTGTTTAACATACGAAGAACTAAATATTGTTCTCTGAGATGTTGAAAGTATCATTAATTAGAGACCACTCACGTACGTGGCCGAAGACACAAGCAATCTTGTCGCTTTAACTCCATCAGTGTTCCTTCAGGAGATAAGAGAAACTGGAATACCTGACCTAGACCGCATTGAAGAAGTTCGGATGAACAAAAGATTCTCTTACAGACAGAGAATACGTGACGATCTCAGAAAACGCTTCAGAAGTGAATATCTTGGACAGTTACGTCAACACAAAGCTGCTAAAGATGCCTATGAAATTCGACATGGAGACATTGTTTTAGTTGGAAGTGAGAATATTAAACGAATTGAGTGGCCTTTGGCAAGAGTTGTTGAAGTGTATCCAGGGAAAGATGGGTCAGTCCGTCTTGTTAAACTGAAAATGAAAGATGGAGAATATCTTCGTGCTGTACAGAGACTTTATCCTTTAGAAATAAATGATGAAGCAAATCTACTGTACAACGATGTTGCTATTTCCAGACATGGTGCCCTCGATGAGAGAACGATTCCACTGGAACTTTCGTCACGAACAGCGGATGTGCCTGAGGTATCAATAAAGACTAGGTGCGGCAGAACTGTTAAATGTCCGAAAAGATTGACTTTGTGATGCATTTAGACTCTAGCAAATTTTTTGGTTTGAGTTAACTATTGAACTCTATTTAACTCAAAGGTGGGAGAATGTGGAAAGCTAACGATGCAAGAGACCGTAGTCGGAGACATTTCCATTTCGCCATCGTCAGTGCTCAAAGAAACTGTTACAGTTATAGTGAAGTTTGTGTTAAGTTTTGGTTCTGGTTAAGTCATGAGCACGCTAAGATGCCACGAGGTGTGGCTCTCTTGTTTTTTCTGTATTTTAGAATTCGATTAGTAGTTTATATGAATGTGGGTGTTCGTAAAATTGTAAATAAAGGTATGTTTACCCGTGTTAAATTTGGTGAGCTGTGCTAGTGCTTGAACTACCATCATCAATTTTACGAAAGCGGAGTTGAAGTAGGTGATTTGTAATTTCATATCCCGAACCCGACGAAAAAGATAAGTGCGCTTTGATAATTTCTAGCGTAATTTTTGATATCTTTTAACATAGTGAATTTAACTTAAAAATGTGATTTTGGCGATTAAAGTTATGGACTGTATAAATTTATGACGAAATTATCCTAAATACAAATAAAGGTTTATAAACTTAATTTTAGAACATACACACTATTAAAATATGTGGCCCAAAGCTTCGTCAAAATATGGAATTGATGGCATGAAAGTTAACAATCAAACTCAAAACAGTGTTGCCAGAATCAGTGTCCGAAATTTACCCAGCATAACGGCTTAACACTAGAAGCGCCAAGGCGGTCATTTTGACGGTTTTTCATAGAACCAATTTCTTCAGAGTTTTGAAATTTTATGACTTTTCCTAAAAAATGTGCCATATGTAACGCCATACGCCAAAAAGTAAAACTAATTGAGATATTTTCAGTTTTACCTCTAAGCGCCATGAGCGGTCATTTTGACCGCAAGTTTAATCATGCGCTTTTTCCCATTCCTACCCTGCGGGTGAGTTCCAAACATCTTTCTGCCTACCCCTTTTTCAAGTTTGGACTGATGCACATATTTAGTGCATCTTGCTCTGTGCATAACATGGGTTCTAAAAGTTTATATGGCAAATGTTTAGTCTAGTAGGCAAATTGTAAATTTCGGGATGGTTTGTCGACCGCGTTATCTACGTCCAGAGGAATATTTGAAAGTTTTACAAGAGCTTTCAGAAAATGAATTTAGTATAAATAAACCAGATACTTATCCCAGTAATAACGATAATATGGATTACACGACTCCAAGATGCCATGGTAACTCAAGTGATTCCAGTGATTCAGAAAAAAATGTGGATGCGGGTAATTTTTTTCAAAATACTCAACAAATGGAAATTTCTACTCAAAATGTTCTTCCCCAAACAGGCAATTGATTTTCTTTGTTCTTCATATATTCGTATTAGTTATAATTTTTAATACTAAAATACAGTTATTTTATACAGTAACAAAATACACTAAAATAGTTATTTATTATTATCATTATTATACATGTACAACAGCTCTAGATAATTTTTTTCTTGAAAGTAAAAATATTTGTTTGCTTTTTATTTTTTTAGGTATGAGTTCTGGAATAACCAGGGGAAGACAACAAACTAAACTAAAATTTGATGCAGGCAGAGGAAGTAGAAAAGGGAATTTTATTCAAATCCACAAAGTAGGGTCGATATATGTTGGTAAAGACAATGAAACTTCATGGACTGTGGTACCTGTTGGAGAAAATAAGATAGGGAGACTTGGAACAAGAAATATATTGAAATAGACGAAGGGTCCCACGCCACATGCAAAAAGACATGTCGGTGAGAATGTTACCAGTGCTTGGCGGCTTTTTGTTGACGATACCATGCTTCACCACATAAAGAAGTATACTGAAGCAGAGGCATTTCGTAATCAACTCAACTGGTGTGTTTCTGTCGATGAAAATGATGTTTTTTTAGCGATTTTGTATGCAAGAGGAGCATATGGATTCAATTCCATCAATTACGATTTCTCATGGAAAGATACTTGGGGACCTCCTTTCTTTTCGCAGACAATGTCGCATAACAGATTCAGAGAAATCATCACGTATTTGAGGTTTGATTTGAAATCAACGCGATCTCAGCATTTGGAAATGAACAAATTTGCCCCATTTTCTGAAATTTGGGACATATTTATTGATAATTGCATAAGTTGCTGCAAACCCTCTGAACACTTGACTGTAGATAAGCAATTGTTCCCTACGAAAGCTAGATGTAAATTCACGCAATATATGGCTAACAAACCCGACAAATTTGGAATAAAATTTTGGACGTTAGTGGATGCAGTATCGAAATACATATTCCATGCCTTTCCGTACCTTGGGAAGAATGAATCACGACCTGAAAATGAAAGTGTGCCTAAAAGTGTAGTAATGCAAATTTCTACACCTTATGTAAACGCAGGTCGAAATGTGACCACTGACAACTATTTTACTTCACTAAAGCTTGCTGAAAGACTAAAGCAGAAGAGCATCAGAATGGTAGGTACAATTAGAAAAACCCGGAAAGAAATTCCTCATGAAATTCAAAGACTCCTTTGTATGAAACTTGTTTGCTAAAAAATGAAGACTTCATATTGAGTGCATACCAAGGCAAGAAAAATAGAAACATTCTACTTCTAAGTTCCCTGCATCCAAATGTTGATATAGATTTTCAAAGCCTAAAGGAAACTTCTAGAAACCGTACAGTTTTACAATAAAATGAAGTATGGTGTAGATAATCGTTGACCAGATGGCCCAAAAATATACTGTTCATGCTTCAACACGAAGATGGCCAGTACAGGTATTTTATAATGTTTTAGATTTAGCAGTAATAATGCCTGGATAATATATAAAGAACTGACAGGACAAAATATTTTCAGATATACTTTTCTGGTAAAATTGGCTGAGGAGCTAAGAGCCGTACTTCATTCGAAGATCTCATGCAAAATTCACAGTCTCAGTACCATTACCAAAACCAAATAACAATGTCTCGAAAAAGGGACAGCAGTATCAGGTGGCGTTATGCAATAAGAACAAGACCAGTGCAGTGTGTTCCATGTGTGAGTTATATGTCTGTGGAAAATGTGTATCTCGTACGGAAAAAGTTTTGAAATGTAAAAAGTGTGATATCAGGGTCGATGAGTAAATTCCCTGGAAGGGAAGACAATACAAATTGTTAATCAAAATTCCTTAGTGTTGAACAGAAAATGTATACGTGGAACCACAAATATTCGTTAATTTAAAAAATGTAATTGTATAACCAAGAACACAAATTCGTGGAAAAAAATACACCCTCTTTATTTTTATGAACAGAAAGATAAAAAAAAAAAACACTATATAAACCTTCAAACAAATATTTATATGACTGTTAAATATATGTATATCAATTATTAAATATGATTTAATCGTAATTAATAACGCAAAGATCCCCGAAAATCGAAGCAACTGTAGAAAATAACGAGCGGTCATTTTGACTGGCGTCGTCACTTCTAGGTAGGATAAAAATTCGGCGCTTCTAGTGTTAATGGATGGATTTGCATGAAATTTAGCAATAACTCTAGCTATGAAATGCTCTATCCAATCATGATTTAGAAACTTCCTGCGTGGACAAGAACATGCAAATTAGGGATGCCTTAACAAACAGCGGATCAGAGGGATGGAGTTAAAATACCTATAATTCTGGTTGTAGAAGTGTTATCAGTTAGTGATGATAATTTTTGAATATTATGTGTTTAAACATGTCTTGACATGTTTAAACACAGATGGCATTTAAATGATTGCGAAAAATGATGGGCACTCAGGAGGATGGAAGCCGGTCAGTCAGAGGTGTCTAACGAATTAAATAAACACCAAACTGTTATTTCCAGATTGTGGAAAGTTTAGGAAGACACAAATATCTTGTTGTCCAGGGCAAGACCAGCCATGGGCCACAACCATGTCAGAAGACCATTTCATAGATTTAACTGCGAAGAGAAATTGATTACGGCACAACAAATTGCTCGACAGCTTGCTGCATTTACAGGGATGCATATAACCAAGTTCACTGCATGAAATAGGCTGAATGACAGGAGCCTGTATGCGAGAAGGCTGATAATTTGTGTTCCTTTCAACTTTAAGCACCAGGTGCATATGTTTGAAATGGTGTCGAGAGCATCTTAACTGGAGTCTCACAGACCGGGCTGAGTTCTTTTCACCGATGAATTTTGGTTTTGCTTGCAGTGATTCTAGATGTATAATTATGTGGAGAGAGCCAAAGACAAGAAACATTGCCAGTAACATCCTAGAATAATGGTGGGGAACCTGCAGCCTTTTGGATGAATACAAATTTTGTAAACCAAATCCTTTTATTTTTATTATGATATTGTTCAGTTTATTTTTTATTTACCTAATTTTAATTATCATCTTAAATCAGTGGTTCCCAACCTGGGATCATGACCCTCAAGTGATTCGCGAACTGATTCCTGGGAGTGGGGGTGGTCGCCACAACTATTTTTAGTTGCAATTATTTTTGTAAGGAATTTCATACCAAATGTTTCCAACGCTTTTACAACAACATGGCTACACACATTGCAATATTTTACTAATGGTTGTTAACTTTATATCTGTAATATATATTAATATAATTTTGTATTTAATGTGTTTTCTTTACTCTGTTAAAAAAAAATTTTTATGCAAATGTGGCGGCGGCGGATCTTTTGGTTACTATAAAAGGGGGTCGCGGATTACTTGGTTACTATAAAAATGGGTCGCGGCTTGAAAAAGGTTGGGAACCACTGTCTTAAATGCACGTATTTAGAATACAAAAGTACCATCTTTGTGTATACCTGATGTATATAAAAAAAATATGCAAATATCTTTTTGTAAGTCCAATATCCATAATTTGTATTGGTTTCTCCTTTAAGGCCAGCGTATATTAGAAAATGTAAACATTTTTATTGAAAGTATTGAAGGAGTATTTACTAAAATAATAAGAAGTACAGTTGGCCATTTCAGTTGAATGGAATTTGAATAATTGGGGGTTATGCTATATAACTAATCAGTGGCACAGGAAATGGAACTAAGGCAACTCAAACCCCCTATTAGGTAGCAAAATACACTGTTCTGTTTAACGCCAAATCACATGATCTGTTAAAAAACTACTCGAGACTTCACATAATCTTTGAATTGCTATGCCCTTGTAAATGAAATTTCTTGAATGCGGCCTTCTTAAATTATAACTTAATGTGACCTTCCAACATAAAAAGGTTCCCCAGCCCAGTTCTTGAAAGATACGGCTTTAAAGGTGGAGGAATCATGGTTTGGAGTGGCATAATGTTAAATGGCCGCACAGACTAGTGTGTATATCAGGGATGGTTTAGTAACTGGTCAGAAACATAGAGACAAGATCCTAGACCAATATGTGAAACCTTTTAGAGAAGCTGTCAATGAACAATTTATTTTAATGGCTGATAATGCATGACTTCATTAAGCAAACTTCTGAGTTCTGGGAAAGTGACAATATACAGAGAATGGAGTGACCTGCCTATTCTCCGAATCTTAACCCCATTGAACATGTGTGAAACGCTTTACAACATAAGATGGCAGAACTTCAGCCCCTTCCTGGAACCGTCCAGAAGCTAACAAATGTGCTTAAAAAGCAGTAGGACTTGCTTCCACAAAATCTCTCCAGTACTCTCGTTAACAGCAGGAACAATCGCTGCAAATTTTGTATTTCTGTCAGCGGTAATTAGAAACTTGATTAAATATTTCCTTCAGTATGTGTAAATTTTTTATATCCAGTTAGTATCTATTTTTTATTGTTTTTGTTGTGGTATTTAAAAACTGTGATAATTTAAAAATAGTATAATAATTCTTTCTGCATTTATATATATGAGATATGATAAAGTACAGATTTTGTGAAAATTTCATGCCTTTATCACAAAAACAATGTGAATGATGATCATTTTTATCAATTATCCTTTAATTTTTTACCCCAGTGTAAATTAAAGGTACAAAATCAGTATTCAGTGAAGCCACCCCGAGTGGCAATAAGAGTCTCAACATCTGGACATCGAAACAATAGAGTTTGGATGTGTTCATGGGGTATTTGCCTGCCAGGCTTTTTCGATGCGAGTTCATGGTTCATTGGTAATGATTGCTAGAGATGAGTAATGGCCCAGTAAAAAAGTGACCATATCCCACACATGTTCAATCGGTGGCATGTCCGGCGAATAGGCAGGCCAAGGAAGAAGCAGTACATCCTGTGCTGTAAAGAAGCTTAGGACATTCCACGCAACATGTGGTCAAGCATTGTCTTGTTGGAATACAGTGCCAGGAGTGTGTTGAAAGAAGGGTACAATTTCAGCTTTGAAAACCTCCTTGATATAATGATTGCTAATGGAAGTAGCCTTAATTCATAGTAGTTAGGATTGCCTGTAACAGTCAGTGGCATCCCACACTGACCGTTCATGTAGTAAGTCTAAAACGCATGGCAGAAGGTGACACTCACCACAATACTGTTTCATTGTGCAAGTGGCCATCTTTGTAGTTCAGGTTATAGCTGAACTCATTCAAAAATACAATCTGGTGTCACTATGCATACAATTGTCTATACCCATCCACTTTTTGGAACTGGAAGTGTTAATGATTCAGGGTCAAAGGTATCCTCTGCAAAAGAATGCATGCACATGATCCTCTGTACAACGAATGCCTCTGAATTGTAGAAACAGATAATGCTACACTTGTAACAGTACCAGTGCTTTGCTTAATTCAAGAACAAACTGTATGGTTCACAACTGCCACACGGACAAGATGTTTATCATCCTGTGTTGTTACATTTCGAGGTGCATTGCCACATTTTTGACTTGTTTAGTGTTCTTCAGTCTACTGCTTACACTCTCACAGTTCTATCATGGCATTATGCCCTGTACGAGTAGCAATATCCCCATACGAAAATTCACCTTCACACAAGCCGATAATGCATCCCCATTAAAGCTCTACTGTTTGCCCATACAATGTCATCTGACACTGACAAGGCATCATGACTCTAATAGGACAGTTTGCTGCACACTAACAATGATATAATACTTGTCTGACTCTTCTACAGCTCTTTATATTCATCGTATGACTTCAGAGTTGCTGGTGGGTCCAGGCATGAGCATTCATGCTGAATTTGTAATCACTTGCATGTCATACCCTGTTTTGCATTGTCCATACATTTCAGTAGAATCAGACAATTCCTTCCTGATGTTGTAATTTACATAAATATATGTGCATATAAAATCGTTAATGCAAACCTTTATGGTGCCAAAACAATTGCACATGTTAAAAATAGTTTGCGCTTGTCCATAAAGGATGGGATAAGTCAAGTGTGGGGAACCTGCAGCCTTGAAGCTGCATGTGGCCTTTTGGACACGTAAGTGCGGCCTTTTGGATGAATTCGAATTTTGCAAACCAAATCCTTTTATTTTTATTAATATGATTTTGTTCATCTTATTTTTCAGGTCTTTATTTTATTAACATCTCAAATGAATGTATTTTTTTTTTAAAAGTAGTTTATGGTAAGGATAATCTAAAATTTTTTAGAATAAAGGTGCAAAGAAATTAAAATATTTATCTAAAAAAAACGCCACAAAGTACATGCATGTGTTAATTAAGATATTAACTGTTTTATAAGTAGTCTGATATCTATGTATATATATATCCAGCATATATAAATAGATATACACACATCTTTTTATATATCCAATATCTACTGGTTTCCCTCTTAAGGCCAGAGTAAATTAGAAATAGTATATGAACATGTTTCCCGAAAGCATTGTACGAGTATCTACTAAAATAATAAGTACAGTCGGCCATTTCAGCTAAACAGAGTTTGAACAATTGGGATTATGCTATATATCAAATCAGTGGTGTAGGAAAGGGGGACTCAAGCCTCCCCATTGGGTAGCAAAATACATTGTTCGGTTTAATGTCAAATAACATGATCTGATAAAAAATTACTGAAGTCCCCATAATTTAATTACTATGCACCTGTATATAATTGAAATTTCTTGAATGCAGCCTTCTTCGATTATACATAGAAGAACTAAAAGACTAAATGTAAACACTGCACTTCAGTATCCCTTTAACAGTGATTTTTGAAATTACTATTTTCGTAATTTATTTATAACCCAGGTTCTACTTTGATTTTAAGGAAGTGGTTGGTGTCAAAATTTTTAGGAAGGATTGATCTTTCGTTTAAAATAATAATAAAAAAAAAAAGATTATTTTTAAGCTGGAAGGGGTATGTGCCCCCTTAAAGCTAACTTAATGCGGTCTTCTAACAAGGAAAGTTTCCGTACCCCTGGGATAAGTTAATTAAATTTGACAGGGCTTCAGTAAACAGTTTGCATTAAAAGTAATTACATAAGCATGATTCTGCTAAAGGTGCTTGATTATACACTGCTCAAAATAATTAGGGAAGCATGTGATGTTGGCAATATTATGCAAATCAATTATATGAGATTTTATCAAAACATGAAAACACAAATTCAGTGCCATGTAGACAGCAAAAAACAGTTCAATATGCAAAATAGCGCAGTATTATCACACAACAATGTCAGAAAGCAGAAATAACACAAATGAATAAAAATCAAGTTGTTGAGGAAGCTCCTTTATTCTGATGCATTTATTGTGAAAAGTCATTTTTTGTAATTTTCAGTTTGTATGATATTTCAACAACATTAGTTACTGAAATATATGGCTTGGAAAATTATTGTCAGATTTGAAGCAAATTAGATATAGTAAGTGCAGAATCTACGGGAATACCACAAAGTGTTATTTTCGAACTATAGGTCTAATTCCAAAACACAGGATATGTTCAACAAAGCTAAGGCCAAGGTCACTAGCTAACTACATATAGCAAACAATGACTATTGTCCATTAACAACAGCGCATTGGAACAGGTGGCAAAACACTATTCAGATTCAGCCAGAGCTTCTTCTGACAACAGGATGCAAGTTGCAACTCAAACCATCCAAATTCACCATTACCACAGTGGCATTTATACACAAAGACCAATAGTATCTTCCTTTAACCACAAAAAACCATATGGCCTGGAGAAACTGGGATGGGAAAAATTATGTGGGACCAGTGGTCAGTGGGACCTGCTGTTTTCCTCGAGAATCCGAACCTCTTAAGGCCTAGGGAACCAAACCCCGGACTACAGTGAGCAGTGCGATCTTTATGAGATCTCTGAGTAAGCGTTCTTTTTGCACTGCTGGGAGTCGAACCCGGATTAGCGGCGCACTAGGAGAACGCGTTACCACACTGCGCCACCGCAGGGCCGTTCACCATTTTCAAAAGTTGTAAGTGGTATATGTATGTAATCACCATTGGTACATTATTTGCATAAATTTATATCAAACGCTTATTGCAATCATAAGTTATTTGTGTTTTATAGGTGAGTTTATAATTTATTTACATAGTGTACAATAATCTTTTATTCTTTCGGGCAGCATGGGCACCGTCGGACACAATAGTCTTTATCTAATGCTGTCCAGGTAGATATCAATTTGTAATTTGCAAAATGTATATCCATGTTATAAACTATGTTTAAAAATGCCATAATGTAACATGATTCTGCCTAAATATATGATGTAATTCATGAATTCACTGTACAGAGTTCAACAGATTCATTGGCATCTAAAGTCATCAGAAAATAAACAAAATCTGCTTTTGTTTGAATAGAATCCATCGCTAGTCATTCCAATTGAAATACTCCTGACACCAATGATAACAAGTTGTTTTACATGCTGAGGTAAATGAAATATAAAATATATGATATTGGTTTCAGGGCATACAAACTAACATGATTTAAACACTTTGACACAATATGTTGTGATATTACGATCCTTGTGCTTGATTCCAATTGTTTTACTAACATCCTAACAGTTATGTGGTGATTTCTTTTAGCCATTACAGATTTCATCTTCAGCTAGCATAATTTTGCATGGTTGATCACTGTTGTACCTTCTAGTAGCTATTCTGCCATCTGAAAGTTGTTTCCAGATCCGTGTGACTATGCTCTAGGCAATTCCTGGCTCCAGCGTTATGTATCTTGTCTTTTTATCCTCCAGTTTATGCCATGCATTAAACCATC
>QLNU02015360.1:206349028-206373793 GCA_006491805.2 Dysdera silvatica
GTATCCCCGTTCACGTTTTTAGGTAATACGTAAGGACCAATTAAAAAGTCACCGATAATACCAGCCCACACATTTATGCTAAAGCGCTGTTGGCTTGCATGGGCACATTCACTTCTTGAGTTGTCGTGCACCCACATATGCATGTTAGGCAGGTTGAGGATACCGTCTCGTGAAAAAGTCGCTTCATCAGTAAATAGAATCGACGATGGAAATGCCCGTTGTGAGAGACTTGTATCCAAATACCAACGTGCGAATGTAAAAAGGTTGAGGATAATCGACTGGGCCCAGTGCCTGTATTCTTTGAATGTAGTACGAGTGTAGGTTGTCCTCGTGCAATGTACGCATAACGCTGGAGAGAGACACATCAAGGTCGTGTTCGATTGCTCTTATACTTATTTGCGGGTTCCTCTCAATTTCCCGTAACACAGCTTCTTCTATGAAAGGTGAGCGTGTAGTACGTTGATGGCTGACGAGAGAGGATACATGGAAAGCATCTGCCTCATATAATCTGCGGTGCAATTGTCCAAACAATGAACGACTTGGACGACGTCTGTTTGGGAAGCGCTTTTGGTACATGCGTACGGCGGCACGTCCATTTCCATCCACGGCGCCATAAACGTAATGCATATCTGCCAATTCATTGTTACTATACCTAATGGTCGCCTTTCTGGACGCCTTTCCGGACCCAACTTCCTATGTAAAACTTGTTCGTCATGGTCTGACAGATCAGAAAGTAAAGTTTGTAAATGTTGAAGAGTTGTAATTACTGATAAGTGAATATCTCATACTGTATTAGACCGAACTGGGGTCAAACAATATTGACAATGCTAAAGAAATCTCAGCTGTGTCGATAAAAATGTCGAAGTTATTTAATATTATTGAAATACATATAAACTGACATAAATTAATTACAATCTATGTATAATTCATAATACATATTTCAGTCAGGATCGGCGTTAGGTGAGGGGGGTATGGTTTACTGCAATGGAATATTATTTATGTAGTCTTCCATCGGGCCAGCAACAGATTTTTCGAGCCCCTACGTGCTACTTTCCCTCTATATAGATATGCATGTAGGTCAAGTATCATCTAGGGGCGTTACTTCTCCTGCGTGCATATGTGTGTACAGGAGAAGTAGCACTTAGGGGGGCAATACCAAGTCGCCAAACAGAGACAGGCCGCCGTCCGTTGGCGTTAAATAATTTTGGAAATTCTTTAAATGGCGCATTTTGCCATATGTGGTAACCTTGAATGCGCTGGATGCGAACACTAAATTCACAGTAGCGGCCAAACGACTAATTTTAGGAAAAAGTGACTAAACAAAAATTGTTTATTTTCATGTCCTCTACCTGCTGCATACACTTAGCAGTTCACAATTCATTTCCAGTGTGCTAAAAAAGGCACTTTTATGCTTATTGCTGACTATGTGGTACACAGATCCGGATCAGAAAAGGGAATTCCGGATGTTTTTGTCTCTGCTGTGTTATTAGGTGAATCACTTAAATTCTGTGTGGAAAAAATATTTTAATTGATGTAATTGGTTACGCAGCCGCGAGGTGGACGTATACACTAAATTCACTCTATTGAGAAACCGGTTCCGTTTCGGACATGCGTTCCATTGGCCGATACGTTTCATTTGTCCTCTACAACCCCTAGGAGTTTGGCAACGACCTTCTGGGACACCCTGTATAAGAGTATTCAAAACAGATTGTTTTTGTGCATTGATGGGGGTTACCATTTAAATACCTAATGGTATGGGTATGCTTACGGTACATAGACGTGGCAAGAGACCCATCATCCTTTCTGGTAACACCACCACAAAAGAAGGGAATTCTATTTTGTACTTTAACCCCCATGGTAAACACTGTTATGTATACTGTTAAGATGTTATAAGAATTCTTGTAAAGCTGTATCACCATGAAGCCATACCACCCACGTACCATTGACATGCCTACGCCATATTTTTAGTTTGTGTTTCGCAGTTGCCAGGGCTCTGTTTTCAAAACGTTCCATGTTGAAGTGCAAAATAAAATTTTCTTCTTTGACGTAAGAAAGGGTACTGTAAATATGTTTCATATTCTCGATCATTTATTTTCTGCCAAGCAACCAAGCGGAAGTCTTGCATTTTTGCAGAGGGAAACTTGGTCGGCTGTTTCTTCTGAGAATGCTCTGCATAACACGGAGTGAAACCTTAAGTGTTTTTAATAAACAAACGCGGTGGAATATCCAGAAAAACTCTATAATGTATATTAATAGACGCCGTGAAAGTCTTCGTGAGTGAAAAGTATCATTGACACTTAACTATCATCGCAATATTATTCTATAAATTACATACCTACTAAATAATGGTACACATCTACAAAATTTAATATCCCATTCACAAAAAATTGACTATAAAGACCACACACACAAATTTCAAACATATATAAGAAAAATTACTGCATCTTGGAATATATAAACTGCAAACTGGATCTGATTTACTGCAGAACTATCATATACTAAATCTTCTTTAATATGACCTATAAATAAAGTAAAATAAAATTTCTATAAAAATAAGAATTAAAATTGTAAATTACATAAAGTTAGTGCAAAATAAAACATTTACAGTATGGAATGAAACAGAATAATCATGTACCACCATATAGTTTTATGTAAGTTATGCATAAATTTATTGTAAGTAAAAAAAAGACAGCTTTAAGCAAAGTACATAAATTTTTTTACTAATTCACAAAAAATCACTTGGTTATCATAATTATAAAAAATTAATGTTCATTAATATATGTTTAATAGATGAATAGAGAAAAAGTTCCCAACATTCATTCCTAAAAAGAGAATTTGATTAATGTATAAACAATTCTAAAACGTTACTGATCTAGCGATGACTATCATTCATAGTCTGGTACATAACTTATGATTTAGTTGCGAAGGATATTATGATGATTCGCACATATAACACAATCAAATTTGCTTAAAATTTAATGAATAATGTATTATATAACCAAGTGGTGGACTTGGGGAATTATCAATTAGTTTATTATTAATTAGGGTGGATTTAAGGAACCATGCTCTGCTACCATGTTGAAGTAAATAAGGTAGTTTATAGTTCGATGATGGCAATGCTCTTGTATGATAAGTTGCTCTGGGAACAGTTACAATATGTTAGAATCTGCGTGACAGTGAGTATTGTGGTTTTTTTTTTAGACCAGAAGTTACGACAAATGCAGATGCAATTTGTGTAGTATGATCTAATATCTATCATCAACGGATCACGTTCGTATCCGTCGGGAGACACACTGAAATAAATGGCAGCATGGCCCTGTGACAACGTCAAGGCCACTGTTTTGATAGCGAGTGCGTTAAGTTCGTCGGTTGCTGATCTTGTTTTAACTTTCACCTCGGCTGAAGAAATATGGAACAAACATAATTCTTCAAAGTACAACGTGATGCGGATTCTAGTGTTGCTATACATGTGGCAAAAGTTGAGAAAATCTTTTCAGATATGAACACTGAACTGAGACAACGTAAATCCGGAACAATTCCACTTGAGTTGTTACATGGACAAATTTTGCTGACCATCAATCCAGAATATCAGGAATTTCAAAATAGAAGAAATCTGGACTCTGGAAATTTGTGTGCTAGACCGTTCAACGCAATTCCAAAGAAAAAGAATTTCAAGTGCGGAAAAACCGGACATTTGTGTAGGGATTGTCCCAAGAAAAAGTATGAACAATCTCCGAATAGTGTTAGTTCCTGGTCATCAAATGACAAAGGTTCTGTTTTTTCTGCAATGAGAGGTAATGTTAGGGCAGATTAGCTGGGTGTGTGATTCTGGTGATTAACATTATATGACAGCAAAAAAGCAATATTTTGCAACGTGTAAGTGTTTTGCTGCTTCTATCGTAATTACCCTTGGTGATATGAGCAAGATATATGCCGCCTATGGTGTTCTCAGGGTTAACATGGAAATGTGTGTAAACAACGAATGGTCTGCAGCATATCTGGAAAATTTCTGATATGTTCCAAACGTGAGGAAGCATTTGTTTTCAGTAAGCCAAGCAACTAAATATGGTATTACGGTTAAAATGACCAAAAGTAGAATTGAGTTTATATGCCATGAGGAAATAGTGACAACAGGCTCTTGGGCTTCGGCAATGTATATCATGTCAATGCAAGTAAAAGTTCCGAAGTATTCAGCTGAAGTTACCATGGCAACAGTATTGGATACTTTGCAGTTATGGCACGAACATCTTGGTCACCAAAACAAATGGTATGTTCACCCGTTTCTTCAAGGAAAGGATATTCAGGTGAGTTCATTAGCTACAAATGAGTTCTGTGATTGCTGTGCTCTTGGAAAAGTTCACAGAAAACCCTTCAAAACTCGGCCAAATAAACCACAGGTAGTAGGTAAATTGATAAGTGCTGATGTCAATGGACCTGTCTGTAAATTTATTTAATGGTAAACGTTATTTTGTATGTTTTAAAGATAATTATGGCATGTTCCATAGAATCTTTTTCATGAAAAAGAAAGTGAAGTAGGCCCTGCGGTGGCGCAGTGTGGTAACGCGTTCTCCTATTGCGCGGCTAATCCGGGTTCACAGTGCAAAAAGAACGCTTACTCAGAGATCTCATAAAGATCGCACTGCTCACTGTAGTCCGGGGTTTGGTTCCCCAGGCCTTAAGAGGTTCGGATTCCTCGGAAAACAGTAGGTCCCGGCGCAGCATGACCACTGTAGTCTTTGAGCCGTAAAACCAAAAAGAAAGCGAAAGCGAAGTAAGTTCCTATTTGAAAGTATTTCTGACTGAAACTGCCACAATGGGTCGTACTATTAAAACTTTTCACTGTGATGGCGGAGGAGAGTTTGATTGTGGTGAAGTGAGAAAGATACTTGCAGAAAAAGGTATTGCTTTGGAATTTACTGTACCATATATGCCTGAACAGAATGGTGCATCAGAATGAGAGAACAAATTAGTAGAATTAGCTCGATCTATGCTTTCCGTCAGTAAATTACCGAAATTTATGTGGGCAAATGCCTGTGAAACAGCAGTGTATCTCCTTAATTGTTTTACAGCATCCCCGATTCAAGGTAAAAGTCAATTGGAACTGTGAACTGGTTTGGGACATGACCGAACTCGATTTGCATATTTTTGGAACAGAGTTCTATGCTCACAAACAAAATTTCGGTGCAAATTTGATGACAAAAGTGTACATGGTCATATGGTTGGATACAGGGGTGAAAGTGGACAGAAAAAGCTGAATTTCGCGGGGAAAACTGGCACGCAAGAGGATGGGTAGGTAAACAACTTAATTTTCATTCCATGAACATATGTCACCCCACCTAAATAGTTTTAATATATATAACATATAAAATATATACATAAAAAATAACTCACCTTAGTAGAGATAATGATTTCTTTAATTAATAAATGCAAAATGAATGATTTCATGCAATGTGGTGTGAATTTTAGAAAATTTAGAAGTCAGTTACGTCCTTCAGTCATTTTCGTTGATAAATGATAAGTTCAATGGTGAATATAATGTTCATTCTCAATCCAACAAAAAATTATTAATGAGTAAATATAAATGTTTTAAAAAACTTTACATATACAATAATTTCTGCCACCCACGTATTAATTATAGCTCAAACTAGAGCTTTATTCGTTTTGGAGAAAAAGAGACGCTTTCCCCATCCTGGATTCGAACCAGGGTCCCTCCGTTTAGCCCGGAGTGTCTTGGACCGCTAGACGAATGAGGACAGGAAACAACGCTCTCTTTCTCCGTATGTAAAGGTGTTAAGGTATTATAGGCTATAATCAATACGTGGGTGGCAAAAATTATTGTATAATAAATTCCCCCACGAAAACTCACAAAAATCTCGCCCCGGAGGCTTTTCTGTGTTGACCATATTTGGCAATTGTGTTATCCCTGTGAAGGGTAATAAATAATACCTTACAAAAATTTACATGTTTGTTGGTAAATAATAAAGTTTAAACTAATGTAACTTCTTTTTCTTAAGCTGTCTCTGTCTAACCATTTCTACTAACCTTCTTTTATGAATTAGCCTGTTAGAGTTTTCTTTCTCTCAAAGCAAAGCATTTGATTTTAATTTGCTGCATAAGCAGTTTTAGAGATATTTAACTCCTTTCGTTTTCTTTCCATTTCTTTATCTTTAATTCTTTCTTATATTCTGAATATGCTGATATTCTAGCATAAATTTTTATTTACAGGTTCATGCAAATAATTTTTCTTGAAAAACTCTAAGGCTGACTCATTTTGACTCAGTAGCTTATATTTTACAGTCTGAACAGATGAAAATGTTTCAATTTTCATGGTGTTGGATTCTTTATCAAGTATGCCCCCCCATCACACTAAAAGAACTTTCAACTTGAAGGCCATGAAAACAACTCAATAATGCCTTCACCATTTTTGAGAGGGCACTGAATTTGTTCAACTTAAAAAGTGCAGCCCACCAAACATCAATATGCAAGACATTTCCAGATCCATCTTGATGCGATGGTATAGATTTGTCAATCTGATATAAATGAACATCAAGAGAATATTGTGCTCCATCTTCCTCTAATAATACATTTTTTACTAACCTGGGCAATTTTTTTAGCCTATCTAACGTAACAGAATGTCCTCGAGCTACTGGATCAATTGCTGAAAAGCATTTAAGAAGGGGGTTATCCAAAGGCAATTTTTTTTTTGCAAGTATTGAACACATTGGATATAAGCCTGACTATCTTGCTCTGAAAAGGCCACTACTGTAGCATACTTCAAATTTTTTGTTACGATACACTCAGTATAGATGACTCCAAACACATCTTACTTATCCTCGGTCTATTTTTCTCTGAAGAAATATCCAAAGCAATGAACTGTCTCACTGATTTATCCTTTATAAGTTCTTGTTTCAAAAAACAGGATAAAAAATTTAAAAACAACTGCTCCTGTTCATCATGAAGGTTATAAATGAAGGGTTCTTTTGTTTGAAATAAGCAAACATACTTCTTTAAGAGTGGGAGTACAGCAGTATAAAAATGTAATATGAGTTTGGTTTTTTTTCTTTCATAAAATAACTTTTGAGCTGTTCTCTTCCTAGCTTTTCCTTCTGGTGTGAGACTTTTCTCCCTCAAATACTTCTATATTTCTTTGATCTTGGCTCTCCCTTCACAGCTTACAGCTTTTTCTTGATAAATGGAACACAATAAGGAAAAATACAAGGTCTTATTATTAGAAAGGAAAGTATGGTATAAAATAGTAAGAGCATCAAAAATCCGCAGGTTATTTAACGAAACGTCATAGCAGGAAAGCCATCTATGGGGAACCATATTGTCAACAGTAGTGAATTTAGTGCCTAATATAAGACAAATCTCAGCCAAATCTTTCTGATCAGCTGTCAATTTAAAATAATTATAAACATCGGAAAAATACTTTTCCACATGCCCTTCAAAAGGCTTGCAAAACTTCTTGGCAGCATTATTAATATGGTGACAGGAATCGCTATCCACATCTAATAAATGTGGAACTATTTCACACACTCTTACTTCTAAGCCAGATTTCAATCCCCTCATCACATTGCAGGAATCCATTAAAATGGACATTAAATTATTCAATGGAATATTCAGATTTTGGAAGACTTTTAAAATTTCACTACAAAGTGTTTGAGAACAAACTCTTATAATGTCAATACTAGTTAAGTGCTCAACCACTGCTCTGTTATAAACAGGTGAAAAGTAACTTACTAAAATAGTGATAACTCTCTTCAAATTACTACTTGTTGCTTCATCGATGTTAAGAGAAAATTTATAATTTTGCAAATTCTCCGTTGTTTCCTTTATAAATGTTTTGGCCAAACCAAGATGCATTTTATATGAAGCAGCCGTATGTGACAAACTCACATGATTTAACGCATTTTTGTCATTTGCGAGCACTTTACCTAACTCAATGAGTATTGGTGAAATAGTGAAAGGCAAATTATGTTCTGTTAACACTCCCAATATTAAACGTTGTGCATTGGTGATTCTATCACATAGTGACACATTAGCAGGCATTTGAACTGTTTGTGTAAGATGATGATGAAACTTCAGTTGATGTTGATGGCTTTGGGGTACAATAAAAATTGACAGGAAAAGTATAGTTTGATCATTTTCTTTGTTCTTTAGAAATGTGTTTTTTGCTTTTTATGTGGTCGGTAATAGCGGCAAATCCTCTTTTACCATAATAAATATTGTCAGAGAAAAGTTTGCAGGTGACTTTGCCACTTATTTCAATTTTTTTGATGTCTCCTACTTTCACTTCTACATGTTCTAACATATTGTCACCAACATTTTTCGATGCTTTAACTACTACAGTTTTATACAGCTATTCAAACTTGCACTTATTTTTTTCCTGGGCATCAATGGCACACACTTTGTGCTCATTTTTTGAATTTACTTCCATCATAACAAGTTGTTAAAACAGTAATCGAGAAAAAACATTAAATATGCAATTCTGATAAATTAAGCAAGGAATATTTTTAAATAAAGGAATTTAAAGGAATAAGGAAAGAATTTAAAGGAAGGAATTTAAAGGAATTTAAGGAATTTAAAGGAATATAAATGCACTGGGTCGATGCAAGAGCATCACACAACTAAAGTCATCTATCCTTCACCATAAGCATCGATTAATCAGCAAAACAGCAGTAAAGCACACAATTAAAATAATTTTAAACAATGAATGCTAAACAAATGAAAATAAAAAATGTGGAACAAAAACAGCATGAGCAGACGAAAAAGCACAAACTATGTGTAAGCTGGCAAACACCCAAGAAAGATAAGATACTGCATTTGTTTGTTTATGTTAGTCTTGCGCTAACTGCTACTGGAGCACAGCTAGAGAAGATGTGACCTCATTTCGCGCCGTTGCCAGCATCCAAAGTCATTACGGGTTGGAGACTTTTGGGCTACTTTCAGCGTTGACCTGGTTCATTACCTGGTTTAATGATTTTCTCGGGAAATTTTTTTGAGTGCAGGTTCTTGGTCTACTTTCTGAAAAAATCAATGTCTTTTTGTCTCTACGATGTCATCAATCTCTGTGTAATATTGAGCTCGATGGGCATAAACCCCCTCATACAAATTTTATTGGATTTTTGGAATAATATCGGCAACTCCAAAAATGGAATTGAAAAAAGCAGATTTCTGCATTTTTGTGGAAGTCTTTCACCCCTGTTATAATCACCCTTATGGTTATAAGGTCTACCTTCCTTCTATGCATCAGATAGAAAAGTCTCACGACGTTTACTTTAAACCTGAATGTGTATGTATATCTTCTGCACAAGTTGAGGTTGAAAGCAATTCAACCTCAAAAGGCTGCCTGATTTCCCAACATGATCCAAAAACCTATCAGGAGGAAGAACAAAGACGAGTTAGACGTTCCCAGCGTGATCGTAGCCTTCCTATGTGGATGCAATCTGGTGAATTTATGTTGGCCAATGTAGCCACCGGAAATGTTCCCGTGGATCCTACTTCATATACAAAAGCCATTTCGACAGATGAAAGGGAGTCATGGATTGTGGCCATGGAAGATGAGATGGCTGCTCTTGCTAAAAATGAGACATGGGATCTCGTTGAAAGACCAAAGAAAGCCAAAATAATCAACTGTTGTTAGGTACTGAAGAAGAAACTCAAGCGTGATGGTATAATAGAGAAGTACACGGCTTGACTGGTGGCAAAGGGTTATTCTCGGAGGGCTGAAATTGATTATGATGAAACGTTTAGTCCTGTTGCTAGATATGATACTATTAGAGCTGAACTGGCAGTGTCTGCTAATGAAGATTTACATCTAGAACAGTTTGATGTTAGAACTGCATTTATGTATGGTATACTTAAGGAGGAAGCATATCTCAACCTGAAGGAGTCGACAACAGTGGCAGAGTTTGTAAGCTGAAAAGAAGTCTATATGGACTTAAACAGGCACTCCGTTGTTAGAATCAATGCTTTGTGGGATTTATGAAGCAACAGGGATTGGAAACAAGCAAAGCAGATCTCTGTTAGCTCATAAGAAAACATGATAAAGAAAAATTAGTTGTTATATATGTGGATGATGGACTGGTTGCTGGAAGTGACAGAGGTGAAGCGCGATGAATTTCTCCTTCGGCTGAGCCAGAGATTCAAGATCACAAAGAGATCTTTGGATAGCTTTCTTGGAATGCAGATAGAGCAATGTAATGATGGATTATCTGTATGTGTGTGCCAAAAGGCCTATACAAAGAAAATTTTAGAACGGTTTAACATAACTGAAGCCAATTCTGTACCAACACCTTATGATCTTAGTGGTGGAGGCGGCAATGGTGCTCTCAACTCTAAGACTCCATACTATGAAGCAGTAGGCTGTCTGGTGTATTTGATGACTGTAACTCGCCCTGATATTTTTTTCAGTCTCCTTTGCAACCCGAAAAATGGAACATCCTACGGAGGCCGATTGGATCAGTGTAAAATGCATCTTCAAGTATCTACATGGCATTGTAAACTACGGTCTGTTGTACTATCGCATTGGAGATAATACTTTAAAATGCTTCAGTGATGCAGACTATGCTGGTGACACTGAAACATGACGATCAACTAGTGGAGTTGTGGCCAGTTTTTCTGGTGGTACTATCTCATGGTCAAGCCAGCTGCAATGATCAGTAGCTCTCTCTACTACAGAAGCAGAGTTTGTTATGGCAAGTGAAGGTGCCAAAGAACTGATGTGGCTGAAAAGGCTGCTATGTGGAATTGCTTTGGATTTCCTTGAGACTCCAGTGTTGTATGTTGATAATGACAGTGCTGTGAAACTAGCAAAGAATCCACAGTTCCACAAAAGATCAAAGCATATTGAAGTACATTACTATTTTGTGTACGAGTGCTACCTAGATGGACTACCGCATTTACAGCATGTGGCCAATAAAAGTAAACTTGCAGATATTCTCACCAAACCCATGGATAGAATAAGGTTTGAGACTTTGCATGCCAATTTAGGACTCACAGGAAAGCTACCTTAGGAGGAAGTGTTAAAGCAAATAAGGCAGTTTCCAGTTTGATGATGGCAACACTCTTGTGTGACAAGTTACTCTAGCAACAGTTACAATATGTTAGAATCTGCGTGAGAGCGAGTATTGTGTTTTTTCTTTTAGAACAGAAGTTATTCTCTATGTTTTTCTCTTATTAAAATTGTATTTTCTTGGACTAAGTGTAGTCTTACTGGCTAGCAATACTACTTTATTATTATATAACCAAGTGGTGGATTTAGGGAATTATCGCTCCCTCCCTTCCTTACAAAGAAAGGTATAAATACTTGTGAAAAAATATGAATATCACACTCTTAACTTTCTATATGTGAAGGTAATGTTTTGCATAATTATTCAAACAAATACTTTAATAATTTCACATAACTAAATTTATTTTTGGCTTCTCAGCTACTGCCCCTAAACATATGCCTTGTGTGTCTATATAGAAATCTACCACTGATATAAACACTTAAATTTCAATGTGTGAAAGAATAAGCACTGGGCAAAGCATACATCCTGAAATATAAAACTTAAATTGAGTTGCTGGATGCACTCCTATACCTTACATGAATTGGGCTGTGAGAATTCCCATGTTTACTTAAACTTACCTAAAGTGATGAAGAATGACGCTTGGTGAAAGGCAGAACAAATCCGTATAAAACAACAAGTATAATAAAAAAATTTTTTTTTAAAGTCAATTCCTTCAATGCGCTGCTCAAATAAAAGGGAAGAAAGGGAAAAATTGCGAAAAGCAATTTTGGCGACATTTGGCTGTAATTGGCGGCAAGCATTAATCGCCAAATACACCAAAGGAAAGCAAAAAAAAAATCATTTAAATTTAATTAATGAATTAATATTTGAAAAAACTGTATTAACATCAAGTGTCATCCACTACAAGTTTAAAAAAATTTATTTGAACTTGATTGGATGGATAGAAAGTATTTTATTAACGATTGAAAATTTGAACAAGATATATATATATGGCCTGCAAAAGGGTTGCTGGTATCTAACTGGAAGGAGACCCACACGCTGAACGTATGTGACGATGTGTGGAACCGGCCAGGCCAGTAACCTAGTGTCCTACCCCGCCTTCAAGTGGTGCAGGCTGAGCTTTCTATTTATGTGGCAAATTAATATTTGCTGCACGGATAGAAAGGCGGAAGGGGAGGGCTAATTCACCAACCCGTCTAGCCAGCGTGGTGAAATTATGGCTAATTCCTCCATTATGTTGACACACCAGAAACCATGGCCCCTAGTCTCCAGGTGCTGGAGTGCTCCTGATCAAGGCAGCGGTCAGTGTGGCATGAAAGCAGGGGGTGCTAAGAATCACTGGAATGGCCCAGGCTGCCGTTTGTTATTGACCTTGGCAACGTATAATGGACGATCCCTTGCTTCTGAAGCAAAACTTCAGGAATTGGAAGAAGAACTTGACAAGATCAAATGGGACATTGTAGGACTCAGTGAAGTTAGAAGAAAAGGTGAAGAGTTGGTGGAACTTAAAAGTGGACATTTGTTTTATTATAGAGGAACGGAAACTGGAAGAACAAGTGGTGTTGGCTTCTTAATCAACAAAAGAATTAAAGACTACCTTCTTGAAGTCGAAAGCACGTCAGGATAGAGTGAGCGAAAGACCAACTAGCTATCATCATGGGGGATTTCAATGCAAGAATTGGACAACAGGAACAAGGAGAGACATCGGTTGGTAAATACGGATATGGGGAAAGGAATGAACGTGGCGATCAACTCATCGAATTTGCAGAAGCTGAAAATCTTAGCATCATGAATTCATTTTTTAAGAAGAAACCGCAAAGAAAATGGACATGGAAACACCCAAATGGGGGAACTAGTGAAATTGACTATATCCTGGCAAACAAGAAATCAATTATTGAAGATTGCAGTGTACTGAACAGATTTAATACTGGAAGTGATCATCGAATGGTGAGATGTAAAGTGCACTTAAATACTAAATTAGAACGACAGAAGCTCATTAGGAAACAAGTAAGTAAGAGGGTGGATTTAAAGAAATTAAAAGAAAATACCGAGGCATTCAAGTTGGAATTAAAAAATCGCTTTTCTGCACTGGAAGGACTTATTGATGAAAGTGATATCTCAGAAGCAAATGAAAACATTGTTAAGACAATAGTTGAAACTGCTGGGGAAATTGGTGGTGTAACCTGTAAAAAGCACAATAGCAAATTATCTGAGAAGACGAAACAGCTCATGAAAAGGCGAAGAGATATGAAGGTGGACAATCAAAATACCAGTTCCAGGATTGAGTACATAGAACTTTGTAAAACTCTGCGCAAAAGCATGAAAGAAGACATAAGAAAATTCAACTGTGAGCTAGTAAGGAAAGCCATTGAAAATAACAAGAGCCTTAGGGTTGTTAAAGGAAGTTTATCTGTTGGGAAGAAACACATCATTGCATTAAAAGGAGAGGATGGCACCGTAACAAGAAATAGGGAAGAAATACTTAGAAGAGTTGAAGAATTCTACAAAAATCTATACGAAAGTAACAGTGGATTAAACGAAGACATTGAAATAGTCGAAGGAACAGCTCCTAAAATCTTAAAAGAAGAAGTTTCATTTGCAATAAAAAGTATGAAGAAAGGAAGAGCCCCTGGTGATGATGGTATTACATTAGATATCCTAAAAGAAGCTGGAGAATATGTAGAAGACATACTTGCAAAATTCTTTACCAAATGTCTTAACAGCGGTAACATACCAAACCAATGGGATTCTGCAACAGTAATTCTTTTGCATAAAAAAGGTGATAAAGAGGATTTGAAAAATTACCGACCAATTAGCTTGTTACCTGCTATTTATAAAATCTTCACAAAAGTGCTAACACATCGCCTGCAGAAAAAATTAGATGCAGCTCAACCAAGAGAACAAGCTGGATTTCGAAGTGGATTCAGTACAGTGGACCATATTCAAGTATTAAGAGAATTAATTGAAAGAACACATGAATATGAACTTCCATTGTGTGTGGCATTTATTGACTATGAGAAGGCCTTTGACTCTATTAAAACATCAGCAGTCATCAACTCTTTAAGATCAACAGACATTGAGGATGTGTACATTGACATGGTGAAACGTGTGTATAAAAATGCAAGTGCAAAATTTCGGTTACATAAAGATACCAAAACTATCAAACTTGGCAAAGGGGTGAGGCAGGGAGATACCATTTCTCCAAAACTTTTTACTTCAGCTTTACAGATGATTTTTCAGCAGATAAATTGGAATAACAAGGGAATAAAAATAAATGGTGAATATTTAAATCATTTGCGGTTTGCTGATGACATTGTTATTTTTTCAACGAACCCATTAGAACTCCAAGACATGGTACAGGAGCTCTCAACTAGAAGTAAAGAAGTTGGACTCAAGATGAACCTACAAAAAACTAAGATCATGTTCAATAATTTCGTAGAGGAAACAAAAATACAAGTTGACAACATTGAGCTAGAAATTGCTGATTCATATATTTACCTTGGCCAGCTGATTTCAATGGATGGCAACATTATGAAAGAACTCAACAGACGTATTAAACTTGGCTGGAGTGCATTTGGAAGAAACAGTTTTATCCTGAAGGGGAAATTGCCTTTGTGTCTAAAAAGAAAGGTCTTCAACCAGTGTGTATTGCCAGTCCTCTCTTATGGATCAGAGACATGGAGTCTAACAGTTGGAGCAATACGAAAGTTACAGACAACGCAAAGGAGCATGGAGAGGTGCATGCTTGGAATAACTAGGAGAGATCGAAAAAGAAACACTTGGGTGAGAGAGCAAACTAGAGTAGAGGACATCATTGTTAAAGTAAAAGGGCTGAAATGGCGATGGGCTGGGCATATTGCAAGAAGAACTGATCAACGATGGACAACAGAAATTCTGAACTGGATTCCAAGAGACCACCGAAGACCTAGAAAACGTCCTCAAACTAGATGGGTGGATGAAATAAGAAAACAGGTTGGGGTGACGTGGAAGCGAATTGCTCAGGATAGACTTGTGTGGAAAGCATTTGGAGAGACCTTCATCCAGCAGTGGATAGATAATGGTTGAATATGATGATGATGATATATATATATATATATAGGGAGAGTGTGAGCTAATAGAAGGAATTGAACAAGAGCAAAAATCCTTAAAAATAAGAGCATTTCTAGTTGGTTGGTTGGTTGTGTTTTTGTGGCGCAAGGACAGCAAGGGTCATTTTACGCCAAACAAGGCAAGTTCATACATACAGTATAAAATGAGACTTAAAACTAAAATGGTAAAAATATACTGGATGCCATGTACTACATGTAACAAACAAAACAATATAAAAAATCATATGAGATGGGAATAGTGAATATTAGATAAAAAGTTAAAAACAAGTTCATGATTAAATGCATTTCTAGGTATGGGGCTTCTTTTCATGGTATAAGCCACCACTGAAACTACTTAAAGCACTTCACAAAGTAGTAAAAGTTTCATAGTTCTCATTTACTTTTGTTTTATTAACACTCAAATATGGTACATTTGCAGAACCTATTATCTGGCATAGCACAGATAAAATTTTTGTTTTACTTTCATGTTATTTTGTTTTGTTTTAGTCTTACAGATGTGTACATAGGGTCTTATATGCTGCAGTGCAGGTAGAAATGCATTTTTTTGCCACTGAACGGCATAAGGTAGAAAGAATAGAAGAGCAAGAAAAGGAAGGTAATCCACATATTTGAACAGGGTGTCTACTCAAATTCTGTTTTAATCTTACTTGACTTTTTCAGGTTTTCCAGACCAAATCTTAATCGATTTTCAGTCACTAATTACAGTAAATAACACACAACGCATTAAAATTTGTGTAAACAAAATAAGTTTCAAGACCATAAAATCTCCACTAACGTAAACCCCAAAAACATTTGTAACTCAATTACAGTGAATTTACAAATACAAAAAACTGTATTAAAAAATGCATTTCTTCGCAATAAAAACTTGAACTAATTAAATATTTACAACATTTTCATTCATCTCTTTATGAATTCATGATAAAAGAGTTTAGCTATATAATCATGAAGCTGATGCTTCATCTATTCCATTTTAAGTATTATGACTTTGCATAAGGGTAAGGAGATCGGAACAATCAAAATCCCTTACAGATTAGGTAAGTCAAAATTACTTTTGTTTTTAATTTTTGTTATATATTTAATAAACATTTTCTCCTGAGAAATATATGACCTTAATAATTTTATATAAATTATATTAGTTTTGGTGCAAAAGGGTAATTTTTGGAAGAAGTTTAGTCAAAAGTATAAGTTTTTCAAAATTTTCAGTATGCAATGTGGTATGAAAAGCATAGTTCAGGAAAATTATTCTAATAAGTTATTTATTAGAACAACGAATTACGAATTTCCCTGACTTTGGCCTTTGTATTTCAAATTTCCCTGATTTTTCCAGTTAGAAAAACTTGTCTGACTTTTCCAGGTTTTCCAGATGAGTAAACACCCTGCTTGAAGGGTAAGGGAGAGGCAGCATTAACTCAACTAAGTTAACACCCTATTTTGCATTACAGTGAGACAGTTTCTCTATTAAATCTATCCATGGTGGAACAGCATTTTGAAAAATCATGACAAATAAACTAAATTAATCTTTATTCAGTAAAATGTATTTGAAGTTGCATTCTATTATTATTTGTCCATTACATCCTTTAACAATAAAATAATTCTACATGCACTATCCAGAGTAATGGGTCCTACAAGGTTATTCGTTTGTGTTTTATAGTATATGGACAGCAAGGATTATTTTGTGCCAGGAACTACAATTTTTCGAGGAATCAGAACCCCATAAAGCCTACAGAGCCTACTCCACCCCCCACACACTACTGTGAATTAATCGTTAGTTGATAAGTGTTCTTTTTTTGGCAGTTGGGAATAGAACCAAAGTTAACTATACAATTTACAAACACGTTATCACTGCAAGTATACTATTTTTTAGTATTAATGAAACCAAAAGTGTTTAAGACAGAATTATGAAACTTTTGTCAATTCATAATGCATTTTAAGCAATTTTCTAATATAAAAAATGCATTCTCTAAAGGATGGCTTTTTAGGCTGGAGCTAAAAAGTAAAAATAACAGCAAAATTTTTGCTCAATTTTCTTTGAAAAGTTTGGATTTTTTTTATTGCACTTACACTTTTAAATTGGCAGTTTTTTTATTTTAAAAAGTATTAAGCCATTAATTTGACATTAGGAGAAAGAAAAAAGAATTATGGTACTATACATATTGATCTCGGAGATAGATGCAATTGACAGTCAAAAAGTATGTTTACGTTTTTATGACACAAGAATAACTAAGTTTATGCTGCGCTGCTTTTCTGAAAAATTTGAATTTCTGATATGAACTGAACAAACCCTGGACTATGGTGGATAGAAAAATGGCATGCATTCCACAGTATCATTATGAATCAAACCAAGGTTAATGGCATGATATATGAATGTATTACCATAACACCAGCCTGGGACAGTGAACCTGCATTTTTTTGAGGAATTCAAACTCAGAATGAGAAGGCTTTGGGACCTAATCCTCAGACTACAGTGAGTGGTCAGTCAGTAAGCATTTTTTTTTTTGAAACCCTTGGAAGTCAAACCCAGATTAACAGCATGTTAGGTGAAGGTGTTAAAACTACATCACTGCAGCACTTGTCAGAGTACGATATTAAAGAGATGAAAAATGAAAACGGCCACTATTTGGAAATAAAACATTTCTGACTATGACCATGTAGGTTTTTCTTTGATAAAATGAGCAATAACTTCAACACTCATCATTTGACCAATTCGTTTCTGAACACCCTGTATTGAAGCAACGAAAATTGCATAGCATGCTCTTTGTATAAAAATGATCTACTAGTCCTAAGAAATCACCTTCCCCCAATTCAATTTCCCCCCCCTTCTGAAACTACCCATGTACCCTAATCTTAGGATGGTTCAGGCGGATACGATCGTCAGAAGACTCTGCCGTTTCAGCCGTCTATGGCTGTTAAAGAGTTAATATACAATCAAACCTCGTTAAGACGAATTATTTTTGATACGAACAGTTTTCTGAAGTCCCGTCAGATTGTATAGCATACTATGCTTTCTGGAAAAGGCGAATTACTCTTAATGAAAACAGATTTTCTGTTCCCCTTGGTGTTCGTCTTAACGAGGTTCGACTGTATATATTATATTCAATATAAATAGTACAAAATTACTCATTTCTTTTAACTTACAAAGAGCTTGTTGAATTGGAGTTCTATTCTGTTCAGGAATGAAGTTCCTTAACCCTATTAACAAGGTTTCTAAATGACTCTGAAAAATAAAATAACCTTGTATACAAATAACTACACCACTATAATTTCATTTTTAAAAAAAATGTTGGATAAAACAGTAAAATAAAACTTGAGAAATTTTAAAACATAATGATAAATATGGCCAGAATTTTTATGGTTTTGCATATTTTTGCATTTTTGTGGTATAGTATATTTTCAAGTGTTTTGGACATTTTTTGTTACTTTTGAGTCTTTATTTTGCATGTTTTCATATATTTATTAAAAAGGCCATTTTGATTATCTCTGAGTCATCATTTTTCATACTTTGGTATATTTAATAAAAGGGAATTTTTGGAGGCATTTCCCCTAAAATCCCATTTTTATCTTTAAGTCAGAAGCAAAACTTAAAAAGGATGGGTGGATACTCCCCACTGAGGAGTGCAGGTGTTTAGGACATACGTACCAGTATAGTGGCAAATGGCAGCACCTTGATATGGCAGTAAAACTATTTCGACCCCTCCCTTCTATCGTCCTTCAAGCCTGTGATGAACTCCTCCCGTAACAGTTGCCATTATGTGAGAAGGTGAGATTCAATACAGGAGGTAGGAAACTAACATCCCAAGCTCAGGCTCTTAGGACAAAGAAAATCATTGTCGATACAGGATACAGATTTCATTGCATAACCCTGTTTTCTTCATTTCCTGAAAATGAACTCCTCCGACCAGCAATTGAAATAAGTTTTACAGATAATAGGAATGTATTGTATTTTTAAATTTTGCGGGATTTGCATGTAATGTTTAGTAGAGGTGAATTTCAATATCTAACATGCTTAAAGTGCAGAAAAGTGTCTCACAGAAATTACAATATTTCATGGCTGAATTACAAAAGAATACAACTACTAGCGAAAGAGTATTTTGTACCTATGGACAGATACTGTATTGCAAACTCTGCAACAAATGAGTTGCTGTGGAAAAGAAATTTATAGTGCAGTAGCATATCAACACAAAAAAACATAAAAAAAGGTACTCAGTGACTTCAGAACCATAAAAAGTCTCAACAAATGCTTCTTGTCCAAATAAGAGAGTCTTCAAAACATTTTGTATTTTATGAAGAATTGCACAAAGCCTTCATTTATGTTGATATTCCCTTAAATGAAATTAATAATCTGAAATTGCAAGCCTTTTTAGTAAAGTATATTGAAAAGTCTTCGCCGAATGCGTTTACAAAATTTGAAAAACTTATCCGGATTCGTTGGAAAAATTATATCAGCTGCTGCAATGAAAACACCATGCAAAAAACAGGAAAAAAGTTGTCAACAAGAAAATATAAGTGTTAATGTATGAGACAACTGCTTCTTTAGGGCCATATAATGCTAACATAGTTGCAGGTCCAATGGAAGAAGATAGCCCTGTTGAATGTTTGCTCATTAATTGTGAACATTTAGGAAAAGGGAATTTTTCTATGATAAGCTAACTTTTTGACAGATGCTTAAGCTTAATGTGGCCAAATGGCATTCAATATCATATTTTCCTTCTCTTCGTGATTCATGCTGCACCTCACATAATAAAAGCTGCAAATGTTTTTGAAGCATTATACTCAAAAATAGTGCACCTGACATGGTTAGCATATGCCTGCCATAGAGTTGAAGATATTCTAAGGTAGTTCATTGAAGTTGACCAGCTGATAAAGTGCATACAAATAGTCTTTCTGGAGGAACCATCTTGATTGGCATCATTCAAATCAGAGGTCCTAAACGTTCCTTTGTCATTTGCTCTATAATTTTAGCAAAATGGGGGACTTGGACTGAAGCATGCAACTTGCTATATATATATATATATACAGGGTCTATACAAAATGGCGGAAAAAGTTCACTACACGATTCCTTGTGAAAAAGAGGAATAAAAAATGTCCAGTACAATTTTTGCTTAAAATCAATATTTAATAAGATAATTAAGGCCAAAGATGAACGAATCACATACCAGAAATGTCCAAAATGAGAAAAACAAACCAAAGAAATTCTCAGAGAGGTGCGGCTGGGCACATGTGAATCTTATTCGTTAACTTCAAACCTGAAAATTTAGTTGCGTGTCCAAATACGTCATTGGAATTCCGAAGTATGGCAACCTAGTAAAGATTTCTTGATGGGGAAGTATTAGAAAAGAAAGTAAAGTGAATAGTAATGTTTTTTGTGAATATGATAGCTTTATGAATAATGTATCCTTTGGCATAGGCAGAGTTCAAGTATTATGTAAGCACCTTTTTTTGGGAGGGGGGGTTGCTGTTATGCTTATTTTCCTATGTTAGCCAATGTTAATTTTTGCATATGGGGAGGGGGGGTATAAAATGGCAAAAATATTACGTAATATTTGAATACTCCCATAGCTGCTATCATGGGGACAGAGATGCAGGGTTAATTTCTTTATGGAAAGTGAACAGAAGTAGGGCCATAAGGAAGGGGGAATAACCATTTCTATAAGCCATCTGCTCCACTCCCCGGCATTTAATCCTGTTGTTTTTGTATTCATATATCATATGACAGCAGTGCTGTACTGATAACATCCGAAGTAGAGATAATCGGTAAGGAAATGGGGGAATTGGTCATTGTTGATTTGGGACAAAAGTTATAGTAATTTGAGAAAAAGTATATTATTTTACAAGTTAATAAGGCAAAAAATTAATCGTATGAAATTTTCTTTAAAAATGAAATAAAAATTATGAGTTTTAAAAAGGGAAGGGAATAGGGTATGGCAAATTTAGAAGTAGAATGAATGTAATTGAAATGGGAGGGTAGGGAGAGGGTCATTAACAACTCAGTACTGCAAATGGACTTGATAAACCAAATGACTTTCAACTTTTTTAAGTGAACAGTTGATTTTAACAGGAAGTTGATCCTATTCAGGAAAGACTTCCCACCCGTCATAACATCTACTTTGGAAACATTCAAGTATTACGTAAGCAATATTTTGGCCATTTTATACCCCCCCCCCATTAAGCAAAAATTAACATTGGCTAACATAGGAAAATAAGCAGCAACTCCAAAGATGCTTACATAATACTTGAACGTTCCCCTTGTGCAAATCCATCACAGTTGTGAACATTAAGCTAAAATACTACTATTAAAGCCGAATCAACAAGTATCTGCTTTAGCTCATTTCCTTTGAAACTGAATACCCAAGATTGTAAATTATGAACTAGTTTCGAAGTTATATGATGATATGCGATTTGTGCTAATGCCCTGCTGTTGGACACCCCCACCCCCTGTGGGAAACGTAGCCTCATAGATATACACAGGGTACTCACGTTTTTGGACAGTCCATTTTAATTAGGAGTGTGAGACATGTTTATTTGCATAAATATCCGACATGTGAACAGTTAATGACAGGTCATGGGCTGACAATAACATATGCGAAGATTATGTTGCATGTAAACATGCCGAAGTTTTTGTCATTGGATGTGGGGGCACATATCAAGACCCTTTCCAAACTTAGATTTTTAACTTGTAAAATTTCAAGTAAGTTGAAGAAGGAAAAATTTGCATGTAGATAAGTCTGCAATCAGCGACGTTTTGAATGGTAAACGGATTCATAGAAATGTTATCAGTAATGGCGAGTAAACCTTGCATTTTCTTAGGCCACCTACAAAGCGAACACAGGAGGTTGTGAACAAAGTGCAAAAGATGGTCTCTCGCAAAAACCGAGCATCGTACTGGACCATACAGCAGTCACTAGACATTAGTACTGGAACTGTGGATAAATTATTACACCAGGATTTGGGTATGGTTAAAAAGAAAAAAGCCAAAGTTCATCTGCTAACGGGTAAGCACAAACAGAACAAGTGTACCAATTGTCAAAAGCTGTATGAGAAGCAATTTAGTGGGGGATGGGGTTGAATATGTGGTGACACTGGACGAAGCATTTGTCAATCTGTATGACTGCAATAAAGATAGGCACATCTGCTGAGTTAAGAAGGGAGAAAAAATTCCAGCAAATTTGCGTTTACAAAAGATGAAAAGTTTTGAGAGATGGTAACATGCTCACCAGAGCAATAACAGGCCGCGGAACTGTTCTCCTTTCCCCCGAGTTTCAGCAAATATGTAAATAAATGCTAATTATTATATTGCTCATGTCTTAACACCATTATTTAATCGATATCTTCCAAAGTTTTATCATGGCGAGCTCAACAAAGAGCACTTCCATCACGATAAAGCAAGTTCCTGTCAGAAAACAATACAATATCTTGTGGAAAAGAGATTAGAACTTGGCATAAACTATATGGCCATGAAGGACATTCCAGTTAAAAGTCCCAATGCCAGTTCAACGAACTTTTTTGGTTTCGGTTTTTGAAGCATTGACTTTCAAGCAGGCGGCCGAAAATATTAGACGGCGTTTGGAAAACTGATCGACAGATATGGTCAGAGATTACCTAGGACCAGATTAATAAGGATTATACTGACAGAAAACGATGATTGCGAGTCATTAGCAGGATGAAAGGAGAGCATATTGAGCGCATCACATGTATCCACTGTAAAAAAATTGTCACCTAAAATAAAGTCAGTTCACTGTCCGAAAACAAGGTAAGTACCCTCTGTACTATGTTTTGTTTAAAATACTGGAGTATGCACTCATCGTTGGCAGTGGCGGATTATACATTTCAGAGGGCCGAGGCATGCATCTGGAGTTCACTTTACTATACTGTTGATAGCAAATACATCGCAAGCCTGTCAGACTGGCACGCGAAGAAATGTCGCTGGGACGCGGCTACTTACAAAATAAGAAAAAGTTACTATTAATTATAATTTTTTCCCACAACAAAGAAGAAAAGTGGTTGAATCTAGTGGCAAACCGCACATTCCCATCCTTGGTATGAGCAATTTTGTACAAGAAATCACCAAATCTAGTGTTTGATGTTGATTATAATGTATACAAGCTAACTCTGGACAGAGTTTCCATATATTAAACTTCAAGTAACACATGACTTAAGCAAATTTTAAAAAACCAAAAAAACTTCACTTCTTATCTCCATCCGTGTCAAGGAATGCCCATGCATGACTGCATGTGCCATTGCATTAAAGTGATGCTAAATGGGTTGACTTTGCCTTATTATTGGTTCAACTATGATTTGAAATAACTTATTAAATAAGGATTTTACGCAAAAATTGTACTGGACATTTTTTATTCCTTTTTTCACAAGGAATCGTGTAGTGAACTTCTTTTCCGCCATATTATATAAACCCTATATATATATATATATATATATATACAAGGTGTGATTAGAGATTTTAAAGAAAATTAGATGCTCACTGCTTAATACAGCCATCTATAAACAAATACTACAAAAACAGAGTTTTTATATAAGAATAATAACACAATATTTATATATATATATTTCATCAACAATTCTCAGCCTTGTGAACTACGATACTGCTGATAATGCATATTGACAAAGATTAATATCACTTAAACTAAAACGTTTACTTACAGCGATTTCTGGAAGCTTATGAAAAAGGTTTCTGGTTAATGATACTTGTTCTTTCTCTCAATTTATCTTTTACATAACGTTGCATAACTTTGTCAGTTTTAAGTTCAAAAGTAATATTTCAATGGTATTTTATGTTTCTGGTTGGGCCTGTCATAATGCCATTAAAAACTTTGTGTGTTGCCATTTAAATTTTGAAATTCAGTAACTAACATACCCATGAGATGTACATTACTTTTTTTGGCATAACTAGCGATTGCATATCAAGCAACATCTGTGTGCTAAATTTTGTAAAAATCCATCCATTATTGCGTCCTGTTAGGGTGAAAATTGAAAATTCTCTTTTTAAAATAACTAATTAAATCTAAACACCCAGGAGCAGATAAATAGATAATTAAATAAAAAATACATACACTCTCTCTCTCTCTCTCTCTCTCACTATGTATAAATATATGCTTAGATGTTGTTAAGTGTTTTTGTTTTTTCGATATTCTGCCGCCTGTTATTTAATTTTTTCAGATGGAGTTGTACCTCCAATTATTTGTACACTGCGTCTACAACACTATGCCAGATTAATTAACGTTCAAGAGAAGACACGTTCGTCCAAAGAAACCGTCATCATGGGCATAATAGGAAGTAAACAAGTTTCCTGGGCCATCCATTCATCCAGACAAAATCAAATTCTTTGTAACTTCTTTTCAAGAACTTTAAATTTAGTTGTTTTTTATGTGACAAACGAAAAGACTTGTTAAAAATGCCTGTTGAATTAACAAAGGTGTAAAATTTAAATTAACTTGATTTTTACTAGTAAAAAACACTCTTAAAAAAATTCTGAATATAAATAAGGCACTTATAATTAAATTCCTTTTCTTTTTAAAAGTAGGACCCCTTAACATACAAATCCACCTTTTTGTTTTTTTCCTACCTATCATATTTAATTTTTTAAACCCATTTTTAACTTGCAAACAAAATAATTTTGGCCAATCAGTGTACCT
>QLNU02015360.1:206373893-206383949 GCA_006491805.2 Dysdera silvatica
TCCTTGTTCCTGTTGTCCAATTCTTGCATTGAAATCCCCCATGATGAGCTTGATATGTTGTTTCCCTTTGGTGTGTAACTCTTTGATTTCTTCATAAAATTCTTCAACCTCTTCGTCGGTATGGCTTGATGTTGGTGCATATACCTGTACTATTTGAAGTTGGTATCGCTGGGTTAGTTGAACAACGAGCCTCGCTGCTCGATCTGATGTACTTTCAACTTCCAGAAGACAGTCTTTAATTCTTTTGTTGATTAAGAAGCCAACACCACTTGTTCTTCCAGTTTCCGTTCCTCTATAGTAAAACAAATGTCCGCTTTTCAGTTCCACCAACTCTTCACCTTTTCTTCTAATTTCACTGAGTCCTACAATGTCCCATTTGATCTTGTCTAGTTCCTCTTCCAATTCCTGAAGTTTTGCTTCAGAAGCAAGGGATCGTCCATTAAACGTAGCCAAGGTCAATAACAAACGGCAGCCTGGGCCATTCCAGTGATTCTTAGCACCCCCTGCTTTCATGCCACACTGACCGCTGCCTTGATCAGGAGCACTCCAGCACCTGGAGACTAGGGGCCATGGTTTCTGGTGTGTCAACATAATGGAGGAATTAGCCATCATTTCACCACGCTGGTTAGACGGATTGGTGAATTAGCCTTCACCTTCCCCCTTTCTATTCGTGCAGCAAATATTAATTTGCTTCATAAATAGAAAGCCCGGCCCGCACCACTTGAAGGCGGAGTAGGACACTAGGTTACTGGCCCGGTCGTTTCCACACATCGTCACATACATTCAGCGTGTGAGTCTCCTTCCAGTTAGATACCAGCAGCTTTTGTATATATATACAGTAGAAATCGGTTATTACAACCTCAAGGGATCTGTACAAATTAGGTGGTATAACCCGATGCTTGTTTATAAACGAATTTTGAAAATCATAGTATATTAATACACTTCAGAGTTTATAGATCTTTTTGATAGGAAAAGTATGAAAATTTGTCGGTTTAAAATAAAAATAAAAATAGTTATAATGAATTTGATTACTGTATATATCAAAATATATATTGAAACCACACTAAATACCAAAATGCATTTTTTAAGCGAAAGATTGAAGCAATGCTTATGGTGTATCAAATATGAAACAATGACCGTAAAAACTTGTCAGGAAATTCTTTCATTCAGATAAATAAATATAATATTTATTATACTAATGATTCCCGAAAAAATCTGTAATTTTTTGTTTGCTTTTTGGCGTGTCTTTTTAAGAATATGATTTCTAAATTGTTTTCAATAAAATTTATAGAAAACTCAACTTCTGTTGGCATTTCATCGTGCAAATAGAATTAGCGAACGAATTCCCTTGCCGACGCTTCCGAAATTGTTGGCTGCGGGAAGGTAATATCGTGATTTTCATTTTCCAGTTCCTTCTCATCCTCGTCTGCTTCGAACTCGAATAGAGGTGAAGCGATGTCTGTATCTGACAGATCTGGCGTGGTTTCAACTTCGTCATCAACGGTAGCGTAGTCGTGGAAATTATTCATTTTTAAACATTCTGGTATGTTTAACTCTCCTTCCCAAATATTTAAGTCATCACCATCGTTAGCATTATCAGTGGTAGTACAACTGGTCATGCTGGGAAAAAATTCACCCTGTTTAAAGCAGTTAGCTATCTTTTGATGGCTGACTCGATCCTGTTCTTTAGAAATCACATTAACTGCATTTAGAATATTTATTGTAAAATCAACCCCAGCCTCAGTATTTTGGATCATCGTTAGGATAAACAACTTTCTGAAATTAACTTTTAGTGAGTTTATTACACCTTGGTCCATCGGTTGTAAAACGCTGGTTGTGTTCGCTGGTAAAAATACAAGTTTTATGTGCTGAAGAGATTTCACTGCAGGGTGAGAAGGGCAGTTATCCAGTAAGGGAAGAATTTTCTTTTCTTTGGCACGCAATTCTGCGTCCCATGCATGTGTTATTTTCTTAAAAATCTCGGATGTTATCCAAGCTTTTTTGTTGTTTTCTTATATCACAGGAAGCGTCTTCACATTTTTAAAGCACCTGGGTGTTTTTGATTTGCCAATTACAACAAGTTTCTTTTTTATACTGCCGGTCATATTTGCAGCAACTAACAGTTATTCGATCTTTAGAAAACTTTCCGCCAGAACATTTTTCTCCTTTAAACTGAAACGTATTACTGGGGGAACGCTTGAAAAAAGTCCGATTTCATCAGCGTTAAATATCTCGTCATCCCTGCATCATTCATGAACTTTTGGCCAAACAGTGCTAAGCCAATTATCGCTGATACCAGAAGGTACTTCTGCTGACTCTCCACTGATTTTCCCGAAGACGATATCGTGTCTCTTACGGAAACGCTGAATCCAGGACATCGATGGTGCGGTATTTTTTCCGAAGAGTTCAGCAAATTGCTTGGCCTTTTCTTGTAGCAGCGGGCCGTTAATGGGAACATTAAAGCTCCGTTGTGTTTTGAACCATTTCACAAGAGCTTAATGGATGCCCGTGTGTTTGGGCTTCCGAAGTTTTTTGCAACGAAACAAATCATTTTCGAAATGCTCCAGAATTTTCATCCGATTTTTCAAAATTGTTGAATGGGATAACGAAAGTTACGTACCTATTACTTTATTACTCTTGCCAGCATCTAATCGGAATATTATGTTAGCTTTTTCCTCCGTGGTTAGAACTTTTCGTTTCGCCATATCGTAATGAAATTTTGCCGTAAGATTTGAGATGCTTCTCAGCTATAAGTTAACGTCTTAATAGTGGTTAGTTCTAAGTGACGTGAGTATGTACAAAGCGCATTTCCATTGGTCGGGTATGGCTCGTTGCCGTTTCTCCACAGCCCTTTTTTTCCGGAAACGCCAATATAGTTCTGGGAAACCAATCTCCCAACATTCGCCTATTTAGTATGTGTAGATAGTTTTGCTTTATGGGTTTATTAACGGTCGCAAGAGGGACAAACTGGCGCCACAGACTTATATTGTTTTGATTGCTACGCGAAAGGAAAAGAATGTGTTGTAATTGATAATTCGTGGAAGCAAGAGTTCTCACGTTTGCAAAGGATACACATGCACGCACACACACATACCCCCACCCTCCTTGCTATATGCATTTAGTGTTAGCGGATTGAGAAAAACGAAATTAAGTCAACTTGGATCGAACAAGATGTTCGACTTCTTTCGTTTGAACGAAACAGTGTGATCCCAACTTTGTTTCGAACTCACGTTGTTCCGATAAATGATTGTCAAGTCGCGTCGTTATATCCGATACAGATTTTCCTACTTGGGACAAAATCGCTGTCGTTATAGCAGGTTTCGTCGTTATATACGATGTCGTTATAACCGATATATTTATTTAAGAACAGAACAGAAAACTAAACTTCTTGTAAAAATTCCGTCGTTATATGCGGTTGGTCGTTATAAACGATTTTCACTGGATACATACATACAGGGTATGCCAAAACTTTGTTTGGATTTTAAAAAATCATAAAAATGAAGAAATTGGTGTATCGGGATGATGCAGTTTGCACCTTTAGACTTGTCAAAGTGTTGGATTTTTTTTTTTACACAAGGAAAAAAAAAAAATAGTTAAAATTGTCTCTGGTAGGTACATTGCAAAGTATATTTTCCTGAAAATATGCAAATTTTATCGGTTTAAAAGAGGATTGTAACCGACAACTAACTTCTAATCCACTTCTGCCTTTGTAATAGTGTGTGAGGATTGAATTAGTGCTTTGTTGAATTATTGCAACTCACTGAATGACTGCAATGTTGACATCGGTAGAAAAAGTCCTTTGGTAAAGTTTTTTTGTGTTAACAATGAATCAGAAATGCAAGCATTACGGAAATTTAGAATGGTAAAGAAAATTAAGGGACACAGAGGTCTAATTACAGAAACTGGGCTAAGAACGATAGTGCAGTGATTCGAAGAAACTGATCGCATAGAAGATCGACCTTGCAGTGGCAGGCCAAAGTTGTCAGTGGAGTGTGTCAGTGGAGTGTATCAGCAGGGTAGCAACAGAAATGGATGCCCTTGCAGCACAGTCACCTAGCATCATATGAGGTATGGGAGGTTTCAAGAAACATGCGTTTACCACACAGCGTGTTTCAAGTTGTGCATGAAGTCTTGAAGTTATACCTGTACAAACTAAGACCTTTACAGAAGCTGAATCCGAACGATATTTAAAAGCGAAAGGAATTCACTGCGTGGGCTTTGCAAAAGAAGGACGATGATCCACAATGACTTTTGAATATCTTTTGGACAGATGAGGCCCATTTTTGTTTACACGAATGCATTAATATGCATAACTGCCAGATTTGGACTCGAGACAATCCACATGCATACGTAGGAACGTTGATACATGCACCGAGACTCACTGTGTGGTGTGGGTTCAGTGCATCAGTAATTCTTGGTCCTTATTTCTTCCAGGAACCATGCAAAAACGGTGGCTGGAAGACGTGTAGCATAATGGGAGACCACTATTTAAAAATGTTGCAAGATTACATTGTGCCATCTCCGCATGAGCATCTACTAGACACCATTACGTTTATGCAAAATGAAGCACCTCTTCATATCACAATGCATGTAAGGCAGTTTTTGGACAATACGTTTGATCAAAAGCAAATAATAAGCCGTTTCCACAATAACGCATGGCCCCCAAGATCTCCAGACTTAACTCTTGTGGATTTTCGTTATGGGGATACCTAAAATCTCGGGTGTATGTTCTAAGTCCCTCTACCTTGTCTGAGTTGGAGGATGCCATATGCCGTGAGATCTCTGCTATCAACACCGACATGCTATATGCAAGTGTAAATAGTTTTCTCACCCAATTACAGACTATTCTTACACGTGAGGGTGAACACATTTTATTTTTATATTTTTAAGTAGAAACGAATACCTTCTGTATAATCTAGATATTTTACATGTATTTTGTTAACTGAGTGCCAAATAGCGCCACCTACTGGCGATAATTTAAACTATTTTTTTCTTGTGTCAAAAAAAATCCGACACTTTGACAAGTCTAAAGATGCAAACTGCACCCCGATACACAAATTTCTTCATTTTTAATGATTTTTTAAAACACACACACATTAAAACAATGCCTTCATATAATCAATTTGTGTAATTCTGTAAAAAGTATACGTTTATATAATGGATGCAAAATATTTCTAACTTTACAGTAATATAAAACAATGTGAAGTGACTGTAAGTAAGAAAAGTACCCAACTTTACATTAATTTGATTATATTATATTTACATAAATTGGGAATGCATTTTAAGATATAAATTAATTTTACAAGAGTTTGAATTATCTTACATGTTGTTGCCAAAAATTAAATTCACATATGTAAAATCAGGAATTTCTTAAATACTTGGAAGCTTTTAAGGAAATTTACAATGAAAATGCACATTTTTTACAATCCATAAATATTAAATGAAAAAAATAAGGCTATTCATTTATTATTATGTACAAAAGTAAAAGTAAGACCTCAAGCAGCTTACAAGGGTGTTAAATAAAATTTGAGGTAATGAATTTTTTTCCTCTACCAAGGAACTTTTGTATCCAAGGAGGGTTCTTGGAGGGAAATAAATGATAATTCACGTTTGCTCTTACCAAGACATTATAGACATGTTGATTAGAGTTAAAATCCTGAGAACTGACTGACCACTCTTCTCCAGATATTATCACTTTTGAGAAATTCATACACTAGCCCAAGTCTATGTGGAGAAGCATTATCATCCAAAATACTGAAGCAGGGACTAAAAGTTCCTCTGGAAAGTCTTAAACAAGTGTCTAAGATTTTATCCTCATATCATCATTCAGTAGTGACAGAGCCAATACATAAAAAGCACACATTTATCTAACTTGAAGAAAGCCAACACATATTATTATATATATGATATACTGAAATCATATTTAATTTTGTAAAAAATAAAGGCAACTCTATACTTTAATTCATTCAGGGTGGTTGAGAGGCACTTTAATTACACCAATATCAAACAACTTAATATAAAATATATGATTATATAAGGTAAATTAATACATAATTTTATGACAGGATAAAATAATTTAAAAACGAACTTAGTTTATGGGAAATTCAGCTTCAAAAAGAAAAGTTTTTTGCATTTCCTAACTAATAAAATTTGTCACTGTTCCAACATAGAAGAAAAGATTCCACAACGTTTCGAGAAATGCTGTCCTCTTTACAAAGCAAAACATTGGGAAATGTATGCATGTCCTGTGTTCGTACCCCCCAGTTGTGGGTTTTTCCCAGAGCAGTTACGCACCTAGGTTTTCCTCATTTTCTTGCACAAATCTTGTATGATTCAGGCATGAGTTTTGCAATGTTAGTGACCTGATTCTATAATCAAAAAGTCTTTCTAGACTCAAAGAAAAATCTACAAGGGCAAGAATCAATGTTTTTATGAAGAACTTTTTCAGTTTCCCATTAGAAGTATGTCCTTTCTCCGAAAGCATATTCTGCCAGAAAATTAGACATCTCACCCTTTTGTACAGCATGATAATGTTCTTTTTTTTTTGTACACAGTTCTGTTCATCTCACCAGTGTATATTTTTACACAGTCTATACTAGGTATCTGGTAAATAGTACCATCCAATTCTAATACTGGAACTCCAGCTTTCACTCTAACAAATTACATAAAGTAGTATCTAGCTCATAGAAGGTCTTAATATTAGCGTTCCTCCAAACATGCACAATCTCATCAGAGACTTGTTCCACATAGGGTAAAACGTTAAAACAACAACTCCTCTACACTGCTGGACAAAATTATAAGTTCACCTGAAATTTATTAATATTTACTGTTGCTATCTCATCGGCTAATATGAAAAAAACTTGCTTTAACATCTATCACCTGACATTTGTTAAAAATTTAAGGAAAAAATGTGTCATTCAAATGTAAAGAAACGGCAATTACTTTAATGTATTTGACAGTGATTCTCACAATATTACACACATTTTCATTGACTTGCTGCAAACTTATACAAGAAAAACATCATTGATATGGACAGAATTATAAGTTCACACTGAATTTTGTAAATAAAAAGTAAATGACTTACATAATTTTAATACTTTATAGAACCTACATGATTCGTTATTACTTCAAAAATACAATTTGTCATGGATTCAACTAAAATCTTGTAAGTTCAAAAGAGTCTAACATAGAATGTGATCCCACTCCTCTCTGATTACTGATTTAAGTTCGTCAATCATAGAAAGTTGTCTCCCATCTTTATGTATTTACTTTGAAGGTATGCCCTATAAATTTTCTATGGTGTTATACCTGGTGAACTTAAAGGCCAAGCAATTGTGTCAAAATTCTGTTCTTTAAGCCAATCTTTTGTACACACTGAAAAATCGACAGATGTATCAGCCTGCTGAAATTTGCCATTTTCACCACCTAAAATTTCACCATAAGCATGTAATTGATTTTTAAATACTGTGACGTATTGTTGAGATTTAATTTATGTGTTCAGAAATGCAATATCAGTTTTTCCTTGAGCAGAATCCTGCCCAAACCATGACCAAACTACCTCTCATTTTCTGTGTCATTTGCATTTCATATTCGAATCTTAAAGCATGTCAGCACATATTATAGTTATCCGGCCCATCCAGACTGAATTTTTTTTCTATTAGAAAATTTAACGAAATACCATTCGTAGGTCCAACTCATCGTCTTTCTGGCAAAACTCGAACAATTATTTTTATGTTTTGAAATTAGCGGTGGTTTTTAACGTATTTCTATATACATAATATCTGGAGAATTCTGCAAAATTATGGAAATTTTCTTTCTTCAACACTAGACATTTAGATTGTCCTTTATTTTTGTCGTGGATAATTTCATTATTGTTACAAGCCCATTAATTCTGCGCTTGCTTTTTAATGGAAGATATGGTTTCCAACCTGAACATTTTTCCTCTATTCCTTTAATTCCCCTCCTTAGAACATTCAAAACAGCACACTAGGAGTATCCAATAGTCCCAGCAATTTTCCTCTGAGACATACTGATGCCATGTAATTCCCAGATTTGTCGAATTTCACAATCACGAAGTTACTTAGCTTTTAGCATTTTTACGACTAGCTCAAAATTTCAATTTACACTCCTTTTTTTATTCTCTCATCAGTAAGGCCTGGATTTTCATGCATAAAATTTAGCCCAAATAATACGCAAATATTCTCCAAATTATTACAAGATATGCAAAAATATGCAAGTGCATAGAAATTTGGACCCTACTCATAAGCGATGTTTCGAAATGTATAAAATAACAATTTATTGAAACAGTGCAAGTGTTCTTGAAATTATTGCATAATATGTACTGAAATGCATAAAAAATATCACTTTGTTACGTCCTTGAATATGAGTATGCACAAAATTAACACAAAATAGATGTTAAAATGTATGAAATACGTACAGAGATATGTTTGAAAATATGGCATCATAAACATTGGCTTGGGTCCAAGGACGCCGGTAAAGTTAAATCTAGGACAGAGGGCTAAGGGCCTTAAAAAATGGAAATTTCATATCTCACCTTTTTAATTTTACAAGGAAAATCAAAATACAGGAGGAGGGGGCAATGGTCCTCCTTTGCCTATACCTGCCAGCACCCATGGTTTGGTCTACAAAATATTACACTTGGTCTTGACTTGGAAAGTATTATGCATATTGACAAATATTGGCACAGAAATGTGAAGACGCATGGTTATTTGTTTGTAACTTTAATATGATTTAATTATTTCATTTACAATGTTAACATTCTTAGGCATCTTTTTTTTCACTTTTAAAAATTTAAAAAAAAAGCCTTAAAAAGGAATATCAAATTAATCTAATTGATTAAATTATAATTAGGTTAAAAAAAAATACACTTTTTACAATTTTATGAAATTTATGCAGAAATATACCAAAATCTGCAGAAATATGCCGAAGTATGTAGAAATATTCAAAATAGGAAAAATATGCACACAACGGCAAAATATGTAGAAATATGCAAAAACATGCAAGTGCATAGAAATCCGGGCCTTACTTATCAGTAAATGACGTTACATCATCAGTGAAAGTAATTTGCATACAGTATAAAACTTTCTACTGGAAAAAAAACCTTTATGAACTTATAATTCTGGCCAAGACATTCATGTTTTTTTAAATAAATTCAAATCATGTAATCATAAAAGTTTGTGGATGTTTATAATACTTCGCAAGTCACCATAAACCAATTATTTACATATCCCATTGATGTAAATACTTTACTATCCTACTTATGGCAGAAAAACTACTGAACATAATTTTGTCCAGCAGTGTAGCCTATCTCTGCTACACAGGTCCTCCCCATCTCTATTATCAGATCATCTTTGGACGATGAAGTTGCTTATGTAGCCATTATCCATGAGTGCATTTCTCTTGATCCTTCTTAAATCAACATCTTTCAACTCTACACTGCTACTGTGCATGAGTGCCCAATGAGTCAAAGCTCACACAACAGAAGCTGTATGGTAAGCTGGATGATGTGAGTAGAAGTTCAAGTACCGGCCTGTGTGTTGGCTTTCAATATACTGACAAACTTCCACCATCATCTGAAAAGGGTACTCCCTCAAAAATGTAAAACACCCCATTTTTCTACCTCCAGGGTAAACTGAATGAGGATTCAGACTATTTAGGTACTGAAAGTTATTCACCTTGCTTCGGAAACACAGTGTAAGTATTGTCCACATACCATCTCCAACGTCTTGACATGAAAATCATCACAGCTGAAGATATCAATCTTCAATGTCTCCATGCAAAGGTTGGATACAACACTTAAAACAGGTGACTCCACTGAGGTCCCTTGCTTCTGTTCGTAAATAATCTCACCAACAATAAAATAAGTTACATCAAGGCAAAATTCCAACAACATGCAAACATCCTCTGCTGACAATTTTGTTGCAATGGTTTCCCCATTTTTAAGTCTACCTAAAGAAATAGAAACTGCAAGGGAGGCAGGTATACTTGTAAAAAGATAAACAACATCAAACGATTTCCCTTAACATCCTCCGTACT
>QLNU02015360.1:206393459-206461905 GCA_006491805.2 Dysdera silvatica
CACTTCAGGTCATATCCAGAGACGAATTTTGATCAGATGACGCCCAATAAGAAGCCAAAAATTGGTGTCCCCACCACAGCTGAATATAAATTATTTTCAAAATAATTCGTTTTGTAGCGCTGGTTGTATATATATATATATATAACGCAGGCTAATAAATGGAAAAAAGCAAATACTTGCCTTAAAATGTAATGACGGCTCAGTATGCAGAACACGCCAGGAAATGCTTAAGAGGGTAAAAGAATTCTACACAGACCTCTATAAAAGTAACGATCAGCAAAATCTGCCAACAATTGTAGTTACAGAAGAAATGCCGGATGTTTTAGTATCAGAGGTAACAGATGCCATACGATCAATGAAAAATGGGAAATCCACAGGAAAAGATGGCATTTCTGCTGAAATGTTAAAAGCTGGGTGTAAAACGCTTCACAAAATATTGGCAAATCTCTTCTCAAAATGTCTTAAGGAACAAAAAATTCCTAATGCATGGAAAAATGGCGATGTTATTCTTTTGCATAAGAAAGGAGCTCAAGATAATCTTAAAAACTATCGACCAATTAGCCTTCTTCCTGATATGTACACAGTTTTTTAGCAAAATCACTGCAAATAGAATTTATAGAACATTAAACTATGCCAAACCTCTAGAACAAGTAGAGTTTAAAAGTGGCTATAGTACGATTGACCACATTCAGGTTCTTCAGAGAATAATAGAAAGACACAATGAATACACTTTACCATTATGCATTGCCTTCATCCACTACGAAAAAGCTTTTGACTCAATTTTCAAACCATATATTTTAAATGCACTAGGTAACCAAGGTGTGAACCCAGCTTATGTTAGCTTACTCCAGTCCATATTTTATAAAGCAAAGCGACTATATCTATAAACAGACACAAAGTTGAAATTAACCTTGAGAAAGGTATACGACAGGGAGATACAATCTCTCCCATACTCTTTTCAGCTTGCCTTGAGGAAGTTTTTCGTAAATTACACTGGGATCAAAAGGGCTTAAAAATCAACGGGCGCATTTAAACCATCTAAGATTCTCCGACGACATCGTATTTTTCGTAAAAGATCCAGAAGAGCTCCAAAGACTCATTGAAGATCTCAGAATGAAAGGAGAAACATCTGGCTTAAAAATCAACTTGAAGAAAAGCATGATCATGTTTAATAAGTTTATACAAACTAAGAAAATCTTTATTTCGAGAGAAGAAATACAGCAAGCTGAAAATTATATTTACCTTGGTCAACAAATTACGATGAAAGGCGACATAAATCAAGAGATCGAACGTCGTATCAAGCTTAGCTGGCAAGCATTCTACCGGCTACAAATAATTTTTAAAAAAAAGCTCCCTATTTCTTTACAGAGGAAAGTTTTCGATCAATGCATCCTACCTGTTCTGACTTATGGTTGTGAGACATGGACATTGACTGCAAAAGGTATCCAAAAGTTACGAGTGGTACAAAGGAACATGGAACGGCAGATGCTTGGTATCACGCGACGAGATCGAAAGACCTTCAGTTGGATAAGAGATCAAACAAAAGTTTGTGATATCATTGCGAAGGTAAAAAGTTTGAAATGGAAGTGGGCAGCCCATATTGCTAGAAGAACTGACAACAGATGGACCAAAAACATCCTAGAATGGATCCCACTGGACACTACACGCCCAAGGAAAAGGCCAAAGACGAGATGGGTGGATGAAATAATTAAATATATTGGGCACAAGTGGCAGCAAAATGCACAAGAGCGGAGCTAGGGTTTAGAGCATGCGGAGGCCTTCATTACCACAGTGGATTGATAGCAAGCTGAAATGAGAGTAAATGATGAACGATGCCGCCATAAATCGAACACTACGCAGATTAAATTAAACAACAATATCAATCAACGTTTATTGGCGTAGTGATACCAACGCCGATGGTATGGCGTGATTAGATGGTGAAACGTTCGAAAGAAAATAAATATTTCTGCCTTCGGTGGGACCTGAACCCATGACCTTCCACGTCCGTCATAACATCGGCGCTGGTATCACTACGCCAATAAACGTTGATTTATATTGTTGTTTGATGAAATTATCATCATGTTTAACGCATAATAATTTTTCCTTTCTCACAGCGCCATAAAAATTAATCAACTACAGAAAAACCGTGGATAAATATCATGGTATTGTATTTGAAAACCGTACAGTACATGTGCACTAGATTGCTGAGGCTGTAGGCATTTTAAATGAATGGGTACACAATATCCTACACAAGAAAGATGTTTGACCAATGGGTGCCATGATTATTAATTGTCAGCAAAAAACACACTTGAAGGGACATTTCAGAGAAGTGTTTGACAATGTTTTATCACAATCCAAAGGATTTTTTGCATCGATTTGTGACTAATGATGAAACTTGGATTCAACACTAGACATCAGTCCAAACAGCAGTCAAAATAATTGACAAGCAGAAAGTGAAAACAGTTTTGTCAGCTAGGAAAGTGAAGGCCACTTTTTTTGGAGATTCCCAAGGAGTCACCATAATCGTTTACTTGGAAAACAAGGCAGAACAATAGGAGCAGTTTATTATATGAGACTATTAAACCCATTGAAAGAAAATGACCAAAACTGGTGCGGAAAAAAATGCTTTTCCGCCAGGACAATGTACCATCCCATATATCGGTCTTTGCAATGGCAAAATTACACGTGAATTAGGTTTCAAATTAGTTTCTCACCCACCATATTCTCTGAATATGAACCCGAGCGACTTCTGTTCTCAAATTTAAAAAATTGACTCAGTGGGAAGAAATTTTTATCAAATCAGACTGTCATTACCACAATCAATGAGCATTTTTTAAGGTTTAACAAAAAAAATTTTCAGACAAAATTAAAAAAAAATGTAAAAACCACTGGAACAAATATGTAGCCATAAAAAGGGACCAGGTTGAGAAGTAAAATTATTTTATACCAAAACATTGTGTTTTACTTGCTTTTTTACCAAACTTTTCATACCACCTTCATAGAATGGTATTGGATGTGATGGTCAATGTATGCTGAATGAAGTTTGATTAATTGCCCTGATACCACTATGACAGTTCACATTACTGTCTTACTGTCTAACAACCCCTATCTCCAATTTTGCTACACAGTTCCAGCAAAGCACTGCATTTCTTCTACAATATAGCATAGTGACCAGCTGACAGTACGTAGGCCTAGAATACAAGCTCTGGTAAATGCATCTGTTTATGTAAATTGTTGTCATTACAGCCTTACAGGTATTTTTGCTTCATACATTATATGCTGAAGAAAAACACGCAAAAAACAACAACAATATGACTTACCTTGGCATTCTTTCCGATATTGCCTTTACACACAAAATCAGGATTTCATTATTTATTACTCTCTAATCTTTAATGCCACTGTTGTATAACGTTAATCATTTGCATAAAATATCCTCAACTACATGTTGAGTAATTTTCATACAGTTCTGACAAGGTTTCCCTCACACTGGCAAAAAATTTCCTTGACTTTTTCAAGTTTTGGTAAAATTCCCCAACCAATCACAAACAACGTTTTCAACTGATCTTTAGTTGAAGGAAAAAGGCTTCACGTTTGTGGAATACTTAACTATTCAAAACAAAAATTAGGATTATTTCCCCTGACTTTTCTAAGTTTAACCAAATAATCTCAGTTTTCCCTGATTTTTAGGGATAATTTAAAATTTTATGCAATTACAGATACGTGAGAATCCTGTCTGGCAATTCCTTCATAGCATGGCATTTTCTTCGGCAAGCAGTGTATATTTCTAGCATTACATACAAGGTGTGCAAGTAGAGTTGATGCAAGTTTAAACAGGGAAATACAGATACCAGGTTTTCTGGACCCATGTTTTTGATTTCAGATTCTCAGTTAGTAGTATGACTTCAAAGAATGCTGACACCAAACAGATTGGGTGATCATGAGTGGCCTGAGGAGTGGACAAGGAATGCGATAGTCTTAACCCCATCTGTGCCAGAATGACCAACAATGACATCATAAACAGGTTGAAGTTGCCATTGAGGACAATTCAGAGAATTAGGAAGCAGTTTCAGACTTTGGTGTGGAGGTTGTGGTTTCCAAAAAGTTAGAAGATCTATCTGAACAGAGGATGAAGAGTAAGAATTTTATTTCAAATGTGCAGCTACTCATAACAACCCTCAATTTCAATTTGTGAGATTTCCCAATATCTGGGATGTTCCAGAGCACTGTGAGACTGTATGGTAAGATTTTGCACCAGTGACCAAACAAGGTGAGACCATACATACGGTTTTAGAGCTAATATGTGACCTCCAAACCCACCTGACTGCAATCCTCTCTGATGTGAGGCACAATTGAAATGATCACTAATAAGGCTGCTAAATTGGCTTTATTGAATAAGTTCCATCTATAAAGCTTTACTTTTCTCTTGTATTTGAAATTTTCAATAAACGTTTGAAATCACAACTCTTACAGGTGTTTTTGCTTTGTGTATTTTCTGTACCAATTCTACACATGTATGCTGTAACTGACAAATATTTACATCATATAAACTTTTTAACTTACCAAATATTTCAATCCTTCAAGAATTTGTTTTGTGTAAAAGGATATTGTAACTTCATTAGTTTTTAATGGTCCCCAAATGGATTGCAATAACTGAGAAAGACTTCCTAAAAACAAAAATAGGGGTAATTGAAAAAAAAAAATAATACTAGTGATGAAAAGTAAAAGGGTGTGTACTCAATTATATACAACATCTACTATAACCAATGTGTCCCATAATTATATGGGAACATAATATTTTGAAAAAACAAGAGTTCAATGAAGGAAATAAAGATTTATATTAATGAGATACACTTTGTAAGAAACTGAACATCATGTATCATCAACAATCGTTGATAACACATATGAATGAAAAACTATAATGTCTTTACAAATCTAGTCATAAGGAACTGTCCCACAATTATATGGAAAAAAAAAAAAAAAAAATTTCAAGCTTAATTAATAATTGAGCCTTCTGCATATTTAACAACATGGAATATATGTTTTGGCATACTGTCTAGTAAATAATGCATTATCGTACAGTCAATATTATACCAACAGTTTATTATTTCTGCTTTGAGTTCTTTGATGGTTGCAGATTGCCTGTGATTAGCGTAGACAATATGAATTAAAACACCTCAAAGATTCTTAATGGGATTCGGATCCAGGCTACGAGCTTGCCACAATACTAGTTTCACATTCTTGGATCTCAACCATGACATCGTAGAACTTGCTCTGAAAATAGACGTGTTGTCCTGTTGGAAAATTCTCTGCCGCAGGAAGAAGAGTGTCTTTTAAAAGTTTTTTTTATATGTTAATGAATTTTAATGTCCGGACAAAAGCCAAATATGACCTTGACCACTGAAGCCAAAAAATTCCAATACAACTAAGCCTTCTCCATTTTGTTGCCTAATTATTCAATGTTCGCTGTGTCGCAAATCATGTCAGTAATGCTTGGTACTGTCCGGCACACTGAGGTTAAATTTATTTCTCATCACTAAATAATGCTTGCAGCCAATCCTTCTTCCATGACATATGGTTCTTGGTCTACTGTAATCGTTCATGTTTATGGTTTGCAGTTATAGGTGGTTTCTTTAAAAAAAAAATTGCATATATCACATGTGGTATCTTTTTCAACGTTCTACAAACACTACTTTTCGATATTTTCACTCTTTCCAAGCGACTTATTTCTTGTACAGACATATGACCACTAACAACATGTTTCTGGATCAATTGTTCCATTCGAGGAAAAAAGTCATTACAGTGTCTAGTTCGCTTCTGCAGTGGATGTTTTCTGTTTCCAATTAAAACGTTATCAATAGAAGATTTTTGCATCTTTTTAACTATATTGAAATTTCACTTACTTTCAGTCCTTCATCGTGCAACTTCTAAATTTGAATTGTCTCACCGAACGATATTGCCTTCTCCCATAGCATTTTTGAAAATGCATCTGAACTATTTCAGACTATTTACTTTACCTTCTACTTATAAAGTTCTGATGTCAGATAAATTTTCATATTGTTGTGCTTCTTTTTCTGACATTTTTCTGAAATTCCATATCATTCTGGGACACTTTTTTAAACTCATTTTCTTTAAATACTAATAAGTGTAAAAATTGAGCATTTTCCGTTCATTAAACTATGTCTAAAAAGGCAATTTCTCTCATTTTCACAACTGTTTTAATGAGTTTGGTAAATTTTGAATACTGAAAAAATTACTTCGTTTCTACATGTGTCCATATAATTATGGGACACACTGCATGTACTGCATAATTAATGCTACTTTTTCCAAGGTAAAATGAATTTATAAACATTGAAATTTTAAATTAAAAGAGCTGTTTTTTTTTAACTGAAAACACTTTTTTTTTTCAAGTCATTCATTTTACCAATGGACAGTCTTTTAGAGAAAGACATTAACGAAAGATATTTGTGCAATTTGTGTGTGGAACTAACTCTCTCTCACTAAGAACTTTAGTAACAATTAAGTGCACACGTTTCTTGTACAGCAAGTGTTTATGATGTGGATTTACTACCCTAATGTGTATGTGTGTGTTTCCATGTACATTATTATATATGAAATTTGTATTTTCAAATACAATCAATTCCTATTTGAAATAATAATAATCCTGTTATATACTTACTATCACTTACGTTAACTGTTTGAGTTTTATTGCACATGGACAACGAAGGTCATACTCTACCAGGACCTATAATTTTTCGTCGAATCAACCTCTTAAGGCCTAGGGAACCAACTCCCGGACGACGGTGGGCAGTTAGTCTATAAGCTTTTTTTTTGTGCAGTTGGTAGTCAAACCCAGGATAACCGCATTCTAGACATGACAAAAACCTGTTTATCAAAAGCAGTTTGCGATGTTTCTTTTTCCTAATTCAGTACCCTGTACTCTTACACATTTGAGCAGTTTGTAAAAGGTACATTTTAATTTTGTATCTTTCATCCAAGAAAGCACCTGAAATAATATGTTTGACTATGAAACATTAGTAAAAGTGCTTGAAATTTTTAACAATGAAACCCTAATCGATGGATTGAACTGGTGTCATATTGAAAGGTGGGGGGGATGCAACTTTTCTATTTTTCATTAGTCGAATAGTGCCGTAAGTTGTACAGTTGTTAATAAACAGGATTTTCTATCAGTTTCTTCACAAAATTTGCATAGGCGAACGTGTTATCACTGCGTCACCACAGGGTCCATACGGCAGTAAATTTTTTCACAGGAATCCGACTGTGGGGAAAGTTTGAATTATCCATGAATTTGAATTATCCCAGCATAATTGCAAAAAAATTCCAGGTTCAAACAAAATGCCTAATTGAGAATTTAAGCATTGGATAACAATATCCTGCAATGGCAGGTTTGAATGAAAAATAATTTATCAAAATATACAGACTTGTGAATTTTTTAAAAATTACTCACCTCCTGGAACTCTTTGCATAAAAATTTTAAAGTATCCGTCTTCGCACACAGATCCTAAGTACTGAACAATATTACGATGCCGTAATTCTGAATGCAGTTTTATTTCAACATGCAGTGGCTGAACAATTCTGTAATAATATAAATCAACTGGTTAAAGAGAGATGTGAATAGTAAAGTACCTAACAAAAATGATGATTTAAGTAATCAAAAAAAGAAGATTAATGAAAACTACCATAATCAGTAAATCTTATCACTGATTTGAATGCAAAAAACAAGAAAATAAAAAATAAAGGAGAGAAAATAGAGAAGTAGAATCAGAATAAAAATTTAAAAATTATCTTAAAGAGGGGAATACATTTGAAAAAGTTAAGGGAAAGTGAAGTTAAAAAGATAATTTGGGATAGAGATAATTTAAAATAAAGTAAAAAATAAGTGAAAAATAATAAAAGAAAGAAGTGGAGTTTACCAATTGCATAAAAATATACATTTGAAGAACCACTTATGTAAAGTTGAGTATTTTAAGCCTATTAGTTATTATGCATGTATTTGTTTATATAGTTTACCTGCCAAGGACTGTGTATAAGGTCATCCAGAATGGGTCCAATAGGTTAATATGACCTCCTAACTATGGTCCATTTACATACAACCAAGCTTACTGGCAATCAAACCCAGCCCAACGTACCCAGAAAGGTGGTAGTCATATTCACCGGATAATTGAGACGAACCAATTATTATGAATTGGCTTTCAATATGGAGAGCTTGACAAGCTTCCACTCCTCCCTCTGGCAATTTTTACTATCTAAAATTAGCAAATATCCCCTATTTTCTACCGCCAGGAGGTAAACTGCATGTGAAAATTCAAACTAGATATTAGTAAAAATTATTAAATTTGGCTCATGGAAGCACAATGAAAGCATCCACATATCTCTAAATTTTAACATGAACATCTTGCTTATGTGAGATTTAAAGCACAAGGACAACAGGGGCCATGCTGTGCTGGTTTCAACATGAAAATTACCACAATTCAAGACATCTAATTCAAAGGTTTTCATGTAGTTGCTGTTCAAAGCCAACTCATTTACACCAATATTTGGTCTTCCGCTTATATTATCCAGGTTTCCAGATGTTTCTGGCATGAGATCTGACTGATTAGGTCCTTAAGTATGGCAAAAGCATCAGGTAAAGACATGCTATGGTTCAAAGAATAAATAATCTATTTTTAAGGGTTAAGTATCCATAAATCTTCATTGTTCGAAAAAGAAGATTTGATGATATATGTGGAAAGAACTTGTAGAATAGGGACCAACTGCAAAGAGCCATTGCTTTGTCTTATGTAGAAAGGATTTCCAAAGAAACTGGATGTCCTGTGAAGAAATCTGATGAGATATTTTACAAACCAGCTCCTACGTTAGCTAACATATTAGGGTAAAAAATTATGTTCAAACAAATGAATTGACCAGAATAATTTGCTAGATACTGCATGACCAATGTGATAAGAAAGGCGGAACAAAGCTGATTGCCCAGTCATCATTGGCAACTAGATTTTTGCAGATGACAAGTAGGAAATCTTTTCCTACTAGGATCCTAGGTTTTTTTTGTTTTTTTTATTGAAACAGGCTAGTACCATTCTTATTTGGCATGTAGGATTCACCGCAATTCATTGTGCCCTGGTGGCAAGATGGGAAGAAGTGTTTGTACGAAGAAAAAGGAACATTATTACGCTGTGAAGAAAGGTAGGACGATTAATTTTCTGGTAAAGCATGTTAGTAAAAAGAATATGCTCCTAATTAAAACAAAATAAAGTTCCCAAAAAAATTGTTACACCTTTCAATACTGCAGGTTTTTTCTAATTTTGAAAGACTTCGAGTATAATTAATTAACACCTCATGACCAATACTTGAACATTACTGAATCAAAATAGGAGAAAATAAGACTTAGACACAGAGCAAATTCAGATGTGGAATTAGCTTTGAGTGGGGAGAAAAGAATGCTTAACATTTGGGAACATACATACAGGATATTCACACTACCTTAATACTTCACTCCATAAAAGGAAAAGTAGTACTTAGAATGCTGTGTATTTTCATGCAATTGAAAAATTTTACTTCTTGCTTTTATTTCCTTATTTTTTGCTTACTCCTTTGTTTTCTCTCTTTTCCAAATCTACCGTTTCAATTTTAACCTCCCCTAACTTTCTCACATTTATTTTCATCTTGTTAATTTTAGTACTTTTACGTACAAAAGGTTAAACACTGGTAAAATAGCAATGAAAAAGATCACCCAAGCTTTCGGACGCGTCAGCAGCAGTCCTTCATCAGGAGTAATGACGATGTTATGTTTCTGTCTCTTTTTATACTTGAAATTTCTGGAAAAACCCTTCATCAGAGTAGTCCCGCAGAATGGAAAAACCCAGTGGGAACTAATGAGAGGCCTCCAATAGGAATCATGGAAAAACCCAATGGAAACCAATGAGAAACCTGTACTGTGGGATACCTAATGTTGGGAAATCCCATATATTTCAGAGTAAGAGTTGTTTATAAGTTTCTGGAAGTGGTTGTGATGTATTAATGGCTTTCCCGTGTAGTTTGTAAGTTTCCCAAGATTCTAAGAAGAGTCTACTATTCTTGTTTGTGATGTGACGGTGTAGTATTTTTGTTGAGTCCCAGTCGGGTTCGTGTCCGTGTTGTAAAGCGTGTTCTGCCAGACGTGAGGCTATGTCTCCTTTCGCGAGTGCTTGTTTGTGTTCTTTTTTTCTTGTTTTGATCATTCTTTTTGTTTGTCCTATGTAATGTTTGTTGCAGTCTTTGCATGGTATTTGGTATATGGCGCCTGTGAGATCTTCTGGTGGAACTGGGTCTTTAACTTTTGTAAGTTGTTTGCGAAGTGTTGTGACAGGGGAATAGAATGTTTGGATATTTGCCTCTTTAAGGATGCGAGAGATTGTTTCGGAAATGCCGTGAATATATGGAATAGATATGCGGGTGTGAGATGTATTGTTTAAAGATGTACTATTGGGTCTACAGTTTCTGAGAATGAATCGTTTAGGGTATCCATTATTTTTAAGTGCCGTGTGTATGTGTTTTGTTTCTGTGTTTGAAAGTGTTTCATTACTGCAGTGAGAATTCGCTCTAAGACTTAATGTTTTAACAACGGAAGCTTTGTGGCATGTTGGATGATGCGATTTAAAATCGAGATATCTGTCTGTATGTGTGGGTTTACGGTAAACTGAGGTGAAGATTGAGTTATCGTGAGATCTGTGTACAAGAACGTCTAGGAAAGGGAGTTTATTGTTCTGTTCTGTTTCGTATGTGAATTTTATATGTGAGTTTAAGTTATTAAGGTAATGGAAGAAGCTTTGGAGTGTATTAGTTTTAAGTACAACAAACGTGTCGTCGACGTATCTTTTCCAGAATTTAATGTTAAAATTCGGTGAAGATAAAGCAGTTTCCTCAAATGACTCCATGACCAAGTTAGCTACAACACTTGAGACCGGAGATCCCATGGCAGTGCCAAAAACTTGTCTATAGAGACAAATTTTATCTACTATCCACTTAAAAATAATGGTTACCCTAAATGATCCATTCTCAGAAACTGTAGACCCAATAGAATACTTTTAAATGATACATCTCACACCCGCATATCTATTTCATATATTCACGGCATTTCCGAAACAATTTCTCGCATCCTCAAGGAAGCAAATATCAAAACATTCTATTCCCCTGTCACAACACTTCGCAAACAACTTACAAAAGTTAAAGACCCAGTTCCACCAGAAGATCTCACAGGCGCCATATACCAAATACCATGCAAAGACTGCAACAAACATTACATAGGACAAACAAAAAGAATGATCAAAACAAGAAGAAAAGAACACAAACAAGCACTCGAGAAAGGAGACATAGCCTCACGTCTGGCAGAACACGCTTTACAACACGGACACGATTCCGACTGGGACTCAACAAAAATACTACACCGTCACATCACAAACGAGAATAGTAGACTCTTCTTAGAATCTTGGGAAACTTACAAACTACATGGGAAAGCCATTAATACATCACAACCACTTCCAGAAACTTACAAACAACTCTTACTCTGAAATGTATGAGACATCCCCAACATTAGGTAGCCCGCAGTATGGGTTTCTCATTGGTCCCTATTGGGGTTCTTCCATGATTCTATTGGAGGCCTCCCATTGGTTCTCATTGGGTTTTCCCATTCTGCGGGACTACTCTGATGAAGGGTTTTCCAGAAATTTCAAGTATAAAAAAGAGACAGAAACATAACATCGTCATTACTCCTGATGAAGGACTGCTGCTGATGCGTCCGAAAGCTTGAGTGATCTTTTTCATTGCTATTTTACCAGTGTTTAACCTTTTTATGTAATTTCCTCCCTGGTACCCTGTATTTTATTTCTATTTAGTATTTTCATCCTTTTTCGTCAAAACTTCATTATTTTCTGTTTTTGTGTATGATATTTTCCTCTGTCTTACATTTCACATCCAGATCACTGACAGAATTCCACTAATTAAGAACTAGATTTATATAATTTTCTTTATGTTCAATACCAACAAAGAAAGGTGACACAACACTAACATTAAATATTTCCAGGTTTATAAGAAATACATGCAAGGGAATGTGGAAAATGTAGGTTTTCAATGTGAAATATTTTGGATTATAAATGGCGTTAATTGTAAGAATTTAATTGTATATCGCAAAAACTTTTAATTATAAATCATAATTATTTTTTATTATAAGATGAATCATTGATTGCAAAGAGGAAACAAGGATTTGTTTTCTTTAAGTCCATTTTTTGGTCATTTTAAGTTTTTACAAAGTTTTTTGCAGAGCTTCTTGACATCTGAAAACAATTGCCCCAAATCCTTATTCATATGGATGTTAAGACCTACTATAAACTTGTTTACATCCTACATGATCGACTACTTACAGTTAAAGATCATAACCCTGATGGGGGGAAGGGGCTGGTACTATTTACCAAATACCATGTGGAAATTTTAACAATGCATATGCTGTACAAACAGGGAGATTGATATGACAGCAAGGAAAAGAGCAAATGCATGTGGTTACTAAAGCAGATAATTCAAACCAACTTGCTGAACATGTTTTTAAGGATCATGAATTGGACCTTGACTCCACTAAAGTTATACATCAGAATGTAATGAATCTAGGTAGTGAATTGTCCAGAATCATGGGAGTAAGTAAGTAATACTTTATTCCTTATTATTATGTACATCAGGAGACCATACAAACGATTTGCTTGGGAAATGGAAAGAGAGCAGTAGCGATGCTAGTAACGGGGCTCTCTTTCCGGTAGAAAAAGCAAGGGATTTCTCGTATTCAACAAGAAACAATAACGATATAGATTCGCGCGTACAAATCCGCATTGTTATTAAGAGATTTACATTCGCAGGTGTATCACATTTACAGAGTTTATGAGCAGAGTCTTGACTCGAAGATGTTACAAGTGAAGGTTGAAGTCCAAAGGTGGAATCTTTGTGGGCTGCAGAGTAAGAATGTTTTTCCTTGTAGCCAAGGCCGAGAGAAGAAGTAGGAGAAACAAAAATAGTAGAAAAATGTAAATGAATTTTGAGTTGACCGTTGCGGGTGCAGTTTTAAAGGACATTTATAAGGAAAGGCAGACAAAAGAAAAATGGAAAAGGAAGAGCAGGGAGAGCAGAGGAGGGGGAAGAACTGAAAACTAAAAGGAAAGAGTGGGAAGGCAGAAGTAGCAGGCAGAGCATACTTGATTTAAGTACCAATCAAAGATTTTGGCTTTAAGGGTGAGAAAAGAGAGATTTAAATTCTTGAGGAATTGAATTCCAGATTTTAGAACCCGTAACGGAGACACTGTGTGTTTTATAGTTTGTGCGAGTCCGCGGTAGCCTGATATCGTCCTGGTGACGTGTATTGTAATCATGTGTCGTCTGTGAGATGGAGAAAGGTAAAACTAGGTCACCTTTTGTGACTTTGTACATAAGGAGTGCAAGTTTATATTTTACTAAGAGAGTGAAAGGAAGAATGCGCCATAATTTAAAAAATTGGCCAGCGTGTTCATGGAAGCCTGCAAAGTTAGCATATTTTTTTGCGTTCCTATCAATTGCCAAAGGGTGGTAAAATATGTGATTCCCCAGACCTCAAGACAGTAGGTAAGTTTTGAATAAAATAAAGAATAGTAAAGAATCATTAGGATATATTGAGGAACGACATGTCTGAATCTCAAAAATATTCCCAGGAGACTGCTAAGAGAATTGGTGAGATCGTTAATGTGTTCTTTCCAGGTTAAATTTGAATCGAAAATTACTCCAAGAAGTTTGGCTGATTTCGTTTCCTGAAGGATGGAGTTGCGGAAAGTAATAGGAGAACTGTTAGGTAATATTTTTTGCCGGGAATGGAAGATAACGTAGTTAGATTTTGCAATGTTTAGCTCTAGTTTGTTAACGTAAAGCCAACGTGAAATGTTATCTAAATCTTGGTTGACTTTTTGCACTGTTTCTTCGATATTTTTTCCCGATACCAGAAGTGTCGCGTCGTCAGCATAAAGAAACAGCTGACTATTCAGGACAGCTTGGGGCAAATCGTTGATGTAAAGAAGGAAGAATAGCGGAGCTAAACAGCTTCCTTGAGATACACCAACGCAAATAGTTTTGCGAGTTGAGGGAGTTTTACCTATGAAAACTTGCTGTTGCCTATCAGAAAGGTAGCTGTTCAGTAATTTTAGAGGTGTACCCCGAATACCATACCGTTCTAATTTCGTCAGTAAAATGTCATGCTTAACATTTTCAAACGCTCTTTGGAGATCTCTTTGCATTCCTATTACAAAATTGCTTTTGTCTATTTCGTCAGAAATCATCTCTTTGATATTAAGGAGGGCGGTAGTTGTTGACCTATGTTTTCGAAAGCCGAATTGATGTTTGTAAAGTAAGTTTTTGCTTTCGAAATATGATTCAAGTCTACTGTGTAAAGCCTTTTCAAAAATTTTGCTAATAACTGGAAGATACTGAAGGGAGACTTACAGCTTGAGGAATTGTGCTGTAAACATTTCAAAGCATCTACCAAAACCTTATCGAATTTTTGTCAAACCTCAAGTCAGGATTGTCCATTTGATATCATTACGTGGGGGTTCCACAGCTGGTACTTCCCGCAAGGGGTTTCCCCAGATTGTAATTTCTAACATTTGGGTATATAAAATTAAGACTTTCACTTTTAATGAAGGGATCAGTTGGCCCCGAAACATTGTGTTTTTAAACCTTACACCAGTATTGAAATAACAGTTATAAAATTTTCTAGTGAAACTACATATTTTCTTGTTAAAGATGCACCAGGTTATTTAACCACATACTAATATACAGAGTCAATTAAATGTCCGAAAAAAACATTCCATAAAAAGAAATAGTTTGCCCATTAAAAAAAAAAGGAAAATGTATCACATTGAAGTGCAGTCTGCATGACAAATATTATCTGGATGTGGTTTGTTTTTTTTAACACAAAATATTTTAGTTCAAAGACTATCGATAGGTGACACTGACACTAACAGATCCACTAAAAGTATGCAAATAAAGCTGTTATAAAAGAGTTAAGTAATCAATAAATTCTTCATTTGATTTCTTAATAAACTTGGTTTAAGGAACAAGTGTCTGCAAAAACGTTAACTTTGCCAGAGTGAGCATTGTTAGTGAAACTGTTTCACATGTATGGAGAGCCAGCATCAGATGCTTTACAAAAATTCTATTCACAGAAAAATTTAAAGGTGGGCAAAATGCTTCATTACATGTACTGGGATACTTAAGCTTGTCAAACGATTTTATAAAACCAGTCGGTTGGAGAATCATCCACAAAGCAGAAAACCATTGTTAATGGAGTTCCATGCCAGCGTTGTGGCAGCTGAATGTTGAACTAACACCTGAAACAGCTAATGGAACTAAAAGCACTTGTGAAGCTGCAAGACTACTGGGAATTTTGACATCCTCCGTACAACATATGCTTCAGAGGATCTTGAATCTTTATCCTTACAAATTGTAATCACTCTACAAGCTTTTACAAGCAGATACTGCAAAGGAGTAAACCTTTGCTATCTAGGTTTTGTCAAAAATTGCAAAGCAACCACAGTGATTGTTTAATATGCTGTGAACAGAGGAAGTCTAATTTCTGCGACATGGATATTTGAATACACACGATTGTCACATATGGGCGATTTCTAATCATATGCATACACAGAACAACCACTTCATTCATGAGTGAGAGTGTGGTGTGGTTTCATTGGCTCCTACCTATTGGGACCACCTTTTTTTTTTTTCCTTTTTTTTAAGAACTTGCCAAAACCGGTTGACTGGCTGGAAAACTTGCACAATGAATGTGTAGCATTATTTTACTCTTCTGCATAAGCAAGTCATGCAGTCTTTATGAGAAAGAAGTATGATGTTTACAGTAACATTTATTATATCCCCTATATATCCCAATAATTTCTGCCACCCACGTATTAATTATAGCTCAAACTAGAGCTTTATTCGTTTTGGAGAAAAAGAGACGCTTTCCCCATCCTGGATTCGAACCAGGGTCCCTCCGTTTAGCCCGGAGTGTCTTGGACCGCTAGACGAATGAGGACAGGAAACAACGCTCTCTTTCTCCGTATGTAAAGGTGTTAAGGTATTATTACCCTCCGCAGGGATAACACAATTGCCAAATATGGTCAACACAGAAAAGCCTCCGGGGCGAGATTTTTGTGAGTTTTCGTGGGGGAATTTATTATACAATAATTTTTGCCACCCACGTATTAATTACAGCTCAAACTAGAGCTTTTTTTCGTTTTTGGAGAAAAAGTCTCGCCCCGGAGGCTTTCTTGTGTTGACCATATTTGGCAATTGTGTTATCCCTGCGGAGGGTAATAATATCTTACATTCTGTAACATTTATGTAGGATGGAGCACCAGCTCATACTGCAACTTCACTGAAGATATTACTAACAGACACATAAATACAGACTTATCAGTAGGCACTGCATGATTGTATGGCCACCTCAGTCTTCAGATCTTACTTACACCAGTCAATTTCTGGCTGTGAGGGTACATAAAGCAGGGTTGGCAAGCTGCTTAAAACCGAAGTATTAAAACTGGCATGACAAGGTGCTAAGTTGGTTAAAACCGTCATGACAGAAACTAATTTCTGCCACAAAACTAGCAATAACCGACAGACCCCAAAAAAATAATAATTTATTTATTTAAAACTTAACAAAATGTCACAAATTGCAAAAAGGAACACATTTTAAAGTAAAATAGAATTAATTAAAATGTTTATAGTGTTTATTCAAGGGTTACATCATCGTAGCAAGTTAACTAGTCTTTAAGTATAGGCTCATCTTTCCCATGAAGCAGCCTGTAGTAAAAAATCAATTTTGTTCACAAAGTATCCATTTCATGGTTCTCAAATGTCTAAAGCACCACCTATTGGTGAGCTTTAAACTAAAATTTTTATTGTATTAAAAGAACCACATCCAGATAATACTTATCATGCAAGTCACAGTTCAACGTAATTTTTTCCTTTTTTTTTTTATGAAATTTTTAAATTTATAAGGACTTTTGGTTGACTCTGTGTTGATGGACTGGTCATTGATACACTTCAATAAATGAAAACTCAAGTTGTACATTAACGCCTGCATAATAAAAGCTATTCATTCTATGTGCCCATTAAAAAAGGAAAACTTTGTGTAAAAAAAGATTCGTAAGAAATTCATCGAATTTAATGAAATTTTGTAGTATCTAACTGCATAAGAGTACAACCCAGAATGAAAGTGATCATTCAGTGACTTTTCTAAACTAAAAATATTACGCTTTTTCCAGTGTTTTCTATAATTTCATCCTTTTGAATATTTTGTATTTTATAAATGCTGTTAAGTTACTTATTAACAATATTAAAGTTATTTGGGTTTCTGTTTTATTATTATCCTGAAAATCGTTTTTATTCATCCAAAAATGCACAGCAACCTACGTTTATTGTAAATAGTAACAAGTCCAAAGCAATTTAATACGTACAAAACTTTAATAGGAGTAAAATTTTTTGCTTTACTAGTACTTAAAGAATAGCAGTGGATAAATCATGAAATACTTGAGAGTTAATTGGGAATAATAAAAAAAAAAGCTTTTTCATTGTTTTGAAAATTTACTGTAGTGCTATTTGTCTTCTTTTTGCAATCATTGATTCATTCACATATTCACATATACAGTAGGATCCGCTTATAATGAGCCCACATTTAGCGAGGAAAATACGGCTTTTGTTTGATATAATGGTAAAGTACAATACAATTTATACACTTTTAACGAACATGACATTTTGCAGTTCTTAGATTTAATAACGAAAAATTGCACAATTTTTCGAGCATACAATGTAAAAAATTCTAAATATCATTCCAGGAAAAACAAAATGGTAATAAGAGTCCTTTTAACCGAGATGTACATGATGAAATTAACTTCTTAGACCTAGAAGCGGAAGAATTTGAGAACTCGCATCCCTTTCCCAACGAATTAGTAAGCAATTATAACAGCCATTCACAAACACCAGTTACTTCGATATACAAAAGATAGAGCATCAGTCTGCTTATAATACAAAAATTTGTATGAGGGGGGAAATTCTTTGAGTCATTATGAACAAAGAAAGCCACCGTCTTACATAATACTTTTGTGAACGTACAATCGGCTTGTATAAATAATCACTAATATGCTACTGCCCCAGAATCTAGAGAAAATCTTTTCGAAGACCTTTGAGGAAACCTTTGAGAAAACTTTTGAGGTAATGGAAAACAATGATGACCATGTCTTTAATACACCAAGTATTTTACTACAAAAATTAACATGAATACTGCAAAATAAAGCAAAAAACAACGAAGCATTTTTTTTACCATCTCAAAGTAAATCTGATTCTGAGAATAGCTACTAATAAGTTTCTTTATATCAAGGTGGTTTTTTTTTACTAAAGTTCAGATTATTATATAAGATGTTGTTTATTAAACTGCAAGGAAATTTAAAACTGGATAGTGCAGGGTCATCGAAAAAGAAAGACAGGATTACAGAAGTGTATTGCAGAAAATAAACGAGACATATGCACATGATTCTTGTGCTAAAATATTAAGAAATGTCTAAAATCACAGATGAACCTCAGTATGTTTCGATACGTGCACCATTAGCAGCGTAACTGACATCAAGAAGATAATCTTGTGCCACATTTTATGAGTCACATCCGGAGTTATGGTTGCAATTGCAGATGTGACCCGACATCTTAAGGGGGTGAAAACAGTAACGTTTTTACTGTACACAATGCTCTTTATTCATCCTCAGAAGAAGTAGTCTAATGGACTAAGATCTGGGCTTCGTGGAGGCCACACTACTGGGCCATACCATCCAATCTACAAGTCGAGGAACTTCTCATTTAAGGCTTCACACACAGAAATTGGGAGAAGCACCGTTCTGCATGAAGTAAATCTTATTGTCAGTTTCTGTCTCCAAATCTTCAATTTGTGGAAAGTAAGGAAATTGCAGAAAATCGAGATAAAAATCTCCAGTAATGGTGTTCTCCATGAAGAAAAACAGCAATGTAATGATCGCACAGTAGGCTAAACCAAACATCCACATTTGGGAAACCATGAACATACTAATGAATTTCAGTTGGTTGCTGTGATCCTAAAATTTGGCAATTATGCCGATTACTAAACTTATGTCCTTTCACTACATTTCAACACAAGAATCATGTGGATACATTTAATAGCTTTTCAGTGATAAGGTTTTGTAATACCATCATTCTTTTTTGATGGCCCAGTATTAAACACATATTACATGTACCTATGTTATCTTTACAAACTTTATTTACAAAGTTTGAAATTTTAAATTCCAAAGCAGATTTAAAGAGCGACCAGATATAACAAGCATTTTCATTAGTGCAAAGCTCTTTGTTATATGTGGGTTCTACTGCATTTCTCGTTGGTTTTTTGACTGGAAATTAAACAATTTCTCAGACACTGAACTATCAAAATAAAGCAATAACGAAAAGAAAATATCTTATTTACCCAATATCACGAACTGGAATCTCCTTGATAGCAATTTGAACTTGAGTAGTGAGATCTCGAGCAGCATAAACTACACCATATGTTCCTTTTCCAAGGACAACACGTTTATTTTTATTGTCTAGTTCATATTCATACTATTTAAAAAAAAAAAAAAAAAGACAGTTCATACACTGTAAAAGGAAATAAATGTATTTGAGAACTCCATTCTCATAGCTCATTTTAATAGTGTGGAGATGGAAGTGGTAAAAAAAAGTTATATCAAGACAGTAATCTCTCTTGATAATATTCTAATTAATGACTATTTCTGTTTAATGACAGACTTTGGGGTGCTGGAAAATCCATCATACAATTATGCACATTCTGATTAACAATTTTCTCTGTTTAATGATGTTTTTCCCTGTCCCTTGAAAGTTGTTAATGAAGTGTTCCCGCTCACATTGGAGAAAAAAATTCCCCTGGCTTTTAAAGGTTTTTCCTGACTTTCCCAGCAAAATTCCATGACCAATTTTAAACATGGAATGACACTTAACAGTTAGAAAATTTAAAATTTTTAGCATGTAATTGATGTTTTTTTAAATGTAATTACTAAAATGTGGAAAGATTAATTTAAATTAAAATGAGAAAAGATTAAGTAAAATACAAAAACATAATTTCAAATATAATAAAACATTGCAAATGTCTCACCTGTCCATATATATCTCTAGATTTTTTATATTTATAATTCACATGTCATTCTTGACTTAAATAACATTGCATTTTCTTGAATAAAATTGAATCACTTTAAAAAATGCTTAACTTCAATACAACTACTTTTAGAGCTATCACCAGCAACAGAAAAATTAGCATAATTTAAGTACATATACATTGAATCACTCTAAAGTAAAATTCACAAACACAGCAAATTTTCCAGGTGGTTAGGGAATACAAATGATAGAATCATAAAAAGATCTAAGCATCATGTATAATATTGATATCAAAGAAAGCCATATGCCTCAATCAGTGAGCAACAAACACTGAACAATCTATTAGCTTTTAAAAACTATTTGAAATGAGAGGAGTAGAGAGAAAATATGCTAAATTTTCTAAGGACCAGTAAATCCTGTCGCTGAGTCGACTTGTCCGGCATTGTAATCCCACCACATAGTAAGATGCCACGCTACGCAGCTTCTTCTAGTGACAAATCAGTATTCAGCAATGTGATTCTTATTGCATAGGATTGCTTCCGGAAGTACCTTTGTAAACATATGAACATTATTTTTGCTTAATTAACTAACTTCCGATTAAGCATTCTAAGCATCCATTAAATATAAAAAGAAAAAGGAAAATGGGGGGGACCACATGATAAAAAAAAGATATATGGACTTGAGACAAAAATACAAACTAATATGGACCAGTAAGGTCTTGAGACAAAAATACAGACTAATATGCTCTTGAGACGAAAATATGGACCTTTACGTAAAAAACTGACCAACTGGGAGCCATGTATTTAGCATCATCATCATCATATTCAACCATTATCTATCCACTGCTGGATGAAGGTCTCTCCAAATGCTTTCCACACAAGTCTATCCTGAGCAATTCGCTTCCACGTCACCCCAACCTGTTTTCTTATTTCATCCACCCATCTAGTTTGAGGACGTTTTCTAGGTCTTCGGTGGTCTCTTGGAATCCAGTTCAGAATTTCTGTTGTCCATCGTTGATCAGTTCTTCTTGCAATATGCCCAGCCCATCGCCATTTCAGCCCTTTTACTTTAACAATGATGTCCTCTACTCTAGTTTGCTCTCTCACCCAAGTGTTTCTTTTTCGATCTCTCCTAGTTATTCCAAGCATGCACCTCTCCATGCTCCTTTGCGTTGTCTGTAACTTTCGTATTGCTCCAACTGTTAGACTCCATGTCTCTGATCCATAAGAGAGGACTGGCAATACACACTGGTTGAAGACCTTTCTTTTTAGACACAAAGGCAATTTCCCCTTCAGGATAAAACTGTTTCTTCCAAATGCACTCCAGCCAAGTTTAATACGTCTGTTGAGTTCTTTCATAATGTTGCCATCCATTGAAATCAGCTGGCCAATGTCAAGTGATTTCATGATGATGATTAACAAGATCATGATGCCCAAGGTCAACTGATTTTTGACCATTATGAATCAGCAATTTCTAGCTCAATGTTGTCAACTTGTATTTTTGTTTCCTCTACGAAATTATTGAACATGATCTTAGTTTTTTGTAGGTTCATCTTGAGTCCAACTTCTTTACTTCTAGTTGAGAGCTCCTGTACCATGTCTTGGAGTTCTGATGGGTTCGTTGAAAAAATAACAATGTCATCAGCAAACCGCAAATGATTTAAATATTCACCATTTATTTTTATTCCCTTGTTATTCCAATTTATCAGCTGAAAAATCATCTGTAAAGCTGAAGTAAAAAGTTTTGGAGAAATGGTATCTCCCTGCCTCACCCCTTTGCCAAGTTTGATAGTTTTGGTATCTTTATGTAACCGAAATTTTGCACTTGCATTTTTATACACACGTTTCACCATGTCAATGTACACATCCTCAATGTCTGTTGATCTTAAAGAGTTGATGACTGCTGATGTTTTAATAGAGTCAAAGGCCTTCTCATAGTCAATAAATGCAACACACAATGGAAGTTCATATTCATGTGTTCTTTCAATTAATTCTCTTAATACTTGAATATGGTCCACTGTACTGAATCCACTTCGAAATCCAGCTTGTTCTCTTGGTTGAGCTGCATCTAATTTTTTCTGCAGGCGATGTGTTAGCACTTTTGTGAAGATTTTATAAATAGCAGGTAACAAGCTAATTGGTCGGTAATTTTTCAAATCCTCTTTATCACCTTTTTTATGCAAAAGAATTACTGTTGCAGAATCCCATTGGTTTGGTATGTTACCGCTGTTAAGACATTTGGTAAAGAATTTTGCAAGTATGTCTTCTACATATTCTCCAGCTTCTTTTAGGATATCTAATGTAATACCATCATCGCCAGGGGCTCTTCCTTTCTTCATACTTTTTATTGCAAATGAAACTTCTTCTTTTAAGATTTTAGGAGCTGTTCCTTCGACTATTTCAGTGTCTTCGTTTAATCCACTGTTACTTTCATATAGTTTTTTGTAGAATTCTTCAACTCTTCTAAGTATTTCTTCCCAACAGATAAACTTCCTTTAACAACCCTAAGGCTCTTGTTATTTTCAATGGCTTTCCTTACTAGCTCACAGTTGAATTTTCTTATGTCTTCTTTCATGCTTTTGCGCAGAGTTTTACAAAGTTCTATGTACTCAATCCTGGAACTGGTATTTCGATTGTCCACCTTCATATCTCTTCGCCTTTTCATGAGCTGTTTCGTCTTCTCAGATAATTTGCTATTGTGCTTTTTACAGGTTACACCACCAATTTCCCCAGCAGTTTCAACTATTGTCTTAACAATGTTTTCATTTGCTTCTGAGATATCACTTTCATCAATAAGTCCTTCCAGTGCAGAAAAGCGATTTTTTAATTCCAACTTGAATGCCTCGGTATTTTCTTTTAATTTCTTTAAATCCACCCTCTTACTTACTTGTTTCCTAATGAGCTTCTGTCGTTCTAATTTAGTATTTAAGTGCACTTTACATCTCACCATTCGATGATCACTTCCAGTATTAAATCTGTTCAGTACACTGCAATCTTCAATAATTGATTTCTTGTTTGCCAGGATATAGTCAATTTCACTAGTTCCCCCATTTGGGTGTTTCCATGTCCATTTTCTTTGCGGTTTCTTCTTAAAAAATGAATTCATGATGCTAAGGTTTTCAGCTTCTGCAAATTCGATGAGTTGATCGCCACGTTCATTCCTTTCCCCATATCCGTATTTACCAACCGATGTCTCTCCGGATTAAAGGATTAAAAACTGTCTTCAAGAAGACAGTCTTTAATTCTTTTGTTGATTAAGAAGCCAACACCACTTGTTCTTCCAGTTTCCGTTCCTCTATAATAAAACAAATGTCCGCTTTTCAGTTCCACCAACTCTTCACCTTTTCTTCTAACTTCACTGAGTCCTACAATGTCCCATTTGATCTTGTCTAGTTCCTCTTCCAATTCCTGAAGTTTTGCTTCAGAAGCAAGGGATCGTCCATTAAACGTAGCCAAGGTCAATAACAAACGGCAGCCTGGGCCATTCCAGTGATTCTTAGCACCCCCTGCTTTCATGCCACACTGACCGCTGCCTTGATCAGGAGCACTCCAGCACCTGGAGACTAGGGGCCATGGTTTCTGGTGTGTCAACATAATGGAGGAATTAGCCATAATTTCACCACGCTGGCTAGACGGGTTGGTGAATTAGCCCTCCCCTTCCGCCTTTCTATCCGTGCAGCAAATATTAATTTGCCACATAAATAGAAAGCATATCCTGCATTTAGTTCTTGCAGATAGCCCTCTTCCGGAAAGAAAGGGAGTGAAAGCCCAATTACTAACCATTATTCCACAGGGTAGGCAGAGAAGGTATCGTCTTATTTACTTGACACTTGCGTTTAGTGATAAATTATCACCAGATCACACTTCCTTAACTATCTGTTAGCTTCCCCTTCCATTCTCCCCCAACACCCTCTTTTGAAATTTATTGTATGCACTGTCAAGGCCATTATTCTCTCTGGGGATTTAAATGAAATTTCGTTATGGGGAAAATAGTTTCATGTTTCCTTTAGATTTGGCTATTCAAAACAGAAGTGAGAAAATTTCTTCTCAACTTTTCCAGGTTTGAAAAAATGTTTTTTCCTCACAATTCCAAGTTTTCCAAATTGCATGGAAACTTTGTTAACAAGAGAGATTACTCAGGGTTCCTACTCACATTGGAGGAAAAAACTCCCTGACTTTTCTGGCAAAATTCCCTAACCAATCACAAGCAACTTTCAACTAAACTTCGGTTGCGGATTTCATATTCGTGGGAGATTTACTATTCAAAATAGAATTTAAGAACGTTTTTCCTGCCTTTTACAGGTTTGAGCAAAAAAATATGGTTTTTCCCTGACAATTCCAGATTTTCCAGATTCTCCAAGTGACTGGAAAACCTATTATTATATATTATATATATTAAAAAAATGTAAGCTTCGTAGTATTTCAGAAAGAACATGTTTCTAACAAATATCTTTATATAAATAATAATTAACAAAATTTACCAATTACTTAACCATTTATTTTCTGACTTGGCAATACCATTGATAGTTCCATCACCAGGCATTCAAAGACATTGGACTGTTAACTTTTAGTTATCTCAATCCCTATCAAAATTCTTATGGCACATAATACTTTGTATGAAGCAATGTCAGCCCAAACGTTTCAACCACTTAGCAACAGGGCTCAAAATTAGCAGTCATTAGTCATATTTTGCACCTATAAATTTTGTTTTGACGACCAATATTTAAAACCCAGTCGTTGTTGAAGCCTACATTTTTCAATTATTATTTACATGATGCAAGTTTTAGTTACTCAATCCTTTATTTTTCCCTCTACCAATCTCACCGACGCACGTTGCAAGATCAGAATCATTATTACTCTCATTAGAGGGAAAACCCAGTCTCAAATCTAATGGGCTCCGGTCAACTATGGTAACTCGATTCCCTCTCCTAGCAGTCCACTAACGTTTTAATGTAGCATTTTTTGTCTATAAGGAAGTTGCTTTAGGAATAGTTTATGTTTAGCGATATTCTTTGGCTACACATTCATTTATAACTTTTAAGTTTATGATCAATTTTTAATCATTAAGACTACACAAAATGAAATCGTTAGTGAAGATTCTTTGGCAAAGTGTTCACATGTGCAGTCGAATTCGAATTTATAAATAGGCATGTTAGGTAAATGCCAAAAGCATAAAATTTTACGAAAGCAAAATTTCAAAAGACCGCAGAGTTTTGTTTTTTTTTAAATTGCAATCTATTGTTGAATTACCCAAATTCGCTTTCACTGGAGTAATGTTCATAACACCCCCCCACACACACACACACAAAATCAGGAACATGTTTTTTTCATATACGATAAATTTATCACATATCCTTTTTTATAATAATAATCCATATAATGTAATCACAGACCACCCCTCCTCTTGGGTATTCCACAATTTTCAGCCGCAGTTGCATTTGAAGATGGATGGATGAAATTTTTATTTCATCTAACAGAAAATTCTTAATAAGAGCTCTCCTCCTCCATTTTGGGGGGGGGAATCTGGATTTACATATGGGCAAGTGTATAGAGCATAAAATTTTAAAAGGAAGCGAATTCTTTATTTTTAAGTGCAATCGTGGTCTGTAAAATTACGTCAATATGCCCTCCCCCCAAAAGCGTGTCTTCCATTTTGGTCTCAATTTGAAATTCTAAACGTTTTGGGGAAAGGCACCCCCTTTTGCATAAAATAAAAATTAGGAATAAAAATTTCATTATACAAAATAAATTAATTTGCAAAAATATCGTTATTTTATCTTATCATGCCAGGGGTATCTGTGGTTTTCCGGAGTATCTTAGTCGTGATGGCATAGTCTGACTGTAATTCTCAGAAGGTATTTTAAGGTGTTTTTACGTGGTGGTGAACGCAGGTTGACAAGAGACAGAGGATGCACATAGAAAATATTTATTTGAAGGTTGACAAGCATACACTGGCCATGGCATGATGTCAGAGATTCATTGGGTAGCGTAACTTACATATTGAAGATAGTTATTATGGCTAGCAGCGACCACCTTTTCAGGTCAAAAGGTAGGGAGCAAGAGTGTGTTGATCGGTCCGAAACTTTACTTCGAATGATTTTTGTGGACCGTGACTGGACAATTGAATACTGACGCAATAGTTCATATAAATTTCTATTGGTCAGTTTGACCCCACAGAGGGGAGAACTTGCTGTGAGTTATGTTAACGTTGAGCTGTCTTTCTTGACAGTTTTTGCCCATTAAATGAAAATATATGGGAGAGGGTTCGAAGTTGGATAATGCTTGTATCCTTCGTTTTTGGTGGAAATTCCAAGGAGTTGGTTGTACGTGTGACTCATTGCCAAATGTCCATGAGAATGGAATTTTGGCGCGAAACAGAGTTAGAATGAGCCTGTGGAGAAATCGCCTCTCATAAAGTACATAAGGTAATATAACCCCCCCCCCCACTTCCTTCACGTACTTCACGATTTTCTGTCGCACTTGAGAAGCTGAATGGACGAAATTGTATTTGTTCATTTTAGCATAAAATTCTTTGTAAATGCTCCCTACGTTTTCCGTGAATTTTAATTAAATTTTTTAGGTGGAGTGGGGGGACATGTATAGTGTGAACATATAAGGTGAGACCAGATTTTAAAAAGTACATTTTTTAACAAACGTTACCTCACAATTTGCAAAATGCCCACTTTCTTTACCATTATTACAATTCATTATGCTATGTGTATGAACATACACACAGCATAATACTACATGAACAAAATAAATAATTTTGAAATTGCACCTGAGAAAATCATTTTGGCAACTAAGGAAAAATTAAAGATGGGGAAATTTTTCTCATCATAGCCGATAATGTCGTAATATTAAATGATAAACTTTTTTTGTATATGAAATATTACCCTTCACAGAGTTAGCACAATTGCCAAATGGTTGGCGTGCTGACCATTTGGTAATTGTGCTAACCCTGTGAAGGGTAATATCTCATATATATATAAAAAATTTATCATCTAAGAAAAAATTGTTAGGTGCCATTGACACTTAACTTTCTGTTCCTAATTTCTAGCCCTGCTTAGCAATTATTGCCTTCAAAGCAAAATTTAATATATATATGCAGTGAAACCTGTCTAAGGCGGAAACTCAGGGGACCGGAAAAAATTCCGCAGTATGCAGGTTTCCGTCTTATGTAGGTTACATGCAAAACAAATACATACATAGTTAAATTCAGTGGTGAGAGATGACTGGATATGCTAATTGTTTTTATTTGTCTCATCTTGCGAACTTTATAACTAAATTTATTTCCCTCGTGATAAAAATATTTATTTTATCACTGCATTTTATATTTATTAATTTTTGCAATATTTTGTGTTAATAGTTACGATCAATACAGTACAAATCTCCATGGTAACTGCACATGCCTATTCCATACAAAAAGTATATTACATAAGCTTAAATTGTAACAATAAAGTATATAATTGCCCTTATTCCCCAATTTTCAATCAGTCCATTTTATATCAGGATTAAAATGAGAAATGTGCTGACGTATCAAGTATTCAACCTTTAATATTCACTCACAGTATGCAATTCTTTGATACATTAACTGTATTATACAAAAAAAAAATTTACGGTAATTTGCTTGCAATTTTGTTTTTACAATACATGTTTCAATTTTGCATACTGAGTCATTCATCACATTCATTATTTTTGAATTATTTAGTTGAAGACAAAGTTTTGTATGTACTGTAAGTATACTAGAACATGACAGATCCAAGGGGAGCGATGATGTGTTCGTCTCCCTCCCTTGAGCCAAAATCGTATCATCGAAAATGAAATGAGAAGTACCGAACACTTGGCTAAAAGGAGAAATCAGAAACAAATCATCCCCACCCTCCCCATTGAAAGATTTCTGGATCTATTTTTGCTATGGGAGTACATATAACCCATACCTTAATGTGTTTCCTAGATGCCAAGAAAATATACTGATTCCTGAACATTTTATCAGCCCCCAGAGTGATTGCTCCTTGACGGAAAAATGAAAGTATAAAGGTTTCACTCTTCCCAGTTTCATTCTTTGTTAGCTTCCAGAAAGTTCTTTTATTTGAATGTGCAATTCTTCGATTTGAATGTGATCTATTTATTGTGATTATTTGAATGTGAATCTTCAAGAACAAATTAATCAAAAACTAAGTATCTTTGAGAAGTATTTTCCAATACAAATGGGAACTGAGGGTGCTTCATTAGATACAGCCCTCACAACGGATGACCATTTGTACTACACCTTGCTGTGAGTTAATCCAAATTGATAACGTCAACATGAGTGACATTTCATTCTGGTTGATAAACGTTTTTATAAAGTAGTGGTGGTGGTGTGCAAAATGGTGGTCGGGTAAGGGCATTCTGTATCTATAAAGTATAAAATGCCTTTTGTTCGTCATCCCCCACTTTGCTATTTGCATTGTATTACAACCCTCTTTCCTTTTTCTGCTGAGAAAATTTTCTTCCTACTAACGATTTTCCGCTTTATGAAGGCTTTTCTCTTTAACGGGATTAAATAGTGCTTTCCGCTTCCGCGTTAGACAGTTTCTGTGTTAGCTAATGTTAACTACCATTGACTTTTGAAGGGACGGCAAAGAAATTCCGTTTTGAGCAAGTTTCCGCTTTGTGCAGGTTCCGCCTTAGACAGTTTTCACTGTGTATATATATACACAGTGGCAACCAGAAGTTTCAGGCCACAATGTTTTTTGAAGTTATTATAAAATGGATGGGTTGTACGAAAATGATGGATAAGGCTGAAATAAAGTCTTTATTTCCTATAAACCGATATAAATTACACATTTGTACCATACGTTTTCAATCTGTAAACATATAGAATTTTGCCTTGTCCAAAAGTACTGGGCCAATTGATTTCAAAGAACGTATGTTGATGTTTGTAGACAATATTATCGATGTAGGGCTCTCCTAAAAGTTAGCATTAATTTCCTAAGTCAATTGAAAGACAAAGCTGCGACATACAAAGCTACAGTTGTGAGAGGCGATTATAAACCTTTTCAAGCAAGGAAAGGCATCTCGGGAGATTGCCAAGTTATAATCAGTTGGAAAAATAATGGTGAATAATTTAATTAATATATAAATAAATAAATATAAAGCAAGTAAATGCTTAACTGATCGGCAACGAAGTGGGAGACCACGAAAAATATCGCAACATGTCATTAAAATAATTAAAAGAAAATCTGTGACGAATGTAAAGACGACAATGAGTAATATTGCACAGGAACTTCGCCATGAAGATCTTGTGAATGGAAGTCACAAGATTGAAGCTCAATGGCTAACTGATGTAGGACATTTTGAACGTATCGAAGTCAAAAAGCCTCTAATAAGTAAAAAGAATCAGAAGACCGGGTGAGAATTTGCTGAAGAACATAAACATTGAACTATACGCGAATGGAAAAAAAGCATTTTTTCCGATGAATCTGTTTAAAATATTCGGTAGTGATGGGAGAAAATATATTAAAAATTGAACTGGGTGCTAGAAATCATTCTAGACACCAAATTCTGACTGTTAAACATGGAGGTGGTAGAATAAGTGTATGGGACGCTTTCTCCCTTAAAGAAGTTGGTCCACTGGTGGAGATTAATGGCATCATGGACAGCTTTGTTTATAAGGACATAGTGTAGAATATGCTACCGTGTGCCAGGAGAAACATGCCCAGGGGATTAATTTTTCAACACGATAATGACTCCAAACACTCATCAGGTCACATAAAACACTTCATTGCTACGAAAAAAGTCACATTTTTCCTTGGCAAGCACAATCTCCGGACCTCAATCCTACTGAGTACCCGTGGGATGAACTCTGGCATTGTGTGGGGAAAGAAGAAACACTCCAATAAAGCCGAATTGATGAGGTCGTCGCAAGAAGAATGGGTCAGTATCCCTAAAGCCTGTATTACACATCTGATCAAATCAATTCCTCATTAGCATGCTGCAGTGATTTCCAGCAAGGGCATGGCTACTAGGTGCAATTTGAAAGATTTTTTTGTGTGTGTGTGTTAGATATCAAATATTTATATAACATGATCAATTTGTTTGTGGCCCGATACACTTGGCCAAGGTAATATATTTATGTTTACAAATTGAAAATGTATGGTACAAATGTGTAATTTATACCAATTTATAGGAAATAAAAAAGACTATTTTGTGCCTGATCCACCTCTTTATTACAACCTATCCATTTCCTAATAACTTCAAAAAACGTTATGGCCTGGAACTTTTGGCCACCACTGTGTGTGTGTCTGTACACACACACACACATACATACACACACACACACCAGATCCATGGGATTTCTTTTTAAAAATATTTATTCGAATATTATGTACACTTTAAATTCATTAGAAACGTGAAAAATAACTCAATATTAAAAGTGCAGAATGATAAGACTGTTGGCAACTGTTCAAACAACTTAGGATAATAAATTCATACAAAACGTGTACAAACCTTACAAAACAAAACCAAGTTAAAAACAAAGCTCTATAAAAGAAATTTGAAAGGTTAGACAAATTCATTGAAAATTTAGAATGCATAAGAATCATACATAGGATCTTGTTTAAATATTTTGTAAGGGTTCAATTTATTATTTATATACTAGGATTTAGTACAATGAATAAAAGTAGTTTTTAGATTGTAAGTAATATACAAAAAGTAATAATAAAACTTACGTATCCAAACATAACCAAAATATGTTGCTTCCTATATATTAAGGGGTTTTGTTCAAACACAAAATTTACTAATTACAATAAAGTATTTGAGTTTTCATTAAATACAAATTACACAACATCAAACTAAACCCAAACAAAATTTTATACCTGAATAAGACCAGAAGAACAATCGGGAATAAGATCTTTAATAACTCCTTTCTGATCAGCAGTCATTTCTAATAACAAACTATAGAATCGCTTTTTAAGTTCTTCGGAGGGGAAGAACATTTGGAAGTCATCCGAATTTTGATGAACATAAAGAATCAGACATCTTGAATCTTGATCTGATAAACTAGAAAATAAAACTATATTATAATAACTTGTGAGAGTTATTTTTTGAAAAATTACACTAATATGCAAGGTTTTTGTTGTTTTGAAATGGCAATGTCTGTCAGAACGGACTTTTTCTCCAGATTACGAAATTGACCTTGAAAAATCCGTACCATGTCAGATTTTTTCAAAAATGTGAAAATGTAAAAAAAAAAGGTAAATTTTTAACGACTTCCATACATCACAACGTTTGTAACGTGTGAAAATGTTCTCTGGCAGAAAAGTAAGCGTGTGTAACGAATAGAGAAACACAAATACATATTTCAAAGCAAACATACTTAACATTCACCACTGTGCTCCTCTTGAAACTTCATCTTGATTTTTTTCAGTGTTCTGCAGTACAGTCTCTTTTCAGCATCCAACAATAGTTAGCTTATAATTAGCAACAATAGTTAGTTTATCCAATAATAGCCGCTTGCCTTGGTATCTCTTTTCCATCACTTTAATATCCTGGTGGAAGCGCTCTCTTTGTTCTTCCATAAAATCACCAAGATTGCCAGGAAAGTAATTTAGATGATGAGCACATGAAGAAAATGAACTTTGACGCTGATCTTGCAACCTAGCTGTTTGTAGGATTCCAACACCTCATCTACTAAAGTGATGTAATTTTCAGGCCTTCGTGTATCCCAAAAAGTTGTGCACAAAATTCCTGAATTCAGTTCATGCTCACAATTTACACTTACCCATGATTTTCTCAAATGTGGTGTCTGCCATTGATTTTCATATTTGTGTGCCTATAAAAGTGTCAGCTTTGATCTTTTCCGAAGTAATGGTGGACTTAAGAGCAAGGTACTAAAAGCATTTACTGTCCGTTAGGGAGGGACGAAAAAATAAAAGTTGTCCTATTAAATAGCATTAGGTGTCAAAAGTTGTCTATTGACTAGTTCATATATCATCTTTATTCCCTGCAAGAGCTTTCAAAATTGTAAAATTTCAAGGTAAAACTAAAATTTTTCAAAATTATTAATTCTGTTATTTATGAAATTATTTTTAAAATGCAACTCTTTGCTGGTTCCATGAACCACCCAAAACTCACCACGAGGAGGTGGCTGCGTAACGAGTTCCGCCCGTGCCCATCCCAACCACCCTATCTTTGGGCACTATCTTCCTAAACCATAGGTTCGTACTGAAAATTCGTTTCGAAAGTGGGCATAATTGATCTGTCCAGAATCCTTGCTCTAATAAATCAATCTCGAGCTAAAATATCACATACTTTCGAAGAAGCTTCAGTGACTATTTTAATGCACCTTTCCACTGCTTGGGTATGATATGGGAAGTGAGAAATGAGTGGAAGAAAAAGTGAACATACCTTTATGCATTCTTGTAAATAATCTGCCGATAGGTGAAGTGTCAGAGTGGCTCTGAAACTTCACATTTTTGCCAGTTGATAAGGTCAACATAGTCTTGAGCACTGAAGTTTATTTTTGGAATTTTAAACTTGCGTACGAATGGTTTTTTTTTTACTTTATTGACCTCACAAAAAGCATTCAGCGCATACCTAACTCACGAATATGTTTTCGTTTATCGGTGAGCATGGCGAAAGGCATGTTTTCCGAATATGCGAAGAAACCATTTCGCTGAATTGCAGAATCTACAATGAGCTTCAGTTCATTGCTTAGGTGCCGTGAGAAGGTTAAAGTATGACATAGGTTCAATGGAGAATCCTTGACAGTTGGATTGCATTTGATGAAAACCACATTGGAGTATACACTTTCATGATGAAAGTTGTCAGTTCCTTCAAATTTGCAAATGGATCGGTAGTTAGTAAGGTCTAATCGGTTAGTGGTAGTAAGTCATCTTGCATGGGATAATTTTTCAGGACTTCGTACCACCAGATTCAGCGAGGCTTCACCAGATGAAACAACTTTGCATACATCCCAGAGATATTTTTGGTCTGTACTAACACTTTCGATGGCCTTTTTTTCGACGACTGAAAAATTCCTTCAATTGGTAGAAAATCAACGACTGGTAAATATTCACAGTTGATTAAACTTTCGCCGATAGGTCCTGAGAATCCTTGACAACCAGTTGTTCCATCCAGACGATGTAACATATACCTTAGCAGAAGTTTGTTAGAATGTAGTTGACATATTACCCACTGCAGGGGTCTTCCAAGCTCCTTCTCCAGGAGACAAATAATAGCTCCAGCTCTACCCGTATTAACAACGGTACCATTACACCCCACCACTATAAGTTTTAATGTGTCAATGATTTTAGTAGTTAGAAAATCCCACAAAGCTGTCATGATATTTGGTGCTGTGCCAGATGCTTGAGAAACACACGCTACCAGGTTCTTGAATGATCGATATGTGCTCTTCCACTTCACACCTGCGATGGGAACTGCCATCTTAAATCTTCTCCATGACCAAAGTTTTGTCCTTTCGGCCATCAAAGTAAAGACATTGAAGAGTAATTTCTTCTCCGAGCACTTGTTTTTGAAGATTTCGTCGCAATTTGCTTCGTTCTCTTGGAACTTTTTACATCGGTCTACGATAATCGATAAATCTTCTTCAGCTTTGCTTCTGCTGCTTAAATCGTGCAGTAGTGCAGACGCCAGGGCAGCAGCAGATCTGTCCGCAACTCCATATCTGTCACATGTTCTTGCAAATGTTACAAGCTTGAGCTTTCTTTGGGGCATGGAGGGTATTGACGGCAATGGTTCAGATCTATCAGATCCTTCTGCTAGGGAAATAACTTTGTCAACGTTTTCTTAGACTGCGTCTTCGTCGACTAAAACGTATGCGCCAGAAGTGTCTAATGATTCGCTGTAGGTTGCGGGTTTGCTTTTTTGTAATTTGCCAATTCGTGCTTCTTCTAAAGTTAGATCTCTAATCTTTCCTGAAGCTTTTTTCTTGAGTTGCTTGGTGGTTCGAAGATCTACGGAACCAATAGCCACTATTTTGGCAGATTTCTGGTCAGTTATGAAAGACTTCTCTTTTATGGGAACTTTCCGGGATTTTTCACAATGCCAGTGTTTATAGTCATTGTACTTGCATGCAGCAATGCTAAAAAGTGCCTTGGCTTCTTTTTTGAAGGCTTGAATTTTATATTGAAAATTAACAGTGTCCTTGCAAATGTGGCAAGACTTCAGAAGATTCAGGTGTTTCTCATGCTCTCTCTTTATCAAGGAAATTATTTTGACACGATGAAGAACTGGGATTGAAGCTTTATTCCAAATTTCTTCAAGTTTAGCAGCAATCTCTTCATAAATTTTCCAGACTTTCGGTTTATATTGTCCTGCATTTTCTTTTTGTAGCCTAATCCATTTGAATGACGCAATATGTCTTCTCGCATCGGCAGAACGATACTAATGAGTTCTCTTGGATTACCAATAATAGAACAGTTAACTTGCTTTCTCGTATGTGACATTCTAATTTGGATAGAACGAAGATACACACTCCAAAGGCGATAAATGAAAATGAGTGGGTGACAGTGGACGTGAACTAATAGAACCAATGATACATGGCCTAACATCGTTGTGGACTAAGGTCCTGTTCCGTGGAACTACTGTCGCCATCTTTCAACATCTTTGTAAATGAATTTAATTCCATAGTAGTCATTACAACTAATGGCCATTCAAACTATTGCTGGCAGGGATTCCTTCAGTCCACCCTCCCCCACTTTTGTCTCATTTAAAATTCTGAAAATTCAGTGACCCCATAGGTATTTAAAATTTTCTCTTTATTGAATAAAATAAATTTGTTGATTATAAAAAAAAATAAAAAAAAAATAAAAAAATATCGTTATTTTATCCATAATGATGAACAGAAGCATTTTCTGCGATTTTCCATCATATTTGAGGGGAAAAGATCAACTGAATTTTACTATTTTTTTTATGAGAAAATTTTCAATACCCCCAACCCCAACTTTTCCATGATTTTTCGTTACATATAAGGGGGCTGGATCAACAGAATTCTCATGTAATGAGAAAAATAACATGAGACAATAACATATCATAATTTTGAAATTTACTGTAAAAATTGCAAAAATTGAAGGCTCTTGCAGGGAATGAAGATAAAGTATGAAAATTGCAAAAAAAATTCACCAGTATTTTACTGGTCAATAGACAATTTTTGACACCTAGTGCTATTTCATTATATAACTTTTTTAAAATTTCACCCTTTTTCGCTACACCCTACTGTCCATGCTTAAAACCGTCATGAATTGCTTCATTAAACGTGTAAGGGTGGCAAAAGTATTTTTGAAGGATCAACCAATGGAATTGAAACAACTTTTTTTGTCAGGTGTGAAGGTACTTCTGACTGGCCACTACTTCCAAACCTAATGTTCCTTCCTTGCCTTGCAATTCCATTCACACAAAAAGCATAGAAATTTCGTGTAGCCTGCTTGTTGGCCGAGCAATATTCTGATCACCTTGAAATCCTTGCACAAAGACAATTCATGACGCTTGTATTGCACATGTTGCAGCAGAACTTTAAAGTTGACATATGTTTCTCTCTCAAAGTTCCGGATTTTTTTCTTAATTCGTCCTTTCAGAGCAGCTATTATTTTTATGATCAAACTGGTTTTGTTTGGGTTTTTTTCCAATGAAAAATCACTTTTTCAAAAATATTTTCTTAGAAACGTTTTTAAAAATTTACTTTCAGAAATAATTTCTACGTAAGCGGATTAGTGCATATATCTGGATATAGGTAAAATGGATGAATGCATTTACTATATGAAATGAAATGAAATTGTCATTTACTTCATCACGTCATTACAAATGACACTACATCATGCATTGGGTCACTTATTTTTTTCGTTGCAGGTTGACTTTGTTTCGGGTTGGGATTTAGCTCTTGCGGGTTGGATTCGAGTTAACCAGATTTTTCAAAAAGTCTACAATATTATGTATAATTTAAAACTGCACACTAATCCAGGAAATGTTGCAAGTCAAATTTCCCTAGTTTTGTTCTTCAAATTTGACATATTAAGTTGAAAAAATTTCCAGCATTTTTTTTTTTTTTTTTGTGGGGGTGGAGCTCTCTTTCATGCCTAGGTATGACTCATTTCCGTTAATCTGCGATGTATGTATTTGTGTGCATCTATTTGTTACACATGCATTCCGTGACGTCAGAGAACGTTTTCATACATTAGAGACGTGATGAATCATGTCATTAAAAAATTACCTTTTTTCACGTTTTTACATTTTGGTGATTTGCGAAAATACCGGAATGATACGGATTTTTCAAGGTCATTTTTGCAATCTGCAGAGAAAATCCGCCCCAACACATTTCTTTATTTCAAAACAGGAGAAAAGTGAAAAAATGTAGATTAATGTTATCTTTAATTATATTTTAGATTACCTTGTTCCACAGTCAAAATCTGTAAATATAGGAGGGCAAGGATGCTAACTATATACAGGGTGTCCAGAAACGAACATATCAAACAAAATGGGTGGAAGCTTTGGCTCATTTTATCAGAGAGAAAAACCCATAATTATAGTCATAAATGTTTCATTTTTACAATAAAGCACTTTTCATTTGCCATTTCTTCGATGTGATACTCTGATGGTTAACTGAATCTCTCTCAGACTATTACAGATACTGCCGAAATTTTTCTAAAATCGTAATAATAGCTCCATGATTTCTTACCAAAAATGGCCAATGTAAGAGCTCAACTCTTAAAACTCTAAAATCAGCTGTTATTGCCATTTTTCAGTCCTAGCTCAAAAGTCCACTATTAAATTTTGGTATTAGAAACTTATTTCAACAGCTAAATTAATGAAAGTGCAGACTTTTATTTTACTTTTGGATTTATTAACACTCAAAAACAGTGTGCCGTAGATCCCATTATGATTCAAAATACAAATAAAATCATTTATTCCCATTCTATTTTTTTAAATGCATCCATTTGATAACAAATACCGTAAACAGCAGCTTCTGTAAATTCGATGAGTTGTTCGCCACGTTCATTCCTTTCCCCGTATCCGTATTTACCAACCGATGTCTCTCCTTGTTCCTGTTGTCCAATTCTTGCATTGAAATCCCCCATGATGAGCTTGATATGTTGTTTCCCTTTGGTGTGTAACTCTTTGATTTCTTCATAAAATTCTTCAACCTCTTCGTCGGTATGGCTTGATGTTGGTGCATATACCTGTACTATTTGAAGTTGGTATCGCTGGGTTAGTTGAACAACGAGCCTCGCTGCTCGATCTGATGTACTTTCAACTTCCAGAAGACAGTCTTTAATTCTTTTGTTGATTAAGAAGCCAACACCACTTGTTCTTCCAGTTTCCGTTCCTCTATAATAAAACAAATGTCCACTTTTAAGTTCCACCAACTCTTCACCTTTTCTTCTAACTTCACTGAGTCCTACAATGTCCCATTTGATCTTGTCAAGTTCTTCTTCCAATTCCTGAAGTTTTGCTTCAGAAGCAAGGGATCGTCCATTATACGTAGCCAAGGTCAATAACAAACGGCAGCCTGGGCCATTCCAGTGAAATATAGAAGTTTTATAGAAAGCATTTTTTCGATTTAATGCTTAGTTCCTGAGATATTTAAAAAATAAGCTTGAATAAAGATGTCCATGCCATGTATGTTGCATTTTCCCGATATTCCCTAAAAATAAGAACCATTTCGACTTTTTCCTCTATAGACAGATACTTCATTTTTAACACACAATAAACAAACTCAATAAACTAATTTATCTTAACACTTAAGTGCTAACTTTCAAATGACTTACATTAAATGGATGGCTGAAGGACGGAAGTAGAAGAAAGACAATGCTGGTAGAAAGCGGCTATCTTGCTTCGGTACCAATTAGCATCACATGAAATATCTCATTTTTTGGTGGAATATAAATTGGTTATATGACTTCCCGACCAATCATATTTTTATTTGTGTGTACAATGTCTCTCCAAGTACTGCATACTTAATATCTCTCATTTTTGTAAATATTAGTTTTTTACGATATGGCATGAGAGTCTTTATTCAAGCTTATTGTTTAAATATGTCGGAAACTAAACTCTAAATTGAAAAAATTCTTTCTATAAAAGTTGTTTATTTTTTTACGAGAAATAAAAAATAAAAAATATAGGTTTCTCTTAAAAAACCAGCTTGACCTTCAAATGACTATGAAAATGACCCCTCACCAAGTAAAACATAGATAATGAAAAACACTTTCTCCCCTTCAAGACAAGCAACTTTTGTTTAAAACACTTTTTTGTAAAACGCTTATATTTTTACATATTTTACAACTTCAGCTGGTCCATCTTGTATATATATATATATATATGAAAGTACGTTGTTGGCATACTACGCAAACTTCGAAATGAAAAATAAATTGAAATTCTCAACTTTTTTAATGCGTATAATACAAATAAGAACTCAAAAAGAACTCAATCGCATTTCAACCAGTCACACACTGGTCTTCATCAGGAGATACACAACCATCATATGTAGATATTAGTTTTTTTTTTTCTTTTTATAGCACAAAGACAGAAACGGTTATACTGTACAAGAACCTACAGTTTTTTGAAGAACCTGAACCTCTTATTACCTTGTAGGGGACCCCACCCCCACCATGTTTTTTGTTTGTTTTTTCTCACAAATTAGAAGTCAAACCCAGGTTAATGGAACGCTAGGCAAACTTGTTACAACTGCACCATCGCAATGCCAGATATTATGTATAACATATACATTATGGATAAATATTTAAAAGAGCAATACATTTTAAAACATATACAGATGAGAATATATAATCATTAAAAGTAAATACCTAACACTTTTAATTGATGCTGCTGTAAAAACCCACTCATGCAGCTTTGTACATTTACCCTTGAGGGCATCTAAGCACAAGTTGGTAATGTGAATAGATTTTTCTTCTGAACTCATATTCACAGTTGCATAACTTGGCATATATACTTTAACCGGCTCTAGTATAAGTATCTAAACAAACACGAAAATGTATTACTGTGTAGTACACTGACTGAAAAGAAATAAACATCTTTACACATATCTTTAATCAATTTAAATACAATGAACAGAGATAAATACTACAGGGTCTGTTGAGTCTGAAATAAAAAAATTATCACATTGAAGTGTAACTTTCACAATGAATAATCAGAATTTTTTGTTTTTTAATAGAAACAAATTCAATAGTTCAAAACTCGCTGATAGAGACGCTTTAGACAACCAAAGACATCGAAAATGACTATCGTTTGTTCAATGCACAGTGTTTGATATTTGTCACTTGCCTGAATTTTGTTATGCTTTCTGTGGCACAATTCAGGCAAGTGACAAATACCTGTAACCACAGAATGCAGCATATTTAGATCTTAACTCCCCTCACACTGAATGATATTTATCAGTTCTGACAATATTGTGTCTAAGTGATAAACTCAAGACTTTAAATACCCCCACAAAACAAAAAATCAACTGTATTATAGATGGAGACAGAGGAGGCCATGGGATCCTGAAATTCTTGTTGATAAATCTGTTGTATGCAAAAACAATTGAAAATTCCTGCACCTTCCATATGGCATATCCTTCAGAGCATCTTGAAACTTTATACCTACAAATTGCAATCATTCCCTCTACTTTTCTCAGAGATACAGCACAGAAACTTACTACATAAGATTTGTCAAAAACTATACAGGGATTTGTTTGTAGTTTTACGGCTCAAGAACTAGTGGTTATGCTGCTCCAGGACTTATTGTTTTTCGAGGAATCCGAACCTCTGGACCTACAATTTTCTTAGGAATCTGAAACTCTTAAGGCCTAGGGAACCAAACTCCGAACTACAGTGAGCAGTGTGATCTTTACGAGCTCTCTGAGAAAGCGTTCTTTGCACCGTTGAGAGTCGAACCCGGGTTCACTAGGCAAATGTGTTACCACACTGAGATACCGCAGGGCTACTGAGGTGAAGGTAAGAGTTATTGTGAGATCTGTGTACAAGAACATCTAGGAAAGGGAGTTCATTGTTCTGCTTCATATGTGAATTTTATGTGTGTATTTAGGTTATTTAGGTAATGGAAGAAGCTTTGGGTGTATTAATTTTAAGTAGAATAAATGTGTCGTTAACATACTTTTTCCAGAATTTGTTAAAATTCAGTGAGGACAAAGCAGTTTCTTCAAATGACTCCATGACCAAGTTAGCTACAAGAATTGAAACTGGGGATTCCATAGCGGTGCCAAAAACTTGTCTATAGAAACATCCATTTGAAGAGAACACAGGAGAATCCAGACAAAATTTCAACACTGTGCATATGTCATGAGGTGTTAGTAAGGCACATTCATGTAATGTCATTTTGGAGATGTGTAAGTGCAGAGTTACTGCAAGTGATGAGGGGAATGCATTTGGTTGGTTGGTTGGATATTTGTTTTATGGCACAATGACAGCAATGGTCATTCTACACCAATCAAGGTGAGATCGATGTGGGAATGCATGAAGAGAGAAATTACATCGAATGAGACCATGAGGTCGTTGTTGTCAAGTTGAAGGTTATTTGACACATTCGACCCGATTCCCTGAAACCTGTTTTCTAAGAAAAACGGAACCCACATTACACTGATGCCTTATGGCCAACCCAGCATGCGGATCCATGTGGAACCAGTCAGAGGGAGATTCATGCAAGATGCAGATCTGTGTCAGCTGGGTCCAATGTGTCAAACGGGTGCAGAAGAATTGACTAATAGAAACCATGTATTCATTATAACTGATTATACGAGAGAGTAGACTTGCAAAGAGTTTTAACAAGTTAATTGTAAGACAACTGCAAAAACTAACCATTGGTCTGAGAGGAATATTTTGTTTATGAATTTTAGGTAATCCGTAGAAGGATGGTAAGCGGCCAGAAGTGCATTTTAAAGAGTCGTAGAGATTAAATGTAAGTTTTTTAGATTTATAGAGTTTTAGAAGGAGAGAGTTCATTTTGGATTGAATTGTTTGTGTAGGGTCTTTTGTGATGCGGGTGTATGTATTTGTATCAGATAAGAGTGTAGAAATTTTATGTAAGTTGTCTGGACGATTTAAGACGACTGTAGTACGGCCTTTATCAGCTGGCAGTATGACAAGGCCCTTGTCGTTTCGTAGCTCCCGGAGGGCAACCCTTTGCATAGGCGTTAGGTTGTCCCCAGGGAGTTTTGGACGCCGAAGGAGTCCTGCCACTCTGCAGCGGATATCAGCTGCAACGCGTTCGTCAGTGTGATTATTTTGTAGAGCATTTTCTATGGAAGCGAGAATCTGTGGTGTAGGAATTTTAAGTGGAGCAGGTGAGAAAAAATTCCTACACCAAAGTGGAAATTCCTGCATACAAATTAAAATTCCTACACCACAGATTCTCGCTTCCATAGAAAATGGCCTCCAAAACACACAGATCGACGAATGTCTTGCAGCTAATATCTGCTGCAGTACTCCTTCGGTGTCCATAACTTCCTGACAACAAATTAGCACCTATGCAAAGGGTTCCTCTCCTGAAGCTATGGAACGAAAAGACCTTGTCATACTTCCAGCTGATAAAGGCCGTACTACAGTCGTCTTAAATCGTCAAGACTACTTAAATAAAATTACTACACTCTTATCTGATACAAATACATACACCTGCATCACAAAAGACCCTACACAAACAATTCAATCCAAAATGAACTCTCTCCTTCTTAAACTCTTTAAATCTAAAAAACTTACGTTTAAGCTCGACGACTATTTAAAATGCAATTCCGGCTGCTTACCATCCTTCTACGGATTACCTAAAATTTATAAACAAAATATTCCTCTTAAAACTATAGTTAGTTTCTGCAGCTCTCCTACATATAACTTGTCACAACACCTCTCACGTCTACTCTCTCCTGTAATCGGTAATAACGACTACACTGTTTCTACTAGCCAATCCTTCTGCACCTCTTTAAATAACCTACAACTTGACGACGACGACCTCATGGTCTCATTCGATGTAATTTCTCTCTTCACTTGCATTCCCACATCACTTGCAATCGACACCGCACTTACACGCCTCCAAAATGACACAACACTACATGAACGCACTTCACTAACACCTCACGACATCTGCACATTGTTGAAATTTTGTCTGGACTCTGCTGTGTTCTCCTCACATGGTTCTATCCATAGACAAGTTTTTCGCACTGCCATGGGATCTCCGGTCTCAAGTGTTGTAGCTAACTTGGTTATGGAGTCATTTGAGGAAACAGCTTTGTCCTCAATTGGAATTTTAATTTTAAATTCTGAAAAAGGTACGTTGGCGATACATTTGTTGCACTTAAATATAATACACTCCAAAGCTTCTTCGATTACCTTAATAACTTAAATCCACATATAAAATTCCCGTACGAAACAGAACAGAACCAGAAACTTCCTGTCCTAGACGTTCTTGCACACAGATCTCACGATAACTCTGGATATATCTTCACCTCAGTTTACCTTAAACCCACCCATACAGATACATATCTCGATTTTAAATCACATCATCCAAAATGCCATAAAGCTTTCGTTGTCAAAACGTTAAGTCTTAGAGCCAATTCTCATTGCAGTAATGAAGACTTTCAAACACAGAAACCAAACACACACAGCACTTAAAAATAATGGATACCCTACACAATTCATTCTCAGAAACTGTAGACCTAACGGCACATCTTTAAATGATGCATCTCCATTCCGTATGTTCACGGCATTTCCGAAACTATCTCTAGTATCCTCAAGGAAGCAAATATCAAAACATTCTACTCCTCTATCTCAATACTTTACAAACAACTCAAAGTTAAAGACCCAGGTCCACCAGAAGATATCATATACCAAATACCATGCAAAGACTGCAACAAACATTACATAGGACAAGCAAAACAAATGATCTAAACAAGAAAAAAAAGAACACAAACAAGCACTTGTGAAAGGAGACATAGCCGCATGTCTGGCAGAACACGCTTTACAACATGGACACAGACTGAACTGGGCATCAACAAAAATACTACACCGGCATATTACAAATAGTAGACTCCTTAGAATCTTGAGGGGAAACTTACAAACTACATGGGAAAGCCATTAATACATCATAACCATTTCTAGAAACTTGCAAGCAACTCTTACTCTGAAATGTATGGGAATCCCCCAACATTAAGTATCCCATACTACAGGTTTCTCATTGGTTCCAATTGGTTTTTTTTATGGTTTCTGTTGGATGCCTATCATTGGTTCCCACTGGGGTTTTCCATTCTATGGGATTGCTCTGGTGAAAGGTTTCTCCATAAATTTCAAGTATGAAAAGTGGCAGAAATATATAATCACATTACTCTTATGAAGGACTGCTGCTGATGCGTCCGAAAGCTTGAGTGATCTTTTTCATTGCTATTTTACCAGTGTTTAACCTTTTGTGTGTAAATTTCTTCAAATGGTACCCTGTATCTTATAAACTTGAAGGTTTTTCTCTTAGTCAAATCCGACAGTTGTAGGTATGGCTTTGCCCATTTCAACAGAAGTGTGCTTCGTCACTCCAAAGAATGTTCCCTGGCCAATTGATATCAGCTGACATTTATGCAAAGAACCGAGGTGCAAATGTCAGATGACTTTCTCAGTCATCATGCTGTAGCTGTTGTATATGCTTTATTTCATATTATGCTTCGTACTATTTTTTAAAGAGCAAGATATTACGAACTTTTTAATAACTTCAAACAAAAAAATCAAGGACACACAAAACACCTAATTTTTCATTGAACGAAACGAAACGAAAGAAAGCAATGTAGCTATGCAAGCATAAATATTTGCATCTGTAATGATGAGCTCCAAAATGCTGAAATACGATGCAACAAAAGCGTGTTGAAAAAGAACGGTTACCCGACTAAATTTATCGCTCGTAACCAATGTGGTGGAAACAGGAATGCAGGAGATGAAATCAGGCAGACATTAGTGATTTTTCCCTATGGTGGCTGGTGTCAGAGCGATTGTCCAGAATTCTTTGTCGTGGGAATATTAAGACCTTCTACAAACCTGTATGCACCCTTCGAGATCTAAGGATTAAGTTTAAGGATGGTGTCCCTGAGGAGGAAAAATCTGGTGCTATTTACCAAATACCGTGTGGAGACTGTGACAAGGTGTATGTTGGACAGACGGGAAGATCGATACGTCTACGAGGGAAGGAGCATATGAGGTGGCCAGAAGGGACAATTCAAGTCATTTAGCTGAACATGTCTTCAGGGAAGGTCACGAACCAGATTGGCATTCGATGAAAGTATTACATCAGAATGTGACGAATCTGGGGAGTAGACTTTTTCTGGAATCATGGGAAACCTACGGTTTGAGGAGTCGTGCAATAAACATCGCAAAACCTCTACCAGAACCTTACAGGATTTTCGCAAAGCCTCGAGTTGGGGGTAGCCATGTGACGTCGTTGGGTGCAAGTGTTTCCCAACCGGGACTACCCTGCACCAAATGGCGTCAGATGGGGATTCCCAACATGCGGGTATATAAGCTTAGGACTTTCACGAACTCTTCATTCTGCCTTCACTTGACAAAGGGAGCAGTTGGCTCCCGAAACGTCGTGTTTTTAAACCTTACGCCAGTGTTGAAATAACTGTTGTTATAAATAATCACATTTGTATCTATGTTAATACTACAAAAAAATTCAATGTTTAATGCTTAAAAACTAAATTTTTTTATTTGTATTAATGTAAAAAATTTTGGTTAACAATTAGATGTAAAATTGATTTTAGATATTATACATACATAAACACAACATATGGAGCTTAAAAATTAAAACTCAAATCCGCACCTTAAAAGTTTTAAACATTGAAATTCTGTTAGAGCTGCAGAAGCGTTGTTGTCATTCTGATAGATCATCACCGAGAATGCTTTTTCCAGTAATATTGATATTACAGATGAAGTTATAGGTGACAAATTAATGTTTTTGAAGAGTCTGCTTTTCTTGTATAGTTATGAGTAGTCAATGTTATGCAAATTAGCATAGCTATTGCTAAAGCGCTACCTGATTAGTTGTATTTTTATGGCATAAAGACAACAATGGTCATTCTGAGTCAAGCAAGGTGACACAATAAATTTGTTTTTTAAAGCTCTACCTATTAGCAATTTTTGTGCTAATCTTTTAATTTTTTTACTAATGTTGTACATATGTAAATGGAAAGATCATCACTTGAAGTGTCTGTCTAAATTTCTTTCCTTTCGGAGTCTTAGAATGTGCTCCAAAGCTCTTTAATTAGAGGAACTTTAATTTTGCTAACTCTGCATAAGAGCCCAATTCGTTAACTATTTTGTGGATTATTAAACAGATAGTTACCGGAAACATGATGGCCTTAGTAACTTCGCTAAGTGTGGCATTATCAAAATATTCCATCCAAAAGTTAAAGATCTGTAAAAGTAATAAAGTATAATTCTAGTGCACATGTATAATTTTAATTAAAATGAAGACTAACACATATTTGCTTATCTTTTAAATGCATTTTCCTTTATACATATTAAATTTAAGTAGCTCAAAATATAATAACAGAGGTTAAGATATTACAGAAATCAACATAAAGCAATAATCAAAACAACCGAAGAGTGTGCGCCCCAGAATATTATGTTTAATGATTATACTGCATTAATTGTAGGTAGCAAACTGTTTTATTTGTTGATAATTTGAAAACTAAGCAAAGAGAACTTCATGATTAGTTAAAACATTTGTTATCCAGAATTGTTATTCTTTAACAACAGAAATAGAAGTCCACACTTAAAGAAATACTATTTATTGTTTTTTAAAAATTCTCCATCGTATTACTAAATTTACACTTGTCTCTTTAGAGACTTATTTTGAACTTCAAAGTATTATTAAGGTTAGATTCAAATTCTTTTTAAACATGCCACATCTTCAGAGGAATTCAACCTTGCTTTCCATAATGTGTACTAGGCACCCTGCTACCATCAAGTAAAATAAAATGCAGGCAAAAACTTCAAAATAAAATGAAATTAAATTGTGACACCCACGTTTTCCAATTTAAATTAGAGCTGGATCAATGCTACTCCAAGTCTCTGTTATAAAAAAAGTGCAAGTTCAAAATTTTAAAAATAAAAATTTAGCTATGGATCAAATTAAAAGATTTAAAAATGTGATTAAACAAAGTGTTACAAAAAAAATTGAAATTAGACATAGCACAAAAAAACTTCATAATAATAGAAGTAATTCATATAACATGCAGAAATATGAAAATTTTACACGATTGAAGTTGTTTAAAGGAAAATCGTATTGAACATCAAAAACATTTATCAAATATTACTTTCTAATGAATTTACTTACAAATTCAGCACTTATTCTAAATAATTTAAAGTGCATTTAATAAGTAAATTTATAATAATTTATATGAATAAATTATCTAAATAATTTATTAAAGGATTTAATAAATTAATAAAGTGTATTTAATAAGTAAATTTATAATAATTTATTAGAGATTATTATCTAAATAATTTACATGGAAAGTATTTTTTGTAAGTACAGAAAAAACAAATTTGTGCATATGTAATAACAAAGCATAATACCTATCAAATAATCAGTAAAACTGATTATTGGATATGTTGTATTTCAGAATCACTAACAGAATCATTTGAAATAGAACATATAAATGAACACTATTGCTGACCCTTAATACGTTAATAACTGCCTAATAGAAGTTTGGTTTAATTACAGCTATTGGAGTATGCAATGGATGTTATTGCTGAAACTGACATGATCATAACACTCTTTGTTCAGAACAACAATTATATAAACCATCAAAACAGAGTTTAAGATCTTTAAACTATATATATAGCAAGTTTAACAGGTTTTGCAGGTTACGGTCATTTAAATTTTTAATATGGCAAATATTTTTTTACAGTGCGAGGACAGCTAAAATCATGATGCACTGGGACCTCAGTTTCCTGAGAAATCTAAACCTCTGTTACGTAGGAAACCAAACTTCAGTGGACAGAAAAACAGCATGTATTCTATGGTACCATTAGAATCAAACTCGGGTCAGCGGCAAAAGAAATGAATGCCTAGCTACTAAACCATCAGTAGAACCTAAACCAAAAGATAAAATTTCCCTTTCAAATGTTTGTGTTTTATGGTGTAAAGACAACTAAGATCATGCTGTACCATTACTTATAACTTTTCAAAGAACTTAAACCTCTATTACCTAGGAAAATAAACTACAGATCAAGGTGGGAAAAAAATGGCACACTCTCTACAATACCATTAGAACCAAACCCAAGCTAACATACAACAAATGAATGCATTACCAATGTCACTGTAGTACAGAAAAGTTATGAAAATGGAAAAACATAAGTGTAAATTTGCTTGAATAATTTTTTTTTTTTTTTTTCAAATTTGCATCTACATAAAAATAAGTACACACACAAAAAAAAAATAATAAACGCATAAAATCTATAAAATAAAATGTATTAACTTTAGTTACCATAGTTCTCCTTCATGTAGATCACTGCGTGTATTTATGAAATTCGAAAAATATTCTACAAACCTTAATATTAATTTGTTGTTAATGTAGTCATAACTAGATATTTTAGCAATATAAATAAAACACAACAATAAATACGACAACATAACAATAAAATGTAATAGAATAAAATGCAAGGTGAGATTTCAAATGATGGATTTATTCTAGATGTGTATTAGGTTGCCTAGTATTGTTCATGGTTTTATAGCTCAAGGATTAAGTGGTCATGCTGTGCAGCGACCAACTGTTTTCCGAGGAATCCAAACCTCTGGACCTACAATTTTCCGAGGAATCCAAATCTCTTAAAGCCAAGGAAACCAAACCCTGGAGTACAGTGAACAGGGTTGCCTAGTATTTTGTATGAAAACATAACACTGTACGTAATTGTTACAGATTAAACCTTAGTTTTATATTTTACATATTTCAAGTATAAAAAAAATTACCTTTTCATCACTATGCTCAATATTTCTTGGTTTTTTCCGGAATCTGTTGATAAGTTTTATATTACCAACTGTAGATTTCAAATACCTATATATAAGACAATTCATAGATACACATTTTTTAAAGAAATTTGTAATATCACTAATTTTATGTGTATTGTTTATACATTAAGCAGATAAAGTGTATATCAAATATCAGGAAATACAGAACATAGAAGTTGTAAATATAATTCATCACCGGCCTTTAGTAGGTTGTTCATTCCCCTGGAGCTGTTCTAAAGATATTGCTATTTCTTGGATATCCTTAATCCATGGCTTTTTCTAAAGTATCTAATCATTGTGCCGCTTTCGTGAAAGCTTCTCATGGATACTTGCCTTTGCTTCACAGTGTCAATTTCCATCGCAGTTCATGGTTTCTATTGAAAAAGCTTAACGTTAGCACTAACAATCACACTGTGATTGTATTCCAGCAAGGATGCCAAAATTTTCTCATGACGCCTACTTAGATACGAGAAATAAAGACCAGTTGCGTTCAACAAGAACTATCTTTACTGGAATGTTAAACATTTAAAACTATTAATTAAAACGCCAATGACAAAATAATGGAATCACAACATAAAAAGACTTCATTATGCCCTTTTGGTGAAACCTTTGACTGCACTTCTACACAGGTTGACAGCTAATCAAAGACTGATGTTTATCAGAGTTCGGAATGTAATTGCATATATTGTTGCCGAATATGAAATGTAAATATTCTATAGTATTAAAGTAAAGGAAATTTTTCATCACAGCCGATAATATGACAGTTTATCATCTAATATTTTACAGTAGTTGGAGACAAAGAAAAAGAAAATTTGGATTATTGCCAATTGTTAAAACTGTAATTACAGAAGTTGCACTGTCAGGCTGTCTCAGTGGCAACTGTTAGGGAAGCCTGGAAAACATAGAATCCACAACCATCCTATTCATGTGAAAGAAAGAGCATGAATATAATAATGCATACTGTAATTATTATTTAACATTGCAAAAGCTTTAGTTTATGTAATTTTTCAATTAAACTTTATCGTAGGTATATATGTAAATTAAAAACTACAATGAAACCTTATTTGTGAGTTTTATGATGCAAAGACAGCAAGGGTCATGCTGCATTGGGACCTGCAGTTTTCCAAGGAATAACCTTGTCATGGTCTAGGGAAGTAACCTCTAGACTACAGTGAGTAGTTAGTTGGTCAGCATTTTTTTTAGCACCGCTGGGAGTAGAATCTGAGAGAATGGGGTGCTAGGCAAACGGTTCACCATTGCATCACCACATCATCACTAGTGAAACCTTCATTGATTTCCCAGACTTTTTGTTTTTCTACGCTCATCGCGCAATTACTATAATCCCTGCCAAAAAATCCATTTAAACAAGGTAAAAGAAATGAATGGGTCATTCTTTACATTTTCAGTATTCCCGTATTCATTATTCAAAAAATTGCTTTTATCAAAAGTCATAGCTAATTTAAAAACAAAATAAAATAATTCTAACGTGTCAGTACTGAGACTGAGCCAATCTGTTCCTACAGACAGGAAGAAAGCAACAAATAGCGTCACACATGTGTTTCCTTGGGTATGAATTGAAGAAAGGTAGAATGTTGAAATAATTTGACGATGACACTGCACACTAATAAAATGATTAAGGCAACAAATTAACACAGTTGAATAATAAATTTAATCGTTCACAGCTGTTTCAATAGCCCTGGACTATTTTCGTCAGAACGGTAACTGATGCAACACACCGCGTAATACAACCCGTGTTACAAACGGCGGTTACATGTATAGTGAAAATGAACAGCAAAATAAACATCTGAGTCAGAGGAAGCATCCCTGGTAGTGAAACATGAGTTTGAAAAATCGTAGCAGGTAGTAAAACTTAAGTTTTAAAAGAAACGTCCCTGGTAGTATAAAATTATTCTGTATGGGATGAAATACACCATGAGTCAGTAGAAACATTAGATGGAAAATTATTGTTCGAAGTGGGGAGAAAGTTCTTCCAAGAGAAGGAAATGAAATTAAACAGTAATTGGTCAATAACGGCGATATCTTCATTGGTGATTATATGTATGGCCTCAAAAAAATTGAGGTCCAGTGGAAAGGAAACTTTTTGGGTAAGTTGTGCTTTATGAAATAAAAATTTATGACCAGATTTCCATGAATGCTTAGCCAAAGCAGATATGTGGAGTTCTTATCCCTAAACATAAGCATCATGTTCATTTAGACGAAGGGCTCTGTGTGTTTGGCCACTGTAGACATGATCACATTGGCAAGGAATAGAATAAATATCACAAAAATTAAGGTCAGGGATGACGTCTTTGAATTTGGAGAAACCCAGTTTACTAATGTGAAGACAACTCGAAAATTGAATTTGCGATGGCTGGAAGCAACCTTGATAGAGATTTTTGACACACAGGGGATGCAGACAGTTTTAAGCGCAGGAGAAGAGGAACCAACGAGAGTTACAGTTTAGGTCCGGTGAGTTTTTTTTAGGGCCTGATTGTTGATGGAAAGTTCGAATCCGTGATCATTCCACAAATCAGTTCCACGAATTCAGTTAAGTTCAGTCTTGACTGCTTCATCTGTGGACTCAATGTGTATTTCATCCCATACAGAAGAATTTTATACTACCAAGGACATTTCTTTTCAAGCTCACATTTTACTATCAAATATGTTTCTTCAAACTTATGTTCCACAATCAGAAACGTTTCTTCTAACTCCATGTTTAAATTATTTTACCGTTCATTTTCACTTTACTTGTAACAGCCATTTGTAACACGGGTTGGTATTAGATATTATGTTGTATTAGTTGCCGTTCTGACGAAAATAGCTCATAGCCACTGAAACAGCTGTAAATGATTAAATATTTTATTCAACTGTGTTAATTTGTTGCCTTCTCAATCCTTTTATTAGTGTGCATTGTCATCATCAAATTATATGAAGTTTTTTGTCACAACAAGCCATACAACATCGTGTCTTTGATCACCATGTGTTTTTGAAGAGTACTGCACCTCATGTGTTATCAAATATTTTGCCAGTTCAGCCGTGTGTCGCTTCATGTTGAATTTTACATAAGTTTCTTCATAGATTGCTGAATTTTGTATTTCTTGTTTTCATTTCACTCAGTGTTTTCTAACGTTGTTTTTCTGGTTTCTGTCATGTATTGTTACTATCACTTTCAAGTAAGTGCTTATTTTGTTTGCTTTTCCCTCTTTTTAACCACATCTCAGTTTACCATGTGTTCATGAAAAAATCTTTCGCACATTTATTGCAAAAGTCTTTGTGCCCTTGTTCATCACACCACATGCTTAAATTAATCTTTTGCTACTTTTCTTAACTTAATTCGCTTGGTTTCGTATTACTTTCTGCATTTTTATGCATTTTCTTATTTGTTCAAAACATTATTTTGTTGTGTGATGCCAGAGAAATTTGGTTAACAGCATGTACTATAGCTTTGTGTCTCCATGCCTCAATTGGTTATTAATTTATTTTGTTGTACTTTTTCCTCTTTGTCTTACGACATGTAAGTAAGTTTCCACCAATATTTCCTGTTTATTCCAATTTACCCGTTAATTTTGTTTCATTATGCCTTCGCCAACTTCGCTGTTACCTGAGCTAAACAGGTCCAAAAAAACTTTGTATTATAAGATGTAGACATTTTTAACATCTGGGATTTCTTGTTAAATGCAGCATCTACAAAGTTATTCCCAATTTTACTGGTCTTAAATGCAACTTATGTCCAAATTTGCCCTTGGATAAAACACTATTTTACTGCAAATTAACCATTGCCTATTCTGTGATTAGGCAAGTTCAGGCAAAAATTGCTAATGTTGAAGAGGAACCTTACCTCCTTCATTCAAAACTTGCTTCCTGCATCCTCTATTTCAGTTCATGAGATACAGGGAGCCATGCTGTCTTTCCATCTCTTCTAAGCATAAAAAAATCTTCGATAAAAAATATTCTATTCTTATCTCTCCGTCATCTAACCAGCCTCAATTGATACAGAAAGACATTCTTAACATTTCCAAAGTTCCTCTTTCCGACCACTAAGTTAAGTTAATCTTCTTTCTTTGAATTTAGATTTTAGTATAACACATCCTTTTCATCCTACTAAATTTATTGCTCCTATTGAGAGAGCTCTACGGTAATGCTTCTCAATCCTTACAAGGTAGCGGCCCGGTGAATATTTTTTTTTGTAAGACGAGGGCCCAGTTCCAACAAATTTATTCGTGTACATGTATAAACACCTTTCCATATTTCAAAGTTCATACATTAAGCTATCATAAGAATCAATAATTATGGCATAATTATTGATTCTTATGATAAATAAATAATTATGGCATAATCTTAAAGAGTATCAGTACACTCATTCTAATGGTATGATCCTTGCTGACCGGCTTTTGCAACATGGATGTTATTTTATTTAGTTTTTAAAACAAAGGATTCACTGCATGTTATTGCCATCGGCAACTTTTATATGTTACATTTACATGTTACTTTTATATGTTACTTTTACATGTTATTGCAGGCACTTTTTATGATTGGTCATAATGACCGGTATATACTTTCTCACTTTCGCTTTCTTTTTGGTTTTACGGCTCAAAGACTACAGTGGTCATGCTGCGCCGGGACCTACTGTTTTCCGAGGAATCCGAACCTCTTAAGGCCTGGGGAACCAAACCCCGGACTACAGTGAGCAGTGCGATCTTTATGAGATCTCTGAGTAAGCGTTCTTTTTGCACTGCTGTATACTTTCTCGAATGCCAAGATTTCAACGTCTGAAAATTCACGATCATTCATGAATATTTACATATTTAAAAATATATTGCTTGTCTATTACCCTTATTCTATATTAACCTGTTTTATTGCTCTTCAATACAAACCATATATTTTCTGTAACCCTGTGGGAAAACAATGTATAAATTGAGATTTCACTGCAATATATCGCCCTGGAGGCTTTTCTGTGTTGACCATACTTGGCAATTGTGTTATCCCTGTGAAGGGTAATAATATCTTACATCCTTATATATGGAGAAAGATCGCTGTTTCCTGTCTCGTTTGTCTTAGTCTAAGACACTCCAGGCTAACGGAGGGTCCATGGTTCAAATCAGGACAGGAAAGTGTCTCTTTCTCCAAAAACAAAAAAAAAACAGCTCCAGTTTGAGCTACATATATAGGATTCTCTATGATCTGTGGTTTCAGGTATCCATGATTTGTCTAGGAACATACCATCTGTGGATACAACTGTCCTGCTGTAATGTTAAATTTCCTTTAATCACTGTAATGTGATTACGAAGAAAAAATTCAGTTAACATTTGACAAAATACTTAAAATGCTTCAACATCCATTATTTCCTAACTATATACTAACAATTTATAAAGGTATGACCAAAAATAGAATATTCTTCAGAAATTAGCTTTTCTTGTTAACAAAATCTTAAGAGCCATGCATTGAAACATGGATGTTAATTCTCTAAAGTTGGGAAAAGGGAATTAGAAATTACAAAAGCATTAAATTTACATAACCAGCTGACAACAAAAGACAAATTTTAAAAGAAATTTGGCATAAAAATGAGATACATACCAATATGGAGGCTTTAATTCAAACATGCATTTTGAAGCTTCAATTGCTTTAGCATAATTCTCTGCTAAAACACTTATTTCAAAAAAGGTTGCCACATCCCAATAATCTTGAAGGGAGTTTAAGCTGCCTTTGCGTCCAATTAAACTGTTCAAAACCCTTCCAATATGTTGAAGTTCAGAAGATTTTGAAAAGTCCTCACCAGCAATAACAAGTAATGTAGCAAGATTAATGCCAGCATATTCATTTGGCTGAACCTCAAACCCTTTTCTATACCTGTAAAAAATAGTAATTAGTAAGCAATTGCCATTATACTATATTATATATATTGCAGCTTTATGCAGAAAAATTACATTAAATTAATATTTAAATTTTGAAAAAACAAACGAACTTTCTCATAAGATGATATTGCAGATAATATGACATGTTATTGAGGACATAATATGATCTAATACATATAATTAACTTTATTAAGAGTTAAGGATAACTATGTTTATACAGCACAAGGATTACAAAGGTCATGCTGTGCCAGGACCTACAGTTTTCCAAGAAATCCAAACCTCTGTAGGCCTAGAGAACCATCCCTGAGGCTACAGTATGCAATTAAAGCCAGCATAATGAATTCAAGGGTAAAAATTATAATCATTACGTTACCGGTGACAACTAAACAATGAAATTAAGCAATAAAGCAGAAAAGTGCCAAAATGATTATTTCATTAAATATAATTAAAAAGTATTTCTAGCGGCAAACATTAGAAAAACGTCTTCTCTTCTATCGAACACTGCCTTCTAAAAGTTAAGCATGCAGCATTAAGTGCAACGTAACTCAATAATCTACTTTGACTAACTATAAATTTCACAGGACAGTAGTTAATGAAGTTATTTATGTATATAATAATAAATTTAAAGAATACACATATTTAGATATATTTTGGGCAGGTTGGTATATCCCAAAGAAAATTCAACCCACGTAGTTACACTGCTACGCCTTTATAGTCATCCTTCTCCCTATTACTTGAATAGTATAAGTAAAAATTTTGACTTCTTTCTGCTTATTAAAGTTACAGAGAGCTTTGAATAGGGGAAACTTTAATTATGACCACAGTGTACATGTAAACTGCAAATTAAAAATTATTTTATCTTTAAAATAATTTTTTAGATTTAGTGACAGCAAAATGTAATACCAGACTATTGCATTATTTAAGCTGGTTTGATCAATGTGCTCAGATTCCACAAAGATGTCCTTATAAATTCTACCACAAAGGCAGAACATGTCTGGAACTTGATTTTCTTTCTTTTTTAATGCAGTTGTTACAACATTTAAGGCTTTTTCTCTGTCTCCTTCACTATTCCGCCTAAAAATAATAAAAATAGGTTTTCACACATTTTTTAATTGAAATACTTTTTATTCTTCATTATAACACATGTTGTTATAAAATACTGGATGGTCATAAAGTAACTTACACTATGGAAGAGGCCCTGGGGACCAGAATTTCAAGATATCAGAATGAAACTTGAGATGTAGACATTTCAAGATGTGTGCTCAAAAGTTACAAGCATAAAAAAGATTTAGTTTCCATGGTTGTAGTTGCCAAATTTTGAAAATTTCAAATGGCAACACTTGTTTTTTATTACCACAATATGATCAGCAGTGTGAAAAACTCCAAATACCGTTGATAGTTTTCCTGTAACTGTAAAAATGGCTCTGCAAGAGCAGTATCAAATAAGAGGAATGTGAATGACAGAAATAGGAAAGAAAGACAACAAGAAACCATACCATTTGACATTTATTTAGCAGCGTTCGATGTGGCCCCTTCACAGGCAATGACACACCATATTAGGGATATTGTAGACATCGCTACCACATGTAACATTGTACGTGTAATATGCAGAACCTCTTGTTTTATAGTGTCTTTCAAGTTAGACAGATTGCTAAGATTGTCTCTGTACACTTTTGATTTCAAGTATCCTCATATCCAGTAAGCTACTGACGTGAAGCCATGAGACCATGGTGGCCACGGGAACACAAAATTTCAGGATATAATTTTGTCACCAAAGTGCCGTTGTAACAGATGCTTGACACGTCTCAACATGTGAAGGAGTGCCACCTTGCATCCGCATGACGTCAGATATAGCACTTTTCTACTGCAACAGTAAAAAGACATTAGTTAACATGTCTGCATAGCGAGAACCTATGACAGTACATGTCTGCAAACCTTTTCAAGTCACCTCTTCAGAGAAATAAGGGGCCAATAACAAACATGCTTGTTATGCTGCACCATATAGTTACTTTGGCCTCCTGCACGATTTGCGAAAACATATTACAGGGATTTTCCTCCACCCAGTGCACACAGTTCTTATAGTTCACATTCGCAGTTAACGAGAAATGGGCTTCGTTAGTCCACAGTATGCATTCAGGCTAGCTGTTATCACTGTCATATCTTATGAGAAAAGCATTCGCAAAGTCTGAACGTAGCTATTCGTCACTGGATTGCAACATCTGGAGTCGAAACTCAAAACATAGAGAGAGCAGATTGTAACATTTTTAAGATCATAGTTTTCAGTACATCGAGCATGCGACAATTGCCTCGTACAGTTACACGAAACTTTTCAGAAACCATGTGATGCACTTCTGCAACTACTTTGACGGGAGTAGATGGTCATCCAGCTCAAGATTTATCTTGAGTCCGTTTCTTCAAATTTGTGCACCAAGTCACGCACAGCTTGCACAAGACACAGCCCTCGCCGTACATTATGAATTCGATGGAAAACATACATCAGTGGCATTTTCACCATTTTTGTAATAATGTTTGATCAGTTCACCACAACGTTTACTAGAAACTTATCTTGTTTCTTCACCATGTGAAAGCACTTTACTAACTGAACTTACATTCATAGGAACTGGCTGCAATAGCATAGAATAAACGGTAGTTCCCAATTGACGTTATGCAATGTAATTTATGCAGATTATGGTACCTGCTTTATCACTGCTACAAACGAAATACACTTGCTTGATGACAGGATGTTTACTGTTACCCTTTTTTTTTTTAAATTTTGTTGTTCACATTCATCTTACTTGATACTGCTCTTAAGCAGCCATTTTTACAGTTAAGGGAAAACTTCCATTGGCATTTGTGTTTTTTCACAGTGCTGATCATATTGCAATGATAAAAAAAGGGTGTTGTCATTCGAAATTTGGTAACTGTAACCATAACCGTGGTAACTTTTTTTATGTACATAACTCTTAAGGGCATAACTTGAACTGTCTACATATCAAGTTCCATTCTGATAACTTGAAAATTCCAGTCCCTAGGGTCTCTTACATAGGGGAAGTTACTTTATGGTCACCTGGTACTTATTGTTTGTTACAAACCTGTTGAGAGCAAAAGCATACAAATGCTGAATAGCTGGTGTACAAGTGAAAGTTATATTTGGAATAATCATTAAGTCATCCATTAACTTCACCATTGAATCATAATCCTACAAAAAGGTCAATAATTTAAAACTGTTTATACATATAAAACTGATCATTGAAATTAAATTTAATAACTGTCATATTTGATAAAAGCAAATAAATTACAATTTTTACTGTGCAGTTATTTAAAATCGTTAAAATGATAACATATCTGATAGCTATTTCGATAGCGTTAACCAGCTATCGTCGTCAGAGCGAATGGCGGCTTCTGTTTATGTCCGTGCTGTTGGTCGGTGTTGCCATCACGTCGGTTGGAAACTTGATTGGGCGGAGGAGTAAAGCGTATTTGTGGAGACGTCTTCAGCCGTGAGACCCAAAAGGTTTTTCCAAGTGGATGATATAGAGTTACTAAGGAGTTGATCATTAACTGCAACGTTGATGTTTGCTAGAATGTGAAATGCCTCAAAGAAACTGAGATCAAGTGTTGAGTTGACTTTTTTAATAATATGTGCATTAGAGAATAAGAACTTGTGTTCGAATTCCCATGAGTGTTTTGCCAGAGCCGATTTATGAAATTCTTGCTTTCTGACATAAGCTTCGTGTTCATTTAGTCTGAGGCGCAGTGCTATTCGTGTTTGACCGATATAAATTTGGCCACACTGGCACGGAATGGAATATATGCCCCAGCTGTCAGAATCCGGGATGTTATCCTTAAGATGAGAAAAGCCTATTTTGTTGATCGGAGTGAAGGTAACGCGAAAGTTGAATTTGTGCAGGACAGCAGCGATCCTAGTAGAAATTTTCGGAACATAAGGAATTCAGACAATGTTCGTAGGAGCTGAAGAATCACTGGAGAGAGAAGAGAGATTCAGTAAGTTTCCTAAAAATATGATCAATAATTTTTAGATTGTAGCCCCGGTATGAGGCAATTTTTCGAATGTAGCTGATTTTCTTAGTCAATGCGTCACTTGTAGAAGAGAATTTGATGACATGAAACACCAACCAATAAAACGAGCTCATTTTCTGGCTTTGTGGATGAGCCGATAGAGCGTGAGGAAGAAGGCTAACGGAATTAAGTTTTCGGTAGACACTGATTTGGAAACCAGTAGGTGTTCTATGAACTAAAACGTCGAGGAAAGGCAGTGTACAGTCCTTTTCTTCTACTGCCTTTCCTCGACGTTTTAGTCCATAGAACACCTACTGGTTTCCAAACCAGAATCTACCGAAAACCTAATTTGGTTAGTCTTCTTCCTCATGCTCTGTCGGCTCATCCACAAAGCCAGAAAATGAGCTCATTTCATTGGTTGGTATCTCATGCCATCAAATTCTCTTCTACAAGTGACACATTGACTAATGAAATCCGCTGCATTCAAAACATTGCCTCATACCGTGGCTACAATCCAACAATTATTGATCATATTTTTAAAGAACTCACTAAACCTAAACCGGCCTCTTCTCTCTCCAGTGATTCTTCAGCTCCTAGGGACATTGTCTGCATTCCTTATGTTCCAAAAATTTCTACCAAAATTGCTGCTGCCTTGCACAAATTCAACTTTCGCGTTACCTTCACTCCAATCAACAAAATTGGCTTTTCTCATTTTAAAGACACCATCCCGGATTCTGACAGCTGCGGCATATATTCCATTCCGTGCCAGTGTGGCCAAATTTATATTGATCAAACAGGAAGAGCACTACGCCTCAGATTAAAAGAACACTAGGCTTATATCAGAAAGCAAGAATTCCATAAATCAGCTCTAGCAAAACACTCATGGGAATTGGGACATCGGTTTCTATTCTCCAATGCACATATTAAAAAAGTCAACTCAACACTTGATCTCAGTTTCTTTGAGGCATTTCACATTCTATCAAACATCAACATTTCAGTTAATGATCAACTCCTTAGTAACTCTATCTCACCCACTTGGAAAAATCTTTTATATCTCATGGTTTAAGATGTCTCCACAAATACGCTTAACTCCTCAGACCAAGTTTCTAACAGATGTGATAACACCGACCAACAGTATGGACATAAACAGAAGCCGCCATTTGCTCTGACGACGATAGCTGTTTAACGCTATCGAAATAGCTATCAGCAATGTTATCGTTTTAACGATTTTAAATAACTGCACCATAAAAATTGAATTTTATTTGCTTCTATTGATTAGTGCAGTGTGTCGCCATTAAACTGCTTATCATATTTGATTTAATAACTATTTTGGGCAAATGAACTTTAAAATCTTTCAATATTTATGAAAAATATATCATGATAAGAATTTGACATTTCAATAGCATGATAATACGTGCACTTAGAAATAGAAGTGTATGAACATAAACACAGAACCGTTATAATAATGCATAATAAAACAAAAGCAAGCAATGTGTCTCAAGGTACCAAGTATGCAATTCCTGAAAAATGGACAAATTTACTATCTTTCATGGAACAATTGAATGTTACCTGCATATCTTAGAAACCAAAAGATTACTGCACGTTTCATAAATAATTATTCTATACCATTGTAATGAATTTCGCTTTGACAGTTTGAAGAAATTACGTTACATGTTTCACATTGCAATGAATGAAACTGTATTTTTAATTCGTAAAATGTATAAAAATATCAATCGTTATTTGGGCTTCCAGAATCTTCCCACTGAAACAGTCTAGAAGTCATAACTTTTGTTACAGCTGTAATTAACTGTTATACATTATTCATTCACTGTGACTACAATGGTAAATATTTTGATTTACATATTTGGCAACAAATGTAAATGTGTATGTGACAAAAAAATGTGTGAATAAGGTAGGGAATTCAGGAAAATGTTGTCTTCACTGAACAAGCAAGCTGTACATATGTAGCTTCAAGGACCCTACAAAAAAGGCTTTCTAAATTTTGTAAACACTGGTATTCTAATTATTTTAAACATTTAAAATTTCCAATAAATTTAGTTTTGCAACCATTACTTATTTGTGCTATGCAACTACCATTACACTATCAATGCTCTGCAAAATATCAGGAAGATGTGCATACACTGGCATCCAAAAGTTATGCATAATTGATAAAATTTACAAAGTAAAGTGCTAACGCAGACAGAACAGCAGAAATTTTCACGTAAATTATTACCCACTAACCTAATTATTGTGCATGTGAAAAGTTTTTCCATTGACAGTATATGCACTTATCACAATTCCATAATTACGGAATACCATAGCATGCATATCTTATATATTCCAACTTTTTGAAATCCCCATGAAAAGTGCTGTTATAATCATTAACACATTGAGTGCCACGCGAATTTATAAGGAAATCCCCGTCAGGCCATGCGTGCTGCTTAGAAGGATGCTGGTATTGTTGTATAGCAATGCGATTTTTTGAAAAGAAATATTTAAATACATTAATGATACAATCCTCTAACAAATAAAAATTAAGTAAATTTTAGGTAATTACTTAAAACGATGTAAATTTTTTAGTTTTATATCACTGACTGACGTGGCCTGAACGGAAAGTTCAGTGTCAGCCACCGATGACTGACGTGGCACTCAACGTGTTAAGCAAATAGTGATTGCGGCAATGAGATGCTGTTAACCTCCACCCCCCTCTTTTTTTCTATGGACAGTATCATTAGAATACTGAAATCAGGACAGTCATAGGCAAACATTTCCAGAGCACTGAATGTGCCACAGTGAGTTATCTCCAGACTGCAAAGACAGTGTTCCAAAACACTAGGGACATTACACATATTCATATGAGGTCATTCAAGAGTTACAACTTCTTGGCAGGAACAGATTCTGGCATTAAGTGCACAATGTCATAGGACAATGTCTACAAAGCTAACAGCCACTCTTTACAAGAAGTTCATGAAAAGTAGTCTGTACGTCAGATGTCTCCAGAAGTTCGTTTGCCATTCACCTTGGTGTGTAAGTCTGCACATTTACAGTGAAGTCAGGAACACCAAAAATGAACATTAAGTAATGGCGCAATGTGCTCTTTACTCCAGATTCAGTCAGTGGTGCCAGATTGGGCTATAAGTATGGTATTGGGCGATGTTTTAAGTGCCCTCGCTACAAACATTTCGAATTGGGCGACACGCTACTTTTTGGGCTACTTTTAGTTACCTTCAGGCTATAAATCTGAAAAATACGCTACTTTTTTATTTTCATATATAAAATCACAAAATATTATTAGTATTACATAATACAATAAAAATTTTGTTTGTTGAACATTTCTATTCGCAGTGAACGATAGTTTCACTAAAACATAACATGTTCGATACTCGTTCAATTCACATAAGACCTCTGTGGTTAAATTCTTGTTTTGGTACTTTTAATCACGGAGATTTTATATGTACTAGAGTGGACGTCACGTAATTCCGAAACACGTTTAACATTGAAGGTCTGTGCAAACCTTCGAGCATATGTGCGCTATATAGGCTCGAAATGCAAACCTTGGAGACACATCAGTGTGGTCAATTTTTCTATTTTCCTGTGTTACAGTATGTAATTATAATCAAGAATGGGTACAGGAATGAGGTCACAGGGGTCGTGATTCCCAAAATAATTTTTTTTCACTGTAAAAAATTCCAACTTTTATGATAAATGAAGGGTGTTATTCCCAGACCATGGCGAATTTTGTCCTTGACCCCGCTTCCCCCAAAATGAAAGTCTGTATCCGCTCTTGATTATAATTATGCGTGCTTGTTCAAGTTTAGATTGTACACTTCATGATACTGTGGAAAATCGTTAACTTGGCAGTACTTTCCACAGTTAAACTAATGATTTTAGTTTAACTTGCATTCCATTCAATTTTCGTTTTATTTTTCGTTCAGCAATGCACGTATACAAACGATTATGTTGACCTGCTTACATAGGTATATTTGTTAGGCTCAAACATTGAAAACGCTCAATAAGCGAAAAAAGACCACAACGCATTGTGGCCGTTTCAAAAATGCCAAATCCAAGGGTTAAAAAAAATCTCCAGATATGTCATGGACGAATCGGAGACGGCCCAAAGCCCCATCCTTTTCCTAGGCTGCTATTGGAGATACGACTACGATATTCCGTATTCAGAGAGTGTACGTGAGGGCACTTGAAATGTTGCATGTCAGGGCCGTATCGGAGGGAACCGGAGCCCCCATCCTTTTTCTAGGCTGCTATTGGAGCTTTTACTAGTTGCAAAATAATTCATTTTTATGTTTGGGCTACAAATAGTTCAAATCCGCTACTTTTGGAGCACAGTTTGCTACTTTTTAATCTTCAGATCTGGCAACACTGGATTCAATTTGCAGACTAATTTTCGTCACACCACTACATGAAGAGAAGGGACACGTTACACTCTCCGTGTTTTACACGAAAGTCTCCGTTTCCCCTTCGTTTTTCGCACTTTACCGTGATGAAATCGAAAAATGTTTAGTGTATAAATATTTATTTACGCAGCATTAAATAAGAACTAATCATTTATATTGCCTTGAAGGATTAACATTATATTGAAAACAAAAAACAGAATTTCTTACATTTCATGGTATCACATCTTGTGCTGCACAAGACTATATTATTTTTTTAAATAAATAATCATACAACAATATATCAATAAACTATTAATATACAAAAGAAAAAGCACAGAAGTGAAGTGATTGTTATAATATACATCACAGAGCTTTGCTGGATATTCCGCTGCATCCATTTATCAAACACAACATTTCATTCATGCCATGCTAAGCATTCTCAGAAGTAATTGCCGGCCAAGTTTCCCTCTGCAAAATGCAAGACTTTCGCTTGGTTGCTTGGCAGAAAATGAGTGAGTAAAAAATATGAGACGTATTTGTAGTACTATTTCCCTGGCTATCCCCTGATTAACTGATTCATTGGTTGTTAGATGAAGGTCGTCACTCATTGGGCCAGAAGGTAGCGAGTTTAAATTGACTGAAAGAGGCTCGAATTTTTAGGCAGGAATTCCAAATTGATGGAACATTAACAGAGTCTTCTCCATTGAAAGGCCATGAGAAAACAAAATGGCATGGTTTTCCCTACCTTGGCACCAGTGGTATCAAATAATACTGAATATAAATCTGTGGCTTTTCTGTCTTATGTTAAAAATACTACAGACAAAATTGGATGTATTTTATTAGGAAAATTTTTTTAACGCATTTTATTAAATTATTAGGACAGTTTTTAATGGCCAAGGTTCCATGTATAAGCGTGTCCACAATGCACTAGTTTTTGCCGTAACCGAGATGTCGTGAAAAAGAATTTGATGTTTATAATCAATGGCGTGTTGAGCGACCGCTGACTTAGTAGGTTGTTGCAAGTGAACATGGCGTTCATGTTCCTTAAGTCGAGTACAAATTGAACGACCAGTTTGTCCTATATAACTTTTACCACACTGACATGGAATTTTATAAACATCGGATATTTTAAGGGGATCTCTGGATTGTTTTGGATTTTTTTAAATATCACTGAGTTTGTCGGTGGAATGAACAACAGGTCTAATACCCTGTTTGGCCAAAATGCGTCCAATTTTGTCTGTAGTATTTTTAACATAGGGCAAAAAAGCCACAAATTTAAATTCAGTTTTATTTGACACCACTGGTGCCAAGGTAGTGAAAGCCATGCCATTTTGTTTTCTCATGGCCTTTCAATAGAAAAGACTATTAATGTTCCATCAATTTGGACTCCCTGCCTAAAAATTCACAAAAACGTCGGGCCTCATTCAGCCAATCTAAACTCGCCACCCTCTGGGTCAATGAGAGACAACCTTCATCCAACAACCAATGAATCAGCCAATCAGGGGATAGACAGGGAAATAATACTAAAAATATGTCATTTTTAATCACTCATTTCCTTCCGAGCAACTAAGTGAAAGTCTTGCATTTTTACAGAGGGAAACTTGGTCGGCTGTTTCTTCTGAGGATGCCCCGCATAACACGGAGTGAAACCTTAAGTGTTTTTAATAAACAGACGCGGCGGAATATCCAGAAAAACTCTATAATGTATATTAACAGACGCCGTGAAAGTCTTCGGGAATGTACTGATTGTTGTAATGTTTACCAACAACCACACTATTCCCCCCTCCAGTGAAGGCCAGTGAATGCAATAAGGATGTCTTCTCTAGTTATTGTCTCTTCTGAACGTTTTTGTATCATAGGTTATTCGAAAGGTACTTTCTTTTTTAATTATGATTAAGATGAAGTATCTAATTGTTTTCCAGTTATTGCATTAGGAGATTCGTCCATGATTGCACTTTCAATAAAATACAGTTTAATTCTACACTGTTCAAAACAATTAGGGGATATTGCGACTTTGAAGATAAACTGTGGATGAAGAAATGTCCTATTGACTCATGTTTGATCTATAGGTGTTGTAAGCTAAGAGGAAAGAAAATTATTCACGGAATAAAGAATAATTAAATTTCATGCACGTTTTTTTATCAGAAAACAAAAAATGCACATTTTGTACATATTATAAAAACGAACTAAAAACGTCATTCCTGTAGAAGAATGGTTTCCAGCTGCTGAACAGTTTCTGAGGGTGATATATATATATAAGTGACCAGCAACATTTCTTCCTAGAATGTTCTAAACATGTTCGATTGGGTTCATGTCTGGAAAACATGCTTGCCAATCCATTCGAAGGATTCCTTCATCGAAAAGGAAGTTGTTCAATAGCCAAGCACATGTGAGGTAGCATTATCATCCATGAGGATGAATTCATCTCTGATTGCCACAGTGTAAGGGACCACAGAAGGTTTGAGAATCTCATCCATATATCAAGCCATCAGATATCCATTTCTGATGATGTACAGGTCGGTACAGCCATTTATAAAGATACCGGCCCAGACAATAATCACTCCGCCTTCTCCAAATTAAACACTTTTACTCACAAAAATGCAGGATTATTCTGAGTGCCACATTCTCTCCAAATGATAAGCTGCCTATATCAGGCTGTATAGTAAAGTGAGACTCACCTGAGAAGACAACATTGCTCCATTCATTTCATCTGAGATGCTCTTGCACCCACTTTCTACAGGCAACATGGTATCCCGCTGTTAAAGAAACACAAACGATAGGTCTGCGAGCATACAACCCAACATGATGGGGTCGATTTCGAATAGCTGAGTTGAAACTGGTACCAGTAGCCCTCAGAAGGTGCTGTTGTAAAAGAGTAGATTTCATATGGCGGTTCCTTCTGGCCATTAGTGTTAAATACTGGTCTTCGTTTTGTGGTGTTGTACGCCTGCAACCTTGTCCTGGTTAACATTTTCAGTTTCCAAAAACAGATTCCATAGTCTAGAAATGGCATTTTAGGACACTCTAAAGGCTTCTGCTATAACGGTTTGCATTTGGCCCTCCAGGCTGCTGGTTCGGCTAAATCATGTTGTTGAAACATTGTATTCACTGTTATGAAGCATTCAGCACATGTCAATTGTTTCTAATCCCCTTCTGCATAGCAAATGCTGCAGGTTGCTTTTCACTTTTTATCAGAGACTAGTAATTTTCGACGTTGCAGAAAAAATTTGAATATTCCAAAGTTTGTAAACGTGAATGTTTTCCTTTTTAATAGGATTTTTTCATTTTTATTAAAGAACTAGTTGATTATACCAGCGGATCTTGAACTTTCCTAGACAGCGGACCCTCTTCAGAGATCACTCGCCCTCGCGGACCCCCAAGAATTAACTCAAAGTTTAAAGCCCAGAATTTGCATCATACATATTTATTTCTAGTGTTTCATCACTAATTTTCACCATTTAAGGAAAGAATTTTTCGTCCCCTCATAATTTATTCTTAGCATTAAAGAGCAAATGCTCTTTTCTTAGTGTTTTTCCTAATCTTTGTGGAACACTGAGAGTATCTCGCGGACCCCCGATATGGTCCTGCGGGGACGGTCCATGAACCACAGTTTAAGAACCACTGGATTATACAGTTGTTTCATACTGAACTCACAATATCCCCTAAATGTTTTAAGCAGTGTATTTATGGAAATGTTCTTTTCATAAGCTTCAACTTGGATAGTATAATAATTATCTGTTTGTTTAACAACCTTGAACGGTCCTTCGTAAGAGGTTGTATAGAATCATTCCTTATGACTATGTGGAAACAGGTATTTAGCTATGTCTTCAGCTATGAAAATCAAAGGTTTAGAGTATCTTGTAGGTGGAACAGGTCTAATGTAATCAAAATATTATCGCAATTGTTCTGAAGTCCAATAAACATGTTTTGCCATATGAGTGTATAAAATCATTGGGTAATCACGAGTTTGAACCATATGCACTTTCTGCTGGGATTATTTCAAATTCTTCAGGAAGGGTTTGCAAACCCAACGGGACTGTTGGTAAACTACACATGTCTGCTGAGATTCTGCATGGTTTGTAAGAGCTGTTTCAATGCTCTATGCCAACATTCAATGAAACCGTTACATGCAGGGTTGTATGAGGTAGTGTGCTTGCGTTTGAATCCTAATTTGTGTGACAATTCTGTAAATAGTGTAGACTCAAACTGACTTCTTTCATCAGTGATGATAATTGATGATATGCCAAATCGAGCAATCCATCCTTGGTATAGAGCTTCAGCAAGTGTCAGCTTCAATATCCAGAATTGGAAGGGCATCTGGCCAGTGTGTGAATCAATCGATTAATGTAACACAGCAATGATTACCTTCTGATGTAGGTAATGGACCAATGATGTCTAAATGTATTTCAACAAATCGATTTTAAATTGGACAGTAATTGCCTACTGAATTTTTGTACGGTGATATATTTTTGCTTTTTGGCACACCAAGCAGTTTTTAGACCATTGTTGACTATCTTTTTTATTATTCAACTAATTTAGTTGTGATGCGAACTCGAAGATGTGATAAATTGTGAATGGAATCAAATATAATTTTTCTAACAAAACATGGCATGTAAGGTCTAGGAATTGATGTAGAGATATCGCAAAATATTAGCTTATCGTTAGCAGTTATAGGAAATTTTTGGAAAACTAAACTTGTGTTTGATATCTGTAATTGTTGAAATTCAACCTTTTCCTGCTCATTTGCCACCTTAGTAAAATTAATAGCTTCAGGAATTTGAAGTTCTTCCATTCTAGACATAATGTCAGCCAGTATGTTATCTCTTCCTGATATATGTTGGATATCAGCAGTGAATTGACTGATGTAATTTAGGTGTCGCAGTTGACAAGGAGAAGCTTTTTCAAGATTCCGCTGAAAAGCATAAATCAGAGGTTGATCATCTGTAAATAAGGTAAAGGTTCTTTAAAAAAATGAATACAATTGGCCAGGGTTTACCATAACGAGTAAAATTTGTTACTGGTCGGAATGAAAAAAAAAGGGGGGGAAAGTAAAGAAAATAGAAAATAAGTAAAGTAGAAAAGTAAATTGGAAATAAAAATTGTAAGAATAACAAAAAGAGGATAAATTAAAAAAAGTTATGGAAAATAAAATAAATGGAAAAGGTTAAAAAGAAAATTAAGCAGAAAGAAATAGAGAAAGAGTAAGAATAAGTAAAACTTACCAGCAGCATAAGAAAAATATCACAATGTTTCGAGAACTACTGTTCCCTTCATCAAGCGAAGTGTCGTGAAAGTGAGAATATCCTGTATTAACACCCCAAGTACTGGGTTTTCCCAGAACAGTTCCATACCCAGGTTTTCCCGGATTTTCTTTTCTCAGTTTTCCCCATCCTCTTGCACAAATCTTTTATGATTCAGACATAGGTTTTGAGATGTTAATGGCCCGATTCCTTAATTAAATGGTCTCCCAAGATTCAAGGAAAAATCTACAAATGCAAAAAGTTACATATTTATTATGAACTTTCGCAACATTCCAATCACAAGCATGTCCTTTCTCCCAGGCATGTTCTGCCAGAAGATTAAACATTTCACCTTTTTCGCCAGCATGAAGATGCTCCTTTTTCCTCTTATAAACAGTGTCTCATCTCACCCATATACACTTACACACAGTCCCTACACGGTATCCGGTAAATAGCTCCAGTCGATTCTTCCTCGGAAACTCTTTCACTCTAACAAATCATGTAAAGTAGCAGCTGGCTTGTAGAAAGTCAAAATGTCAGCTCTCCTCAACACATGCAAAATCTCCCCCGAAACTTGTTCCACATAGGTTAAAACCGCAGGTCCTCTGCCTCTACCATCAGATCGTCGAGCGATGAAATTGCTGTTAATATGAAACGATGTTATGATGAAAATACAGTTCCGGAATCACATACGTTGTCAGTATGTCCCGATACCACTGTTCAAAACGTGTTGTAGTCACCTC